>CM073499.1:40282500-41532500 GCA_037074585.1 Biancaea sappan
TTTATAAATAAAATTTTCACGAACTATATTTTAAGAATGAAATTAGTAATTTAATCTATATAGTAAAAAATTAATAAGTTGGTTATGTAGCAGGAGTTTGTAAGAATATATTCTAGTTTAAAGTAGGAAAAAATATTTTTTACGTCCTTAAACTTTACACTAAGTTTTAATTTCATTTCTAACTTTTTTTTTTGCATTAGTTGTGTTTTATATTTTTTTTAATGTCAAATCTACTCTTTTTACTAGTGTTGTCTATTCTATTGACGAAAAATATTACGTTAGAATTATCTAAGATGTACCACATTGATAGCCAAGTCAACATTTTTCGTTCATAAAATAAACGATGTTAATACAACGAATAAATTTAAAATAAAAATAAAACATATAAAATATAATTGATACAAAAATAATATTAGAAATAAAATTAAAATTTAATATAATCGTTACCAACGAAAAAAATACTTTTGTCGTTTTTGTTCCTAAATATTACTGCAAACATATAATATTTATTTCTCGTGGTTTGACATGGTCCTGTTTTACATAAAATATCTTTACATTATTGAATTTTTCTAAAAAATATTATTAAATAGATGATGCAATTATATGGGCATCGCATCTTACGACAAAATTGTCAACTTGACAATCGAGATAATCTGAAGACTTTCGAGAGGTATATTAGAGCCTATCGTCTTCTTACGTGTTAGATAGAAAAATGACCAAACCTGAAAAAGAAATATGATAAAATAATTGCAGTTTATGACTTATTTGTTTTTTTAAATATAAGTTATTTAATTATTACATATAATATGTCTTTGAAAGATTTATTTTTTCTTAATTTAGTCTTTGATTGAGAATAAATCTTTTAAAGGATCAATTTGAGGCAAAATTAAAAAAAAAATCGAAGCCAATTCAGAGACTAAAATATTAATTTACTCTAATATTCATTATTTGATCAAAAATTATAAAATATCTATCAAATGAAGTGTAATTTTATTTCCTTAACCCACCATAAAAATTAATGCTAACATTATTATACTTGTAAAAATTCTTTAGTGCTTATCCACTTACGTTATAACTAACGAATAAAAAAATGGTGCCGAATAATAGAGATTCTTTTTTGTACATTTTTTCCCCTTGGAATGACGCAAGTCACAAACTTGATTTCTGCACCCAATTAAAAAATATATAATCACTCTGTGAACTAATCATAAGAATTATATAATTATGCAGATTAATTTATCAGATGCAACTATTGGGTTAGGTTTACAAAAGAGAACTATATAGTGTGTGTGTATATATATATATATATTGGTCTTGTTCCATTTTATTCCATTTTATTTTTCAATGGCTTTGGATCATATTTAAGCATGTGACATTTAATTACCAAGTGGTTTTTCTATTTGAAATATAATAATTATAGGTAAAGATAGTATTTTGGTCCTTTGTCTTTTTCATTTTGGTCTCCTATATTTTAAATAGTTCATATTGGTCTTCTATGTTATAAATGTACACTATTTCGATCTTTTTTTTTTGTCAAAACAATTTGTCACTTTATCAAATTTGAACATCTTGTATCACTCCGTTTTATATATAGTCAGCATCTAAGTAGATATGTGATGCCAATCAACTCTGTTAAAATGAT
The DNA here is from genome assembly GCA_037074585.1 of Biancaea sappan. NCBI lineage: Eukaryota > Viridiplantae > Streptophyta > Magnoliopsida > Fabales > Fabaceae > Biancaea > Biancaea sappan. The sequence goes on from CM073499.1 coordinate 40,284,143, forward strand.
TAACAGTTTTGACAGAAAAAGATGAAACATTGTAAATTTACAACATAGAGGACCAATATAAAACATCTGAAACATAGAGAACTGAAACTTAAAATAAAGATAAAAGAGTAAAATATCATTTTTACCATGATCATAATATGTGTCTCTTCTCTCTTTTGTTGATTATCGTTTAAGAAAATGGTAAGAAAGTGAAAAAACTCTCACTCATTCATAGTCCTCATGATTTGCTACATGTTAAAATATCTTGCAAAATAAAATGGCAACTTATTGTTAGTACAATATCTACCCAAGAAGGGAGAATTGATCTGGCTACTTAACTATTTTAAAACTTTTAGACAATATTTATTTTTCTTTAAAGAAAACTTGTGTGCAGGTAATAAGGTTGCTTATCATTGAATTATTCTAAAAGCAGTATCCCAATTATAAAGGTTTACTTCAACACTTTTTCTTAATGTTAACAATTCCTTTTCGTTAACAATGATTATAAGTAATGATAACAAAGAGAAACACAATCGATATATAATGATTTGAAATATCTCAAAAGATATTCTTACATCACTCCTCAAACACGTAGTAAGAGATAAGGAAAAACAGTAACTAATAGAATCAGTTACCTCACACATTGAGGATTAGCACCTTGCTTTTACACTAGCCACCCGTTAAGTTTTTACAAGGCCCTAGCAAACTTACATCTGGTAGGTCACCTCAGACTTTTTATAGTATCTTTAACTCAAGAGGATCGGCCATAAGCTTTTACACTAAACTCACTGGCTTAATGGTTACACACCTTACATACCATTGACTGATATCCCTTAGGTCATGGGTTCAAGAGATGTGGGAGGTGAAAATCCACTTTGGTGGATTTAAAACCCCTTGAAGGAGGGGATTGTTCCTAGCCTGTGAGGAGTTGGGCCCGTAAGGTCAGCTCTAGGCAGGTTTTAGCTGTAAAGAGTGTGGCTAGTGGTCAACTCTAGGCAGTCATGTATGGTGGTGGTCCCTCTATCAGTGGTCCACGGTCCAACAATAAAATATGCCTTTTTATTGTGGGACAGTAGACCACTGATAGAGAGACCACCACCATACCTAACTACCTAGAGTTGACCACTGGCCACACTTCTCACAACTAACACCTGCATAGAGCTAACCTTACAGGCCTTACTACTCATAGGCTAGGAACTGTCCTCTCTGTCAAGGGGTTTTAAATCCACCAAAGTGGATTTTTGCCTTCGACACCTCTCGAACCCATGACCTGAGAGATATACACACCTTGCATGTCATTGACTGATATCCCTCAAGTCATGGGTTTGAGAGGTGTAATACCCCTAAAAATTTGTATGTGTAAATATACTAGATATATATGAGTATTTAATAAAAAGAAATGTGATAAATATTATGTGGATAATTTGAATCTTGGGTGGCTAGAGAAATTTGTGGAGTAAAATGACATTTTATGTGAAAAAATCTCCTTAGGGATTAAAATGAAAAGGACTAAATTGAAATAAAATTTAAAACTTTAAGAGAAAGGATAATTTGCTCCTTTAGTTTCCAAATAATAAAATTAGCCGCTATTTACTTGCAATCCATGAATGAACAGTAATTGAATTATTAGTGTATAGTAAATTGAATATTTTATTAGCACATAATGCCCTAAATAGTAACCTCAAATTCCCTATAAATAGGCCTCTATATTTCACTTCTTGACTCACGTCTTCAACTTCTCTTTTCTCATCTCCTTTAATTTCTTTGACTTTGGTACTAAAATTCTGGGTTATTATAAAAGCCTTCCTCTATAGCTTAGATTCAAGGTAAGGGAATATTTTACTGTACTCTTTTAAATTCTTGTTATATTCTGTGGTCGCGATTAGGATGATCTTCCACATGAGGGAAGAATTAAGCTCGGTTGCTTAAGAATTATTATTGATTACTAAGATACTGTGATGATACTATACTTTTTTACAAGTACCTGTATGATAAATTCTTAGTATGTTCTGTGGTTGTAGCCTTAGCCGATCCTCCACATCAAAAAAGAATTATCCTCGGTTACTTGAAAATTATTTTCTAATTGTCATATATATGAATAGTATCATACATATAAATAGTACCATATATATGAATAGTACCATACATATAAACAGTACCGTATATATGAATAATTCATACATATAAATAGTACCATATATATATGAATAGTATGTATATATAAACAATGTTGTATATATGAATAATATTTATATGCATAAATAGTACTCGTATATATGAATAATATTCATACGTATAATTATATGGTATATGTGAATAGTATTGCATATTTGAATAATGTCAAACATATGAATAGTATAGTATATATTAATGGTATCGTATATATTACCATATATATAAACAATGTCATATACATGTGTAGTGTTCATGTGTAAGGTTGATTTATTGCTATCTAAATATGATTATGCTTGTGATCGGTAGAGGATGATACGGGGATGGGTCCCTGTGTGGGAGTAAAAAGGGAGGAGCAGGAGATGATTAGGGTGGCAAATCATGTTAAACAAAAATTTGTTCCAATACAAAAAGTATTGAAAATGGGGTAAAATAAGAGAGGCATTTATAAAGGGAGCAATAAAGAAGGATGCAGCGGGGGCCGTAGGGCAACGACCGCTTTATGTGGACATGGACCTGAAAAATGTCTGAGAACTTAATTTGGAACTGTGATATGTTTTGTGATTTCATATGAATTATTTCTTATGTTAATGTGATAGAATAGTATATTTCCTCACTGAGTAAAAATATACTCATGTCTTTCCTCCCCTCGTAGATTTTCAAGAAGAAGTAGAGGCATATCTAGCTATTCGTTCGAGTTTTCAACCTCATTGATCGAGATAAATCTTCGTTATCATGTAAAATTTTATCTAAAATATTTTAGTTGTAGCTCTGTAATTTTGGTAGGTAAGTCTTAGACAAATAATGCTTGCTTGACAATGTTACTTATTAATGAATAAATGGATATATTTGAAATATATGTTGTCTCTTTCTCTACAAAAAATAAGGGAAATTGTACTCCTTAATATGAGATAACATATATATTTAAATGTGTATTAAAATGGTACGGAACTAGGTTTACGATGGTGAGGTAAAGCTCATTTATCATGCCGGTCACGTGTTCAAATTTTGGGGCGTGACAAGAGGTGTGGGAGGCGAAAATCCACTTTGATGGATTTAAAACCCTTGAGGGAGCGGACAGTTCCTAGCCTGTGAGAAGTGGAGCCCGTAAGGTCAGCTCTAGGCAGGTGTTAGCTGTGAGGAGTATGACCAGTGATCAATTCTAGACAATTATTTATGGTGGTGGCCCCTCTATCAGTGGTCCAGCGTCCCACACAAGGATCACACCCAATCTTGAAACAGCAACCTATACTGGACAATAACAACAAGTAGAAAGCAAGAGGAAGTTCACTTAGAATAACAAGAAATATACGTTCACTTATAGTATAATATCAGTGTATAACAATCTCTCAAAAAATATACGGAAGGAGAAATGCGCTATGCTCAAGCTTAGTTTTTCTTTGTTTTCTTTCACTAGAAGCATAATATGAAGTTTGATAAGATAGCCCTTTTATACATTTTGAAATTGCTAGTCATTGGAGAGGCTCCTTTTGTAATACCCATGAAAAATAAAATATAAATGCGTGTTTACAAACTACTATTACTATTTCAGTATACCGTACTATTCACCCATATAATACTATTTACGTATATGGTACTGTTCATCTATACAATCAAAATGTCAAGTACTAGATGTGGTTTGATCATAAGAGAAAACTAGAAAGAAGTTTGTAGGAGAAAATGACATTTTATATGAGAGAATTCCCTGAGGGACTAAATTGAAAGGAAACTAAATTAGCAAATTGATTATACTAGTAGATGAGACTAGTAAGTGAAACTAGTAGATGAGACTAGTAAGTGAAATTGGTAGGTGAGACGGGGTAGATAGAATAGTACCCTTAAATTTTTCTATAAATAGACCATTCTATTTCACTTTCAAAATCACACCTTCAACTTCTCTTCTTCTCTCCTTAAGATTTTTTGGTCCGACGCTAGACCTCTGAGATTTTTGGCCTTTCCTTTTCAGCTTAGGTAAGGATACTATTCCTTTTTTATGTCTTTCAATTTTAGAAGCTATTTCCTTAAGTATGCTCTGTGGTTGCGGCTTTGGCTGATCTTCCACATCAGAAAAACTGTCCTTAGCTGTCTATATGTTATTTTGATAATCGAAATAGGATGTAAACTGTGAAGAATACATGTCTAGGAAAGTTCTAGCTAAGGAAAGACCTGGTTTTTAAGTGTGTCCATTGTGACCCTCCACTCTTTCCTGAGAACTTACCTGATGTACTCTTTTATAGATTGTATTTTCTATTTCTAGTACGAATAGTAACCGTACATATGAACAGTGACTGTATGTATAAACAGTGTCTATATGAAAACAATCCTAACATATTTTCTCTAATCTTTCATGAAAATCTCCGTAGCAGAACATTGAAATTCACCTGAGTACTCTTATCCGTAACGACTTAGAGAAGCAATACTCGTACGGAATCTAGGTGAGTGGAACGACCCCGTTTTAATAGAGTTTTAGCATTACTGGTGATAAAAAGTATGTCGTAGGACACTTCCAAGATTTATAGGGGTAAACTGGATTCAAAGTGACAAATCTGGGGAGATAATTAATCCAGAAGTATGGATAAAATGAAATAAGTATCTCATGATGATGTGAAGTTTGAATCTTTTCAAAAACAGATTAATTGTTATCTTGATTTGTGGTTTATAAATCTATAATATAGTTATATACTATATCTGTTATATGGATGAATATTCTATTGTACTTCTGATTATGATATGAACTGCTGCACTATTGATTGTGATTGAGCGGGACGGTACCCCCTCTCATAGCAAGGCGGAAAACCCGGTTTAAAGGGTGTCTTGACTAATGAGTGTGGAGACAACGATTCCCTTAGTAGGGATATAGCCCGGATCGGTGACAGATCCGTGAGGCGCCCTAGCTAAGAGGATGAGGTTGTGAGTCATGGCGGAAATATACATAATTGGTTAGCCGGCCTGTGTGCGCTCTTTGGAATATATTGTCATTGATGAGTACTAGTAACGTTTGTTGAATTGGATGAATTTTTATCTTTCAGTATGTGTTTTCTAACTATGTCTATTGGTTGAGTTTGAGCCTTCGGATATACTTGTATGACTGGTGATGTAGTTGAATTTTATTAACGCGAGGCTGATTCGCTCATTGAGTTTAAAAGCTCACACTCTCTGTACAATTTTTTTGTTCAGATCAGGTTGCCAGCGAAGAACATCCGCTAGAAGAGTAGATTACTTTGGACCTTCCCGCTGTCGGGTAGACCCCTCTTTTATTATAGATTATGTTGCTATGTAACCGTCTAGGACATCTAGGTCAGGGGTTTGGTATTTGGCTTGTATTTTAATATAATAATGTGTTTTATATTAAGGAGCTATTATTATATGCAACTTATCTCTATGATTTTTAAATAAGAAAATTTGGTATATTTTCTTCGTATTTATTGAGGAATGGCTATTTTGATAACATGAAGATCAATAATTAAATAATTTTACTTATGGGTAGAATTTATCAAAAGGCTTACAGTGATAGGATATTCATCATTGTGCCGGTCATGTGCCTAGAAATCGGGTCGTGACAAAGTTGGTATCAGAGGAGAGGTTGTTAGGTCTCCTAGTGATTACAAAGCAAGGTGTCTTTAGTGGGCCTTCCCTTATTGTCATGACTGCAGCACGACCATAGGATGAAGATCTACCAAAAGCCCTATAGAGTTTAAAATCTTTTTCTTTCGTGTCTCTCCTTGAAGCATAATAGTGACGATACATATTATTTTTAATTGTAGAATAAGTTTAGATGGCACCAAGAAAATCAAACGCTTCTGGAATCCGCACAAGATCTGGCAGGGCCCAGGTCCCTCCAGTTGCTCAGTCAGTAAATGCAAGGCTAGAGATGCCTAATTGTGCAGAAGGTAATCGTGCACAAAACAGAGAGATACCCACTGAAAACCCTGGAAGAAGTGGTGGAGTACCATCACAAATTGACGCGACTGTAGTAATGGAAGCATTAACTGCAATGCAGAACGAGGTTAATGGGCTGAAGGAACTCCTGATGGGACAGTCATTTGAAGATGGCTCATAGGCATCAGTACATGCTGCAAGAGTGCAAGAGACAGACCAGATGCCACCCCCACCCCTCCTCAAGATTGGGTAGGGACAGAGGTCAAGATATCAGAATTTATGAAGCTGAATCTGCCAACCTTTGCAGGAGATGTTAATGAAGACCCACATCATTTTCTAGATGACCGTGAGAAAATCCTTGACACGTTGGAGTGCACTGAACCTCGAAGAGTGACTCTAGTTACCTTTCAATTAAGAGGTAAGGCATACAGCTGGTGGCGAACGTGGAAAAAGGGCATGGCAAGAAATGCCCCACCCCTCAAATGGAAGGACTTTAAAAGAATTTTTCGAGAACAATTTATTCTGGAGAGTATATCAGAAGCAAAGATGAATGAGTTTGAGACACTCCGGCAAGGAGCACGAATTGTCAATGAATACGACAATCTATTTGTGGAGTTATCTGAATATGCTACTCACATGGTCCTAACCGAGAAAGAAAAGATCTGACGGTTTATTAAAGGCCTTCGAGAGTCCCTATTTGACAGAGTGGGATCAAAGATAAGAGATTTTTCATCATACACAGAAGCCGTCGACATCGCCCGTATGATGGAAGAAAGAGATATGCATAAAGAAAAATGGAATAACAAAAGAAAAAGGAAACAAGATGAGAAATCACGCTACCACGGAGAGAGTTCTGCACCCACTAAAACCACTAGACATGTAGCCTCTACAGCTAGTAAACCACAGCATCAACAAAGTGGTACAAGGGTCAACAAAGGCCCTGGTGCCCTAAGTGTGAAAGAAACCACTTCAGAACTTGTTTTGCCAATAACAACAATAAGATCTGTTACCAATGTGGTCAACAGGGCCACATCAAAAAAGATTGCCCCTAATTCCACATGAGATCTGGCCAAGGATCAGTAGCCTTAATCAATCAGAGGCCACTGTTGCCAACAGAGCCCTTGTAATTGTAGGAGGCAATGGAATCGGAAGAGGTGCTGGCAGAGGACAAGGTGGTCGAGGTCAAGCTTCAGCAGGCCAAGGGACCGCTCGAGTATTCGCTTTAACCCGTCAAGATGCTCAAGCGTCTAATATGGTGGTAGCAGGTACCCTTCTGATTGAATCAAATTTTGTACATGTTTTGTTCGACTCTGGCTCTACGCATTCCTATGTGTCACCAATTTTTGCTAAGAACTTTAAACAAAAAGTTGTTAGATTAGAATATCCATTCTTAGTAACTACGCCTACCGGAGGCACCCTACCAATAGAACGAGGCTACCATACATGTAAGGTGAAAGTCGGAGAAGTAAATACAACGGCAGACCTAATGTTGTTGGATATGATAGACTTTGATGTCATCTTAGGCATGGATTGGCTAGCATCTTGTCATGCCACTCTGGATTGTTATAATAAGATAGTTAAATTCAATATTCCAGGGGAACCCTCCTTCGTATTTTATGGTGAACGGAGTGAGGTTCCTGAAAATCTTATATCCTTAATGTGTGCCCAATTGCAAAAGGGCTGTCAAGGATACTTGGCATTTGTTAAAGATGTTAAGAAAGAAGAACTAAAAGTAGAGGACGTTCCAGTAGTCCAGGAGTTTATAGACGTCTTCCCGGATGATCTACCAGGTGTATCCCCAGATAGAGAGATCAAGTTCCAGATAGAGTTAGCTCCAGAGACTCGCCCAATCTTCATACCCCCTTATAGAATGGCACCAATAGAATTAAAAGAGCTAAAGGCTCAGTTACAGGATTTACTAGACAAAGGCTTTATAAGGCCAAGTTATTCACCTTGGGGAGCTCCTGTTCTGTTCATGAAAAAGAAGGATGGATCAATAAGACTATGCATAGATTACAGGCAACTGAATAAAGTAACTATCAAAAATAAATACATGTTGCCTCGCATCGACGACCTCTTCGATCAACTTCAAGGAGCTAAGTGTTTTTCAAAGATTGACTTAAGGTCTGGTTATCACCAACTCAAGATCAAGGAGGAGGATGTGCCTAAAACAGCCTTCCGTACCAGATATGGGCACTACGAGTTCTTGGTAATGTCATTTGGACTAACAAATGCACCAGCTGCTTTCATGGATTTAATGAATAGGATTTTTAAATCCTTCTTAGACAAATTCGTTATTATCTTCATAGACGACATTCTGGTGTACTCAAAGACTTCAGAAGAGCATGAACAACACATTCGTATTATGTTACAGACATTAAGGGATCATCAATTATACGCCAAATTTTCTAAATTCGAGTTTTGGATCGATCGTGTGACTTTCTTGGGACATGTGATCTCAAAGGATGGCATCTAAGCAGACCCAAGCAAAGTAGAAGCGGTCAAAATGTGGCCTAGACCTACCTATGTCACGGAGATTCGCATCTTCTTGGGATTGGCAGGATATTATCGTCGTTTCATCCAAAATTTTTCCCAGTTAGCCGCCCCTCTTACACGACTAACTAGGAAATGAGTAAAGTACCAATGGGATGACGCTTGTGAAGAAAGCTTCCAAGAACTCAAGAAAAAGTTAATCTCTGCACCTGTATTAGTCTTACCCTCAGGACCTGGAGGTTTTACAGTGTACTGCAATGCATCAAGAGTAGGGTTGGGATGCGTTCTCATGCAGCATGGCCAGGTAGTAGCATATGCATCAAGACAGCTTAAGAAACATGAACAAAACTACCCCACCCATAATTTGGAGATGGCAGCAGTAATTTTCGCTCTAAAGATATGGCGACACTATCTATACGGAGAAACTTGCGAAATCTACACTGACCATAAAAGTCTAAAATATATTTTTGACTAAAAGGACCTAAACTTGAGGCCTTGTACGGGAGACGTTGCAGATCTCCGATCGGTTAGTTTGAGGTAGGTGAAGTGAAAACATTAGGACCCGACTTGGCCCAGGATGCCCTAACCAAGGTTAAAACAATATAGGATAGGATGCGAGCAGCTCAAAGTAGACAAAAGGCATACGCTGACCACAGACGACGTGATTTGGAGTTCTCAGTCGGCGATATGATATTCCTAAAAGTCTCTCCAATGAAAGGTGTGTTGAGATTTGGAAGGAAAGGAAAGTTGAGTCCTAGGTACATCGGGCCTTATGAGATTTTAGAACGAGTGGGAAAGTGGCTTATCGGCTCGCCTTACCTATGGAACTGGAAGGGATTCACCCTGTTTTTCACGTATCCATGTTGAGGAAGTACCTTCCTGACCCTTCTCACATACTTCACCCTTCTCACAATGATTCTATCCTAGTAGATGAAAACTTGTCATACGAGGAGGTACCAGTGGCTATCCTCGATAGTCAAGTAAAGAAACTCCGATCTAAAGAGATTCCATCAGTCAAGGTGTTGTGGAGGAATCAAACTCATGAAGAAGCCACATGGGAAGCCGAGGCCAACATGCGTTCTAGATATCCACATCTTTTCACGACTTAAGGTAATTTAAATTCGGAGGACCGAATTTCTTAAAGGGGGTGATAATGTAATACCCATGAAAAATAAAATATAAATGCGTGTTTACAAACTACTATTACTATTTCAGTATACAGTACTATTCACCCATATAATACTATTTACGTATATGGTATTGTTCATCTATACAATCAAAATGTCAAATACTAGATGTGGTTTGATCATAAGAGAAAACTAGAAAGAAGTTTGTAGGAGAAAATGACATTTTATATGAGAGAATTCCCTGAGGGACTAAATTGAAAGGAAACTAAATTAGAAAATTGATTATACTAGTAGATGAGACTAGTAAGTGAAACTAGTAGATGAGACAAGTAAGTGAAATTGTTAGGTGAGACGGGGTAGATGGAATAGTACCCTTAAATTTTTCTATAAATAGACCCTTCCATTTCACCTTCAAAATCACACCTTCAACTTTTCTTCTTCTCTCCTTAAGATTTTTTGGTCCGACGCTAGACCTCTGAGATTTTTGGCCTTTCCTTTTCAGCTTAGGTAAGGATACTATGCCTTTTTTATGTCTTTCAATTTTAGAAGCTATTTCCTTAAGTATGCTCTGTGGTTGCGGCTTTGGCTGATCTTCCATATCAGAAAAACTGTCCTTAGCTGTCTATATGTTATTTTGATTACCGAAATAGGATGTAAATTGTGAAGAATACATGTCTAGAAAAGTTCTGGCTAAGGAAAGACCTGGTTTTTAAGTGTGTCCATTGTGACCCTCCACTATTTCCTGGGAACTTACCTGGTGTACTCTTTTACAGATTGTATTTTCTATTTTTGGTATGAATAGTAACCGTACATATGAATAGTAACCGTACGTATGAACAGTATCTATACGAAAACAATTCTAACGTATTTTCTCTAATCTTTCATGAAAATCTCCGTAGCAGAACATTGAAATTCACCTGAATACTCTTATCCGTAACGACTTAGAGAAGCAATACTCGTACGGAATCTAGGTGAGTGGAACGACCCCGTTTTAATAGAGTTTTAGCATTACTGGTGATAAAAAGTATGTCGTAGGACACTCCCAAGATTCATAGGGGTAAACTGGATTCAAAGTGACAAATCTGGGGAGATAATTAATCTAGAAGTATGGATAAAATGAAATAAGTATCTCATGATGATGTGAAGTTTGAATCTTTTCAAAAACAGATTAATTGTTATCTTGATTTGTGGTTTATAAATCTATAATATAGTTATATACTATACCTGTTATATGGATGAATATTCTATTGTACTTCTGATTATGATATGAACTGCTGCACTATTGATTGTGATTGAGCGGGACGGTACCCCCTCTCATAGCAAGGCGGAAAACCCGGTTTAAAGGGTGTCTTGACTAATGAGTGTGGAGACAACGATTCCCTTAGTAGGGATATAGCCCGGATCGGTGACAGATCCGTGAGGCGCCCTAGCTAAGAGGATGAGGTTGTGAGTCATGGCGGAAATATACATAATTGGTGAGCCGGCCTGTGTGCGCTCTTTGGGATATATTGTCATTGATGAGTACTAGTAACGTTTGTTGAATTGGATGAATTTTTATCTTTCAGTATGTGTTTTCTAACTATGTCTATTGGTTGAGTTTGAGCCTTCAGATATACTTGCATGACTGGTGATGTATTTGAATTTTATTAACGCGAGGCCGATTCGCTCATTGAGTTTAAAAGCTCACACTCTCTGTACAATTTTTTTGTTCAGATCAGGTTGCCAGCGAAGAACATCCGCTAGAGGAGTAGATTACTTTGGACCTTCCCGCTGTCGGGTAGGCCCCTCTTTTATTATAGATTATGTTACTCTGTAACTGTCTAGGACATCTAGGTCAGGGGTTTGATATTTGGCTTGTATTTTAATATAATAATGTGTTTTATATTGAGGAGTTATTATTATATGCAACTTATCTCTATGATTTTTAAATAAGAAAATTTGATATATTTTCTTCGTATTTATTGAGGAATGGCTATTTTGATAATATGGAGATCAATAATTAAACAATTTTACTTATGGGTAGAATTTATCGAAAGACTTACAGTGATGAGATATTTATCATTGTGCCGGTCATGTGCCTAGAAATCAGGTCGTGACACCTTTTGCATTAATTCTTCAATAGTCAACTTTTAAATGTCTGAGGACCTTGAATATAGCATGCTTAATTCGTTTGTGACCTTGATATTCAAAGGTAAAAGGTTCAAGCCTTTATTTGTTTCCCTTGATTGCTGGAATCTTCAAATCAGCAACTTGTTAGTAAACTTTTCTTTTTTGATCCTTTCATTTCTGATGCCTTCAAAACTGTTTTTTTCTTTTTAAAGTTCCCCCATTAATTCTAACGGGATGCTATCAAGATTTATTGAGATCCTTTCTTTTTTCATGCAACGTTGGTTTGATTTGATGTATTCACTATTTATTGCACAAATAGCTTGATTAGAATTAGTATTCTAGTGATTCAATTAATCAAAAACATTATCGCCAGGAGTCTTGCACTAACACTTATACATTTTTTATTCTTTATTTTTAAGTTCTCGTGTCTCTTTGTAGTAAAAAAAAAAAATAAATGAATTTAAGATTTGGGATTTTATCATTAAGAATGGATGTGTTTTTCATATGTCAAGAAGTGAGTTTTTATTCTAAATTCATTTGAAAAATTGTTTGTTCAATTTTATGTAGTGAAATTTATTTAAGTGTTTAATGATGAAATTTAAAATTCATAAAATTTCGTATATTCAATAATTTTTTTCATTTAAAAAAATTGTTTGGATAATTAAACCACATAAAGACATTTATATTTATTTGTTTATTTGTATTTTTTTATTTTAATTTTGCAAGTTCGTTCTAGGGCTGAGGCTTTTAAATTTGGGTTGGAGTCGCAGTTTGAGTCTAGTCTGTGGGACAATATTGAAGACATTAAAATATCATCAAAAAAAAATTTCTAAAGTTTGTCCTTAAAAATAATTCTTAATTGAACATCTTAAAATTATTTGATTAACTACATAAAAAAATCTTTTCAGGTCTAATATATTTTAAATACTCGCTAGAATTATTCCTAAAAATGACTCATCCAAACGCACTACTATTTCAATATACCATCTGTCGAATCTCCTTTCAAATGTATGATTTATAGCCAGCCCACTATTAAATAAAAAAAAAGGAAAAATAATAATAGAATGAAAAAATAGTGAAAACCTATATCCTAAAGAGTAAATCAACGCTTTGATTCCTAAAAGATTTGGTTTTTCTCAATGTGATTCATGAAAAATTTTTTTGACTCAATTTGATCCTCAAATAATTTATCTGCAATCAAAATAATTCTTTAATCTGAAAAAAAAAAACTCAATTGACATTGTTGATGATGTGACAATAATATCATTGATTTGGCCATAAATATATTACCTGAGTGGTTGCTGACTGTATAAGTTGATTTGGCAAATAATGGCTAAACAAGTGCTACCATTGATGTTATTAGAATCAGATCGGGCTAATCGGTTTAATCGATAAGATTGGAAACTAGTCTTAGGTCTGATCCCAAAAATATTATAGAAATGGTGAAGGAATGGATTGGCGTAAAACCGGTCAGACTAGTTTTGAATCAATAAAACTGGCCACATCGGCCATTTTTACTGGTCAGACTGGTTTAAGGAATTTTTTTTACTGGTCAGACTGGTTTAAGGAATTTTTTTTAGTATTCGATAGATTTGATATGCATGAATTATATGATGATTGATAATTTTTTCTTGGTAGTTGGCTTTTTTTTTTTTGTAGATTTTCTGGTTAGACCGGTTTAAGGAACTTTTGGCTAATAATGTTTTGTCAAAGCTTTTGTGTAATTAAATATTAAATCTTATTTTTAATTGAGTTTGTAGATTTGTGTTTATGATATGTAATTATGTATAATATTTTAATATTTTTTAATTATATATATATTATAATATTTTTAAAGTACTACCAGTTTGATCGTAATTCAACTATTGATCTTGGAATCGATATTTTCACCGGTTCAATTTTCAGAACCTTGCCACATCATCAATGGTATCAACTAAGACTTTATTTTTTTTAGATAAAAGAACTATTTTGATTGGAAATAGGTTTTCTAGGGACTGAATTGAGACAAACTATCTTTTAAAGATTAAATTAAGGAAAACCAAATCTTTCAAAGGATCAAAACTTTAAATTACTCTATACTAAAAAATAGCAGGAAAAAAAAACAAATAATGAAATCATTTTAAAACCGCAACATAGTGAAATGGTGAATAGACCAACCAACCAATTGATAAGAAAGCAGCATTGTGAAGCATCAATAAAAAGCCTTGGACTTCAGCATCAACAAAGAGGATTTAGGGATAAGCAACTTTGTCCCTACATCACACTATCCTTTGTATATATATACATATATAAAATGCATCATGATAAGACTTGAGCCACCAATAATTGAATTTTATTATAATATGACCTAAGCATACCAAAACAATAAAATATACATATACATATAACGAGTGCTTACCTTGATGGGAAAATATTATCCTACATTACTATATAGCTAGAGCTCCACAAGAAACAGTCTTGTTCCTTCTTCTTCTTCTTCTTGTTGCAGATCAGATTGATGATGGCTATTAACTGTACTTGTTCAACTCAAATCCCAATTCAGAAATCTGGGTCATTTCTGAAGATTGCTAACAGAGATATGATCTCCAAACCCAGCTCTGTCTTACTGAAAAGACCGCCATTTTCTGTGAGAATTAGAGCTTCCATCAAGAACAAGGTCAATGATCTTTCTTTCTTTTCTCATAAATTTGAAAACAGAGTTTCTGAGATTTTTCTTTCTTTGATTTGTGAGCCACAGGTGTATGAGGATCAATCTGAGGGCATAGTTTGTTACCAAGATGAGAGTGGAGAAATAGTTTGTGAAGGGTACGATGAAGGACCTCGTTTTTCTCATACTTCAAAGCCAATCTGTCATTCAAGGTAAAGAGTAGTAAATTGCTGATTTAGTCCCTAAAATAATCTACCGTTGCAAAAACTTAAAACTTTGGTAGCTAAAGGTCACTTAGGTGAAAATAAAGATCAATTAAAAAAAACATATTTTTTTAAGAATTAAATTGAAACTTGATCTTTCAGCCACTAAGTTGACTTATTCACCATCACTTGTATATCTCGAGAATTTTGCACTAATATGAAAATTCCAAAGTATTACACTAAGAGAGATAGGACTTTTCATAGACTTGGTTTGGACTAACTGTGGACTTCTTTCTTTCCTTCTTCTGGTTTTGTGATTCAGAGAGGCTGAAATTTTTGATCTTCTTCTTCAACAAAGTTGGATTAAGATTGTTAAAGGGGAAGAGATGAATCATACAGCAGTTGAAGGTGTTTGTCTGCAAGAGGACCTAAACTGCAATGGCTTTTAACTCATTCTGCTAATCACTGTCAAGACTGAGATTACTTTGTCAAATACAAAAGCCAGAAAGTCTCAGCAGAAGAATCACAAAGACACTGTAAATGGTGAATCAAATAGCACTTTGTCAAGTGGGTTTGTTCCTCAAGCCCCCTTATTTTAGTAAATTATTACTCTGACCCTTGAAATATCACAATTGTATCAATTTGGTCCCCCAAAGATCAAACATTTCAATTTAATCCCTGAAAGATTGCATTTGTTCCAATGTCATCCCTTAATATGAAGAAAAATTTGAAATCTAGCAATGGTAGATTTAGTGATTTAGCATGAAAAAAGACTAAATTAAAATAAATATAATTTTTAGGAACTAAATTAAGATATTTAATTTTTGAGGGACTAAATTGAAACAACTATCATCTTTAGGGACTAAATCAATAATCTACTCTCTTTTTTTTTTCTTGGAAGTTGTACAGGTTCATTAGGCAAGGCTTTCCTTTTCTTAAGTTGGGTTTTCTCTTTCAATTAGGTTTATGCTGGTAAAATAGATTGTCTGATAGAGAAGGAGAGAAAATGATGATGATGACGACTCCTTCCTAATCACAAAGCAATAAATTTGTCTGGTTGCCTTTGTATTTGATCTAAAAAGCACCAATTTATGAGTGTAAATACTAAACACATGGAAGACAAAAGCTCCATCTGCAAAAACAAGCTAGGGTGTGTGATTTTAAAATGACCTTCAATATTTTTATGGGCCATTGGGATGCTCTGCTTACAACAAATAAAAAGAGTAAATTACTAATTTAGTATTCAAAAGATTTCAATTTTTTTAAATTTAATACTTAAAAAATCAAGTGTTTGAATTTTTGTCTCAATTTAATTTTTTTGTTTGTTAAAGTGATATTTGGTAACAAAAAAAATTAAGATTTAATAATGGTAGATTTTATGATTTAATAATGAAAAATCAAATTAAGACAACTGTAATCTTTTAGGGATTAAAATATTTGAACTTTTAATAACTAAATTGAGAATCTAACTATATTCTTTCAAAGACTAAATCAGCAATTTACTCAAAAAATTAAAAGAGCAAACATACATATTGATCCCTAAAAGATTTCTTTTTTTTTTGTTTTGTTTAGTGTCTAAAATTTAAATGTTGAACAAATTATTTCTTATAAGTTAACAATATTTAAAGAGTTCATAATATTTAAGGACTAAATCATGTAAAGCTAAATTTTCATAGACTGAGTAGTCTACCCATGTATCTTTCAAGTATTAAATTGTTAATATAGTCGAAAATCAAAGAAACCCAAAAGAGAAGACAATTCCCAGTTCATAGTTTATGAGGGAAATCAATTTCTGGGTCAAGATATCTGAGCAGTTTTTTTTTTTTTTCCCTTTTGGTGGTAATTAGATATCTGAGCAGTTTAAATCTGGTAAAGAGACGCAAGTATATGTACTTTTGACTAAACGTCAAAAAGCAAAAGAGCTTCGAATTCTGTACCTTCTTTTATCAAAAGCGAAAGAATAATTGTTTCCAGTTCAGGACTCTTTATCACTATGCACTATCCACATTATAAGTTCGAAGCTTTGTAGAACTGACAAAAATGAAAAGAAAACAAGTTTTTTTTTCTTTTCTTTTAACGCTGTGATTAAGTATTTGAATCAATTTATGAGCACTTCAATTTATTTAATTATCTAAAACAACACTTCCACCTGCAAGAAGATGAGAATGAGATTATGTACCTATTATTATACTTTCCTCTATATGGGTCCAGTGACTCTGTTTTCTGTTAAAAACTAGGCCTTCTCGCAATATTAAAGGCGCAACACAAATTACAGTTTTACTGTCATAAAATATGACTAAATTCAAATTTCAAAAGCTGCAACTAAAATGTGTAAGTCAAACTTCAATGTAGACATATAATTATGAGCAAATGTAATTCTAACAGATTATGTTTTATATGATATAAAAACAAGGGAAAAAAATTGTTTTCAAATTCTTTCATGTTTTAATTATATTCTTTTAATAACAACAGATTTATGAAGGTGATATTGAAGGCAAGCAATAGTGCAAATTGAAAGTCCTAGAAACACAAGTGATGTACAAACTGTGATGCTAAATACAAAACTATCAAGTTTTTGTACAGAGTTTCATCCAAAGGTCATCAAATATTTTAACCCCGGACAAGCATCCTGTATTTTAACAGCCTTTTCTTCTTCTTTTTTGTCCATCTTCTAACAAATAATTGACAGAGTTTCATTGAGAAAACCATAGATGAACCAAAAATAATTCCTATAAAAAATAGAAGGAAAATGGGAAAAATTATGTAGGGGAGATAATTTACCAAATTGGAAGTAAAAATAGAGAGAAACGGGGCATCAAAGAATCATTCAGGTGGAGTCCTAGATTGAGTGTTCTCTTCAACTAAATCAGACTGGGAATTTTTAGATTCAGGAGACCACTGATCTGGAAGCATGAGAAAGTAAGTGGTCATCGCTTTCCTGAACCTTTTCTTGTATTGCTTGGGCGATATTACAGTTGGAGATGAGTTCCTCGGCCCCCCAAGAATGCCGGAAGCTTTTACCCATGTTTCAAGATGTTTGTCCCAGGTATACTGCCTCATGAAATCTATGATTCCAAGAACTAACTCATGTTTCTCTTCATCCACCCCAACAAGCAATGAGTAGTCCATTACATCCACTGACTGCAGAAGAGTAGCAAATATGCATAAAAAAATGGGGATAAAACTATTTTCGATATAAATAGATAAAGTCTACACAAGAAATAAGAAAACGAGTAAATTCTTAATTTGGTCTCCAACATATTACAATTGTCTCAGCTTAATTCTAAAAGACAAGTGTTTCAATTGAATCTTTGAAAGATTATCTTAGTCCAATTTAGTCTTTTTATTTGTCAAATTGACTTTTAGCCACGAAAATGGAGATTTACAAGTTACATCAAAAAAATTTTGTGATTTAATAATGGAAAGAACCAAATTAAAACAAACATAATCTTTTAAGCGCTAAATTAATACACTTTTTTTTTAATTTATTATAATTTTTCAAGGACTAAATAATTTATTCCAAACCAAAAAAAAAGATAATTAACAGAAGGAACACGATAGATAGATAGAGTTCTAACACTTACTGCAAGAAAAGCAGTGTCATTCCAGACAGCTCTCTCTAACAAACGTTTTGCCTTGTTTCCCACAAAAATGGGAGACGTCGGCATTGCTTCAATCAAGTTCTGGTCAAACAGAACTTTGTTACTCCCACTAGAATCTGGATTATAACGAGACCTGGAAGATCCTTTGAGGTCATAAAGTCGTGTGACATTCCTCCTGAATAGAAGATTTTCCATCACCAGAACATCCATCCTTGACTCCTTCCCTCCTTTAAGAAGCTTTGATGTAACCTTTCCCATAGAAAGCCAAAGGTAGAAAAATAAATTAAGATCATACAGGATTTTCTAGAACCAATCCAATTGCCACCAATAACATGACTTTTTGCAGGGTCCTTCCCATTTCCTTATAGTAATCATCCGAGCTGTTACTATTCTCCTTAATTTTCTCCCTTATTTGTTTTTGGCTAAACAAACTCATAAATTTCACATATGGAAGGACAGCATTATTTGATCGTGTCATAACTTCATCAAAATAAACATTTGGATGCCCTAACCTAGCCTACTACAAAGTAACAACTGAAGCCTAGATTCACTCTCAAATGAGATATGTAATGTACATCCATTTGGATGCCTAATGCTAAGGTGGGCAGCAAGAATACCAAATGGTCATTATCAAGAAAACTGCACCTTTTGCATATACATTTATAATGGTATTGAATTTAAACCACAAGGAAAAACAAGATTTAAGCACCTATCAAGAGCATTTACATAAAATAATCTTCAAACTTTGCTCGAGTATATTGCAGTGGTGTTACATACTGCTAACTGATGCCATCCATCAAGTTCTGCTCAAACAGAACTTTTTTTTAACTGATGCTACATACTGCTAACTGATGCCATCCTACATACTGCTCCAATTCGTAATATTATTTAAAAAAAAAAGAACAAATTCTGTCTCAGTATTCTCTTCCATACAATATATTTATTTATTTATTAAAAAAACTTATGAAAGATAAAAGGCCATTTATATATACTTCTTTGAAATTGATCAGGCTAATTAAATCTTCGTCTTTCTTGTTTTCTTGGTGCCTAATAGAAGTTTCATCTCAAATCTAGAAAATAAGGACAAGTACCTGGTATATCCCAAGAATCTTTGCCAGGCATGTTGGACTTCCTGAGCCTATTGATTCATGAAGGTACTTGAAGTATTCAGGACCAAATTTAATAAATGATTCAAGCTCTGTTTTGGTGACTTGTTTGATGATAAATCGATCATCCAAAGTTTTTGCAAAGAATACATTACTCTTCCCACCTTGAGCTCCCCATTTCTTACAGCGACTCAGAGACCTTATAAAGTCCAGTTCTGAAGAACAACAAACCCTTCTCAAGGCTTCAAACCGATTGGCATAGTAACAAGTCACAGAATATTTTACTTTTCCAAGGGGACCATCTTCTCCAAAGGCAACTCTGGCATGCAGAGACTTTGTATATAATAGTGGATCTGACATTGATGCATTGCGAGACCCAGACATAGATGTTGCCATATCTTCTGTTGATCCCAGACTTTTCAGAAAATCAAAAGTTGATCCATCAGCAGAATGAAATGATTGGAAGTTGTTTGAGTCAGAAAAATATGATGAAGACATAGAGTCAACCCCATCTTTTGGTCTTTCTTCATCATCAATCAATTGAGCATGATATTCCAGGGACATTAATGCATACGATATTATACTTGAGGGTTCATCATCATATACTGGAATTACAGTGTCATTAATACCCATTGGCAAAATCAGCCTTGCCCCACATTCGAGTTCTAGCTTCCGGAAGGATGATACATAAACAGGATTGTAATCAACTAGTGTATCAAACTTCTGTTTACTGGCTAAAAAGTTCTTGTTAATTGAGCGGTAGAAGTTGAAGAAGGGCATGGTCAACCAGCCTAAAGAGTCTTCCACATTATCAGAGCTCTTCGAAGCAGAATGCACATTTTTGGAGCCATTTTGGTCATCTGTATGATCCTCCAGAGTGGATGCTTCTCTCTTTCTACCAGTACTCAAAAAATCTGCTGCAGATGTATCAGGAGACACAGCATTGTCCTTTGGTAATCCAGATCCTGAGTGATTTTCTCCTGTCCATCTTGCTTCAAGGGTATCAGATAGGCTAGGTATGAAAGGAAACTGCCCATCAGAGAGTGTTCTGCGAGCAGCTAACCCAAGGTCTGAAAGGTCAGATTGATCACTTATGGACATGCTGATTGAACGATAAGGTTGGTTCTCTTTCTCGTAATCATTACTTTTTGCCATGTCAAATTCTTGATGAAATGCATCAGATTGGGAAATGTTGTTATCATCTCCTCCTCCTCCAACTCGCCGTCCCAGGTTAGGGCTGTTGTTAGGCTTTGAATCCACAAGAACAGAGTCATCACTACTGTAGCCTCTTCCTGTCATAAGGGCATCACTGGTCTGGTTTTCAATAATGTATCTCTCCTTCTCCTCTGAAGTTGAATTGCTTAAAGTACTTTGCTTTCTGGAATTAATTAAGGTGGCTGCATAGATAAGGCGGTGGTCCCACATATAAGATTGGAAAAGTAGCTGTCTCCTTAATCGATTAATTTCAAGAATGTCAATCCCAGGTTGGCCCTTTCCCTTTTCATGATTCAAAATTTTTTGAAGTGCTTCCTAGGAAAACAGCATGGAAAGAGCAAATTACAAACGTTCAAGTACACTACATTTATATGCCGCTTCATTAATAAAAATTAATAAAACTGCAGCAAATTTGACACTTTGAATGAAGCTTTTAATTCACATATATATAACTGACAGCCTCACCTCAAATTCTGCTTTCTCCTTTTGCAACATTCCCTCCAGTTCAGCAAGTTGGCGTCTTAATTCTGGTATTTTAAGGCCACTACTAACAGGCACTGCACTAGATCTTTCCTCTCCAATTTGACTAAGAGCATTAAGTACTTCAGAAAATAAAAGCTCTGCTCGGTTAATCACCTGTTACAACCAGAAATTAGGTTCTGCATGATACAACCAAAATTTAAGATTTAAGACTGCTAATATTGAACCTCATCTGTTTCTTTTTGAATCCACTCTTGAATCCCATTATCAAAAATCAGTTTGTGTGGGGGAAGGTAGACAGAGTGAACATCAATTGAAGCATACCGGAAACAAGCAACCATATTCCCAAATCTGCACGTGAAAAACCATAGCATATAGACATAAAGAAAAAAAAATATGGGTATAGGGTTCTAATGAATCCTGCAATTAGTAACAAATTCAGTTCAAACTTTAGTCAGACCAAGGGACATGGAAGTTCGCTATACACATGCATAAAAAGCAACAATAAAACTTGGACTTCATACATAAGAAAGGAAAGAGAAAATCACCCATAAAAACGAAGACTGTCTCTATGTAAAGAATGGCCACAGCTTGCCACCCTGCTTGCCGCTGCATGGTTTGAGAAACTGAGCTCCAAAAATTTCCCAAATGATAAACCCCAGGCAGCATCGGACATTATTATTCTCTGAGTAGCAGGAGGATAACCATTGACTCTTGGACACCGCAGGCATCGGTGCCACATCCAGATCTTCCCCTCCCTTTCACCAGGTAGGAGAACTGGTAATTTTTTAACTGATATGGTGAGGGTTCCCTGACGATGAGTATAACAGTGCACATGTGCTTCTGCTGGCAATTCACAAGAACCGCATTGATAGCTCTGAATAACAATAAAGTTGACTACATTTCAGAAATATAGCAATAAATCTAATAACAAAGACATTCACAAACATTCCTGGGTCAGAAACCAACCTGGTCAAATAAATGGTCCCGCAAAAAACGACCCAAGGGTTTATCAAAACTGCCATAGTATTTAATTCGAAAGAGATGGGACCTCTCACATACAGTTCCCTTCCATACACACCGAGAGGACAGTGACACTAAAATGCTTTGATGGTCAGAGAGTGATGGAGGGAATTCTTCTTTTAGAAGTACTGGCTCTTCATTTATGAATCCCTTCCCCTTGGAATGGTTTTGAACATCTTCTGGTGATAACAGCTCTGAATCACTCAGTTGGCTCTTAAAGACTTCGCAGTGACCATTTTGAGGAGTGCCAGTTAAAATGCCTTCTTCTGGTTTCTCTGTAATCAGGCTGCCATTTACATTAGTATAATTATCCATGACTGAAAGACTTTTGTTTGCCCCAGAAGCTTCAGGCACTATATATCTTTCGTAGTCCATTTCATTTCTTTCTTTACTATCTGAAATTGCATTTCCTGAAGGAATGGCAGAAGAGTAAGAGGCAGCTGAGTGGCCAATACCAGAACAAAGTTGCTCAGATTGAGAAGGGCCATTAGACAAAGAGGATTCTGTACTGCACAGGGGTGAGGCTAAACCAGTGACTGTAACACTTTGGGCTCTCTGTGGTTCAGTGTTTAGTTCAGGCTCCTGAGACTTCTCATTACTAGGAATGCTGAAATCAGGCACTGTTGAGATGGACTTCTCAATGCTTGATGATTTATCTGGAAGTGCCACAGTTATTGGACTGTTTAATGGAAATTCTGGTAGGGAGGCTCCTTCATCAGCAAGAAAAGATGTTTCCAAAGCCAAATGGTAAGCTGCAAAAAATCCATACTGAAGCACATGCTTTACCTTCTTCAATTCATCCTTATCAGCACCTCTTAGTAAAATCTGTCAAATTAGACACCAATGATTGAAATGAACATTTCCTACGAGCATTAAGACCACAGCTAGGCTATAACTATATGACATCTAAACAGTCACAAAACATCTAAGAGGATAATTTATTCTATAAAATATTAAAAAAAAAAAAAAAACCCAACAGGCAGCATGACAGCAACCATCTATCTTGACACATACAGATTATCTTTGATTTAGTGTCCCACGAAGTAGTTTACCCATTTTTAATATCTTACTAAAATGATAAAAATATAGGACTTACTGTGCAACCCAATGGTTTTGGACAGCCTTCAAAAAACATCAATGTCTTTACTGTTTTCTTCCCACCCTGACCAGCACCATCGAGGTCTTCAAGAAACTTTTCCACATGAAATTTCTCACAGTAGCCCAACTTCAGTGATGAAAGATGATCAATTGAAGGTGCTATTTGAGTGCCCATGCACCGTGCTATACGCTCCAAAAGCGGCCTCTTGACATTGAGAACCAGACATATATTTTTCGCCAGAAGATATTCTTGTGCATATCGAGAAACTGATTTTTCTACCAAAAGGACATCAGGATGGTGTGCAGCTATTTTTGCCACTGCCATCTTGAGATGGTCCATTTCCTAGATAAGACAAGAAAGCATACCATCAGCATAAATTCATGTATGCAAAGTTATAAACATATTAGTCTGAGGTAGTGCTCCAGTAAGCAAGTGCCACACTAAATTTGTAAAATGGTGAGCTATCACAACCTGCTGCAACAGTGTATCTACACTAGATAAGAGGTTGGTAACACGCTGGTACTCAAGAGCCCCTCCAAGGATCAATAGGCGAGGTTTGTCTACTTTTGCTGTCATTCGGCGATGAGCCACGTTTTTCTTGCAAACAACTCCTTTAACCACAACACTGGAAGGTTATAAAATCCAAGCAATAAGTCAGGTAAAAAGGAAATAAGACTCTAACATACTAAAGTTCCTTTTGATCCATGGTACAGTTAAATAATCCACAAAAGGTTATAACATAACTGAAAGCAAGAGCTAGTGATCAGTGCTAAAACCATGGGAATAAAATGAAGTTTCAAATTAGCCTTTTGTGCGGAATTTATTGACCAAAGAAAGAAATAACTGGATCATTAATTAACAAGTTGTTATTAGTTTTTATAGTCCCATTTTATATGATAAAGAAAGAAAAAGATACATGATTGTCATTGACAGTGAAAATGTAGTGACTTCCAGATTTCATAGACTAGTTTTCTTACCTTCAGATCTCTCATGCTACATGCCTATACAGCCCCAGATGATACATACATAAAACTTTGGAGTCTTCAGTTTTGTTCAATTTTTCCTCTTATTACCTAGACAAGGTTGCTGACTATTATGCAAGGTACTCTGTCTCTGGAGATTTTTTGTTTTCCTAAAGATAACAATATTCATTACTCAAAATGAAAAAAGGAGAATAAACTCCAGAGATAATAAGCGGGGAAGGATTATAATAAACTCTACTCTACCAGATGACATCCAAATTGTGAATTGATTTAGAAGAACAAATCACTAGATGGGCATTAGACATGAATAATCATATATAGATTCTAGCGATTACCTTTCACGGCGGCTTCCAGTTGCTAGGCATTTGACTTTCACATATCCACCTGGGTCCATTCCTCCGCTTTTGCTCATATCTGGTTTCAGTAGTGTAGCAGCCTCCCAAGACAGAGATGTAATGATATCCAACCAACTGTTTTTGTCATTGTCTTCAACAGGTAGGTTCTCGACTTGTAACAGCTGAGCTACCAAAGCCCTGAAATGCCCATCAACTACATTCTTTATGGCCTTCTTGTGCTCCTCACTTGACCTATCCCTATGGCGATACTCCCCACTTCCAAAACTACTCGAAGTACATAAACGCCCCCACTCTCCTGTGGCATTCCCATCATCGTCATCCTCATCATCAAGAAAAGTAACTTCCCGCTCATCTTCTTCATTTTCTGGTTCAGGAGGGAGCCAGAGAAGTCCATTATTTTCAAAATCTACAGGTTCAAGATCAACATCTGCTGAAACATATAGAGATGAAGGTGCTTCACTTTCATCACAGATATCATGTTCATCTTCATTCTTTTCAGTAGCTGGGAGTTCTTCCAAAGCTGCTGCATCAAAACTGTGGCATACTGAAGGGTTTATGTTTTCTCCATCAGATTGCACCTTCTCTGAGCCACCCATGTTGCTCATTCCATCAAAATCAACTTGATCATAGTAGCCATTCACCCGAGGATAATTCCTCATTTCAGAATCTGGTTGATAGACACTGTACTCATCCTCCTCATCATCACTTCTGAGGCAAGACATGTGTATATATAGTCCATGAAAATCTTTAAAAATGGATGAATAATAACTTGTTTCCTCTTTTTCCAGAGAAGCATAACTAATGGAATACAGTTTTAATATAAAACTGCAGGTTGATGAAGAATGCATGTGATAGTTATATTACTGACAAAGCAATCAGAGATCACCCATCCACACATTCAGATCCTTTCCCTCTTGATAACTCTATCCCAACTGCACTAATATTGTTTATGTTATCAGCCCACCCAACTCCGTTCCATAATATATATGGTTAAAATGCTCTTACTGAATTTTCAAGAATAGTATGAAAGATATGAATGATTATATAATTCAAACACAAATGACATGAATGTCTGAGTAAAGAAAGATGAAGATAAGGGATCACAGAGACATTCTCTCTATCTATGAATCTAAGAGATATAGGACATACCTTAACAATGAGAATCCATATTGCTTTTGTGATGTATTCTCTAGATCTGCTACACGATCATTGCTCCTTCTTAGGGCTGATACACCTTCGTCATCAATGCCTTTTCCTGTCATGGATGATTGGTGCGGGCTCATATCAGAACCCTGCTGCATTTCTTGATAAGAACCAACTGAGTAAGGCATAGAGTAGACAGTTGTGGTACTATTATTAGCAGTTTCAAAGGAATTAAGGCTAGTTAAGCTCGATGTCGATTGTAAAGCACTATGATCCAGATCAGAAATCTGAATCTCTTTCTCAGAAGCAGTTATGCCCTGCTCCCATTGCTTGTAACAATAATTGCAAACCCGAATCTTCTCCCACTCTTCCCAAGAATTCCTTTGACAGCTAGATGGAGGAGGAATTGAGTTTGTTGTACACTTGCCACAGAAAATGCGTCCACAAAGACGACAATGGTGTCTACGATTAATTAAGTTGAAATGTGAATCACACTCATAGCATACCCTACAGCTCTGGTCAGGCATCCAAAAATCCCGGGACACATTAGCTGGCTCAGGTCGCCAGGGTATCCAAGACTTGATGATGCTGACAAGCTCAGAGAAAGTCTTGTCTGGAGCATCCATTTACAGTTAATCCTGCTTCTCTGTTCATTATGACGAGCCCATTTACTACTGCCTACTCCTATAATACCATGTTCTGACTAGAAGATTTACCCAGAAGCAAGAACTAAGAACTCAACGGGAATGCCTTCAATCCTGAAGATCTTAAGCAGCAATACTCAAATCACCAACAGAAGCTCCCAGGAGTGCAAAATTCAGTTCTTTATCCACAAACAATCCCCAACATTGTTGGAGCAGTTTGTGGTCGTCCATCTGAGTCTAAAATGCAACTTCTTCAGTCAATCAACAATTAAAAAAACCAATGGTCACCCCAGCAAAAGAAATTATAATCCTCCTTTAGTTCAACCAATTCATTTCTCACAAATCTATCAACAACATAGAAAATGGACTACAGCTAAACTAACTGTATATATCAAAGAACCCACGGCAAATTAAATGAATGACGGAAAAAAATACTGAATTTTATAAAAGAAAAATAGCTCAAGCCCACCTGAATAACCTTTCTTTACGATTACATATGAATTCTTGTCCAGAAATGAACCAATCAAACAAACTCCCGGAATGCCGGTGATCAAACAGATATTCGATAAAAGAGAGTCCTATTGAATGCTGATTGGAATTCCCATTAAATTGATACACAACATCGCAACAAGATCTTCTTCAGCTAAAAACAAAAGGGGAAAACAAGATTTGCGCCACCTTGTTAACAGACCCTGTACAGGAAAAAGCTCAAAAAGAGGTGGGAAGCCGTAGAAGATCAGAGAAGCAAACACACCGACCCAGATACGAGCAGTCTCAGATTCAGTCTTCAACGACTTCAATTATGGATCGTGATCATTCATGAAGCATCTCATTCCAAGTCATCCATCCTCAATCTATGCAGAGGAATATAATCAAACAAGTAATCTGAGATTCAAGCGAAGAATTATAGCACCTATAAGCATGGAATCACCCCTCTGTTCAACTTACGAAAACCAACAATCACTGGAAATCCTTTTGATTGTGGAAATTGGGCAAGAGCTCGTCTTCGTTTTGTTTCACCTCAATCATCTTCTTCTGAATCAAAGCTGGTAGTCGTTTCGGTTTCCCCGTATTTTAATGTGACCCAGATAGAGACATGTCGGACGTGTGTGCGTGACAGAGTTATTAAAAAAAAATTATATTATATATATATATATAATCCCTTTCTCTCCCTTTTCTTTTTTTTTTTCAGTAAAAAAAATTGCAGTCAGTCAGTTTGAACACCACAAAAAATATCACTTTTATAATTTTAGATAAATGTATTGTTTCTTTGATTTTTTTTTTCAATGTTTTGTATAGGGAAATTTTTAATCTCAACACTTAAAAAGTCAAACGTTTATAAAATAATTAAGATAAAAGTTTAAAGGGTACATTACAATAACGACACCACAGGCTTGAATAAATTATACTTACCAATTTTTTTATTTTCAACATTAAACTCATCTTCTTTGGCACTTTGATATATGTTGCAATTTGCAAAGCTACTAAGTTTATTTTATGTTAAATTAATTAATTTTTTACTCAACTCTATATTAAAATTTTATTTTTAATATAAAGTAAAAAAATTAAATTTGTGTTAACTATTAATGTGAATAATGATTTTATGAAAAGAAATGAATGTTGTAAGAAAAGTTAATTTTAATGATAAAAAATATATTACAAGGGAGCCAAATGTAATATTTGAAATTAGAGAAGTGTTAAGTATTATTTAACTGTCAACAAAGATTAGTGTAATTTACCCTAATCTAACTTATATTAAATATTGTAATAAATGAAATCATTAAATGATTGTCAATTATAAAAATGTGTTTTGTTTCTTTTTTTTTTCCTTCTATGAATACACTTTAAAATGAAAATGAACAAATACTTAGTAACAATTTATTATTTACTTTTAATACAATCATAAAAATTAACTTTTATATACTTATACAACTCTTTTGATTTGATCATTAAAAATTCTTTTTTAAAATATTATATTTATCTCAATTTTATCCTATTTTATTATTAAATCATAAAATATACGCTTGTTAAATTTTTTATTATCAAAAATCACTTTGACAAAATAAATGAACTAAATTAAGGCAAATAAAACTTATCATGGACTAAATTGAGATAATTTATCTTTTAAAAAACTAAATGCATATAATTGTAATTATTTAAAGACTAAATTAGTAATTTTTAAATTTTTTATAGTTTTTAATACTTGAAAATACAATTTTATTTAACTTTCACTCTTTTAAAGATACTAAAGTGATAGTTACATACTTTATTAAGGATCAAAACATTATATAAAATTTTAAGAATGCAGTATTGCTTGTAGTAATATAATAAGAAAAAAAATTGAGAGCATGCATTATCATAATTTAAAAATTGGACTAAACTGATTAGTTCGATCGAAAATTAGCCATTCGTCTAATCTGGTTTAGTTAGCTTTTAAAACTAATGGAGTCGAAAATCGATCAATAACCAGTTGAACTAATCAAGAATCGGTTGAACCAATTTTTATAAAAACAAAAACAAATTCAATATTTACAAAATACAATTATTTCTCACACTATTTAGAATTTAGGAATTTAGCAAACTTTTTTTTTATCTTTTTATTTTTTTCTATTATATTATATTTTATTTTTCTTCTCAATTATTTTTTATAATAATATTATTTTTGGCACAAAAACAAATAAAAAAATAAGAAAAAATAAAAAAATAATTACAAATACACACATATTGATTTATTATATTATATATTTTTAATATATAAAATTTAAAAAATATATATTTAACTATATCAATTTGACTTCAGTTCAATTACGTTCAAACTCTATAAACAATTACTTCTACCTATTAAATACCGCATTTGATTTTTAAAAGCTTGCTTATTAGAGACATAGATACATATTAGATTGATGGATAGATCAGGATCGTATGGTTGACCAATAAGCTTGATTGGAGGCGCCGTTTGCTTTGCTTTGCAAAAAGAAGCATTTGCTGTATCCAATTCCAATGCAGCTAAGACGAAGCCAACCAGCCAATGAGATTGAGGCATTTTAATAAGCCAAATTACACAGTTTCCCGTAAATTTTCAAGTCACGAGTTAATCACCTCCGTTGATTCGTTTTTTAATAAGCAAAATTCGCCGAAACCTATAAATTTTGGAATCCTTGTAATTGACCCCATAAACTTTCAAACCTAGCAATAGACCACTTTTATCTTTCAAATATTTGCAAAATACATTGATAGTCAATAACACTGTGCCGGCCAGTTTAAGACTTACCTATCACAGATTGCATAAAAACAGTGCTTTTTAATGCCTAAATTCACTTGTCATAACCCGTGGTTACTTTTTTTTATAAAAAAAATTAAATAATATAATATTAAATTTTTTATTAAAATATAATTTATACATGTAAAATATTATTTATTTAATATTTTAAATATCCAATAACTTTAATTTTTCATATTTTCTTTTTAAATTAACTGTATTATATTTAAATTTGAGAATTCTATATTTATTTTTAAAAGATTATAAAAGTTTTCATATTTAAATTTATTATATTTATTGAATATAGTGTTATAAAAAATATAAAAATGTGATAAAATATAGTTATTTATATTAAATAATATATTTTTTGTAAAAAAAAAAAAGCCAGCTCGCAGGATAACGGGTCGACTTGTTTTAATTTCTTGAATCAAAGCCTACCTATTTACAGGCTGGCTCGTGGGCCACAGTCTTTTTTGTCAATGCTAATAGTCAAGTTGACCATTATTAAATGATTCAGTCAATTTTTTTATATTTAGTTAGATCTAAAACACAATGATTTTGTTTCAATTTTCATTATTTATGATGTGTAATCTTTTTTTCCTCAATTTATTAATTTTTTAAATTAAAAAGACAAATATACTCCTACCTCATCAACGTTTATTTGACACATTTATATTGGTTGGATATAAAAAAAGTTTAATGGACACGACGGTGAACCTAATGGGATTTGAATCCCCTTGTGTTCTAGCAAAAACTTGAGGATCATGTTTTTCATCTAAATGATTCATATAAAAAAGGATGGTCCAGATCAAAAGAAAAAAAAGACTCATGAAATCTATTTTTTTATTTTTTTATTTGATTTAGATCATATGATCTGATATGAACGATCTAAATTTAATGAACATGACCCTCATGTTTCTGTTAAAACATGAGAAAATTCAAATTTAAACTTGACAAATGAGTTTCTTGCAAATATTTAAAAGTTGAACATGTTTTTTTGTTAAGTTTAAAAATTCATGAGAATAAATTATAAGAACTATAAAAATTACAGGAAATTGTGTAATTTGCCCTGATTATTATTATTATTAAAAAAAAACAAAAAACAAAGCGCGTAGAGGTTGAATAGTGAATACAACTGCCATTGACCACAAAGATTCGGAGAACTCTAAAATGGGTCTTACTTGCTATGCTGTTTTCACGGAAATAGGCTTCCTCCTTTTAATACTGCCTTTTTGTTCTGAGGTTTTCTTTATTTCCATGTCAAGTGAGTGATTGTGGTTTTGGTTGTGGATAATGTCAAAGTCGCTAGCTTTGGAAGCAAGATTCATTCCGGAGCGGTTTAGCTTAGGTTTAGGGTTCATCATATTTAATGGCAATACGCTAATTCTTTGAGTAAATTACACTCATCTTCCTTGTAGTTTTTAAAATTATACTTTCTTCCCTTCTTATTACAAAATTATCACACTTTAGTTTAGTTTGATTTTTCTGTTCATAAAGGGTTCAATTAGAGCACCATTATCAGAACTAGACTGGTTGGACCGAGAATTGGCCAAAGAAACAGATCAGAATAAGCTTTAAAACCAATGAGTAATCAAACTGGCCAAAAATCGATCGATCTAGCTAAAAATCAGTTGAACTGGATAAAAATCAAAGATAAATGAATTGGTCTACTTGATATATTATTTTTAAAAAAAAATTTATTCTATAATTAGGTAATGAAGAAATTAATATTACAAATTGACCAATCTTAGCGAAGATGTCAATATATTAGGAAAAAAATGTACTTTACCCCTATGAAGTTTGTTTTATGTGCAGAAAACCTCCATAAAGTTTAAAACTAAGCAAAACACTCCTATGAACTTTCATATTGTGTCACAGCAATATTCGAATTTGGGCTTGAAAAGAAGATGAAAGAGCTCTCCACTATCTAGTCATTGATGCACATTAACATATATTTGCAAAGTTTAATATATATATATATATATATATATATATAGAAACCTTTGTTATTATGTTCAAAATTCAAAACAGTATACACTAATTATTATATCTTATAAAAAAATAACAAATCTTATAATTAGAAAATATGATATTATTTTACATAACTCATTTTAAATTATATAAAAATTTAAAAATTTTAATAAGAAATCTTATAATATAAATTTCATTATTATTTATACTTAATAAAAATAACATTTATATTAAAAATAATTATAAAAATATACTATGCATATTAAAA
Organism: Biancaea sappan; assembly: GCA_037074585.1. Taxonomy (NCBI): domain Eukaryota; kingdom Viridiplantae; phylum Streptophyta; class Magnoliopsida; order Fabales; family Fabaceae; genus Biancaea; species Biancaea sappan. Next base: position 40,315,901 of record CM073499.1, read on the forward strand.
TTATTTTTCCATATAAGATTTGAAAATTATATTTTTAATAATAATTAATTTTTAATATAATTTAAAATGATTTGACATTATAATATAAAATTTTAATATAAGATTTGATATTATAAAATTTAATTATTACTAAAAATTATAATATCAAATCTTATATTAAAAAATAATTTTAATATGCATAGTATATTTTTATAATTATTTTATTTAATAAAAATAAAATTTATATTATAAGATTTTTTATTAAAATTTTTTAATTTTTATATAATTTAAAATGAGTTATGTAAAATAATAGTATATTTTCTTATTATAATATTTTTTATTGTTTCATAAGATATAATAATTGGTGTATATTGTTTTAAATTTTGAATACATTAATAGAGGTTTCTATATATATTAAATTTCACAAATATATGTTGAATGTACACAAGTGACTAGATGGTAGAGAGCTCTTCCTCTTCTATCCAAACCCAAGTTTGAATTCTGTTGTGCATGCGTTACTTTGATTTTTCTTCAAAGCTAAACGTATGCCACGTGTCGCAATTCTATTGGATACAGTGATTGAGTGAAAGAGTGCTGATGTAGCACATGAATCATTTATTGACGTGACACTTTAGTGTCTATGTCAGTATTGACCATCAGTTAATTAACAATTAACTAACCGACAAGTAATTTTTGACACAATATGAAAGTTCATAGGTGATGTAATCAAGGATAACCCCATTGTAGCCCAAGAAAGGGAGAACACTTCAATTGGGCCTCTAACTCGTTCAAGGGTTAAAGAGCTTGGACTAATTGCAGCCCAAGAAAGGGAGAACACTTCAATTGGGCCTCTAACTCGTTCAAGGGCTAAAGGGCTTGGATTGGGCTTAACCACATTGTTGAAAGTGGAAGAAGTGTGAAAAGATTGCATGTGGGTTAGTTGCATTTGTTGAATATAGTTGTAGTCTATTACCTATGCATTTCTTGTCTTTGACTTTTAGCTTCCTATACATTTATTGTCTTTGACATTTAGCCTACACTACTTGACTTTTAGTTGATGCATTTAATGCATTAGTTGGAGTCTTTTGTCTTTTTGTTTTAGAGACCCTCTATAAAAAGGGTCCTTGCCATATGTTGTAAACCATCCTTGAATCATATATGAGATATTGGCATTTTGCTTTCAAGAGGATTCTTGAGTTCTTTCTCTTATCTAACTTGTGTTAGTGGCGAGAGCAACTAGATTTCTTATCACTCACGTTCTTCTTTCTTGAGTGTGGCGAGATCAACCCATTTCTCTTAGTTGTGGCGCCCTTTGGCTTATCAATTGAGTGATTTGGTTTCATTTGTTTGTTTCTTTCAACCTATCCAGAAAATCGATCAAGTGTTTTCCCTCTGGAAATCACATCATATTGGTATCAAAGCCACTTCAATTCAGGTTCTATTATTTGTTTTGTGTTTTGCCCCTTCGTGGAAAGCTTAATTTTATTGCATTTTATTTTGTGTTTTGCCACCTACATGGAAGGCTTAGTTTTCCTTATTTTGTATTCTGCCACCTATATGGAAGGCTTAGTTTTCCTTATTTTGTAATCTGCCACCTACATGGAAGGCTAATTTTCTGGTCTGTTCATCTTTATCTTTATTTCTATTCTTGTGTTGTTCTATTTTATTACAGCTTTTTTATTAAAAAAAAAAAATTCATCGTTACTGTTCATTGTTCATCATTACTGTTCATTGTTCAACGCTACTATTCATTGTTAATCCGAGTGTAAACACTTAGAGAGTGAACCTACCCTTCACCAAACTCAAACCAACAAATTACAAATCACTATGACAGGAGAAAATAGTTCTGAAGTTCCTTTTGGGCTTAGCCTACAACAAGCTCAAATTGTTGGCCTACAAAGAGGTCAAGAAGAAATGATGGAACAAATAGCTCAACTAACCACTCAAATGGCTAGATTTATGGAGCTACAACAACAACAACCAAGAAGAGGAGCTTATGTTGAACACCATAGAGAAGAATCTGAAGCTGAAGAAGGTGATCAACCTAGGCAAAGAAGGCAGCAGAGGGAACGTGATGCCAACATCAAAATGAAGATTCCTCCATTTAAGGGAACAAGTTCTCCTGAAGAATACTTGGAGTGGGTGCAACGAGTAGAGAAGATTTTTGAATATCAAGAATATTCAGAAGCTACCAAATGCCGACTTGCAGCCCTTGAATTCACTGATTATGCAAATCTATGGTGGGAAAATTTGAAGAATCAACGAAGAAGAGATGGAGAGGAGGAAGTTCGAAATTGGAGATTGATGAAAAGGCTCATGCAGAGGCGTTTTGTACCTGATTACTACAAGCAAGAGCTTTATTTTAAGCTTCAAAGCTTGAGGCAAGGAGGCATGTGTGTTGAAGATTATGTCAAAGAATTTGAAACTTTGATGATTCGGTGTGAGCTGAATGAACCTCAAGAGCAAACCATAGCTCGATTTCTTGGTGGTTTGAACAAAGAAGTTGCTGACTTAGTAGAGTTGCAGAATTATGTCTTCTTAGAAGATGTAATTAAATTGGCAATTAAGGTGGAGAGACAGAAAAATAGAGTTTATGGAAGAAACAATGGAGTGTCTAAACCATTGGGGAGTAAACCTTTCCAAACACTTTCCCAAACCTCAAACACTACCAAAGGGAGTAATAAGGAGATATGGAAGAAAGAGCCGAACAAATCTGAAAGTTCTAAGGGGAAGGATAAGAGAGAAGACAACCAACCCTCTAAAAGAAGCCGAGACATTAAGTGCTTCAAGTGCTTGGGTCATGGCCATATAGCATCCGAATGTCCTAATAGAAGAGTGATGATCTTGAAGGAAAAACAAGGGGAAATAGAGAGTGAAGATGAAGATATTGTGGAGGAATGTGAAGAGGAAGAATATTTTGACGAAGAAGAAGTTGTTGAGTATGCTGATGAAGGTGCTGCCTTGGTTATTAGACGTGCCTTGAATATCCAAGCCAAGGTAGAAGAAGAACAAAGGGAGAATATTTTTCAAACAAGGTGCACTATCGGAGGCAAAGTTTGTAACGTGATAATTGATAGTGGGAGCTGCACTAACGTTGCTTCAACCACCTTGGTTGGCAAATTGAAGCTACCTATCATCAATCATCCCCGTCCATACAAGCTGCAATGGTTGAATAATCATGGCGAGATGAAGGTCACCAAACAAGTAAAGGTACCTTTCTCTATAGGGAAGAATTACAAAGATGAGGTATTGTGTGACATAGTCCCTATGGATGCTAGTCATCTTCTACTTGGGAGGCCCTGGCAATTTGATAGAAGAGCACTACATGATGGCTTCAAAAACACCTACGCTTTCGAGAAGGATGGAAAGAAGATTGTGTTGGCACCCTTAAAGCCAATACAAGTACAGCCGAAGGAGGATGTAATCGAGGAGAAGAAGCCTAGCTGTTTTGCTTCTAAGAATGAGTTAAAGAAGGCAATAAGAAGGGAAAACTTTGTATTATTACTAATTCTTAAGGAGCTAAATCCAGAACTTGCAGAAAAGCTTCCTAAGCTTGTGAGGGAGTTGATAGAAGAATTTACAAATGTCTTTCCGAATGAGCTACCTAAGGGATTGCCACCCTTAAGAGGAATTGAGCATCAAATTGATTTGGTGCCCGGTGCTGCCTTACCAAATAAGCCAGCATACAGAATGAATCCAGAGGAGGCTAAGGAGCTAAAAAGGCAAGTCGATGAGTTGATTGAAAAGGGTTATGTAAGGGAATCCATGAGCCCTTGTTCTGTGCCTACATTATTAGTCCCTAAAAAGGATGGCTCTATGAGAATGTGTGTAGACAGCCGTGCTATAAATAAGATCACCATCAAATACCGCTACCCAATTCCAAGATTGGATGACATGTTGGATGAGCTGAATGGTTCCAAGGTGTTTTCAAAAATTGACTTGAAGAGTGGCTATCACCAAATCCGAATGAAAGAGGGAGACGAGTGGAAGACAACCTTCAAGACAAAGCATGGACTTTACGAATGGATGGTAATGCCATTTGGGCTATCTAATGCCCCTAGCACATTTATGCGATTAATGAATCATGTACTTAGATCTTTCATTGGAAAATTCGTTGTGGTATATTTCGATGATATTTTGATCTACAGTCAAAGTTATGAGGAGCATGTGCAACATTTGAAGGAAGTCTTGGAAGTGTTGCGAAAGGAGAAACTCTATGCTAATCTAAAAAAATGCTACTTTTGTCAAGACCATGTGATTTTTCTTGGCTTTGTAGTATCTCAGCAAGGAGTGGGAGTTGATGAAGAAAAGGTGAAAGCTATCAAAGAATGGCCCGTTCCAAGAACCATATCTGAAGTAAGAAGTTTTCATGGGCTTGCTTCTTTCTATAGAAGATTTGTAAGGGATTTCAGCACCATCTTAGCACCCATAACTGAATGTATTAAGGGAGGAAAGGAGTTCAAATGGAGTGATGCAGCCCAACGAAGTTTTGAGCTTGTCAAAGAAAAATTGTGCAATGCACCTATATTGGCTTTGCCTAATTTTTCTAAGACTTTTGAGATTGAATGTGATGCTAGTGGAGTGGGAATTGGAGCAGTACTTCTTCAAGAAAAGCGTCCTATAGCTTATTTTAGTGAGAAGTTGAATGGAGCCAGTCTTAACTACTCTACCTATGATAAGGAGTTCTACTCTTTAATTAGAGCTCTTGAGACATGGCAGCACTACTTGTTACCAAAAGAATTTGTAATTCACACAGACCATGAATCACTCAAACACTTGAAAGGTCAGAGCAAGCTGAATAGAAGACATGCAAAGTGGGTGGAATTTCTTGAAGCTTTTCCCTATGTGTTGAAGTATAAGAAGGGAGAAACCAACATTGTTGCAGATGCCTTATCAAGGAGATATGCCTTAATTTCCATGATGAATGCTAAATTGTTGGGATTTGAATCTATTAAAGACCATTACATGGAAGATTCAACACTTGCTGAAATTTATCTCGCTTGTGAGAAAATGGCATATAAGGGATTTTATAGATCTGAGGTTTTTTATTTCGCTTAGGGAGGCTGGTAATTCCAAATTGTTCTATAAGGGAATTACTTACACGAGAAGCTCACGGAGGAGGATTGGCTGGGCATTTCGGTGAAACCAAGACATTGGAGATGCTGAAAGAGCATTTTTATTGGCCTAACATGATTAGAGATGTGCATCATGTGATTGAAAGGTGTATTGTTTGCAAAAAAGCCAAGAGCAAGGAAGCAGCCCATGGACTTTATACACCTCTACCTGTTCCAGATCAACCTTGGACTGATGTTAGTATGGATTTCGTGCTAGGCTTACCAAGGACACAAAGAGGTAAAGATTCGGTCATGGTTGTTGTTGATCGTTTTTCAAAAATGTCTCATTTTATTCCATGCCATAAGACCGACGATGCTGTGCACATCGCCAATTTATTTTTCAAAGAAATTGTGAGACTTCATGGCATTCCAAAGAGTATCGTGTCAGATCGTGATGCCAAATTTCTTAGCTACTTTTGGAAGACTTTATGGAGAAAGCTGGGAACAAAGTTGCTCTTTAGTACTGCCTGTCACCCACAAACTGATGGGCAAACTGAAGTGGTGAACCGCTTTCTACTTTGCTAAGAACTATCATTGGCAAAAACTTGAAAAGTTGGGATGAATGCTTGGCCTATGCTGAATTTGCTTACAATAGAAGTGTACATGGTACTACTAAACACTCTCCTTTTGAAGTAGTTTATGGATTTAATCCATTGAGCCCACTTGATTTAGTACCATTACCACTTGAAGCTCTAGAATGCATAGATGGAAAAATGAAGGCTGACATGATAAAGAAGTTACATGAAAACATTAAACAGCAAATTGAGAAGAAGAACTCCATCTATAAGAAGACTGCCAACAAGAGAAGAAAATTTGTTCAATTCAGTCCTGGAGATTTAGTGTGGGTTCATCTTCGAAAAGAAAGATTTCCAAACCAAAGGAAGTCTAAATTAATGCCAAGGGCAGATGGTCCTTTCCGTATCATAGACAAGGTAAATGATAATGCATACAAAATTGATTTGCCTGAAGACTATGCTGTTTCTACTACTTTCAATGTAAGGGATCTTTCCACGTACTTAGAAGATAAAGAGGACTTGGATTTGAGGACAAATCCATTTCAACCAGGGGAGGATGATGTAATCAAGGATAACCCCATTGTAGCCCAAGAAAGGGAGAACACTTCAATTGGGCCTCTAACTCGTTCAAGGGTTAAAGAGCTTGGACTAATTGCAGCCCAAGAAAGGGAGAACACTTCAATTGGGCCTCTAACTCGTTCAAGGGCTAAAGGGCTTGGATTGGGCTTAACCACATTGTTGAAAGTGGAAGAAGTGTGAAAAGATTGCATGTGGGTTAGTTGCATTTGTTGAATATAGTTGTAGTCTATTACCTATGCATTTCTTGTCTTTGACTTTTAGCTTCCTATACATTTATTGTCTTTGACATTTAGCCTACACTACTTGACTTTTAGTTGATGCATTTAATGCATTAGTTGGAGTCTTTTGTCTTTTTGTTTTAGAGACCCTCTATAAAAAGGGTCCTTGCCATATGTTGTAAACCATCCTTGAATCATATATGAGATATTGGCATTTTGCTTTCAAGAGGATTCTTGAGTTCTTTCTCTTATCTAACTTGTGTTAGTGGCGAGAGCAACTAGATTTCTTATCACTCACGTTCTTCTTTCTTGAGTGTGGCGAGATCAACCCATTTCTCTTAGTTGTGGCGCCCTTTGGCTTATCAATTGAGTGATTTGGTTTCATTTGTTTGTTTCTTTCAACCTATCCAGAAAATCGATCAAGTGTTTTCCCTCTGGAAATCACATCAATAGGGGTCTTTTGCTTAATGTTAAACTTCATGGGGGGTTTTCTACATATAGAACAAACTTCACATGAGTAAAGTACATTTTTCATATATTAGTATTGTAATACCCGCTATATTTTTAAGTTAAAAGTATTCAAGAATTTCTATAAATTTATTTTGGAGAAAATAATTTTCGTATCTGTTTAATTTTTGTATGCTTATTTGTACATATTGTTAAAAATGTAGATTTTCATTTATATATTATATAAATTGTGAGATATGATGGATGTTATGATATGAAATTTATCCCTTGGATAAAATATAACTTGAGCATAAGTAGAATCTGAAAGAAACTGGGAGAAAAATATCTCAGCTGCCTCGTGATTGCACAGTAAAATGCATAGTATCAAACTGAATTATTAAAACGCATAGTAAACTGAATTATTAAAGTGTATAGTAAATTAAATTATTAAAGTGCATAGTAAAATGAATATTTTATTAGTGCATAATACTTTGACTTCTCCTATAAATAGGCCTTTCCATTTCACTTCTAAATTCACATCTTCAGTTTCTCTTCTTTCCTCTCCTCAAAACTTCTCTTATTCCGACGTTAGGGCTCTAAAATTCTAGGTCTTTCTTCCTTAGCCTAGATCCAAGGTAAGGATACTATGCCTTTTTCTATGTCTTTCAAATTTTAGAAGTTATTTTCTTAAGTATGCTCTGTGGTTGCAGCTTTGGCTGATCTTCCACATCAGAAAAACTGTCTTAACTACCTATATGTTATTTTGATTCTCTGATTACCGAAATAGAATGTAAACTGTGAAGAATACATGTCTAGGAAAATTTTGGCTAAGGAAAGACTTAGTTCTTAAGTGCATCCATTGCGACCCTCCATTCTTTCTTGGGAACTTACTTGGTGTACTTTTTACAGATTGTATTTTTTATTCCTGGTATGAATAATATCCCATTGTATGAATAATAACTGTATGCATGAATAGTAATTGTACGTATGAATAGTATCTATATATAAATAGTAATTTTATGTATGAATAGTATCCATACGTATAAATAGTGATTGTATGTATGAATAGTAATCATATGTATGGATAGTATTCATATGTATGAATAGTGATCATACGTATGAATAATATTTTGGTACAAAAAGCAACCCTGACTTTCTATATCTGATCTTTATAAAAATCTCCGTAGCAGAACCTGAAATCCAACTATGTACTATTCTCTATAACAACTCAGAAAAGTGATTTGGATACGGAATCTATATGAGTGAATGACCTTGCTAACTGACTTTATTTACTTTTATTCCAAGTATAATATAAATCCCACCTCATATCGTAAATTCTATATTTAATTATGATTGTTAGATAATGAAATTTATTGTTTGATTTAAGATTATATTGATGAGAATTAGGATTGAGTATATAATACACATAGAATGGTTGAGGGTTTAACCCAAGATACCAATGCTTGAAATTATACACATGGAATGGTTGAGGGTTTGATTTCCCAAGATACCAATGCATAGAATTATACACATGGAATGGTTGAGGGCTTGTTCCCCTAAGATACCAATACATGTAATGATTGAGAATATAAATACAATGAAAACTGAATTCTTGAACATAAAATATAGAGGTATAGAAACCCTAAATATGAAAGTAACTATTCTTATTGTGATTATGATTATGGTATTTGTACTTGTGACATATTTATTATTGCACAGTCATTTAGTCACTTAGTTTTGATGAACTCACACTCTCTATGAATATTTTTTAGATACAGTGGATGAGAATAAAGGAAATCTACAGGAGGAATAGTATTCCATGAAGATACTTTCCACGTTATCTGGAGGGCTTATGAATCTAAAAGTTTAGGAATGCTCTGTAATCTCCATAGGTCACCTAGGCTTAGAAAATTGTATTATACTGTATGAAATTTGGTTTGTGTTTACTATTTCACTATGTTTAACTTTTTATATGTATATATGTAAAAATATCTTTCTTGAAAAATTATGTTATGCATTAGAACTTATCAGAGATTTTATGGGATACCATAGAGGTATACCCTTGAGTTTATAGAGTTACTCACATGCCCTAAATTAGGATGTGACAAGTATTTTATGGATTTGATATTAATGAATATTACATTAATTAATAATATTTTCTTATTATTTGGTCATTTTTTGTTATGAATTTTTTATTGTGGATGTTGTTTTGTGTAATTTAATATCAAATCTTATTTTTAATTGAATTTATAAATTTATATTTCAAATTTTTAATCATGTATATTTTTTAATATTTTCAAGTAAACTGAATTAACCATAGTTTGACCATGAACCCTTGAATTGGTGCCTTCACCGATTCAATAACCGATCTGATTTTCAGAACCTTGCATTAGAGTATATTTTTTAATGTTTGGTAACTTAATATTTTATATTTGTTTTAGACTAAAATTTCACCTATTAACTAAAGTAAATGTTGGATACTTGTTTTTTTACCAAAAAAAAGAAAAGAAAAGTAGTTATAATATTTTATTCTGAATTAGTAGCAAAAACAAGATGTATCGCAATGTGTAAACATTGATATTTTTCGGTTAATAGAAGGTATTGTAGTGAAAAGATATATAGTATTTGGCTATCCAATGTCAAAAATCATATTGTAATAGGTTTTTCTAGATAGAAAATATAAATTCAAACTAAAATGTAATATATTTTATAACTGCAAGCGAAGGGTTGAACATTTTGAAAACATAGAAAATGGGAGTATAATTTGAATTGTAAGAGAAGAAAGTATAATTCAGTCCAATTTTTTCTAGATTATTTAAATTACCGTAACATTCTTTCTAGTTTTAAATATTACACCAGGTTCCTTTCTGTTTTTTTTTTCTATTAAAATTTAACCTTTTTACAAACATGTATTCCTTTCAGTAATAAAATTACATATAAAATTTTGGCAAAAAAGTACTATATCCCCCTAATGTTTATCCTAATTTTTATTTATGTCCTTATAATTTTTTTGATCCGATTATGTCCCTTATTTTTCAATTTTTATCATATATACATCAAAATAATGAAAATACCCTCCATCCCTCTCTTTTCTCTCTCTGTCCTCACTAAAATGTGTCTATTTATTCACTTAGGTCCTTAGCTAAGATTTTTCCTTTTGTCTTTAGCATGATTTAATATTATATTTAACTTCATCTACGTCTTTCGTTTCATAATATATTTTGTTTTGAATTGAAACCAACTCCTGTAAACTTTTGGGTTTATTTAGTTTAATTCCTGTCATGCATGTATTATGTCTATCTCTCGGTTTTGCTTTCCAAACAAGTCTAGAACTTCATCTGAGATGTTTTTAGGACATTTTTTATTATTTTCATTCTAGATCAAGGCAAAATATGAATTAAAACCAAGTTTTGGAAATATTCATCAAATTTACGTGAAAATAAGGGGATCTTTCCATCCATAGAGTGCAGCCAAGAAGGAGATTGAGTAGTGAGAGTGCTCGAAAATTTTTAGGCATTTGAGGAGCAGAATTTCGTGGTTGAAAGTATGGAGTTTGAGCAGAATCACAGCTTAAACTGAGAGAGAGAAAGAGAGTCTGAAAACAAAGCAAAGCCGAGAAAGTAAGTTTCTCTTCATACCTCATGGGTATAATTAATTGAGTAGATCTAGCTTAAGTTAATTCAAAGCATGAGGCTAAGAAGAAGACCAAATCAGCAGAAAAAACCAGAAAAAAAAAGGAACAGAGGCAAGATAATGTGATGTTCATCGTATGAGTGAGAATATTTCTAAAACTTGGTTTTGACTCATATTTTGCCTTACTCTGGGATGGAAATAACCGAAAATGTCCTAAAATAATCTAAGATGAAGTTATGGACTTGTTTAGAAAACAAAATCGAGAGATGAACGTGATATATGCATTACAAGGACTAAACTAAATAAACTCAAGAGTTTACAGGGGTCGATTTAAATTCAAAACAATATATTCTGAAACGAGAGAGTTAGATGAAGTTAAATATGATCTTAAATCATGTAAAAGATAAACAGAAAAATCTTAACTAGGGACTTAAGTAAATAAATAGAAAAATTTTAGTGAGTAGAGAGAGGACAGAGAGAAGAGAGAGGAATGAAATGTATTTTTGTCATTTTGGAACATATATAATAAAAATTGAAAGATAAGAGACATAATCGGACAAAAAAACTTATGAACATAAATAAAAATCAGGATAAATCTTAGGGGTATATAATATATTTTTGCCTAAAATTTTGACTATCATATTATAAAATTAAAATTTTGTATTAGATGTTAACCATATTGTCATGTTAAAAATAAAAAATTATAATCACATGTTGTGTAAAAATGTTAATTAATTTGACATAAAGCAAGTTGAATGAAAATTTTCTGTAAAAAATATCAAAATATTAGAGGAGTTAAACTAAATTTTCTTCAGATGTTAGTGTAATTTATCCTAATATTTATTAAGCACAAAAGGTTAAACTCTCCTCAAACTAGGTTTCCAAAATTATTTTTAACTTTTGAAAAAACAAACATTGAGACTCAGATTTTTAACATATCATATTAGGAATGAAACTTTCCCAAAGCAATCTGGATTTAGATCCAATGTACTGAAAGACTGATCATAATGCTCTTCTCACATAATTCACACTGACTTGGCCAACAAAATATTGATGTGTCACCAGATAATATTAACTGTACTTAAAAATTTTACATTTTATTCTTATAATTTACCCATTTTAATTTTTTTTAAATTACCAATATTTGAAAAATTATTAAACTCTAACTAATTTAATTTAAACCGAGTTAAGCTACAAAGGTGCAAAAGCTTTTCCAATGCTAACTTTCTCTATTTACAAGAATTAAACTTAAAACATTATTTAAAAGAAATAAGTGTTGGATTAGAAAATCATTTAAATCAATGAGTGTTGTTATCTAATTTTTTCAATTTCATGATTAGCTTTTCTTTATAATCATTAGATTTAATTTTGTATCACGAACCATAATTGAAAATTGAGTTATGAAAATATTTTGTCTAATAAGTTTTAAGCGTTCACTTCTTAAAGGCAGACAGCTTTATGTTACATCTTGAAAGTCAGTAACTTCAACAAGTTTTAATTGTCTCTTTGAATTAATTAATTAATTATGTATTACCATAATTTATAATTATATTTCTTCACTTGAATATTTAATATATATCAATACATTTTTTTCTTTTTTAATGTTCATGCTTCTTAGCTAAATCTACCAAGAGGCTAGAGTTTGATGGAGACTTCCATAAACTGGAGGCGCTACAACGTGAAAACAGCTGTTTTTGATATATATATATATATATATATATATATATATATATAAATTGATTTGAAGGAAGAGTAAATTATATATTTTGTTTTAAAAATAATTATCGTTGTTTTAATTTAATTTTTAAAATATTAAGCATCTTAATTTTATTATTAAAAAATTATATTTATTTTAATTTAATTTTTATATTTATCAAAATAACTTTTATCAATAAAAAAATTAATATTTGACAATAATAAATTTTAAAATTTAATAACAAAAATAACTAAATTAAAACACTTAAATTTTTTTCACTTGTTTGAGGGCTATCATCATACTAAACTAACTAGAACCATTCAACCAAAGTAAAGTTCCCATAAAATTCACACTTAACGTCCGATCAGACAATCTACAATAATACAAGATGATGTTAGACCAGAAGACAAATTGGCACGAACCTTGCGATTAGGGTTTTGCCTATGGATGGAGACGTTCCCCACAAATGAGGGTTGCTGCTGACTCATGAAAGCCAATCAACGATGTTACATCCAGAAAAGGAAAAGGATACAAATAATTAATTAAAGCAAAATGATTTTTTTTCTAGCTATTTTTTGATTTTATATATCAGAAAGAAATAATGTTTTCAAATAAGTTGTTTTCGAGTCACTTGAATCTTTACAGATTTCACGAGGACATGAAAAAAATAAGATCTAATAGTTTAGCTTTAAAATTATAGTTATTTTAGTTTTTGACGACTAAATATCTTAATCTAATTTATAAATATTATATTTATTTCAATATTATTTTTAATCTATCAAAATAATTTTTAATAATTATATATTTTAAAATTAGTAACAACAAATTTGGTAATTTAATAATAAAAAGACTAAATTGAAATAAATACAATTTTTAAATTATTAAATTTTCAAACACTAAATTAATGCTTTATTAAAAAATAAACAGGTATGCATTAATTAATGCAATCTTGCCTTTTATAAAGCCCTTGCCAAAGTTGGTGATCTGGAAAAATAGTATTTGCTCAAAAAACAAATGAGATTCAGCTGATTCTGCCACAATATTATTTTCTTAAATATTGTTTTTTCAATGATGACCTTAATCAATCAGAAAAGTATTATGATTTCCATAATATGAGAGAATCAAGGCAAAAACATATTAGAATCAATCAGATAATTCAGCAAATTAAATTATAACAGGAATTATAAGGAAGAAAACAAGAATTTTAAAAATTAAGATTGATGCTATTTGTGAAATCAACTTATTCCCTATCCCACCAGCCAAAAGAATTTTTTCTAATGTTATTCTTTTCATTTTTATAGTTTTATTTAATTTCTAATTTAATTTTTTATAAAAAAGTTAATTAAATTTTATGGTTTTATAAATTTTAATTTAGTATTTTTTACTAAAGTTTTGTAATTACAGATTTTATTAACATGGCTAATTATGTATATAAGTATGTTTAATTTATACGGATAAAAAAATTAAAAGTGGCTAATGAAGTGAATTAACTCATTTACATGGCATTATGAAATGGACTATTCCGACAAATGAAATGAAATGGACTATTCTGATAATGAATCTATTTTCATAAAAGAAAAAAAATTATATACGATTTCTTATTTTTTTGTTATTAGATTTAAAACATGACAAATATATAATTTTTTAATTAAAGTATGACAAATATATAATTTTTAAAAAATTATATATTTTCACAACTCAACATTAAATTAGTGGTTCCTTAAGGCATCTTTTATACATATTCTATCTTTCACAACTCAACATTCCTTAAAAATCTTGATACAAATAATATAACTAACTTTATATAAATTTTATCGTTTCACATAACATGTGATATAATATCATATATTTTTAAAGTGTTGAAATGACATAGTTTATCAAGTTAGCAAAATTTATTAATATTAATAAAAAATTAATGACAGATACTAAATTAAAAAGTTTTGAAAATTATAATCATCTAATTACAAAATTTTAAATTAGAGAAATTAAATTAATAAATTAAATAAAATTATAAAGACTGAAAAACAATATAACATTTTTAGAAATAAACTAAACGAAAGAAAGAGCAAAGGCCCATTCCTGCCATCGTCATACTATACAATTAAAAGCCCAACAAACGTTATTAATTGGAAAGGGCAAAAACGTTTTTTTTTTGTCACGTAGAATTAAAAAGAAGTTTAAGGCTTTTTATTTATTTTTATTGGTCAAAGGATGAAAGACATAGATTACAGAATTAGACCAGTCAATTTAATAGAGAATCAGTCATTGGTTCAGTCAGATAGACTCAAAAAATTAATTAACCAAAAAACTAATCAAAAACTAGTTAATCGATAAAAATAAAAATAAAAATCGATGAACCAATTTTTGTAAAAAAAAAAATCTACTATTTACAAAATATAATTATTTTTCATACTATATGAGATTTTTAGCAAGCTTTTATTTTCTTTTTATCTTTTTTTTCTATCATGTTATATTTCTTTTTTTATTTATTTTGCCACAAAAATAAATAAGAGAACCAAAAAAAAATTTTAAAAAAACAATTACACATGCATATATAAATATATAGACAAAATGATACTTTATGTCTCCAAAATTTATACTAAGTTTTACTTATGCCCCAAAGATTTTTTTGACCCACTTATATCCCTCATGTTTCAAATTTTGTCAGATATGTTCTTTTTTGTAACTTTGTCAATCAACTTAATGAAAATATTGACTGGGCAAAAATTATTTGCCACGTGGCAGCCAGATGGACTGCTTTGCCACGTGGCAGTCACATGGACTGCTTTGCCATGTGGCAGCCACATGAACTGGAAAATTTTTTTTAAAATTTAAATTATTTCAAAAAAAATTTTAATTTTTTTTAAAAAAGTTTCGGTTTATTCACTTTGGTCATTGGTCAAAAATTTTCTCTTGTCTAATTTTTGATATAAACCCATCTTCTATTTTGTTTAGGTCCCTAGTTTAAGAATCTATTTTTTTTCTTTGTCAAAATCATCCCCTACAAACTTTCTATTTTGTTCACTTTAGTCCCTGTTCTTCACTTTCATGCTTTTTTCTCATGGTCTAGTCCTCCAAATCAGTCCATAATTTTATTTTTAGTCATAATATGATTAAATCTATCATTTCTACCTAAGAACAATACAAGAAATGAATTAAAATTCAAGCTTCAAATTTTACCTTTTATGAGAGGGAGAGATATGCAATCTTTGAAACTTTAAATTTTAATTCATTTCTTGTATTTTTCTTGGGTATAAATGATATATTTAATCATATTATGACTAAAAATGAAATTATGGACTGATTTGGAGGACCATACAGTGAGAAAAAAGTATAAAAGTGAATATAGGGACTAAAGTGTATAAACTAAAAATTTGTAGGGGATATTCTGACAAATGAAAAAATAGATTCTTAAATTAGAGACTTATACAAAGTAGAAGATGAGTTTATATCAGAAATTAGACAAGAAAAAAATTTTGACCAAGGACAAAAGTGAATAAACTGAAATATTTTTTAAAAAAATAATTTTTTTAAAAAATTTTTTGGCAGTCCATGTGGTTGCCATGTGGCAGATGCTTTTTATTGTATGGCAGGTCAGTCAACATTTCCATTAAGTTGATTGACACAATTACAAAAAAAAAAGATATATATGACAAAATTTGAAACATGAGAGATATAAGTAGGCCAAAATAAAACTTTTGGCAATTAAATGAAACTTGATGTAAACCTTGGGGACATAAAGTACTCTTTTTCCTAATTATATATAATATAATTTTACTAAGATTAAGTATAAACATGGACAATTTGTGCTGAGTCCGCTTATGTGTAGCTTTTGTTTCCTGTGGTGTTTTTCGTCGACGGTATCGTCGTTTTTCTCAGTCCAATGAAAGGCTAGTTTCTTGAATGTTGGTGGTGTCAATAATTGGTTGCTGAATCCTCCTTGACCTGTTTCGACATCCTTGATCGTTATCTCTGTTGTTCTTGATGTTGCTTTTCCCCTTTGTGATTTTCGGAAGAGTGGGTAATAATGTTTGCCGCAGGTAGTGCTATTCAAAAAGACCGTGGCCCACGAGCCGCACTAGACAGCCCATAAATGGGCGATCCTGGGTTGAATAGTTTAGGCCTGTCTAGCCTTTTTTTTTTAATTTTTTTGTTTTTTAGAAAAATATATTATTTAGTATAAATAATCTCACTTTATCACATTTATATATTGTATAACCTTATATTCAATAGATATAATAAATTTGGATATAAAAACTTTTGCAATTTTTTAAAAATAAATATAGAATTATCAAATTTAAATATGATATAATTAATTTTGAAAGAAAATATGAAAAATTAAAGTTATTGATTATTTAAAAATATTAAAGAAGTAATATTTTACATGTATAAATTCTATATTAATAAAAAATTATTGAATTTTTTACTAAAAATATTTAAAATTATATTATTTTAATATATATATATAGAAGTTGTAACACCTCAAAATTTTCATAAAACTATCTCCAGGATAAAAGATTTTTAAGATAAGGTTCCTTAGTGAATAATTATGGCAATTTTCAAACCTTAAATCTCAAAGATCTCAAGTCCATAATTAAAGACAACTAGGAGCCATTAACATCATCCCATGTCTTACATCACCATCATGTCGATATATATACATACCACTGGAGATTAAGTCTTAATTATTTTACAAAAAAAAAACTATAAAATCTAGGCTACAGCTACTGACTGACTGCTGCAACCCCGTTATTCCCATTTTGATTTGCACCTGGAAATGGTTAATACAGTACAAAAATCATGAGACATAGAAATCTCAGTAGCCAGTAGTTAATCTTGAAAACAAGAACCATTCCCAGTCATAAAAGCAAGTTCATAACACCATTCATAATTCAGTTCAACACATCTATGCCTCTGTCATGCAGAGATTATCCCTGGGTCTTAGTACCACAAGAGTCTGTTTCACCTCAAGTGGTGCCAAGGGTCATCACTATTCTCAGTGCCTACCACCAGGGTCTGATTATACCCTGTGGCCCAAAGGTCAGCAAGACTGACACTAGCATCGTCATGCATAGCTGCTTCCGCCCTAACCATGGCAAGTCTTATACTGGCGCGTACCGTCGTACCCCAGATGCTTGGCGTACACTGCCTTAGCACATGAGTATAATAACAATACAAATATATACATAACAATGCATAGAGTTGAATATCACATAATTCATAATTAAATCATTTTCAGTATAAAACAATTTCAAAATATATGAACAGCGCTTTTATGAAATATAACTGGCTACCTGAATTTATCGTCTCGTACCGATTCCACTCGAAATTATTCCAAGGTGCTGATAAAATAAATTAGCTATTAAAATCCTAATATGGAATATTTAAAAAATACTATTCCATTTTTAAACGAAATTTCTGTGCACTAAATATTAATTATGTATTATTCGCAATCTTATTTCTAATCCCCAATTTAAATAAATATAATTAGCTAAAAAAATATCCTAATAAGGAATAGATTAAAATTACTATTTCATAATTAATTAAATCTTGTACTTCAAAAATTAATTACGTAATGTCTATAATCTCATTTATAGTCCCAAATTCAAAAATTATAATCAGCTAAAATTTCTTCTAATTTATTTCTCAAATTCCACCCTATTTCCTTTTTCCTCAACAACTTTGAATTAATTCACTTTGGTCCCTAATGTGAACTTTAACCATATAAATAACCTTCAAAATTTGGTAAATTCCATCAAATTTTAACTAAAATCCCATATATATTCAATCTGGACATTTTCAGAAATTTTACTCTTTCCTTCCAACTTTTCATTTCATTCACTTAGGTCCTCAATAATTATTTTTCCCTTATCTTTTTCATGATCTAAGACCATACTTAGTTTCATCTAAGTCCATAGGTCACAAATATATCTTGTTTCGAAATTATAGCTATTCCTACGAACTTTTGATATTATTCAGTTTAGTCCCTGTCATGGATGCATACCTCTAAACTCCATGTTTTTCCATTCTTCTTGCTGCATGGCTCTCCCAAACTCATCTAGGGACTCTCTAAGACATGTTTAATCATTTCTTAAACAAAAGCGAGCCTAAAAAAAAGGATTTAGAGCTTACCCAAGATTTCCGAGCTTACTTTCTCTCTAAATTTTTCTGCACTTTCTTGCCACTTCCTTGCTGCTGTGAATGTGTATTTAGGACCTCAAATCCACTGCTAAGAAGGTCCTTTGGTTAGCACCAAAGTTGCCCAGGGGTGGCTCTTTAAAAGCTTAAGGAAATTTACTGGTTTTTAGAGCTTTCTCTCTATCTCTCTCGGTTTATGCAGAAAATGAGGAAGTTTTGCAGCAACATCATCTCTCTCTCGTGTTCACTTGTTAGGATAGCAGAAAATGAAGTTACAAACCCTCCTTTAACCCCTAAGGGTCCCATACGTGGCAACCAATGCAAGGAAAATGGATTCTCTCTCTCGGTTCCAGCTCATGAAGACAATGCCATGAACTTTCTCTCATCCTCGGCAGCATCACGTGGGCACTGCAGAACAGTTCACGTGTAATGCTTTATCTTCCCTATTCTCGAGTTCACTATTGCTTTGCCTAAGGGAAGAGATATCTCTATTCATATGCAAGAAATGGGTGCTGGCCGAGATGGTTCTACTGCCTTAAATCTGAAAAGGAAGGAAAGAAAAGAAAATAAAATGGAAGTGCAGTGGGTGTTCTCTTGAAGGAGTCCGTGGGTACCTAGCTTGAAGACAACTCACCTTGCTTTCCACAGGTTCACTTTGCAGCATCCTCACGTGGCGACCATGGCCTGCACTGGATGAGATTCTACTGCATAAAGCTTTGTGTTGCTGTCCAAGAAGATATAGCCAAGCTTTCCATGCCTTAAGTGTTCTCTTCATTCCCAATCCCCTTTTTCTTATATTCCTATCCTTTCTTTTTCAGTTGCACCACCTTCTGCCCTCACATGATGGTATATTCCTCCTGTAATAAGGAGAAAAGCTGGCCAAACTCTTAAGCATGTGAAGACAAGCACTCAAGGAGAAAGAGAAAGAGAAAAGAAGAAAAGAAGAAAAAAATTGAAGTGGCCCCTCTTCTTGTTGGTTCAATGCTATGATTCGGATGAGGAAGAAAATATGTAACCATTGCATGGTCTCCAACGTGTCTATTTCCATCAAATTTTGTATAGCTAAAATTCTAGATAGGCCATTCATAAATTTTTGTATTTACAAATAGGTCCTTGGTATAAATGGAAAAATTTTATTTATTGCCAAAATTTATTTTTAACACTTTCTCCAACTTTTCTCCAACCTCTAATTATGGAAAAGTTACTTTATTTCCACTTACAAATTTTCTCCTAAAAAAATATTCTTTTCATAATAGTCCTTCAAACACTAATTTGCCTATATTAAATAAATATAAGAATGTGGGATGTTACAGAAGTGACCCACGGGCCAAGATGGGTGGGCTTGGGTTGAGTAAAGAGTCTCGTTTAGTGTTGGCACGTGACAGTTTGGGCCAGTCCATTTAACAGTACTACCCGCAGGGTGTGTGAACTGTACAGTGAATTCATATATGAATGGGAATGATTTAGAAGTTGTGAAAACTGAGGATGAAGTGAATCTTGAAGAAATACATAGGTACAACCTTTACTTAGTAGGAAGGCTGTGGACTGATTCCTTCTTCAACACAGGGGCCTGCAATCAACCATTAGACTGATTTGGTGGTTAAAGAACGAGGTTGGAGTTAGGGAAATAGGAGAGGATCTATGTAATATCCTCGGTATTACAATATCGTACAAAATCAGAAATTTGGATGAATGAAAAATTTTTCGTGAATAGAAGGATACTTGTAGGGATTTTTTGTGTTTCTCATTATAAATTTGTGTGCATGTGGTATGTGCATTATTTTGTCTATTTTTGGAGGCCTGAATATGTGTGTTATGCATTCAATTATTCGTGAAATATGTAGTATAATAAGTGTTACATAATGTGATTATTCAAAAATTGTAAGACAAGGTAGGGACTAAAATGAAAAATAAAGTTTAGCTAGGGAGTTGGATGAAATTATTGATTAATTTAATAAAAATAATGTGAGGCTTTAAAAGTTAATTAGAGGTTTAGAATTTATGAAAATTAAATGTAAGAAAAATAAAGAAAAGAATCTCTTAGGAATTAAATAAAACCAATATTAAGTAAAATAATTATAACCAAAGGATAATAAGTGAATTAATAAATAAATAAAGAAAATAAATGTAAATTAGCCTAGAGATTAGGCGTGCAAGCTAAAATATTTTATGATGTAATTTATTCAATTAGAAAATAATTAAATTAATTTAGATATAATTAGATTTTAGAAAATATAAGAAAGCAAAAATAAAATGAATTTATTTAAAATCAAGATATTGGACGTGTGGTTTGGATAATCAAAGAGGATTATTGATTAAAGGAAAATAATAAAATAAATTATAAGATAGTAATAGGGAAAAGATTAAAGTATAATAAGAATAAGAGTAATATAAATATGTTTCCTACAAGATAGGCATGCTAACACTTTAATTAATGTAGACAATACAAAATAATATAGGTGATGACATAATAATATATGAAACAATAAAACAAATAAACAAAAGAAACAAAGCAAAAGCCCTAAAAAGTAGGCGTGATTACTAAGATAAATAACAAGTAAAATAATTAGTAATATAATAAGACAAGTTTAAATTAGGATTAGGCAATATGAAGGGAGAAGTTGCGTGAATAGTAAAGGAAACTAAGTAAGATGAGCACTAGGATAATAGTAGGAATAGAATTAGAAAATTAAATAATAAAAGGGGAATATCTAATGATAATAAAAATAAAAATAAAAATAAAAATATGTGTGGTCTTCTAGAAGATACATGGATAATTTGGTAATATAAATACTAAATTAATGGATAATCCACACAAATAATATAAAATCATATAATAAATAAATGGATAATCCATACAAATTATAATATGATAAATGAAGGGATAATCTACACAAATAATATAATATAATAAATGAATGGATAATTTACCAAAAATATAATATAAATAATGGATAAACTACATAGAAATAAAATAATGTTATTAAGTGGATAATTAAACAATAAATAAAATACTAATCCTAATCCTACTTAACCTAAGCTAGTGAATAGCCACTATATCTCCTCTATAAATACCACTCAAACCCTTATACCCTAGACACCACTCAAGCCCTCAAATACTAATCCTAGAAGTTTTCTAATTTCATGATTTTGATTCCTTTTCGCAACCTTTTTTGTTGTAGTTGTTAGAAACTAATCCTGAAACCTTTGAACAACATTTGGAATACGGTAGGAGTGGCGTTAGAATTCAGGTGAGTGAAAATGACCATGTTTTAACAAGATTTTAGCATTGTTAGTGATAAAAGGTATGACGTGGAATATTCCCAAGAGTCATAGGGTGGTGATTGAATTTGGTATGTAGAATTCGGGAATTGAATTCAAATTAACGAATTCAGAGTTACGGAAATCCAGGATGATTAAATTGAAATATGTGTTTCGAGGTAATGTGATGTCTAATGCTTGGGATGTTAGGAAAAAAAGTAAGAATCTTCTTAAATTGCACTTTAATTATCCTCTTGCTTTATGGATTAAAACTATGGCATGTTAAGGCATGATTTCGGGTTATATGTGTATTGTTATTTTTGCTTTTGATTATTGTATGATATTATGTACTCTTGATTGTGATTGGGTGGGATAGTACTCCCTCTCATGTCAAGTCAGGAAGCTCGGGTTATAGGGCGCCTTAGCCGAGGAGTGTGGAGACAACGATTCTATTGGTAGGAAGTATAGCTCGGGTTGAGGATAGACCTGTGAGACACCTTGTCGAGAGGATGAGGTTGTGAGTCATGGTAGGAATGAAACTGGTGAGCCAACCTATGTTCGCTCTTGAGGATAAATGACTATATACGAATACTAGTTTCGTTGGTTTGTTTGGATGAACTTGCTGTTTCTGTGATATGTATATTCTAATTGTGATCTCTTGGTTGATTTCAAGCCTACAGGCATATTTGTGTGACTAATGATGTCTTGGGACTTTTTTTAAGGCGGGCCCGGTGCACTCATTGAGTTTTCAAACTCACGCTTTCTGTGTTTTTCCTTTTCAGATCAGGTTGCCCTCGAGGAGTAACAGGCTAGGTTTCAGACTTCCCGTTGTTGAGTAGGCCGTGATGGCTTTAGGTTTTGAGTCCTAGGTCGCTCTGTAGTCATTTAGGACACTTAAGAGGGGAGAATTGTAATACCTACCAATTTTAGATGACATGATTGACGGTATTACGATTTTTTATAATGAAAATTTTCATTATTTTTAATGGAAATATTTGGTCATTTTTAATTTTTTTCATTTTTAATTTATTCTTTTTAAATATTATTTATGAAAATGGAAATTAATAACCACAATGGATATTTTATTACAGATAATATTTTTGAAAATTAAGGAAAGACTAGAGGAAGCGGAAATTTAATGGAAATAATACTAGGGGATGGGGAATTGAGAGGGAGTAATCATGAGACGTTGATGGAGTTGGGTACCTATAGGATTTAGAGAGGGACTAAAATGAAATGAGGAACTAAGATGACACTTGAATGATTTGCCACTACCAAAGTTGACTGAGGGGTTGACCCAGGGTAAAGTAATAATTTTACCATGGGTGGGTATATATATAGGTAGGCCCACTCCTTTTTTTTTTTTCTTTTTTCACTTTCCTCTCTCTCTCTTTCTCTTACTTCTCTCTACCCCTCTCTACTCCAAATCCTCCAAAGGGCTTCAGTGATCCTTTCTCCAGTGGTAAGGCGAGTTATCGATGTCCAAGCAACATAAGGAAAGCAAGAAATCGAGGTAGGAATTTCAATTTCTCGAACTTTTCCCTATTTTCTAGTTTTAAGGGTATTTGAGATAAAATTGAGATTGTGACTTTGTTTGTCGGTTAAAATTGGGGGTTTTTGGTGTCTAAATACTCTTTAGACATCAAGGATGAGAACCCATAGAAGAAATCATAAAAAAAAAACAGTGAAGATTTGACCCAAAATTGAGGCCAAATGACATGGATCACAATCGTGGCGCCTAGGCATCAATCATGCTAACGTCAAGCTGTGTTTTCTTAGTCCATTTTCAAATGACCATAACTCTTTCATACGAACTTCATTTTTAACAAACTTTATATTGTTGGAAAGCTCTTTGAGTCTAGTTTCCAATGGTGTAAGTTTCATTTGAAAATTAATTACTAGATAAGAGTTATGACCAAAGGTCAGAGTTAGTGGTGAGAATTGTTCTCGTTTTATTTATTTATTGATTTTGGTTAGTTTTAGGTGACTTGAGAGCTTCATTGGTTTCGTCTCCCAGGATTTCTTATATGGTAAACCTTGTCGGCATCAAGGTGAGTTGGTGACCTTGCTACTTATTTTTATTAAAAATTTCTCAAGTACAATATAAATATCATTCACTTCGTAATTGGATTTATATTTATTAAATTCCTAATTAGTTATGTTAACTAATTTTATGGAATATTGGTTATGATTTATGAGATTCTTATGTGGAATGTGTATGGGGATATAGACTGATTGTTGGTTGTGCATGTGAATTATTGCATCACGTAAATGCATTGTATATGAAATGAAATTGCATGGAAATATGGATCCACGAGAGGGAACAGAGGGGTAGACCTCTAGAATAAACCCATTGAACAATAATAGTTCGAGGGCAAAATCTGGACTAAGTCTCACTATGGTAAGTGTGGGAAAGAACGGAAAAATATTGCATATTGCATATTCATGTAATGAGAGGGAATTGGCTAGTAACCTATGGATGTGGATATTCCTGAGAAAAATGTTGGAACTTGGGAATAGAGGGGTAGACCTCTGAGGTAAACCTGTTAAGCAATTATTGTCCGAGGAAAAATTTTAGACTGGGTCTCAATGAGATAAGCATAGAAAAGTGTGGAAAAACATAATATATGGTTGCCTACATATTCATAACCCATGTGTGTGGTTATTTGTGCTTATATGTGCTTACATGTGGTTGACGTGGATTGCGAGAGTGTAAACTCACAGGGGAATAGCAAGTATGCTTGAGCTTGTGTATCTGTATTGGTATATGCTAGAGATATTTATTTAAATTATGGTTGTGATTTTGGTATTTGTACTTGTGCCTTATTTTATTGCACAATCATATACTCACTGAGTTTTTGATAAACTCACATTCTCTATTATTATCTTTTTCAAATTCAATAATTGAGGAGGATGGGAAACCGCTGGAGTTTAATGGCTTGAAGATATACTTCAATTTTCTGAAGGGTTCTTTATGAACTAACTTTTGGGCTATATGCCAATAGGAATGCTCTGTAAACTTATAGACTACCTAGGTCCCACTGTGTTTTAGGGGTTTATTTAATTGGCATGCAAGTTACTTTACATTTTCATTCTAAATATTTTCCGATGTTATGGAAAATAAGAATATGTATTATGTAAATTTATTTTCTTTATAATTTAAATGTTAAGCCAAGTGCCTAGTTTTTGGGGCGTTATAAGAGTTTTGGATTATTTTGACTATTTTGATATTGGAATTAATTGTATAATTCAGATATTTACGAACTATGTTATTTGTTTGGACTTTTCAGACGCAGACACTTTATTTATTTCTTACTTGAATAATTTGAACTTTTGGATTCTAGATAAATTGATTTCAAATATGTGATGGTTATGTTATATGATGAATGTCCTGATTGTGAATATTATATGTATAGAAATTGTATGTTCAAATTGTGTGTGACTTCTAATCATATAAACGCTTGGTAAATACACAGTAATTAGATTAGTGTAGTGAGTCACATTTGAGAATTATTTTAAAACTGACTGAATAATTTAATTTAGGGAGGGAGTTCTAAATTAAACCCTACATTACCTAAGGAATTTAGTGATCGTTAGGAGAACTACTTATGTGTATTGCATCATGCATTTATTTAGATGTGAAGGCAGCGTGGATGCCAGGTAACTTGACTTCCTTTATCTTGCCATGATGTGTGTGTGTGCATTCATAATTAGACATATCATGGAGGTAGCGAGGAAGCTAGGTATGCACATCAAGTAAAAGGTGTATAGTGTGGTTGGTATGAATACATGTTTGCTTATATGAATTTTGGGCATGAACGTCTCTATCAAACTCTGTGTATGAACGTATGATGGTGTGTACATTATGTAATTATCGACTATCGTCAATAACTTCTCAAATAATTTAAATTGTCAAGTTAAATAAATAAAGGTTAAGGCTTACAGTAATCGGGGAAAGCCGTTACTGTGACGTCATGGGCCTAGTTAGTAGGGTGTGACAATCTATTTACTTTCCAATTCTTTGACTGGAAGGATAAAGAGAAGATTCTCCAAGGAGAACCATGGTGGTTTGATAAGAGAATATTGATGCCATCAACCCTCAGAGCATATATAACTCCTTTTTGGGTGAGAATCTTTGACACACCTTTCAACTTGAGAATTGAAAGTGTAATTGTGCATATTGGTAATATTATTGGTGACTTCTAGGATTAAGACAATAAAAGGGAAGGAAAATAGGGGAGGTATCTTAGATAAAGGATTTTGGTGGAATCAGAAAAATCTCTCAAGAAAGGTATGATCTTGAAGAGTAAGAATAGTGCTATCTACAAAATTTCTTTCAAGAATGAAACATTGCTGGACTTCTGCTACAATTGCAGAAGGGTGGACCATCTTTTAAAGGACTATAGTGAGAAGGTTCAGAAAAAAATAGGGGACAACTCCAATTTAAACTTTGGACCTTGGATGAGTGCCATCCCCAAAGAATGAGACAGAACACTGAACTAGAGGACAACATTAATAGAAAAACTAGGAGAATGATTTTCAAACCTGATATTGAGCATGGAGAGTTTTGATATGATCATGCAATAGATAAGGATAGAGAAAGGAAGGATAGCATGAGTAAATCAGAGTTAGTGTTTGGAAAATGGAAAGAAGACAGGAATCAAGAATGTACGATTGTTTCTGATCTAGAAACCATGTTAAATGAATCCTTTTTAAGCTATGAGTAGGTAAAGGTATTAAGGTCAATGGTAAACTCCCTGACAAAATGACATATTTCACCTAATAAACAAAAGGAGATACATGAGAACAAAACTGCAAAAGGAGTGCCACATGAAAAATTATAATGAAGATACAGTCGTAAGATCCAATCAGGAACATGATGATAAACAAGATGAGATAGCTCTTGATATAAGGATGAATAAAGTGGCAAAGGGACTAGGAGATACTGAGAAAACAGGGACAAATATAATTGTGGTGGGGGTGAAAAATATAAAAGTTTGAAAAACTTGGAAAAGAATGAGAAGGGGAGAGACAGGTCCTTGTGCTACTACTGATGATGCTATCATGAAAATGAAGGCATTGGATGGGTCTGAATCGAGCCTAGGGATGGGAAAAGAGAACAAGAAGAGGAGATATATCACTGATACCTCTGCAAGTCACCATGAAGTCTCTATGCTGGAACTGTCGTGGCATAGGTGCACCACGGTTAGTGAAAGCTTGTCAGAAGCTCATTAAATATGAGCACCCAAACTTTGTTTTCTTAATGGAGACAAATCTGAAGAGAAAAGAAGCAAATAAATTAAATAGGATATTGGGTTTTAAAAATGAAATCACTGGGACTCTTATAGGATGAAGAGGTTGATATAATTTTGTTATCTTTTTCTCAAAATCATATCGATGTGAAGATTAGAGAAGTGTGAAAAGTTAGTTGACAAGAGGAGGAAATGGTATTGAAAATTTAAAAAATATGAAGAAGGTGTTGCTTTCATTGAACCTCTTTAATATAAAAAAGAAAATCTCATATGAGAATTAGAGAGATTGAGGGACAATTGCCAATACTACAACAAGAGCATCCCACTTGTGAAAAGATGGAGTTATAGAGAAAACTCCATAATGAAATGGACGAACTTTTAGAGAAAGAGGAGCTGTATTAGAGACAGAGATTTCAAGCTGTATGGTTAAAAGAGGGAGACAAGAATGCCAAATTCTTCCATGTTAAAAGTAACCTAGAGAAGAAGGAGAAATACAATTCACAAAATAAAATCTTAGAGTACATAATGGATTTATGACGAAAAAAGTATTGGGGAGAAGCAGTAAATTTTTTCTCAACTCTGTTTTTGACCAACAGCACAAATAACATTGAAGATGTTTGATCCCATTTAAAAAGAAGACTTACCTCAATCCAAGTGGCACTATTATCTATAGAAGATGTTATAGAGGCTTTGAAGTCAATGGGCCTACTAAAAGCACCGAGTAATGGCAGGCTACCAGTAATATTTCTTTCAGAAACACTAGAACATTATTAAGAAGGAGGTTAGTTACTTGGTTCTTGGAATCTTAAATTAACAAGTAGAGCTAAAGGATATCAACCATACCTTGATTGTACTGATTCCAAAAGTAAAGTCTTTAGAATATTTCTCTCAATTTCGCCCAATAAGCCTGTGCAATGTTTTAATGAAGTTGGTAACAAAATCTGTTGCAAATAGGCTGAAGAGAGTGTTACTTGACTTGATTTGTGAAAATCAAAGCGCTTTCATCCCCAAAAGGCTAATCATGGATAATGCCATTATTGCCTTTGAAATCTTTCATTATCTATAAAAAAAAAGGGCAGATATGTTTACTTGGCATTAAAACTTGATATGGCCAAAGCTTATGATAGAATGGAGTAGAACTTTATTGAAACTTTATTAAAAAACATGAACTTCCCTGACTGCTTTATAGAGCTGGTGATGAGATGTATTACATCTGTTTTGTACTCAGTTTTGATTAATGGCAAGCCTAGCCAATCCTTTATCCTACAGAGGGGATTGAGATAAGGCAATTCGTTATCCCCATACATCTTTATCCTTTGCACATAAGTCTTTTCAGGTCTATTGGAGAAATTGAGTGAGTTAAAACTTGTTGATAGTGTTACAATTACAAGAACAAACCCTCCTATTACGCACTTATTTTTTGAGGATGATAGCATCATTTTCTTTAAAGCAAATATGAAGGCAACCAATACAATATCGTAGGTGATACAGGCATATGAAGGTGCTTCAAGCCAGCGAGTAAACCTTACAAAAACGAAGCTCAACTATAGCAAGAACGTGTTAGAAGAGGTAAAAAAATTAATCCAAGAAAGGATAGGTGTTAAAGCTATGGAGAGCTACAAAAATTACCCAAGATTGCCTGTAGTGATCAAAAAATCCAAGAAGCTCACTTTTGCAGATTTACAAGATAAAATTTAGAGAAAAATAAGAGGTTGGAAGGAGAGGTGGCTCATAAGTTGGGAAAGAGATTTTAATGAAATTGGTTACACAAGCGATTGCTAGTTATGTAATGAATTGTTTTAAAATACCAGCTAGCTATTGCTTAATAATGGAGACACTAATAAACCAATTTGGTGGGGCGATTGGGAAGGAATTAGAAAAGTTCATTGGATAGCTTGGGAGACCATATGCAAATTGAAGAAGAAGGGAGGTATAGGTTTTTCAAAATCTCCAATCCTTTGATGATTCACTTCTGGGAAAACAATGTTGGAGCCTCTTTAATCAAGACTAGAGTCTTATGGTAAAAACTTTGTGGGTTAGATACTATCCAAAAGGAGATTTTCTGATAGTGAACTTGGGTTCTAACCCAACTTTACATGGAGAAGCATTTGGAGCTCCAAGCACATTATAGAGGAAGGGGCGAGATTGAGGATAAACACAGGAACAAGGGTGGATATCTGGAGGGACAGGTGTCTTCCTGAGCAAAATGGGGGTAGAATATAGAGCCCAAAGCCAGTAGGTTTTGAAATATCATTGGTAAGAGACCTCATTGACCATGACTTTCGAGCATGGAATAAATAGTTAATCCTGAGAATTTTTCTCCCTTTTGAAGCCAATCAAATATGCATAATTACTATGTCATGCAAAATTCATGAGGATCTCCTCATATGGCCATAGGAGAAGAGCCAAAATTATTATATCCGGTTTATGTATCACATGGCCCAAAAGAAGATTAAAGAAGTTGGGACAGAGTGTAACATCCTAGATTTTTACATTTCTCCTAAAATAGAATCAAGACGAATTTATAAAGTGCCTAAGAAGTTAGACTAAGAAAAGATGATTAAAAGTAAGAAAAACTAAATCAGGAGGCTAGTAGTCGACTGCCAGAGTCAGAACAATCGATTAATAGGCTTAAAATGCAAAAAAAAAAAATATGTTTGATGTCGAGCAATCGACTGATGCAGAGGTAGAAGTCGACTAGTCTCATTAAATCAGTTTAAACCAAAAGTATATTAGTCGACTGCTAGACATCGAGCATTCAATTGGTAGCATTAGAAAAATAAACCAAATTCTAAACAGAAAGGTACTAGTCGACTGGCAGACAGATAACAATCGACTAATAAGTTGAAATATCAGATAAATTCAAGAACAGAGGGCGAGCAGTCGACTAGTAGGCTTGTAACAGTCGTCAGCCTTTAGAATAGTAGTTTTAAGTCGATTTAACTAATAAAAATCAATCAAAAAATGACCAAAATAACCCTAACTCACTAGAAATACATGAGAAATAAGTTAAGGGCAAAGTAGTAATTTTACAACAGTCTATATATGACTCTATGGTGTCTTATGTAAGAAGAAGAAGAGAAAACAGAAGAGAGAGAGAGAGAGAGAGAGAGAGAAAGAAAGATGAATCTGGAGTTGAGGGAGAGAGAAAGGGAAGAATATCAAGGAAGGAAGCAAGAAGAGGAAGATTAGAGTTGGGAAATCAGGTTTAGAACTTGATTCAACGTATAAGGTAGCTAGTTTTTCATAAAATTAGTTGTTTCT
Source organism: Biancaea sappan (assembly GCA_037074585.1). Taxonomy (NCBI): domain Eukaryota; kingdom Viridiplantae; phylum Streptophyta; class Magnoliopsida; order Fabales; family Fabaceae; genus Biancaea; species Biancaea sappan. Next base: position 40,345,997 of record CM073499.1, read on the forward strand.
AATGATTTATATGTTTTGTTATGATTTATGTTTTTTATGTCAGATTTTTATCATGATATAAACTTATATCATGATTTATGTTCATGATGTGAGTATGATTATATAGAGAATCTATGATGAATCCATGATATGAGTAGGATTCTAGAATGAATCTATGATATGAGTAGGATTTTATGAAGAATCTATGATATAAGAGTGATTCCATGATGATTCTAAGGTGATTCATGTACTTATTATGAATTATGAAAGATGTGGTAATGAATTCATGATAGATTGATGGCTTAAGATGAATCTTCTATGGAGATATGAGTGAATGCTTCATAGAACATAAGTCCATAAGAGTTAGGTAGATTTATAGTGCAACTCAAAATGGGTAGACCTATGATGCAACCTAAGTTGGGTAGACATATAATGCAACTTAAGATGAATAGACTTAGATTGCATTATAAACCTAACATAGGTAGACTCATTATGCATTATAGACCCTTATGACATGAGTAGACTTGTCATGCACTATAGAGACGAACAAGAACACTAAGCTATAGTTTAGCCTTTATATTCAAGGAGGTGACCACGATAAATGGAGATGTCAAATTTGTATGACAAGGATATTTCCTCAAGAAGATGATAGGATAAATCCTTCATAGGATGAGTCACCCTGTAATGTATTACAATTTACATACCCTTATGGGATAGGTAGAATTTGTGATGCATTATGAGGTAGAATCAGGTTACTCAGTTTTCTAGGATCCTCTACACTTATAAAAACAACTATAATGCTTAAGATTGCTTTTATGACTGAAATGGGTTCTTTGATGTTTTATAAGGCAAACTAGCTACTGAGATCATATATCTCATATTTTATATTATAACTAACCATTTCAAAGACTGAAGTAGAACTAAAAAGAGTAAAAGAAGACCTAGGCTTGGCTTTCTACCTTAGCAATTATGAAAAGGAGAGAGATTTTTATATGAATGCTTGGAGACACTTGTACTAAAGAATGTAAATAGGAAACTACTTGGAATGTATTTTGTAGCATGTAATGAGATGAATACCTTTATGATATATTAATACATGTTGAGTTAGAGCTTATTTTCTATTTTGAGGAAGTATATAAGTATCTTCAAGGAAAGACTTTTCTCATAGTTTACAAAAATGAGTTTACAGCACTACCAGTTGACTAATACATTGTGGGTAGTCAACTGGCACCTACTGGAATTGCGAGATTATAAAATAGTAGTCAATCAGTCAATTGATACAAAGGTAGTAGTCAGCTGATTGACCTTTGTTCACTTTGAAATTTTTTTATTTTAAATACTTTACAATTGTTCTAAATTTCTACTAAATGATTTTTTTTAAAAAAAAATAGAATTTCGTGGAGTTCTATTTAAAGCTCACCAATTTTCCCTTAGACTTTATTATAAGTTTTCCTCCAAATGTATAACTATAATAGACGTTACATGGAGTATTATGAAAGAAGGACTAAGTGGAAATGGATTTGGAGCCTTAATATTTCCTTCAAAAGTGAATATCTTTGTATGGAATATGTGTTACGAGGCCATTCCAACAAACTCAAGACTATAGGCTAGGGGTATCAACACAGATTCGATTTGCTTTTTTTTTTTATTGAAAAAGAAAAGACTATCACTCACCTATTTGCTGCTTGTGAATGGGCTAGAAGAGTCTAGTTTTTATCTTCGCTGGGCAAAGGACCCCATTTACAGAACAATAGAATGATTGAGGGATTGGATGACGGAGAGATCAGATAAAGAACCAAAATTAGTCTCAAATCTTCTCGCTAGTGTACTCTAGAGCATTTGGATCTTGTAGAATGAATGTGCTTTCAGAGGTTGGACCCTTGACATTTACACAATAAGTAGAAGGGCATAGCAACTACAGTTTGAATATCGTGAGGCTAATATAGTCGATTTGAAAGATTAGAAGCAGAAGGATAGGTGGATCCGACCATCGGACAACTTGCACATGATTACACGGATGTTGAGTATTTTGGGAACCATCAATGGGGCCTAAGCGTTGTCTACAGAAATAGCGACGGGAAGGTGCTGAAAGCTGCAACAAGAAAAATGGAAGCAGAAAATTCCCTGGCGATGGCTGAGTGCTTGGCTACTAAGTGGGTGTTGGAGCTATCTTTGACTTGGGGTTTCAAAAGGAAAATAGCTGAAACTAATTGTCTCCATGCCGTGTGTTAGACCAAATAGACACAAAAAGGGGGTTAAATTGTGTATATTAAGAATCTCAACTGAAATAGTTTTATCCTCCTTAAGAGCTTATATTATAATGTTCTAAAAAGATAAATGAGAGAAAGGGAGAATTTTGCACAACAAATTTAAAGAGGTTCGAATCATATCCACTTAGATCCTACATCCTCCTCCCAATGCACACAAGTAAATGTGATTTTTTATAAAAGAAGGTCCTGAGCTTTACAAGAAAACATCACCAGGAACAAGCTTACTAAAGCTTTTACTTACTAAAGTTGTCACAGACCAGAAATGCTTCATCTAAAGGAGACAAATTACAACTTTTAACCAAAGGATTAGTTCAATAGCTTTTACACCCTTCCTAAATCAAATCAGTAACCAGAAAGATGAAAATTATACCAAAGAATTAAAGCTCAAGCTCACACAGAGCACTTGAAAATAATTTCAAAGAGAAGAGTAGGTGAGATGATGAGTGCAGCAATAACTTTCTTCTCTCTTAATTTTGTTAATTGCTTCAGGAGATACTTCTGGCTTTAAATAGGGAAGAAACTAGCCGTTGAAAACCCCTAACATTCTTCTTAATTAATGCAGCAACCACAATTAATGTTTGCCTTGCTTGGACAGGAGAAAAGTAACATGAAGATAGAAGGAGAAGACTATTTAAATTTGGGTGGTAATTCCCATGAGCTGCAAATAACTCTTTTTGTCTATTGCCAGCTGCTTTTCAGACTTAACATTTGTACTTTTATCAGAAGCACCATTCTGATCAGGAGGTAAGTAAAATAAAAAGGCTGACAAAGGTACCTTTTTTTGGATATGGTGCAAAAGATAAAATTAAGTTTTATGAATAAATGCAAGTGGGCCAAATAAAGTACATGGGCTTTTATATATATTGTTCTTACAAGATGGCCCAATAAATAGAAGACATTATCAAAAATAATTAAGTGGGCTTAAATATATTTAAATCCATTAGACTTAAAATATATTTACCCCAACACCGTGTCTGAATTTCAGATTTCAAATCCTTTATCACCTCTGTTCGGCCTTCTGGAAGATGTTTGAGTACTGACTGGTTCCTTGTATGAGTTCTCTTTTATTTCTCTCATAGTAGTTGTAATTTTTAAGGTTCAGAAAATCGGACCGGTCATTGAATTGGTGAAGGTAGCGGTTTAAGGGTTAATGGTCGAATTGATGGTATATAAAAAATATTTAAAAAAATAAAATATATAGTTAAAATATTATAATATTTGACATAATTACGAAATATAATTTATATAATTATAAAATAGTAAAAAAAGCTGAAATTAATTTAGAAAAAGTGTGATATCAACTTATGGGAAATGAAGATATAATTGATTATCATTCTGACTTCCTATCCACGTGAAGACTAGACTGAAGACAGCTTTTGTATGGGGAATGAACATGATATTTATTATCATTCTTATTTCATGTTGCTTCATTTCTCTCTCTCTCTCTCTCTCTCTCTCTCTCTCTCTCTCTCTCTCTCTCTCTCTCCGGACTTTTCAGTTTTCACTATCTCTTTGATGCTTCATCTCTCTTTCTTGAGTCTTCTATGCTTTATCTCATCTTTGACAGTAGCTTCATTTCATCTTTTGCATTTTTTTTCTTAAATTTATAGGTTCTTTTGCTTTCGTTCTTCTGCCTCTGCTCATGGCGTTTTTTTTTTAATTTACACTTCTGCTTTTGGGGGAAAAAATTGAACGGTGAGTCTCTTCTTCTTCTTCTATTTCTGATTTTTTTTTCTATTCTCATCAAGAGTTCTCGAACCAAAAAAAAAAAAGAAAAATCATGAACCGGCAGAACTCGCGAATTGTCCGATTTTTACTGGTTTGACCGGTTTGAGGCCAATTCGAAGGCTTCCCAATTTTTTGGATTATTCTGGATCGGAGCCATGGTCGGTTCACCGACCGGTCCGATCCAATTTTTAGAAGCACAGTAATTTAGTGGTCCATTGCCTTGCAAAATGTTTATGTGAACAAGAGTCTTTTCCGAATAGGATCATTAGCTTAGCCCATGATGATGGACTGCATGTTGATCCAACCTCTTGTTAATCAATAACGATGTTTTTCTTAAAAAAAAATTAAGTATGAAAATGTTTATTAATCTATATAATAAACTAAAACAATTCCACTCTAAGGTATTAATTGTCGGTAGGTCATTAAATTATTATGATAGAATAAATTTTAATGAATAAATTTGGTAAGTTAATCACATCACATTAAATGAATTTGGAAAAATTAGGGTATATTACTATATAATTGCTATATAATTGGTTTATAATTAATATAGTTGCTATATAATTGGTATGTAATTGCTATAATTGCTATATAATTGATAAATTAGGTAAACTTTTTAATTAAAATATAATATGTTGTTATTTGATAAATTAACATTTATTATATACAAATAATCAAATAATTGCTATATAAAAACTAACATACAAATGTTCATATTATTTATTTCTCTTCTTAAATAATTATAATAAAATTTAAAATTACCTTCATCAAATCAAACTATAATAATGAATTATCACTCATTTTTCTTTTTTCTATACAAGCATACTAAACTTCTTTATTGTACCATCATCAATGGCCAATCTCCTATCTTTGTGGAGAGGTTTTTAAAAATTGACCATAATTATTGGCCAATTTGGAGGCTTTTTCGTTTTTCAAAATTAAAATTTTAAAATTTAAAATCAATGTAGATATTTATATATTTATTTCGAATATCTCATCCATATTTGCATATCTCTTTCTCTCACACAATTTCCCTTCTTTTTTTCTCTTTGATTTTGCTTCTTGTTCCTTTACATGGATAAAGGACAATAATGACGATTTATCATCAAAGCTTTAAAATGATATTTCTTTCATATCATTTGGTATCATAGCTCAGTTTTTTTGTTATTTTTTTTGTCTATGCAGTTCACGTATTGTTCATTCGCTATTACTGTTCATTCAATTGTGATTTTTGATTTTCTATTTCTATTTCGTTCTTTACTTTTTCTATTTTCTACTTTCTTTATTTCTGTATTCGTTCTCTGTTGTTATTTTTCGTGTTTTTGGTTCGTCTATGTTTCTTTTTGGTCTTCTGATTTTTTATTCTCGTCTGTTGTATTTCATTTTTGTATTATTTTGGTTTTCTAATTCCAATTTTACTTTGTTATTTTTGTCATTATATTTTCTTGAGGAAAGTAGGTCATGAGAAAGATCAAAGCCTAAAGAAAAAAATGATACCATTGAGTTAGTTACTTGTGTTTGAATAATATAATTTGGCTATTTTTAAATTAATTTTTTTCCTGATTTTCTCATCTAATAAGATTACTGAATAATCCCTTTTAAGCTTACTATGAGTAAAAGGTAGAGTCCTCTCTATGAAGAGAAACTTTAGACAATGCCGAGATTACATGTGTGCGGATTGATTGAATGCTAATTTAGGATTTAAAATATTAAATAGTAAAATTGGGATGTGATGTATATTTCCCTTCATTATCTTCTTTTTGTTGTTTTAAAATTTTGTGGATATGTAAGTTATGTTTTAAATTTCAATAAACCTATAGTTGTTATCATTGTTGCTAATCCAAATGTATATTTGTAGAAATAGAAGAAGAAACAATCAAAAGAAGACAAGCATTTTGATCATAACAGACCTATTAGCTTAGTAACTTTTATTTTAACTCATTTTTATCATTAATTAATATATTTATCTAAATTAATTCATGTAATATCTTTTTTTTTCATTTGACGTAATTTACATTCAATATTCAAGGTATTTGTATATGAATCATTTTATATGTATCTTAATATAACTTAAATGTCTTATTATTTTTGTTAAATTAATTCATGTAATATCTTTTTTTTTTCATTTGACGTAATTTACATTCAATATTCAAGGTATTTGTATATGAATCATTTTATATGTATCTTAATATAACTTAAATGTCTTATTATTTTTGTATATATATTTTTTAATTATTTTTATTTATTTGATAAATAAAAATTGTGATATTTGTATTAATCCGTGCATAGCACAGGTTGCAACACTAGTTTATTATATTATATATTTTTAATTTATAAAATTAATATATTATATATAATTATTACCGATTCGACTACGGTTAAATTTATGAACCGTAAACCAATACTTTCACTAGTTTAATTACTGGTCTAATTTTTAAAATTGAAAAGATATGCAAGAAAGCATGTCATTGTGGAGAAGGGCATATAAATTTTTTTATATTTTTTCATTAAATTTTTCAATAAAAATAAAATACGTGTAAAAAATACTTTTAAAGAATCACTTATGTATAATGAGTTGTGATAAAAATATACAGTTTTCTTTTTGAATCACCCACTTGTAGTATTCACATTAGAGAATAATATATTTATTATATTTTAATTAGAAAATATGATAACAAAAAAAATCTACACATAAAATTTTTTAATAAGAATAATAACAATTTTTGGTTGAGATGGGATAAAGCCCATCCAATTATCAAATCTAGCTTATTTTACTGTTCAGACTTTAATTTCTATTTTCCAGAATTGTTTTAGTCATGGCTCATCATCATCTATTGGATATTTATTTTCTTGTAAATATTTTCATCTATTAAATTTAAATTTAGTTTTAATTTTATTCCTCATTTTTTACATTAATTTAGTTCTACATATTTATAAACATTCTCAACATTTTTTAATAATATTTAAAAAAATTTAAATCATTAACAAAATTAATTGACTTGTTAAAACCTTTGACCTGTAAAAGATGTAAACATAAATATTACACTGACAACGTAAAAATCTAATCAAAGGTTCCATATAATAAATACAAAATAATATCATTTTAATACTATTAGACAAAATATCATGTTAAATTAATTAATTTTTTTATAATTATTAAATATTAACAATAAGAATAATATTAAGAATTCTTATAAATATTTATAAATGAAACTAGCAAAATACAAATGTGTGATAAAATTAAAAACAAAAAATAGACTCTCACCTTTATTTCTTGTTCATTGTTTTAACACTTGAGAAAGAAGGAAATTATTGCTGACAAAAAAAAGAGGAAAAATGTTGAAATAAATTATTGATTTCATCTCTAAAATATTTTTTAATTTAATTTTTAAAAAATTAAATATATTTATTTAATTTTTAAAAAATTATATTTATTTTAATTTATTTATTTTTATTGTTAAATTATTAAATTTTAAAATTATTATTATTAAAACTTACTTTAATAAAAAAATTAAATTAAAATAAACACAATTTTTAAAGATTAAATTAAAATATATACACCAAATTAACAATTTACTTAAAAAATAGAAACGAGGTCTTTTTAGTGGCGGACGAATTGTAACATAACATTTGCTTAAACAAGAGTAAATCCACATTAAGAAAACAGAAGGCCAAATAAACTTTACTTCTCCTTCAGTCTGTCTCTCTTAAAACAGTGATTTGCAATTGCAGAATCTCGATCTTTCAATCCCTAACCCATCAGATTCTTTCTGCATTCTACCGGCAAACTCGCTTCTTCCCCACCCTCGCTTTTATAATTTTCGCTCTCAAAAGTGAAAATTTTCCCGAGAAAGTGATAATTCCCACTCATTCTGGCTTCACCTACACGTATAAATGTGGTATAGATCAGCGTCTTTCATCCTCGACAACAGGCAGCCAAACGACGCCGCTTTGAAGCCTGACACGTTCTCTATCTCTCCTCCTCCCGGCACTGCTCAATCTTCCATGGCCGATACCCTTCAGAACCCTACTAGCCCTAACCCTAAGATTTCGGCTTACTATCAGACCAGGGCGGCGCACCATGGCGTGGTCACCAGCGACTGGCTCGCCCAGGCTCAGGCTGCTGTTGGCCATCCCGATGACAATGGGGTTCCGAGAAGTGACGTCAGGGCTTCTGATCCTGACAAGCCGTTCAGCGTGATTGATGAGTTCAATAGCTGGCGGAAACAACCCGATTTGGCTGAGGCCGTGGCGGCTATTCGCGCCTTGGCGGCGGTGATTAGGAATAGTCAGGCTACGACCATGATGGAGCTGGAAATTGAGCTGAAGAAGGCTTCGGATTCTCTCAAAGTTAGTAAATTTCTAAATTTTAGTTGTTTCTTTCTTTCCACCTCACATCAAACTTTTAGTTATTATGATGGGAATTAGATGTTGCGTTAAAGCTGTTGCACATAATTTGATGGATGATATTGAGATTTAAACATGCAAGTTCCATTGGTGTTTGTAGAGACTAGAATATATGCATCAAAATCTATTGAATTGTGGTTCTTTTATTTGCGAAATGCTCAGTGGAGTTGACTGAGATTTTTTACTATAGCGGAATGTCCACAAATTAATGACATGGAAGATAAATTGTATGTGAAAGCAATGCCTTTTATTCGTAGTTTTCACACTCAAAGGTGAGTGAAATGGCAGATTCTGTAAAAATAGCTGTCAAAACATTTTGTAACATGAAAGCTTTCTCAAAAACATTTCGACATTCTCTTGTATCTCAAAGGCTAAAACTGCAAGAAGAAGGAGATAGTTATCTCATTCCATGCATTGTCGTTGTTTTCTAGAAATTAAATTTCCCCACTTATCCTTTCCGAAGGAAGTATTATAGTCTTTTTAGGGACTAAATTGTTCATATAGTCTTTTTCCTTACTCAGTTTTTCAACATCACCTCACATGTCAAACTGATTGGCAGAAAGAGGAGAAACTTATTAGAGTATGGCTATTAAAGATTTGAAGTACACAACAGCAAGAAATTGTTCGAGCATAACTGCTGTTGATTTGCATGTTTGCATTATTCTTTCCAAAAATTAAATTTCAAGTTTGCATCTTATGTGATTAAGAAAAATGTTTGGGTCAACTTGCCCATGGAAGAAGCCTTCCAGAAATTGCATTGATGTGTATACATAGTATAAAGCCCAGAGAGATTTTTGTAGGTTTTGGAAGATTAACTGGTTCAAAAAATTGTTGTATCTTCTTTTTGGGAAGGCAATGCTTTATGATGTTCTTCGTTAATGTATAAGATGAGAAATATATTAATATAGTTACAATTATCTTTAATTGTTGCTAATCCTACTTATTGTGTGAATTACATTTCCTTACTTTTATTGGGTGTTTCTCTTCACAGTTAAAACTAGAAAATAGGTGCTGGTGTTCAAGGATTCTTGAATTATCTGATTAATTGTTACCTCCTATGTGCTGTACAGTCCTGGGATACAACCTCTATCTCCTTGACAGCTGGATGTGATCTTTTTATGCGATATGTAACTAGGACCTCTGCTTTAGAATATGAAGACTTTAATTCTGCAAGGTCTCGCTTGATTGAACGTGCTGAAAAGTTTGGGGAAATCTCATACAAGGTGAGTCACTGAGTTGGTTGCTCACAGGTTCATGAGTTGATTTATTCACAATATTGCACAAATTGCTTTGTTTGCAGGCACGGAAAATTATTGCAATGCTAGCTCAAGATTTTATATTTGATGGTTGTACAATTTTGGTTCATGGTTACTCGAGAGTTGTCCTTGAAGTTCTTAAACTGGCAGCACAGAATAGGAAACTATTTCGTGTCTTATGCACAGGTTTTAGCTCCCTAACTCTAACTTCATATCAATTCATTGGATATGTTTTTTTTATTTTAAAAAAAAAATCAAATTATCTTAATTTACAAGCCTTATCCTCTAGGTATCTAAGATAATTGACCTTCTTTGCTTAACATTATCTTTGGATGAGACTAAGAAGCTTTATTATCTTTGGATGAGAGTAAGCAGCTTTATAAAAAGCATATTCAATCAAGTATCCTTATTCTCTAGGAAGCTTTAGCAGGAGAGTGGGAGTTGTTTTTTAATTATGATTGCCGGTTCTTTTGATGGCCAGCTATTAAATTTCTACCATTATTTCCCATGATTAAGCCCATTTTGAACTATAAACAGAGTCTGCAGGCTGTAGCGATAATATTTCAAACTTTCTTTTGATAAATTTACAGAGGGAAGACCAGACCGAACAGGTTTACGGTTGTCTAACGAGCTGGCCAAACTTGGCGTTCCCGTTAAACTTCTAATAGACTCTGCAGTGGCATATAGTATGGATGAGGTGGACATGGTATTTGTGGGGGCAGATGGAGTGGTTGAGAGCGGTGGTATAATTAACATGATGGGAACTTACCAAATTGCATTGGTCGCACAAAGTATGAATAAACCAGTTTACGTGGCTGCCGAAAGCTACAAGGTATTATATAGCCACACAAATATTCTAGTTTTATTCCAGTAATCTCAGTAGCTATTTAAGTGTGGGACATCCCTCTTCCAGAAGTATGGCATATTATATAGAAATGGATATTCCTTGGTGACATGCTTTGTTTTGTATGTCTTACTCTGCAGTTTGCTCGTCTTTACCCTTTGGACCAAAAGGATTTGGCCCCTGCGTTACGCCCTATCGATTTCGGTGTACCGATACCGTCCAAGGTTGAGGTTGAAAGGTCTGCCAGAGATTATACCCCTCCACAGTATTTGACTCTCCTTTTCACTGACTTAGGTGTTCTTACTCCATCCGTTGTTAGTGATGAGCTCATCCAGCTATACTTGTAGGCACGTCCTTGTGTGAATTCCTTTCTCTTATTCTTTTAAGATTGAGTCCGGCTTCTGGATTAAATTGTGTCCGCAAGGACAATTTTGTGACAAGTAGTGAATTTGCAGCTAAGATATAAATGGGAATAGTTTTTGTTTGTGAATCATTAAGTGTGTGTGTGGAAAATTGCTGGGCAAATGTGGTTTGGATAAACTAAGATAGAGTTAATGGGATTTGGATAAATTTAGGTTTGGATAAATGTAATTTATGTTTGGAAGACAATTGAATAAATGTGATTTGGGATAAAATATTAACGTGATTTATGTTTAGATGTTAATGTTCAAATGAAGTTTTGAATGTGTAATTTAGCAGAAAGGGTATGATTATATCAATGTTTTAATAAAATACCTTTATTTTTTTTTTGTATTTTGTTGTCAATATTACAAATAATTCACTAATTACTCATTGAATCAATTGTTGAATTTAAACATTTTTAACTAATTGTAATAATAATTATAGACTTATTAAATTGCTATTTATAAAATAAGTTATTGACTAAACTAATGCTTAAGTATATATTTTGTGGATACAAAATAAATTTTTAGTATAAGTAATTATCTTTTTAATTTTAAAAGGTTAAATTGAATAAAATAAGTGTTTAATTAGTTGATCGTTAAAATAATTTTTTAATTCAAACATTTATAACTTATATTAATTAAAAATTATAATGTAATTAAATTACTAATTATAAATTAAATTATTGATTGAACTAATAATGAAGTTTTAAAATTTTAAATACTAATTATATTTTTAATTAATCACGTCGTGGATTGTTAGAGAAAATATGAGAAATTAGTGATAATAAATATGTAAATTATACAAAAAAATTTATTGTAAAAAAAAAACTCCAAAGGTCAATTCTCATAATAAAAAAAATAATTAATTGTACATATTATTGCTAATTATTGTGTGTACGTTTTACGATTTGATATCGAATGACGTCTCGAACGCAATCTATTTCAGATGAAGATGCTATATTCAGTTTGGGTAGGGAATTTGAGACAATAATATAGTTTTCACTCTCGTTTTGAATAATGTCTTCATTTTCAAAATGACTAAATTTGATGATTGTTTTATTGTTCTTTCTAATAAAATTGTGTATAATCATTGTTGCATTCACTATGTCATGCCCTAAATTTGGGCTCATGACTGGTGTAGACGATGTTTAATCCCATACCGCCGCAAGCCTAAGACTTCTTTAAGTCCTTAACTTTCTTTATCTCAACTATTCCCTTAATTAAGAATAAATCTAATTTTTTAATAAATATAAATGATCACAAAGACATCTTTCAACTTAAATTACAAGTTTTCAAGTTTTACTATATTCACTAGTGTTTTCCCTTACATAACCCAATCATATTACACAATAATACTTTACCTATGACAAAGCTTCTAAGATTATTGAAAATTCATATTATCATGTCCCGAACAAAGGGTTGATATTCTTAGCATCTATATCATCAAACTAGAGTCTTCTGTTCATGAAACTGTGAGGGGGGTGAGTCCAGTCCACTTGACTCACCAAAAAAAATAGCCTTACCCTACATATTTGTGACTATGCATGTCAAAAGTGCATATAATCATGCAAGAATATGTGAGCATTTACATATAATTGTGCACAACCATGCCAACATATCCAACCTCATAATATTCATGACACAACGCTTTTAAGAAGAAATTTACTACACAGTCATCTTACTGCTCATTTCAAATTACGCATAAACTTTAACAATTTTACTTTCAACTAATAAACATCATGATGTTAAAGTATCCATTTTCACCACAAAAACTCATTTGGGATCATATATACATACTTACATAGCGCATACAATATCATGTACTCAACACGTTCATAAATCATAATAATATCCCTTACATGGGAAAAACACACACACAACCAAGCATATCATAAATCAACACATAGTCATTACACTCTAGCACATAACCATGCTCATCATTTTCAAATCCCCTACCATCCACATCTCATCCACAATTCATCTTCTCGTAATATTCTCATTAGGCACACAGCCAGTATCTCATTCAACATACAACCATTATCTCATTGGCACAAGCCATGATCCTTTTCTACATATAGCCAGGATCTCATATAATCCTCATATAATCTCCAGTCTTTTGGATCATGTCCGCAACCAATAACAGGTCTATATGATCAAGTCCCTAACCATAACCACAATCACAATCTTAAAGAAAATAATCAAAGAAGCAAGATAGAAAAATCTCTCACTTAAGCTTAAGTTATAAAATTCTCCATTCTTTCTTACATTCATCATCCACATGCAATGCAGTGTCTCATATCATATATGTCAAACACATAATCACTTTATCACCTAATATCATTTTATGAAACTCTAAGAAAAAACAATGCTATGAAATAAAATCATATAAGGTATGACTAGATCCTCACTTGAAATCCGAGCTAGATTTCTACACTTTTATACTCAAAGAGAGATGCCAAGAGCCTTATCATAAACCTAGAAATTAAATCAAGCAAGTAACAACACTAATTCAGAACATAAGCAATTAATCATTTAACTTTATTCTGTTTGAGGCTAAGTTTGAATCCAAATTTTAGAAAAATTCTGGTATTAATCTATAGCTCCAAAAATCATGAAACTTGGTACAAAGCCTTATTAGTATGTTGACATACTAGGCTAAAACTTTTTTAATTTAATTCTATCGTTTGGCCTCACTAAGCTCTTATTAGTGACTAAAGGTCAAAGCTGTCTAAATTCTAAATAGGTACTGTGTCATGCATTTTAGACTTAGTTAACCATGTCCAAATGCCATGAAATTTTGCAGATCATTAGTTTTATGTCTTAACTAAGTTCCATAAAAATTTCAAATCAAAATGAGGTCTTTAGCTACCAAAACTGAATTAATTTCCTAAATTACCTAGACTTACTCTACACTGAAAAGTGTTATTCCCATATTTATTTGACCAAGCAAACTAATTTTAATGAGCTTGAAACTTTCCAGATTAGATTGCTACTATATGAAGAATCTCTCACAAAAATTTATGATTTTAGGAATTGATTTTGTCATCTAAATACATTTAAAACCATAAACATTTAAAACTATTCTATTTTCTTTATAATTTGGAAATTAAAAGCAATTATGAGAAAGTGCCAACCAGTAGATTCAACATCCCAAACAACTTAAACAAGTTACCAGTCCATCAAGATTTAGGAGTAACCCAAAATTACATAGAGATTTCTAATTAAGAACTAGACCATATTTCAGCGTCAAAGCTTCAGATCTAATTCAAAATTTTTTGTATAACAGCAACCAGAAAATGAATTCCTCTTCATCTCATTTAAGCCCATAAATTCTTTCAGCAATGCATAGTTAATACCATAGTTTTATTGAAGAAGACACTTGTGGCTAAATTCATAATTTTAGCAGAGCATAACCAACATAATTTGTTTACCAATTTCTAATCACACTTTCTTAAATAATTCATCATATAACTAGCTAATATACTGCTAATAAATTTTTCCCATGCAGAAATATATATATGTCAGTTTATCACTAGAGATTCCCAAATTTATGAACTATATACCTCACAATATATGACAGCTCAAATCCTCTGTTTTTGTATCATGTTTTGTAGCTTGGTTCTGCCATGGTTCCCTTTCTTCAGCTCACCATGCGAAGGAGAAAAAAAAAATAGGAGGAATGGGACGATTCTAGTGTAGCTCTAGCTAAGGGATGATGGAACCACCACACACAGCTTGTCCTTTTCCCTTCCTTGGTTTATCTAATTCTCTTCTTTATCTCGGCCTCCTCTAATTCGAACAAATAAGGACAAAGAAGGAGAAGGAGATGGATGAAAGTTAAGATCTCTCCCCCTCTCTCTCTTGTGGTCTCATGTTACTCTCTCTCTCTCTCTCTCTCTCTCTCTCTCTCTCTCTCTCTCTCTCTCTCTCTCTCTCTCTCTCTCTCTCTCTCTCTCTCTCTCTCTCTCTCTCTCTCTCTTTATTGCCTTTGTTTTGCACAACCCAAGCCACCGAAGAGATGAGGGCAGAGGGATGGACGAGTTTGGCTGGCAACAAAGTGGTGGCCGCCCGAGCGTAGCCACCATAAGCTACCTTTCTTATTCTCTCTCACTCTCTCTCATGCAGCTCTCCTTTTCACATCCTAGCATACACACCACGGGAGATAGAGAAGATAAAGTGGGTGTCTGTTGTTTTATTTTTTTAATATTTAAATTTAAATTATTTTTTAGGGTATTACACATTATTTATACTTGTGTTTCAATTTTAAACTTTGGCATGCGATGCAAAATTACAAACCTATTCTTCCATATCCTAAAATTTTTTTCAATGGTAGATCTTAAACTAGAGATATGGTAATTAAATACCTCATTTTGGTTTGCAAATCTAAGCGAACGCTTGAAATCAGATAGATGATAATACTCAAACCTGTAAAGACCAATATATTCAACTAGGGTAGGGTAGGATAGCCAGTGTCTACCAAATAATATTTATCTACAAAGCTACAAAAAATCATATCAAAGATAGAATTCAAAGAAGTTACTAATAAATTACTAAAAAAAAAGAATGAATTCAAAAAGCAGAAAAAATTACCTGGAGGTGGATATGGAAAGTTCATATCAAGAGTTGTGAGAGCATATTGAAAGACATGAGCATCATGAGCAATTCCTTCCCATTGAGGCAATGCAAAAGCAAAACACATGTCTCAATTACATGTAACTAATATATTTTGTGTGAGATATCATTTTCTTCTAATAAATTTATGTTGGTCATTAGGACTAACAACACACGAGACATGAGTTCCATCAATGGATCCTATGGCATCCTTGAAAAATGGCCAATACCATTTCATATTTTGGGAGGAATTTTATGAAATAAACGATCTTAGAGCCTAATATACTTGAAGGAAAGCTTCAAAATAGCAACCAACACTTCATGCATATGTCTGCTTATGGTCTATCCCGAGTGTTGGAACGTTTCTTTAAGACTTTATTTCTTACTTGATGGCCCACTATGTGCAAGAATATTGTGACTATCTCCTTAACTCCCATTCGTGTAGCACCCTTCAACCCACATTCGATTAACTCAAGGCACAACTTCTTGAATACATTTGTTTGCATGTAGAACATCTTATGGCAACGCACGGGATGTTCTTGTAATATTTCTAACACTCATGAATGATCAAATTGTTCACTTCACTACAAAAAAAATAGCTTTTAGTGGCAACTAAAAAAGTTGCCACCAAAAGTCGACCTTTAGTGGTAACTAAAACAGTTATCACTAAAAGTCTGACTTTTGGTGGCAACTAAAGAGTCACCACCAAAAGTCCAACTTTTGGTGGCGACTTTTGAGAGTTGCCACTAAAAGAGGGACTTTTGGTGGCGACTTTTGAAAGTCGCAACCAAAAGTTTAATTTTTCAAAATAAAATTTAAAAAATTTTAGACTTTTGGTGGCGACTATGATAGTTGCCACCAAAATAATTTAGTCGCCACCAAAAGCCTATTGGTGGCAACTTTTGTTGCCACCAAAAGTGACCAAAAATCAATTGTAGGTATTTTTTTTAAAATTACTTTCGGTGGCAACTATAGTTGCCACTGAAGGTGACTTTGGTGGCAACTCTGAGAGTTGCCACTAAAAGTCAAATTTTTTTTATTTTTATTTAAAAATAAATTAACTTTTGGTGGCAACTTTTAAAAGTCGCCACCAAAACATCATTGGTGGCAACCAAAAGTTGCCACCAAAAATAATCAAAAATCGTTTTTAACAATTTTTTAAAATACTTTCGGTGGCAACTATAGTTGCCACTAAAGGTGACTTTTGGTGGCAACTCTAAGAGTCGCCACCAAAAGTCTGAATTTTTTTTATTTTTATTTAAAAATAAATTGACTTTTGGTGGCAACTTTTGAGAGTTGTCACTGAAAGTGGGACTTTTAGTGGCGACTCTCATAGTTGCCACCAAAAGTTAATTTTTTTTATTTATATATAATTATTTTTTATCTATTAATCTACTAATAATAATATATTTTCTTTTTATTAAGTTAGATGTTGTTTCATTTTAGTGTTATGATATTTTTCGCTTAAAAAAATTTTAACAGATTATATATATATATATATATATATATATATATATATATATAATATTTTGCCCTTACATAACACAAATAAAGTGGTGGCGTAATGGCAATACACACATGGTTACAAGCAAGGAACCCAGATTCGAATCTCAGGTATGCATATATTTGGTTTAATTTCAAATAAACTCTAATATTGCACAAAAAAAATTGAGTCACCCTGGGGCAGTGAGTAAGTAGACCGGCTAATACTTGCACAGGTCAAATAGGTCTCGGGTTGACCCGTCGGACCAATTCAAATCTAAAAAAATTACTATTGACTTTTGGTGGCAACTTTTAGTCGCCACCAAAAGTTTTTTAGTGGCAACTTTTAAAGTTGTCACTAAAGGTAACCAAAAATTATTTTTGACACAATTTTTTTTTTGCGAAAAATGACTTTTGGTGGCAACTAAAGTCGCCACTAAAGGGTAACTTTTGGTGGCAACTCCTTTAGTCGCCACCAAAAACTTTCAGCCGCGAACTTTCAGCAGCAACTTAGTTGCCACTAAAAGTCGCTACCAAAGACCTTTTGGTGGCAACTTTTAGACTTTTGGTGGCAACTTTAGTTGCCACCAAAAGTGTTTTTTTTTTGTAGTGCTTGTTCTGCATGGTTGTTTGAATAAATATCTTCTGGCATATTCAGCAACTAGTGCACCTATACGCATGTATTTGTCTACTTCCTCATCTTGTTCAAGACAACATTTCAATTTATGATAATCCATTCCCACCTACATATAATATATAAAGAAAATTAAAGGTTAAGAAATGCAGGAAAACATAAAATACTCCAAGATATCGTAAGACATACACATTAAAAATATTCATAACACAAATTTAGGAAAATAAAATATATATTAATGTCTCTCCAGGCCATAATAGACATTAAAGTCAATAACCCAAAGTCAAGAGAAATTTTTTTCACTAAACTAATCAAACTAATACAAATGAAAGTATTCAATTCAGTTCTTTGGGAATTTTGGTGGGTTATATTGTTGGAATTGCTAGTTTTAGTTTTAGTTATAGTGAATTTACTTTAATTGTCTATAAATATCATTGTATTGTATTGTATTAATGATTCAATAATAAGAAAGTAATACTCTGTATTTTCTGAATTCTCTCCTATTCCCCTCTTGGGAATTCTCTTTTTTATCTATTTTCTCTAATTTTATCATGGTATTAGAGGTAGGTTCAAAACCCTACATCTGACCTAATCCATCTTCTTCTGTTCGTCTGTTCGTGAATCAATCTATTGGAGTCTTCTTCCCATCTTCCTATTTCACGTCTCTGAATCGAACCTTGAACACCAAAATCATCCACTTTGTCAGAGCAAATGTCTAGAAGAATGAATTAAGGATTCCCAAATTCTTGGTCTTATTTTTTGATTTTTGTGCATTACTTTCTTGATTCTTCGTTCCTATGAGGTTTTCTTATTCTGCGACATCTTGTCATTAAACGCAACCTCTATTTCTGCCATTCTTGAAGCCTTCAAACATGATTTTCATCAGAAGTGAGTTGAAGTCTTTCTGCACTTTCTTGCCTTATCGAAGATTCTTGTTGTGAAGAGCTTTACAAACTTTAGGCTTCATCAATCTTCCACTTATATTTTTTTTATTACAGAGGATGATTGCTAGTGGTTCTTGGTCTCGATTCGTGTGTTTCCCTCTGACTGCCACTAGTTTTTGTTCTCATCAATATGCTAAAGGTAAACAAATTAGGGGTTCCTAATTATTTGCCTTAATTTTTGTTTATTGCAATTTTTTAGTGGCCGTCTGTTCATGGTGTTCTTTTGGCACTCGACAGCTATGGTTGGCATTCACAACATTGTTTGCGGGGAGGCCAAATTTGGTGCTTGTGGGGTGACTCTTCAACTGGTGATAATGATCAAAATCTTGTTTGGTGTTCTTGTCGATGCCATGGATCTTCATGGAGTATCCTCTGTTGAAGGAGACTTCTAGCTTCCATTTCATTTTTGTTATTTTCGGGACTAATTCTTTATGTGTATTTTGCTTTGAATCTTGCTGTGTTCCTTCTCATGTGTGAGACCTCTGCTTTGACAATGAATGTCATCGGTGTGGTGAAGGACTGGCTTCTGATTGCTTTCTCGTGGTTAGTGATTAAGGACACCGAGACACCGATCAATTTGTTTGGCTTTAGGCTATCCTTCCTCAGTGTATCCAGGTAGGACTTTGCTTGTGGTGAAGTTAGTGGTCTAGTTTATGTTGTTGGAGGCTATGGGGCAGATGGTGCGAGTCTCTCTCTAATGTTGAGGTGTATGATTTTGTATTTATGGGAATTTTGGCAATTCCAGACTTGGAGCCTTCAAGATGGTTTGTGACAAACTTAAATGATGTGAATTGGAATTTGTATTTGACTACTCTATTTTGGAATCTTAATTACTGGGATTTCATAAGTACCCTTGCTGGGAAAGTGTAAAATCTAGCAAGATATCTTTCTTTGCTGATTATAAAGAAGTGGAAAATCCAAAGAAAACTGTTCCAAAGGCTTTGTTTTTTGCTTTGATCCTGGTGGTTCTAGGGTATTTCTTCCTTCCTCTAATTGGTATTGGTGTTATTCCTCTCGATGCTAGTTGTGGATTGATGAGTACTTCTTAGATTGTAGGGGGAGTTTTGGTTGAGATGGTGGCTTTAGGTAGCTGCTGTAATGTTAAACATGGGGATGTTTGTTGCTGAAATGAGCAGTGACTGATGTACAAAATTTCCTGTACTATTTTGGAATTATTATGAAGCCAAGCATTTTTTTATTAACAATGATTTGTTAATAATTTCTGACTACTTTCACCTGTTTGGTATAGTTATTTTACCTGTTACCGGTTGTTTGAAAACTTTCTTGTGAAGGTTTTTGTTTTTTTGGTGTTCTAATTTTCAAGTTGGGCTAGGTTTAGTTCACTATAGTTATAATACTCATGATTTTTGGGTATTATTTAAAACTAATTTTATGGAACAATTCATGCGTAGGAAACTTTTTTGTTATGTAGGAAGGAAAATATGAGTTTTAGAAGTCGAGAGATTGTGGAATATTAAGTGGTGGAGAGTTGAAGAGTGTACTGGTAGTATTGAGGGCACCGAAGAGTTAGGAGACTGGTTGAATCCAAGGAGGGACTAAAGTGAAATGAGGAAAACTATGGGGCACCTAGGATTTAGAAATACTCGAGGTGGGATATTACAGATTTTCTCTTACCAGTCTTGACCAAGGGTCAATCGGAGGGCAAAGTAGTAATTTTACCATAGGCAGTATATATAGGTGGCTCTGTCCCTTTTTCCTCATTTTTTCTTTTTCTCTCTCCTCTCTTTCTCTTTACTCTCTCTCCACTCAAATCCATCAACTAAGCTTTGGGGGGTGAATCTAAGGCGATAGGGCTAGTCATTGAAGGCGAAGTAACGTAGGGAAAGCAAGGAATCAAGGTAAGAATTCTAATTTCCCTAATTTTTTTTCCAATTTTTGAGTTTTAAGGGTATTTGGGATAAAATCGAGATTGTGACTTCATTTCTCGGTTAAAGTTGGGGCTTTTAGTGTCTAAATGCTCCTTAGACACAAAGGATGAAAGCTCATAGAAGAAATCATGAAAAACGATAGAGATTTAGCTGGATCTGAGCCAAAATCAAGAGGAAATCGTGAAGGTCGTAATCGTGGCGCCCAGGCGCCAAGCTTCAGAAGTTTTGGAGAAGAAGATGGCCTTGGCACCAGGGTGCCATGCATATGTACAAGTCGGGAATCCTTGATCCTTCTTCAAATGGTCATAACTCTTTCATCTGGATTCCATTTTTAACAAACTTTATATCGTTGGAAAGTTTTTTGAGTCTAGTTTCCAATGCTATAAGTTTCATTTGGAAATTCATTATTGATTAAGAGTTATGACTGAAAAAGTGAGTAAAGGTTGGGATTAGTAATAGAAAATTTCTCTATTTTGTAAACTTGATAGTTTTTGCATGGTTACTTGATAGGGATGGTTGAGGCGCAAGGTGGGAGCTGAGATAGCGTAGAATCCAAGTGAGGGATCTAGCTCTCTTCTGTATGGATATGTATATATATGTATATGTCTGTATATTTATATTTTATGAATTATTTTCCTGAATTGTTTTAATATACATTTAATTGTTAAATGTATTATGTGTGTGAGGTATGTAGTAGGGATTATTTGGGAAATGTATTTGGGATTATTGTGTGGAATGTGGGTGGGAATAATAGATTGGTTGTTGTATTGTGTTTGTGTGATTGCATTGCATATTATCATTTGCATATTCATATTATGAAAGGGAAATAAAGGGGTAGACCTCTTAAATGAGTGGGAACAGAGGGTTGGACCTCTGAAATAAACCCATTGAGGGTTGGTCTTCAATGTGGTAAGTACGGGAAGTGTAGGAAAAATATTGTATATCATCATTTGCATAATATATTGTGTGTGGTTGTTTATATTATTTTGTATGTGGGATATATATTCTGGCTGAGGGTATAATCCGAGAAACTAGATGCATGTTATGGCTGCGGTATGACCTGAGAGGCCAGACACATGTTATGGTTATGGATATGACCCAATAAGCCGGACACATAATAGAGATTTTTTGAGTGATAATCCATAGAAACGTAAACCCATGTTGATTAAGCTATTTAGATATAGTATGAGAGTGCGGACCCTTATGTAGGGTTGTGTACATTTAATGTGTGCTGTGTTTGTGTATGATTTGGGGAGGGAAAATATGACGGCACATGAGACCATTTGCTTGCCTTCAAGCAGCTTTGTGTCATGTGGGAAGAATCCCCGCATGAATTTATATATATATATATATATATATAGAATAGGGATAACATAGGTGAGTTTGTGGTTTAGACTCACCCCCTCACAGTTTCTGGTGTGGAAGAGCAGTCAGATTAAGGGCTCGTAGATCGAGGATGCCTCCCAATTATCCGAAGTAAGGTAATTTATTTTTATTATATTTTTTTAGTATACTTTATAATCAGATAGGCCACTTAGGATTAACAGGAGAAATCTAGACATGTGGCAGTGTTGGTAACACACTGTCCACGCCAGTCACAAATTCAGATCTAATAATGGTAAAACTCTTCCTCCCAATTTTGGGTTGTGACAATAGCTCCAACTTAGGGGGAGTGTTGGAATTGTTAGTTTTAGTTATAGTAAATTTCCTTTAATTGTTTATAAATACCATTGCATTGTATTGTATTAATGATTCAATAATAAGAGAGTAATACTCTGTATTTTCTGAATTCTCTCCTATTCCCTTCTTGGGAATTCTCTCTTTTTATCTATTTTCTCTAATTTTATCATATATGCTGCAAAATGGAGCCAGGTAACTAACAGGGCCGGCATGTCCTTCATTGTCACAAACATCTTCCTAGCTTCCTTCTGTATTAATAAATTGCAGCATCTTGCGTAAAATTCTTGGTTACTTGTAATCTCCTCCATACCAAATCCAGGAATGTTATCAATCATTTCCCGAGTGGAATCATTATGTGAGCAACAACTCTCTGCCATCACGCTCACAGCATCAGCTATACATTTAGCAACAGGCATTTTACCTTTACCTTTATTCACTTTAACTTGCTTTCTATTATCACCCATTCTTTTGCTAAATATTTCCTGAAATAGAGTTGATTTTAAAGTCGCAGCAACATCTATATCGTCCTCGCTATCCCAATTTTCTTCTTCAATGTCAATCGGAATGTCATCCAACATTCAGCATACACATCATCATCATTCATGGCAGGGGGGAGTGTCCCTGACATTGGTGCCCGAGCATACTGACCAGTGGCCATTGCATCCTTAAAAAGAATGGTCAACTTAAGGACAAATGGAAGCCTTTTGTTCCTAAACTTAGAATTGTAGGGATTTTCCGATAGTTGTCCAAAATATATTATCACAACAGAAGAAAGTATAATCTATAACATAATGTCTAGTATTTAGGCATATTGCGCACTTCTTCTCCCACCATCTTTTTGGAGCATCCACATTGTTCTTGACACTGTCCCACCTTAGGTCGATTTCATTTTCAAATAGTTTGTGTCATGCATGTCATTCCTTCTTCAAGTTATCCCACTTGTTTTTCATTTGGGCTCTATTATAGTTCTTTCCACTCTCGTTGTTAAATTAACTTCTGATACATTGCCATCATTTCTTTGTGAGTGTAATACCATTATGTTCTCCTTTATTAACTTGGTCCAAGCAAGCTTGAATACATTTATCAGTCAAACGGAGATCCCAAGTGGCTAAGGTGGGATTAGTGTTCGCTTGACCACTCATGTCTAGTGATAATAATAAAATCATTAATAAATTAAATTTCATAAAATAACTAATAAATTACTAGAAAATTTACTAAAATTACTAATAAATCACTTATAACTTACTAGTAAATTTACTAAAATTACTAATAAATCACTAATAAATTGGTAGTAAATTTACTTAAATTACTAATAAATCACTTAAAAATTACTAGTAAATTTACTAAAATTACTAATAAATCACTTAAAAATTACTAGTAAATTTACTAAAATTACTAATAAATCACTTAATTACTAGTAAATCACCTAAAATACTATAACCACTAATAAATAACCTAAATTACTAATAAATCACTAATGAATTATTTAATAAATTATTAATAAATTACCTAAATTACTAACACCAGCTAAAAATTACTGCTAAAGTTACTAAAATTATTAATAAATTACACAAAAATTATTAGTAAATTGTGTAAATTCACCAATACCACCTTAAAAATAACTAGTAAGTTACTAAAATTATTAATACATTACATAAAAATTACTAGTAATATCCTAAATTACTAATAAATCACCTATAAATTTCTAGTAACTTTCCTAAAATTACTAATAAATTACATAAAAATTACTAGAGCATTTTCTGAATTCACTAAGACCACTTAAAAATTACTAGTAAAGTTACAAAATTATTAATAAATCACCTCTAAATTACGAGTAATAATCCTAAATTACTAATAAATCACCTATAAATTTCTAGTAAGTTTCCTAAAATTTCTAGTAACTTACATAAAAATTACTAGTGGTTCAAAGAGTTAAAAGACAAAATTACGAATCTCAAACGGAAAAAAAAAATACACAACCATTGATATTGTAGAAATATACTATTAATTTAATATAATTAATCAATTTGTACATGTAATATTTTGATCAGCCTAAAATTTGATTATTATACGTATAAATCGTACAAATAATTTTTTAAAATTTAAATAAAATGTATTTAATACTCTTCGTATTTTAAAAAAAATTTAAATTTTTTTTATATTTTTGACAAAGATTTTATTTTTATCAAATAAATAAAATTTTTATATAATATAAGACTTTAATTTCATTTTTAAGACAAAAAATAACAATTAATAAATAATCTATAATTATATAAAAGTTGTTCTTTCTATCATTGTTCACTTCACTGTTCCTAATAATCTTCCTAATTTATGTCATTTAGAATTTCCGAACATATAACTTAACAAAACAAGTCATAATATTACGAAGAAAATATCCAAAATATTTATCATCAAAATGTCACACTTAAAACTAACGAAACAAGGAAACATGATATCGTCTTCTTCCTCCACGTCGGCCATAAACATGAAAGCTTCAAACAGGGTACGAAATGCTAGGGTAGAAGACGGGGTACGGAATGCTATCGTCTCCTTCCTCCACGGTGCGCTAAAAGTTGGAGTCGAAGACAGAGTTCCAAATGCAGTGGGTAGAAGATGGGATACCGAAGGCTGGAGTTGAATAAGGAGTACCGGATAGAGACAAAGAGCGCCAAACATAAAAAGCAGACATCAACAAAAGCCTAACCTACTCGCTTCAACAATGCTTTGCTTGTGGTCACAGAAAATAGGGGAGAACAGAGTTGGGCGACAGACGGGAAACAACTTACCAGAAACATTCTCACCGATGGATATTTGACCCTCGACCATAAAGGAAGCCTTGACCACCGACTAGGGAGTGGAAACCTTACTGTCACCTTCATAGTTTCCAGTTCAGCATGAAAGTCAGTTTAACAATGGAGCCAAGAACAGCCAAGGACAGAGGGAGATGAAAACAATTACTCACTGTGGAAGCAGCACAGAATAGAAGGAAGCAATTCGCAGAGGTCACCAGCACAGAGATCACCAGAACTGTATTGTTCACCGTGGAAGCAGCACACTCATTTATAGATTGGGTTGAGAGTAACATTGGAAATTACGTGATCCAACGTGATCTGGTTGCCGAGAAAGCTGGAGTTTGTTGCGTATGCCCTAACGTGGTTCACTGGTAGAATTTCAACGCCATCGTGGTTGACGAGAAGATCTCAACGCCTATCCAAATGACCAATCTTCACTGTCATCGGGATTATCAGCCTCCAATGCCGGTTGCGTTCATCTTGTCGGGGAACCAAACACACACTAAGCCTTTGTGAAGTCGAAACTTGAAAATTTTCTATAAACTAAACTTACGATATATGGAAGAATTCTTTTTAGAGTAAATTACTAATTTAATACTTGAAAAATTACAATTTTTTTTTATTTTTTTTTTTGAAAGATTAAGTATCTTAATAAAATTCTTGAATTTTTTTAATTTGACTCTTTTTGTTACTAAATTTTAAAATCTATTCTAGTTAAATTTTAATTTTTTGAGTTAAAAATTATTTTGACAAATTAAAAGAATCAAATTAAAACTAATATAATTTTTTAAAGATTTAATTGGATGATAGAAATTTTGTTTGGTTTTGTTACTGGTGGAACATGTTTAATGCAGATTTCAATTATTTTGCTGGAGTTCTCTTCAGACCACTCGCCCAACTCTTGTGGTTTAGTTATTTGGTTTTTCTTTGGACTGCACCCAAGCCGAACTAGTATTATTATCAAGGATGTTCGAGGAAAACTCGCAGCTACACCCTTTATCTTTGAGCCGTGGTTAAAGGTGGGGGGCTTCCTTCTCAATCTTCTGTTCTCTATTCTTTGTGAGAGTTCTCCTCTTCACCCCGTCAAAGTTTTTTTCCCTGGATACTCTCTGGGATCTAGCTATTCCACCATCTCAACTTCGTCTTGACCATTCTTTATGACACTCACTTCCATTTCGCATCCAAACTATTCATTGGTAGCAAAGTTGTTCTCGTCAAGAGGACTTCAGATCTTCCTCTCCTGTTTTGTTCTGATGGTACTTTCAAGATCCTCTAGGTGACTGATATGCGTTATGGAAGCGAGATCGTTATGAGCTGCTAAGATGTGTTGGATTCTAATTTCAAGTACTATTCTAATCTTAATATGACTCGATTTTTAAGCGCATGATAGAGGCCGAGAATCCTTATTTTATTGCTTTTATTGTTTTTGGGTTGGTCTTTGAATCTTCACCATGCTCAGTGACAATGCGATGATGATGAGGTTAGGGCTTAAACTCCTCCAGTGATGCAGCCTTTGTTTTTCTGGTTTGGCATCTGAGGCAAGAGACATCAACGTAGGCGTGAAGATACTAGGGTTCCTGCAAGTAGTTTAACCTTGCATCTTTTAGGCTCCAGAATGTTTTTGACCCATTATGCCTTGTTGTTTGCTGCTTCTTGGGCTTGTGGGTTCTTGCATGGTTTTTTTTCCCTTTGGGTTATGTTTAATAAAAAGCAAAAATATGGTTAGTTCTTTGAGTTAGGCATTATTAGCCTTAATTCTTATTATTTTATGGTGAATTACTCTAAATTTATGTTTCTGTTATCCCACGAATCCCAGTTTAAACTATAATTATTTTATTTTGAGCTCCTGTATTATCTCATATATCACAAGCTCAATATTTTTAATAAAAGTCATTTCCATTTGTCTACAAAAAAAAAAAAAGATGAATGAAATTCAAGTGGTTCACAGTTTAATAACACGTGTAACATTATGTGAAAAATATCAGATTCAATAATACTTATAAATATTTTTGATGAATTTAACTAAGTCTTGAAATAAATATAAGTCGCCTTTATATGGTAACTTTATTGGGCACAATAAGATGATAATTTCCATCTTAAAAGGAAAATTAAGTAAATTAATTGAAAAAAAAACAAGTAAAACCTTTTCCTCATGCCTCTTTTGGAACTTATTTAATATTTACATAACATGATCTGAGTTTTTGGACCAAAAAAAATGAATATTTTCAGTATACTAATTATAAAAGAGTAAGTTAAGTATGAATATTACACAAATATAATTTTCTGATAAAGAAATATACAAATATATCAAGTACATATACACTTAATAAATTTATTTTTATTATAGTTATATTTTTCATCACAATTAATTTAATATTTTAAATTTTCTCTGGACGTCTGAAGAAAAAGAAGAAACGACTCGAAAATTGGTGGAACAGCGGACTTGGAAATCTTATTAAAATAAATATCTATAGCAAGCTGTTGTTAATCAGCAAATCATAAAATTTTATATTAATGATTAGTCTACTGAATAAGTTCCACCGTTTATTTTATTAACCGAATATAATTATCATTAGGCTTTAATTATCAATTAGAAAAGTAAACATATCATCAGCGCATTGTTTAGCATTGTATACCCAGATTAAGTGTGATATAGTTATGTATGAGAGGCTTAAACCATTAATAAAAACAAAACAAAAAACGATTTTAGTTGTTTATTATTAAAGAGACACAAGACCTTAAATGTTAATAAAGTTCTAGGACTTGAATTCTTTATATTGATATAAAATGTTATTTTAAAATCTGAGTTATTTGTAAATAGTTTTTTTAACTTTTAAAACTATAAATGAAGTCTTTAAGTTATCATACTTAATAAGTCTTTTTGTCTAATTTTTCGGAAGAAAGGGTTGTTACATTCTACCTTAAAGCGAACTATGATTTTCACTTAGATTATGTTACTAGATTTTTATTCCCTTAATGTCTCCCACTCAGATTCCATCAAATCTCATCACTATGAGTGTCTATATACTTGGATTCCCCAGTGGATGTATGTATGTTGGGCAGAATATTGGACCCAATATCATTGTCAGATGTTCATGGGCACCACACATCTGTAGGCTATATATATATATATATTTGAAAATCAAATATTTATATACATCTTCAACTGAAAATTTATTGAGTTAAATCAAATTATAAAAGTATAAAAAAATTAATATTAATTTATTAACAAAACTTGACTTGAAATGTTTTTATTAATAAAATTTAAACTCAAAATTTTATTTAAAAAATAAATAATAAAACTTAATGTTAGTTATATACATATAAACATACCAATGGTAGTTTGTTCAAGAAATTTATATTCAACTCAGATTTTAAATTAAATTAATTAAAATCTAATAAAAAAAGTTGGGGTTGTAATATTAATATATATATATATATATATATATAGTCACAAAAAGCACACTTTCCGCTTGGGAATCTTGTGGTGTTGGAACAGTAATAAGTTTTGTCTGGATTCTTTACGGTAATTGTGCTGTCCATCAACTTTAACGTCAAAATATAATAAAAATTTTTCAGTCCCAATACAAATGTTATGTGAGAAGATCCGTACATTGTATCTCGAAATGGAATCTTTTACATTTTTTCCATCTTATATTATATTTTTCTCCGCCACAATTCCCACGCCTGCATGTCTTTCTGTGAGCCAATTAAATTATAACATATATATGGCTCCTATATTTTTTTTTTAACGAAAAGTTTTGATTCTTAGTATATTATTAGTATTATTCCTATGTGCTTTACGCATTGCAGCATTTAATATATTTATATGTACTGTTTAACAAAGAATTTTATATCTATTGACGCGTTATACTATTCCACAAAAAAAAATCTTAAAGGATTGATTTGTTATAAAGATTGAAAAAATTGTTAGTAAATAATTTAGGTTGAATTGTGTTATGTAGAACATTATTTTTAAGGAATATTTTGCGATATCAATTTAAATTTGAATGCAAAATTTTTCTTAAAATTAATCAGACTATTTTGGAAGAACAACAAAAATAAAACTTTAGTGTGTAACTCATAAATTGTGATTGTCTCTCTATTGACTTTCTATCTTTTCATAGATATAATGAAGGAGTTAATCAGTTTTAAAAGATAAGAACAACTTACTAGAGATATCAAGATAATGGAGAGTTAAATTAGGAAATTATGGTGTTAGTTATGGAAACAATCAAAACATTTAATCACAATATTTTTAATTAAAAGTTGCAAATGAATATATGGTAACTAACAAGTTTAAGTTAAAATATTTATTGAAAATATTTTACAATAATTTAAATATTATTTTTGAAATATTTAATTTTCATGACAATCTTCCACATATGTCAAAGAGTTTTTGAATGAAATAATGTTCTAGTTGCACACATGGGTATAGATGCTTTGAGTATGATATCTTTTAAACTATAAATTAGATATAGATAGATAAGGCAAAACCCACAAAGTTAGTAGTGAAACATCTAACTTCTATGAACCAACAACTCTTATTGTAAATTAGAGGTCTTATCAATCACACCAAACCACCATAATTCCTATTATTGATGTTGTTGTGCGCCTTTTCGACCATGCACGTATTTGGTGTTCATGAGTGCTATAAAGATTTTGCCATGATCACATAAGAGCGATCCTACTTCACACTTATATAGGTGATTTCATCAATCTGCAATGAATACACCACCCATAAAGGGCTATAAAAATCATTAAGAGTTTCACTCAACCTTTTCATCAAATGTATTATAGCACTTTCACACGTACGTCATATGAAAGGGACTAAAATATTAGTTCTACCAAAATTAATAGATGACTTGTTATTACCCATATGAACATTTTTTTATGGAATCTTCAATCACAAATGTTGGATTACCATTATTGTTAATTGCAATTGGTTTAAGTCCACTTTCCTTCGATGTGTGAAGAGGACTAATTCCCTTTCTACATATATGTTTAGTTAAGGGATTGACCAATTTCACTTTTGACTTCACATAATTGATTGATATACTTTTTTTTAATCTTTTAGCAACTGTTTAATTATTGTGTCTCAAACACAAGTGTATTCTCTTACCATTGAAAGATTTATTCTTTACAATGACTATTGTCGCTTAACAATCACAATATATAGACAAAAATGACATTGGGTTCCTACTTGACAGAAAAATTTGCTAAGTTTTTCAATAACTTAGTCTCATTTTAAGCCAACTCTAGAGTACTAAATTATGATTTTAGAGTGAATCTATAAATTTATTTGGTTGCTCTCTTAGATACTGTACCACCACCAACGGTGAAAACATAACCACTAGTAGATTTTATTTCATCTAAATCAGGAATCCAGTTAACATCATTGTATTCTTCTAATACAATGAAAAATTCACTTTATAAAATACCATAATTGATGGTACATCTTAGTTACTTTATTAATTTGACCAAAGTATCCCAATGGTCATAGTAAGAATTGAAAGTAATGGTTGGAACCCAAGAGGGGAGTGAATTGAGTTTTATAAATTTTTCACAAGAATTAATTGGAAGTTAAAATGATTTTCTGTAGAAGTGTAATATTTAAGATAATAAATACAATACAGAAAATCAATGTGCTGTCAAGATAAATAATTATAAAGATCAAGGAATTAAAGAATAGATATCAATATGCACTAATTAAAGAGTAAGGGATAGAGAAAGCAAACTCAGAGATTTATACTGGTTCGGCTAATCCAAGCCTACATCCAGTGCTTAAGAGACCACTTGAGTATTTCCACTATAATTGCAAGTTTAATCTGATTACTTGCAAACCACTACAACCACGCAAATTTGATCCGGGTATTTGTGAAACCACAATGGAGAATTTATGAATCCGGGCTCCTCCTCAACCCAAAGCAAGTTCTTCTAACACCGGTACTTGCGAACCTCAACTCGGAATAATATATATGTTGATCAAAATCAACAATACAAAGAAACTCTCTCTAAAGAGTAGATGAATACAAATAAAGCTCTAATAACTCTAATGATAGAGAATATGCAAGATTTGACTCAAAAATATTTGGATTTCTCTCAAAGATGATAGAACATATTAATATGTCATTGTAGTACTTGGTTCTGGCTCAAAATCGTGTATCTAAGGTCATATATATAAGATTTTAAAAAACTAGCTGTTATAGCACTTATAATGCAGTTCAGATGTCGATTGGTCGACCAGTTGGGGTCACCTGGTCGACCACCCACTGACAGTAGCAAAATATAGCATTTTCAGGACAACTGGTCGACCAGTCAGAAGCTACCTGGTCGACCACCGGCTGGCAGTAGCGAAATATATATTTTGAGCTTTTTTTAAAAATTCATAACTCCCTCATTTCAACTCCGTTTTAAACAAATAATATACCATTGGAAAGCTCTTGGAGTCTAGTTTCAAATGAGCTAAGTTTTACTCAAAAATTATTTTTCATTTAAAAGATATAATCAAAACACTGACTATAGGTCAGAATAGAATAATTTTTGAGTACAGTAAAATCAACTTTCAATTTTTCAAACTATATTTTAAATAGTCATATATTTCTCATTTGGACTCTGTTTTGAATAAATAATATACCGTTGGAAAGATCTTTGAGTCTACTATCAAATGAGATTAAGATACTTGAAAAACTGATTTTTCATTTATGAGATATGATATAAGGAGTGACCAAAGGTCAAAAACTAACTTTTGTAAAACTTCATATCTCACTATCTTTTTGTTTAAAATGCTTGAGCCAATGTATGCCAATCTAAATTATTGAGTTGCACAAGTATACTAGCCTATATAAAATATACATAATGTAAACACATAGGCTATCTTGATGCATCCAAGCTTTCAATACTTCAAATCTTCTAATTTTTCATTTCTTGGAGCTTTATCTTTGCATGTTGTCTTCCTTGAGTGAAGCATGATATTACTTTTCCTTGTTCTTCAATATAATGCTTATTCTTCTTGTTTTGAACAAACCTATAAAATGTATCATACTTGCAAACCCAATGGTTAGTTTAATAGCATGATTCAATATATGCAACATACATATTAAATAACATAATCATGCTTAAGTACTTGTAGCATATATATGATAATTAATCTTTATATATATTAATGCTATAACTCAAATACATTTGTCATTATCAAAACTTATGGCATAAAACCTTAGGGTCAACAAGAATTGTGTGTATATATACTCAACTGATACACTGCATATGATATGTCAGATTAGGTGAAATTCATCAAATGCAACAGACTCACCTCTTTTTTCTTTAACAGAAAAGTTTAAATGAAATATTTCATAACAATTTAAACATTCTTTTTGAAATATCTAATTTTCACATTAGGGAAACTACATGATTAAAAAACGTATATTCTTTGTATTAATTATTATGGTTTACATTTTTTAAATTATCATTTAAAAAAGCTATTCTCTTACATACATTAAATCAATATCAACGCGGGCGTAAAATTATTTGAAAAAGAATTAAATATCGATTGGCGTATAAATTGGTTTAAAAATGCACTTTATTGTCCAAAAAACAAAAATTTAATAAATTGCTTTAAATTCATCTTTTTAATAAAAAAAACAATGTATGAAAAATACTTTCTTAAAAGTTCAATTGTATTACATTAAAAACATTAACAAGGTTCTACTGATTTATATTTTTGCTAAAAGATCAAATAACAAATATTTAAAAGTTTATTTAGCTTTTCTTTTGAAAAAGTTAAAATGCAAAGAATTTCCTGTAATTTTCGGGGTTGTCCAATTTATCCCTTTAACTCTTAAAATTGATAATAAACATTCTAATCTTTCAATTTCATGTAAAATAAGCTTTTTGCTAATCAACTAAAATTTTAACACTGCTTATCCATTAATTAACCCCCAAAAAAAAATCGCTTTACCTGTATTCTCAAATGGAAAATAATAAAGTTCTTGTCATTATTTACATATTTTGCTTAAAAAAAAATTATAGACAAATATTGTAAATGTTTTAAACAAAAAAAATTAATGTAGAAGTTTATATATATTAAAAATATAAATATGTCTATTATCAAATTTAAAATTAAAGTTAAGGAGATAAATTATACAACCCCTAATTTTTTTAATTTAAACTGCCAATATCTAGAAATGCCATATATTTAGACTAATCTAATTTAAGTTGAATTAAATTATAAAAATATAAAACTCTGTCAACGTTAATCTTTTTCTTTCACAATACTCAAATTCTAAATTTAAATATCAAATTATTTGAATTGGTCAACATCAAAGTATCCAACTCCTTATAAACTGAAAGAGATTTTTTGCATATTTTTAATAAATATTTGGATATTTTTTTCTTTTGCCCATAGGAAAAGAAGGGAATCCAGAGGCTGGAATGGAAAGTCCACAGATATACAAATATCTGACGCAGAAATAAACAATTAAGAATTGTAGAACGTGTTACATAAATATTTGTGCAGATTGAAAACCGAACCAATTACTAACTTGGTTAAAACACAAGTTTAAAAGATCAATAATTAAATTATAGTTGAACTATAATTAAATTAATTTATTTTAAAATATTAAAAAAATATATATAATTAAAAATTAAAAATATAAATTTAATAAAAAATAAGATTTGATATTAAATTACACAAAATAACATATACAATCAAAAGTTTATAGTAAAAGTTGATCATATAATAAGAAAATATTATTAATCAATATAATATTCATTAATATTAAATTTTTAAAATATCAATATATTGACATCTCTAATAAAATTAGTTAATTTGTAATAATTTTTTATCTGATTATAGAATAAGTAAAATTTAAAAAAAATAAAAAATTCAAATGGACAGGTTTATTTAGCATAATTTTTTATTCAGTTCGATTGATTTTTTTTTATTGGTTTAACTGATTCTTGATTGATTCAATTACTTACTAATTTTAAGAGTTATTTTAGAACGATTTTTGATCTAACTGATCGAACTGATCGTTCTAATATGGTAGGTAAAAATTCATCGCAATGTAGTGTCTATTGAGTGCTAGAATCTCCTTACATTACATTGTGAAATAAGAATTGTTGGATTAAAATTAGACAACTAAAATTAAAAATAAAGATACTTAAATTTCAACACCAACAATGAAAACAACTAAAAATAATAAATTATATTTTATAATTATGTTAGAGAATTCCTTCTCGATCAATTCGTGGGGTCTAATTTTCTTTAAATTCCCACCACTCCTCCTCTTTCCAGAAAGAAATCGTCATTCTCTCTCTCTCTCTCTCTCTCTCTCTCTCTCTCTCTCTCTCTCTTGACATTCAATTGCCTGAAGATGCTTCCAAAGTTCATGAGCCCCTTCAAGGCTGAAGAAGAAGAAGAAGCCCAAGAAGAGAAGCAGATGATGAAGATGAAGAAGAAGAATAAGAAGCAGAATAATAGCAGAAGAAGCTGCCAGACCTCCATGGACATGATTGGTTTAAGACTTGTGACACACATCACTAATTCACAAACCAAATCTAATAATAGTAATGTTGTGGTCAAATCTGCAATTCTCAGAATAGGAAACAACATTAATGGTACTAATACTAGTGATTTGGAGATGTGCTTCCTCAAGAATTGTAGCCTCTGCAATAAGAAGCTCAACCATGACCAGGATATTTACATGTACAGGTACTTCTCTCACTTCAACCTCTCGTCTTCTCAATATTTCTGATCATTTTTTTGGGCTTGGTACATTTTTAACTAATCTAATTTGAATGGGTTAAATACGTAGAGTTAAAGCTTTGATTTTCTCTACTTTTAAAAAATAAGAGTGGAATTATTTAACTCAACTATTGTTGGTATTCTTGAACGGCCATTGATTTTTAAACCTACCTGCTAATTAAGATGTGCGTTTATATAAGTAGTTCGATATTATTTTAAAAAGAAAAAATCGAGTTTGAAGCGATATTAATAACAGAATTTATAATCTAAATGCTAGACCCATATCTACCCTGAATTCTTTATGCGTGATCCTTTGTACTTTTTTTTTTTTAAAGAATTAAATCTCAGTTTCAGAGAGAGAAAACACATGTAAACCAAACTCCAAACTCTTGATTACTAGAACTTACTAATCCATTACATGTGATCCTTTTTTTTTTAAAAGAAATGCATAGAATGCCAATCCCTCATTTGAAGTGTCAAATATGTTAGAGACATCCACATCTATATATATATATGTATATATTATATTGAACTCTTATTATTATTTGATAGGTATAATCTCATATCTGAATTCTGGGTTATATAATTTGTTCCCTCCCCCCTTTTCCCATCCAAAACAAAAAATTATTAATTTAACTCTCAAAAATTATATTTGTCTTCCTCTAGTTAATCTTCTAATACACTACTAAATCTATTATTGCTAAATTTTAATTTTGTCATTTTTTGAAGTCACTTTCATTCTCAAAGAGATAAAAATAAAATAAATGTAACTTTTCAAAGATTAAATTGAGACGTCTAAGACAACTATCACATTTCAATAACCAAATCAATAATTCACCAAAAAAGATTTCATGGGTAGTTTTTATTTTACATTTGAAGAAGTGGGTGGGTTTTATTTTTTCAGTTGATGAACGAAGTTTGGAAATTTGAAATGCAGGGGTGATCAAGGTTTCTGCAGCGTAGAGTGCAGGAACAGACAGATAGCAAGGGATGAAATGAGAGAATTAGAGGCGTCCACAAAGCAAAGGGCAAAATCGTCATCTCACTGTTACAGGAATTGTTGGAACGATGCTCGTCGGCATGAGACTCGTCTCATACTCGAAGATCTTCGTCGTCATAGACTTCAATCTAAGGCTATTCCTGAAAACCACTGGGCAATTGTTTCTTAGCTCTATAATCAATATTATATTATATACATACAATAAAATTTCTTTAGATTAATAATGTTGGGACCATGAAATTTTATTAATTTAGAGAGGTATTAATTAATCTATAAATTAATAATTTATTAATTTAAGCAGTACTTTCTTGATTCAACGAATATAAATTTAACTACATAAAAAAAATTATTATGTATATCAATAATATACAATATATATGTATCATATTTCATGAATTAATTTTAAAAAAGTTATTATACATATTTATTTATGAAAATAAACAAACAGTATTCATTGTTTTTAGTACTTAATTAAACAATATTTATTGTATTGATTAATTAAATAAAGTTCAATACAAGTCACTTGTTTAGAAGAAATTTTGGGTGGTGTCATTAAAAATCTTGTTAAAAATGATTTAGTACCTTTGGAACCAATCATGCAAAATAAAACACTCATTACGATAACAACTCTTCACAATTTTTTGTTACAATTCGAGAACACAACATCAGAGCTTTTAAATAAAATGAGAAAAGTTAGGGATGAAATACACATATATTTAAATTTCATGAACAAACAACAATAGATTCATATTTTACTAAATTGTCCTGGTTATATTTTGTAATTTTAGAGAATTATTAATTTATGAAATTGATGGACTATAGATTTGCATAAGGGTATTCCCAAAAATTATTATCTTATTAATTTAACAAAATTACTAATTTTGTAAATTCGCCCTAGTTGAGAATTGAAAAAAAATATTATTTAGAGAGGTTATTAATTTATTAAGGTTTAATTGTGTGTGTGTGTGTGTGTATATATATATATATATATATATATAAATATAAAAGAAGAGATAAGTAGGGGACCTCACTGAACCATCGTAACATTTTGTTGGGATACATGCGAGACAACGGATAAGGAAGATGTTTGAGATTCTTTTTCTTTTTGGCCAAAAGATTCTCTTTCTTTCTTTTCTATTCTCTCTTGCAATATTCAATTTCGTAGAGACGAATATATATATATATATATACTGAAAAATAAATATTAAAAATTTGTTGAGAAAATAAATTAATAATATAAATATGTCCGTTTACTATACTATCTTTTAACAAATTTCTGTGATTTGGCTTACAATATGATATAAATAATTTGCAGAATGTTTATACAAAAGCAAATATGTAAAATTATATTTCTCGTAGATTCTCATTGGTACAATTTAAATATATACATGTATTGAAGCTGTCGTTACTCTTAAGAATCTACCAACAAAATCTGACAAAATCTTTTTTAATCAATAATGTTCCTAAAACAATGTTTCCTAATATAATTGGTCAACTAATAAAAGTTAATAATAACATAATAACACCAGATAATGAGCGAATATATGTACATCTGTCTCTTAAATGCCTTAATACTCTCCTCAAGTTGGTGCATGAAGGTTTTGAATGCCCAATTTGCCAAGTAAGAGATTGAACTATGAAGTTCCTAAAGCCGAGGTTTGCAAGCTGAGCATGAGTAGGAACATAAGAGGGTCAAATATTATCTTTCAAGACTTCATTATGCAAAAAATGACAGTCCATCTCATTGTGTTTGGTTCGTTCATGAAAGACAAGATTTCTAGCTTTATGAAGCACAACTTGATTGTCACAGTAGATACGCATGGGCCTGTGATATTGTATATTGAGGCTATTCAGGAGGCCCTTCAGCCGTTTCAATTCACATGTGGTTGTAGCTATAGTATGGTATTTAGCTTCAGCTAAGAAGCGTGACACGACTGTTTCTTAGTTTCCCAGGAGATGGGTGAGCTTCCTAAGGAGACAAACCATCTTGTAAGAGATTTCTGAGTTAAAGGGCACCCTTCCCAATCAGAGTCACACCATCCATAAAGCTGTCACAAGAACTAGATAACAAAATTTCTTGCCTTGGACTCCCTTTTAAGTATCAAACCACCCTGAGTGCAACATCCTAGAGTTCAATACGTGGTTGTTGCATAAATTGAGATAAGGTGTTCACACTGTAGGACAATTCAGGATGAGTAAAACTTAGTAGATTAGATGTCCTACCAGCTGACAATATTTTTCAGGATCATCCAGGAAAGGTCCTTTTTTCCCGAGGCTAGATAATGATTTTGTTCAAGGGGTGTTTTGCCAGATTTAACTCCCAACATTCCAGCTTCTATGATGATGTCCAATGTATATTTCCTTTGATAAAGGTACAAACCTGATGTACTTCGAGCCACCTCAACCCCTAAGAAATATTTTAACCTTCCTAAGTCCTTTATATGGAAACCAATTACTCAAATATGTTTTGAACTTTTGAATGGCCACATGATCATTGCCTGCTATTATTAGATCATCCATGTAGACCAACACCACCATATGAATGTTTGTTTATTGAAGAGAAAAAAGACAGTAATCAGAGTATGAGAGTGCAAATCCATAGTCCCTTAACGTAGTTGATAATTTTGCAAACCAGTATCTAAGAGCTTGTTTCAGTCCATGGAGAGATTTTCAAAGTCTACATATCTTTCCCTGCTTCTATGCTAGAAAGCCAAGAGGAATCTTCATGAACACTTCCTCCTGCAATTCACCATGAAGAAAGGCATTATGAACATTCATTTGATGCAACTCCCAATTCTTTGCTGCTGCCACAGCCAAGACATCCTCATCATAACCATTTTTGTTATTAGGGTAAAGGTCTCAGTGTAGTCTATCTTTGGTTTTCCAAAAATCACCAAATTAGCTTTGAATCATTTTATTGTGCCATCCAAGTTATGCTTTATTTTGTAGACCCACTTACATCCTAAAGCCTTCAGAATGTGTCTATGCTTTCTCTTTACTCTCCCATTCTACTGTGGTGCTCTAATGCAAGACGTTTGGAAATAATTCCATGATCTATAAAATATTTAGACAAACAAGTGAACTCAGTCTCATTGTCAGTATGAATAATTTTTACTTGTTTCTTGTACTGTCGCTCCACTAAAGCAAAGAGGTTCAAGAGGGTTCGTGACAGTTCCCTTTTATTAATAAGCAAATAAATTTATATGGCTTTTGAAAAATCATCCACAATAGTTAAACAATATGATGCACCACATGAAGACAATGTTCTATAAGGTTCCTATAAATCACAATGAATTAACTCAAACACATTGCTTGTTTTATGTTCACTTACGAGAAATTTAGTTCTAGTCTGTTTTGCTCTGTGGCACACTTCACAAGCTTTATTCATAGATTCTTCAAAATTACCTTTTATGTTGGGAATAAATTGGGTAATTTTCGGTGAAGAATGTCCCAATCTTTTGGGCTATAGTTCTTGCTGATCTACCGCATCTACTTTGAAGGCTTTTGCACCAGGAACTCCTCGAAAGTAATAGAGCCCATCCTTTTGTTCACTAGCACCAATCAACATTTTTGAAGTGCGATCTTGTAAGATACATAGATTACGAATAAATTGTGCTGTACAATTTTTCTCATCTATCAATTGCAACACAGAAATAAGATTACATGTCAAGGTAGGAACATAGAGGATGTTGCTAAGCTTCAATCCTCCTTCAAGAACCACTGTGCCTTTTTTAAGTGCTACAACATTTTATCCATCTAGTAGTCCAACTAAATATATAGGCTGTCTTTAATTAAGTTCCTTCAAGAACTCCGAATTTTTTGTTATATGGTGAGAATCTCCTGTATTAATGATCCACAAACCAGTTTTATTTTAACTAGTCATTTTCTTGCTTGCATTGGTTTTGTGGTTATTCAGCATCCCAAGTAGGGAATCCCATTGTTCATCATTTAATCCTATGAGTCCCAACTTTATTGCCTCCTGAGCCTTTCCTGCACTTGTGCTTCCTCATGTGACATGTGCATCGTTGGCTTTCCTGGTGCCCCCTCTTTCTCATATCCAAAACCTCTTCCATCAGTTCAAGGTCTCTCACCCCTTTAGTCCTTCATTGCAGAGGATCCTTCTTCTGGTCATGTCATCATTCTGCCAATAAATCCCCTCTTTCGTTGGTCACACAAAGAGGTTCGTAGAGCATGTGCCATTCTTCCTCTTAACAGCCTCCTACTGAGTTAAATCCATGGCTTTTGTCGAGTGTGCTCTGGATTAGGCCTTAGTGGTATGGCTTTGATACCATGTAAAATTTCTGATCAAGAATGTCAGACCTTCTCATTGCTACAATTCAAATATATACAAGTATTGAAATCTGCCAACAAAATTTGACAAAATCTTCCTAATCAATAATGTTCCTAAAATAATGTTTCCTAATATAATTGGTCAACTAATAAAAGCTAATAATAACATATTAACACCACATAATGAGCAAATAGTAGTGTAGATTTGAAATTGACCAACTACAATGATATTAACTTTTTGAATCATAAAAATGATAATAATTTAATTATTGCAGGCGTCACTTTAAATAAGATTTTACATTTTTTAAATAATATTTTACATTTTACTTTCAGTAAACTTAAAATAGTTTAGTCTTTAATCTTAATCTTATTGAATGAGAAAATATTCTTAAGAAATAAAAAGAAATGGTCATTATTTTTCCCCCCACTTTTAGGGTTTGGCGCTTTTAATTTACCCCATATATATATATATATATAATATGTAAATTTTAATAAAAAGTATAACCTAAATATTAACTTGATAAATAATTTTGATATTAAATTTATTTCAATTATATATATCTTAAATATCATAATATTCTAAAATTATTTCTAGGACCAAGTAAATAATTTTAATTCTCAATATAAACTTAATTTTAGTGATAACTCCGAGCTATAAAACTACTCAAAATATTAGTATATTATATTTTAAACAACTAATGTGTTTGCTATTTTAAAATTTACCTGATTGTATTTTATAAAATACAAATGAAAATATTACAAAAAAACAATAATTTAATCTTTTAATAATTAATGTAATCTAATATAATTTGTTTTGGGTGGAAGATCCATTTGTTTAGAGTTATCAGCATTTGAGTGATAAGTATGACATCATTTTTATCATCGGAACCAAATTGGCTATAGTATTTGAGCCACTAACTTTATCATTAGTTGTCTGATCATGTAATTGGATAACTGACAATTAAATTATTTTTTAAATAACTGGTTGTCAGCCATCTAATTACTGACAAGAAAAATTAATAACTTTTGTATTGAAGCTAATTAGTTTCCTTTGCCGTGTACGTGGAGTCCTGTGAGATTAAAAAGGTAGCCCAACACAAGAATATGTGGGCACAACATTCCTGTGGGCACAACATTAGACCTTTGATAAAGTGGGCATTCCACGAGATATTTTGCACCTCTTTATTCTTCAAATAAAAAAACTTTTTTTTCTCCTTTTATAAAGAAAAAGCATGGAGAATTAGTTCCATTTTATTATTTCTATAACTCCTTTTTGGCTAATTAATTTCTGCTTGTTTGATAAAGTGGGCTTCCCACCAGATATTTTGCACGTCTTTATTCTAACTCTATGGCTTGTAAAATTTCATTTTCTCTGTGTTGCTTCAATCAATTTATTATTTTATTTATAATGTTTGCTTTTTTGCTGAATACTCAACTTAAAAAAAGGATTATATTAATTAAGGATAGGAATGATGCTTGGGTTACTAATTTCTCAGGTTTTTTATACTACGAACATGCTTGTTGCTCTTTGTCAAGGCCTATTTATAGCTGAGGAAGTCGTTGACGTCACAATTATCTTAAGAATTAACTCGCTTGAAGCTATAAACTTAATAATAGTGGTGATATAAGCACACATATATATGGATTGGAAAACATTAGAGGACGTATGCATGATAGGGTAAACTCTAGTCTTTATCATATTTTAAAGGTAAAAATATTATTTACATCATTGAGCT
Source organism: Biancaea sappan (assembly GCA_037074585.1). Lineage (NCBI taxonomy): Eukaryota > Viridiplantae > Streptophyta > Magnoliopsida > Fabales > Fabaceae > Biancaea > Biancaea sappan. The sequence continues at coordinate 40,387,688 of CM073499.1, forward strand.
TTGATCTATGTTTTAATTATAACTTTGAAATTTATTTTTTGTTAATTATAACCTACATTTTTTTAATTAATTTTGATTATGCAACATGACGTTGTTCAAAAATTTACCGTCAATCGCTAACGTGTCATCCAAACTTGCATACGGTAACGCCAAATTATTCATATTAGATATGCTAGATGTTAGATATTCTTTAAAATAATCAAAATATAGTGTAATTTTTTAAAGATGTATTTTGGCACTACAACATTTTATTCGATATGCAACATTAAAAAATTCTTGCAATTCATAAAAAAAATCGTTGACTATACTTTTTGCAATGATTTTGCAACATTTTTTAGGCATTTCACTTGCTGTTGTTGTTTTACTTTTAGACAACAGTTCTAGAAAGCAAATGCCATGGCTGATTGCAACACCATTATGCAACGGTTTTAATATTTTGCAAAATTTTATTTTACTAGAGGCAACAATTTTTATCATTTTAGGTAATATTTTTAAACTGTTACAGTAAACTTACACTTTTTTATTATCTGAGGCAACATTTTTAAGTTGTTACAATAAAGATTGCAACAATTTTATTAAATTTTAAGCAAATTTTTAAACCATTGCCAATTTACAATCTTAGCAATGTTTGAAAACTGTTGACTTTTGAATGCCTCTTAATATTTATTGATTTTATTTTAATATTAAGTAATAAACAAAATTTTAAAAAAATCAATATAAATTTTTCATTGGTTCTTTCCAACAAGATATCCACTTATCACAAAAACTATTAAAAGTTTATTCTACAAATTAAAATCAAAATCTTCATAGCATCCATTTTCATCTTCATTTCTACTATCTTGTATTTGGCCATCAATATCATTTGTTTCTCCAGCCAATTGACTTTCCTATATAATATTAAATATATCTATCAGTATGCACAAAATATTGACATATTAATAACATCAACACATAAATCAAAAGGAAGGATAGTCGCCCCAATAACTCATCACAGATATATTAGCATGTACAAAGGTTCATAGAAACTTACCAATCTTTCTCGTATTCTTGCAAAATTTGTAGGTTGCTCCTTCACTTTCCTAAATGATATATTATTAGCCATTGCAAAATTCAACAAATATTGACAAAAGTAATAAACAAAAGAACACAATACGTATACAAGCAAAATATGTATTAAGGTAGTGGTAGTTGATAAATAAAATTAATTAATGTCATTTTAGGAAAAAGAAATTAGTAATTATTGACTAAAAGAAACCACCAAGTTTAAAATTAAAGCACAACAATTTTAGAATATAAGAAAATAACAAATATGAGCTAAGCAACTAAGCAAGTAATTTAACAACCTCCGTGATCCAATCAGTTTGGCTCCATAAAATTCCTAGGGTATTCCTTCATGCTTATCACAACCATGACCTACAAGTTTTCAGAAGTTGTATAGTCATGTCAAATACTTCAAACTCGATGTTTTTAATTTGCTCATTTGTTGGAATTACTAATACAACAATGAGCTTCACAACAATCAAATTTAGTTTTAATATTGGAATAATAACAGTCAAGTTCTTAAGAAACAAAAAGTGGCAGTTTGAATAATTAAAACAAAGGGCAAATGAAACTAGATGCTTTTGAATATCAATTGTGTAGCTAGTTGCAGGAGGGAGCATATCAAGTTTTTCTCACAATTAAATGGCTCTAATCGACATTATATAATAACATTAGTGAACAATAGTCACTTTATAATATCCCTGGAAGTTGACAAATAATGGATGCCACTAGGCCCCACCATTTTATTCTTTTATTATTTTTTAATCAAAGAATTCACAGAAACAAAAAAAAAAAAAAAAGAAATCCCAAATCCAGATTCTGAAACTGAGATTGATGAATCACTAAGCATCATATCCTTTGAACTTAGAATTGGATGGGTGGTACATATACTCCTTGTTTCTGCTGTCTATGGTTTCTTTATTTTATGCATCCTTAAGGTAACTAATTGCTCTGTTCTAAGCAGAGATGTAAGATGAATGAATGTGATGAATCAGAAGATGGGAATAAATATATACCTGTTCCCCAGCATCTCATGCAGCTTGATGATAGTTTCTTCCTCTTCAACTGTGAAGTTGTCTCTCTTGATATCTGACCTCAAATAGTTTATCCACTGCAATTTACAGCTCTTCCCATATCTCAGAATGCTTGAGAAATTAATTCACCTCAGCTAGCTAAGAGAGGAAGACAATATTTTAAGAATTTTATAGAACATCTGACTAGATGTTAATAGAATATGAACAAGAATACAGATAGTAGTAGTTTAACATAAATCTTTGGGCTGAAATAGGAAGGCATTCAACTATACGACAGACAGCAATTCATAAAACAGATAGTAGTAGTCCAACATAAATCTTTATATTTTAAGAATTATATAAGACATACATCATAATAGAATATGAACTAGGTGATAATTTGTTATGTTGTGGAGATGTTACAGTGGCAAACAAGTCTAAGCCTATTTATCTACCATTAAAAATTGACCTTTGGCTTGGTCATCAACTTTTAAAGCTATGTCGGCAAATAGCTCATGCAACAAATTGCGCCTCTATGATGAACTAGCTAGCGCATGCGACAAATTTTCCATACGCAAGTCTATTCAAGCAAGTAACCATACATATGAATTTTAATGAAATCTTTGACAAAAGGAAAATAAAAGGTGATAATGAATAATGCAAGGACTATTCAATCAAATATAGTAGAAATTAAGCACCCGTGCAATTGTGTAACATCCCATATTTTCTTTATTTAAGTTATATTTTCTTATTTAAGTTAGAATTGATGTTAGAAATTAGAAAATATATTTTATGGATACTTAGAAGGAAGTTATAAGGATAAATGAGCTAAGAGTAAGAGAAAAATGAAGTTCTGTGGCAATCAGTCGACTAATTATGGTAATCAGTCGACTGATAACATCAAAAATCAAACCAGATTGCTGATATTTATAATTAGTCGACTAATGATGAGAGATCAGTTGACTGATTACTCTCTGTCAAAATGAAATTTTAAGTTTTGAAGCAATTAATCGACTAATCAGGGTGGATCAGTCGACTAATTGAGCATCAGTCAACTATCGAGAAGCAATCAGTCGACTAATGGACTGCTGGAGTGAGAAAGTGAGTCGTTTTTAACTGAAAAATCAGTGGGAATTTACCTAAACACTCCTATCATGCCAATGAAGCTTAGAAATGAGAGAGTAGGGTTAAAAAGGGAATTTCCACAATAAAAGACCCTTTAGACTTCTTTAGAAGCAAGAAGAGAGAGAAAAGAAACAAATTCTGAAATTTAGAGGAGAGAGAGAGAGAGAGAGAGAGTGAGAGAGAGAGAGAGAGAGTGAGAGAGAGAGAGAATGTGAAGAGCAAGGAGAAGAGAGAGAAGGAAGTTTTAGTGAAGATTTTAGCAAGAAGATCATAAAAGGTAAGTTTCTAAGTTGATTCTTTTAGTATAGATAGATTCTAGAGCTTGAAAAATGATAGAATAGGAATTTTCAGGCTAAGGAAAGAAGAAAGAGGAAGGAGTTGATCTAGAAGCTGAAGAAACAAGGAGTATTAGAGAAAAACTAGAAGATACTACTTCAAATTCAACTTTAGGAGAATTAAAGGTAGCTAGTTTTCATAAAAGCAAAGTATTCGATGTATTTTGTTATGCTTTTGTATGATTTATGAAGTAATTACATCATGAAGATTTCCATGAATATATAAAACTATCTTTCTCTTGAAAAGTAAAGTTTATGTTGTTATATGATGACAAAACCCTAGAAATTTCCCATGGGATGACAGAAATTCCTCATAGGATGTAAAAATCTTTATGGGATGATAGAACCCCAGAAATTCTTCATGGGATGACAAAAAATTCCTCATGGGACATTGAGTACTTTTCTTGAGAAGGAACTAAAGTATAGTGCACTATATTAAAAGAAAGACCATGGCATAATTGTGTGTTCATATTAGTTATGTTTCATGGAATGTGTTTTTCTATTAAAATTGCTTTTATGACTGAAATGGTACTAAAGTTTTCATGAAATGTGCTAGCTATTGAGATTCATATCTCACCTTGTATTTGATGATCTATCATTTCAGGAACTGAAGTAGAAAGCAAAGAAAAAGAAAAGAAATAAACTTGTAATGTATTAGCCAGTTGAGTCACCCTATTTTGATGTCTTTTGGAGGGGATTTTGAAGGGAATGTGGTGTATTTGTACATAGATGACAAGTTTAGGAGTTTTGTGTACCTTTATGAGAGTTGAACTAGACTTAGTATGTTATGTATATGAGAAAGAGAACTGACAAGAAATAGATGTATATGCTCTATAATTATATATCCATTTTAAATTGACGAAACTATGCTGCATTTCAAGTACTCTTTTATGAAATGAAAGTTCAGGACACATCAGTCGATTATTTACCCTTCATCAGTCAATTAATGCTTCTCTGTTTTTAGATTATACCAATTCGAAGATGATCAGTCGACTGATAGATTTCTGCTAAGTACATATTTTTTATGTTTTAAATTGTTCCAGAATTCTCTATTTTTATGTAATTGGATAGTTTGTAAAAAATTTCAGAAAAATATTACTTTATAAACCATATTTTCCTTTAGTCTATACCACGTTCTAGTAGACATTACAAATTCCATATTCATAGAGATATCAAAGAATACGCATTTAGGGAGAAAGAAAAAAGAAATTGAAGAATGCGGAATTCAAGTATCATGATATACATTACAATATACAAAGCATTAGCGGTAAAAGCCAACAAGCAATGATTGATCAATCGTGCCATACGTAGCAGTATTACTAGCACTACAGAAAAAAAAAAAGAAATCAGAGACAGAATTTTTCATCTCTAATTTAAGGAAATTCCATCCCTAATTTGTTAGGGATGAAATCAGCTTTTATTTCGTATCTGATGTGGGTCGCCCCAAATTTCTGGGACGGATAAATGATCTGTCTTAGATTTCTGGGACGGAATAATTCTGTCTCAGAGTATCTGAGATAAACCACCTAACTGTCTCAAATTTGATACGAAATATTCTATCCCTGAATAAGTGTCAATTCAGAAATGGAAAGTTCAGTCCCAGATTTGGGCCGGACAATTTGTCTCTGATTAAGGATAGAATGTCCAATTAGAGACGAAAATAATCTATCTCTAATTAGAGACGGATTAATTTCATCCCTAATAATTCCAATCCCTAATTAGAGTCAAATTGTTTCTATCCTAGATTTCTACCTCTAGCTCCATGCAATTTTTTTATTAAATTATAAAAATCTTGCAATTTTTTTGGAAAACTTGTGGCAGCAAACATTCTAGCAATAGGACCATCAAACATTCCAACAATCATTGAATAAAGAGAAAAGTTTTGTAACAATCATGAATGTACTCGAGCTCATTTAAAGAAAAAGGTATAATTACAATCATGAATGTACATGCTCAAATGTCCAAGCATAACAAAAATAAAACCCTAGTCTAAGGAGTGATTTGGGGGCTGGGTCTCTTCGTCATCAGTCATAAAACCAACGTGTCTGTCCATGGGCTCTACATAGTAACATGTGATGAAACTCATCCAGCATGAATGCTTGACTTTGTATCAACTGAGAACACTACTCCAAACGCTGGTTTGTCATGTTAAGTGCTTCCTTAGTATTGCTAAGACGATCATGCTGAGTCTTTAGCTACCCATCATTAGCTCCATGCAACGTTATGGCTCTTGCTCAAAGTCAAGATGAAGACTAAATGAATCAATAGACTGAAGACTCAATGAACTAATCTGATGCGTCTCAAACCTAGTGCCAAAGATGCAGCCCTTCTTGTTCTTCCCTCCCATCGCCTGTAGCCACAATGCAGTGTCGTCGGCATTGTCATCCCCAGATTCGGCATTTACACCAGTTGCGGATGCGTGCAATGATCTTAACCCTATGTACTCCTCCTATCAAACATTCATACATTAAATGTTTGTGCTCTTCTTTTTGTGAGTGCGCATAAACAAGTCCAACAACCTAGGCTTACGACCGATCTCACTTTCCTACAAATAAAAGAAGATTTTAAATTTGTTTGTTACTTGACCATGCATTTTATAAAATTAATTAGAGAAGATTTTGAATCTAGACTTAGCAAGAGGTGTATGTGCTCAAAGGCCGAAATGTTGCCTCCCGTGTAAAGTATCCCTTCAGTAGTGAAGGCCCTGTTTCATCGTGCCTTACCGCATTTTTGTTTGTATTCTTCAGTTGACCACTTCTCGACCAGTTATTGCATATATTCTTGCTTATCCAGTTGGGCCTCTCTTGCTTTTCAAACCATCGCTTGCGAACGCAGCCTATCATGCGGCGTAAGACCTTGCCGTACTTCATATCCCAGTTCTTCTTGAGGAGGGTTACATGTTTAGGAAACCACTTATTGCATTTCTGTAACAAGTAAAATAATAAATAATACTTTAAATATTTACAGTCTAAGGGGAATTTATGTAAGTCATAAAAAGAACTTACTGCTCATTCTTCAAATATAAGTCCCACAGGTCATCAGGAGTGCTGCCACTGGTAAATGTTGTGGCCTCGAATTTCCACTGTATGATAGGGGAAATCTCTCTAACTGCTAAAATGATAGGATAAAAGCTAAGCAGTTCAAATATGCACAACACAATCAGTAAGCATATTATTAATGATTATTTAAAGACAATTACAAATCACAAAACAGAATTCACGAACGTCCAACCAGTCATATTCAACATCGACCATCAACAGAACCAGTCCAGCCTTGCTCAACTATGGACTGTACGCTACCAGCAGTCTGCTCATACTTGACTGACGGAGGAAAAGTCGAAAGGATCTCTGTAAATTTTCGCTGCTTAGAGTCGGTGCTTCACTTGGCAAACTGTGAAGGAGACTAGGCAGGTGGTGCCGATGTAGATGGTAGGGAAAGGGGTCAAGATAAGAATATTGTCAAACACTGCCAACTCGACCTGTGCGACCACTCGACTTATGTATCAAACATATGATTAAACTAACTAAGTTAGAAAGATGTCTTCAACATTCTAATAAAAAGATCAAGTTCGAAAGATGATTGTATATTTTCAATTAATACCATAGTACTAATAAAGTGATTAATTAGATGAGTCATCTTCTTCCATATTCACTTCTTCTTCACTATCCCCTTCAGACACTATGTCACCTTCTTATTGTCTTCCTCGTCTTCTTTATCTTCCTCTTCGTCATCCTCATCATAAATACTTGATCATTCACGCCCTTATCAACCTCTTTATACTGCCCATCATCGCATAAGACTTGAAGGTCACTATCGTTTTCTACCATGGCAAGCATGACCAAACTCATATCTTCTTCTTGAAATGCATCAGTACAAACATAAGTACTTTTTCCCTCAATAGTTCTCCTAGACTTAACCTTAATCATTGCAAGCCATTCAGCCTTACTGTGGTTTGCAGGATTAGTGTAGTAGCATACCTGCAATACTTGTTAGATAAACACAAATGGGTTATATGTGTCAAGCCTCCGAGACTTGTAAACCTCAATAATTCCCAATTGAGCATCCATTTTTATGCCATGACCGATAGTTGGATCAAATAACTTGCATCTAAATAGCACCAGATGATTTGGTGGTGACCTTGTAAACACTAACTCAACAATTTCTAAGAGTACACTATAGTAGTCACACTCGATGTCCTTATAGTCGGACCCTTTGATGCATACAACCACTGTTGTATGTGCGTTTATGCAAGTGATACTTTTTAGTGTGAAACTTATATCTGTTGATTAAGTACATAGGCCATGTATTAACTTTTCTCATTAGGCCCCATATAATACTTTTCATTAATGGATCTTGAATCGAGTTGGTTGCATCTAGGACCTATTGGAAAAAAAGACACAGAGACATCATATTTCATAAGGTGTAGAAAATAAGGGAGGAAAAAAGATCGAAAACTTCATATTCTAAAAGTGAGGTTGAGGATACTTACATATGCACAGAACTGCGTTAGAAATTTTAAGTCTGTGCACTTGTGAACCTCATCTCCTGAAATGATAAGCATAGAGGCCTGTAGGTCGTCAACAAACAAACTGCATAATAACAAGCATTGCATAAGAAACCAGTAAGTGTTAACATCAATAGAAACCTTACGTTAAAATACATTGGGTAGTGAACTTACTCAGGGTAAGGTTGCATTTCATCACAGTTCATTAAAATGTACTTTGTAGCCACCTTGACCTTTTGGTCGATTAAGAAATATGTACTACATTCACCATCTGTACTGCCAAGATAATTGAAGATAGAGCATCGGCCTGAGGGTTCTCCCCTATCGTTATTTTTGGGAACCCTAGTTGTTCTAGAGACAACAGTTTGCTCAAAATAAATAGAACAAAAGGTAGTTGTCTCTTTAGTTATGTATGCATCACATATGGACCTTTCCACTATAGCCTTATTCTTAACCTTTCGTTTTAAGGTGTGAAGGAACTTACATCAAAGTCATAATCAAAGCACAAAGCATTAAAATTTTATATGGTATAATGCTAGTTGTAAGGAACAAAATATACTTAATTAATTAGTGTCTACCTCTCGAAAGGATACATCCAACGATATTGTACTGGCTCACTAACCTTTGCTTCATATGGAAGGTGCTCTATGGAGTCGAAGAAGCCTGGAGGAGATATCTTCTCCAACTTATATAATATCATTGCAATGTTTTCCTCTATCTGCATTAACCTTTCTATGGTTAATGTTCTTGAGCAAATGTTCCTAAAAAACTGACTAAGTTCTGATAGAGGTCTTCACACAACTTCTGGAAGATCTATGACTGCAATGGGAAGTAATCACTCCAAAAAGATGTGATAGTCATGGCTTTTCATGCCATGCAGTCTACCTTTCTTCAAGTCAACACACCATGATAGGTTGGAGGCATACCCATTAGGAAAAGCAAGGTTCTTAACCCACTGACACACAACATGTCTTTGGTTTAGAGTAGGTTTCAACCACTTGCCACTGTGAGACACTAGCTCCAAGTCTTTTACGATGACAATATTCATGAATGTCCATCTTAGCCTTCACATTATCTTTTTTTTCCTTACCCTTGACATCTATTACAGTATTGAAAACGTTGTCAAACACATTTCTCTCAATATGCATGACCTCCAAATTGTGTCATATAAGATTTGTCTTCTAGTATAGGAGTTCCCAGAAAATACTTTTCTTAGTCCAGTTGTGTGAAACCCCATACCCCTTAAAGGTGATAGCTTCGCTGCAATTTTGAGGCCAATGGAACGTCACATACTCTGCTCTATACCTGAGTCCCATCTAATTGAGGAGGGGAAGGTGATTTCTCACCTTGGTTCCTTAGGAATGCATTCTTGTTTCATTAGTATGGATGGTCCATTAATAGGAATTATCGATGACAATTGATGAATGATGTCTTCTGGCCATGATTCAATGTAAACACCTTTGAATTTTCCAAGCAAGCAGGGCAGGATTTTTGGCTTTCATCTAGCCAGACAATATTCCGTAGGTGAGAAAATCATTTATGATCCACATAAGTGCTGCATGCATATTAAAATTCTGCTTCAGTGAAGCATCATATATCAAAACACCTTCCTCCCACAATTGCTTCAACTCATCGACTAGGGGCTTGTTGAGTTCTCAACTTAGCACCATTTTGGGTGCTATTTACCTTCTCTTTTGATATCTATTGTACCTATACTTGTAATTTTTAATTCATGTTTTAGTTAGTTTAGATTAGTTAGGTTTTCATAGAGCTTTTAATAAATTGAGTGATTTCATGATTCTTTTCTACTGTTTAATGGTGTTATTTATCTTTTGTTGTAGGTTGAGCTGGCAAGAAGTTTGTGCTTGATGATGAATCAGGTTGGAGCTACATCTCTGAAGTTACTACACAAGATACCCTTTTCTGCCACTCACCGCTATAGCGGTAGATCTTCACAGCTATAGCGGTGGCTACTAAAGCAACTTATTTTACAGATTTTCTCTCTGCCATTCACCATTATAGCGGTGGATCCTGCACCAAAATTTTGCTGAAGTACTAACTCTGCCTACCACCACTATAGCGATGGGTAGTCACCACTATAGCGGTGGGTCGTGTTTCTGCACTGGTTTAAATAGCGAAAAGGAGTAGTTTTTAGGTCATTCTAAGTTCAGGAAAGATAGAGGACACCGATTTTGCAGACGGAAGAGGAGGAATCTTATTTCGAAGCTCTTCGAGCTTGATTTCATCAACCCAACCTCATATTCATGGAGTTTTCTCTATCTTTTATTGTTTTATCTAGTTTTAAGGCCATGAGTAGCTAATTTTCCTCTTCTAGAGTTGCTTTGAACCTAATTCCATATTAGAGATTATTTCTCTCTTTGTATTTGTGATTTCTTTTAATCAATACATGTCTTTTCATTCATTTACATTGAGCTTGCTATGAACTCAATCAATTTATAGTTTGCACATTGCTCTTATCAATCTCAGGAGGGGGAAATAAAAGTAGAACTTTAATTGAAAGGGACAAGTGCGTGACCTTAACCTAAGAGATTTTTCTTGTTAACTGATAGGAATATTAGTTGATCTCGTTTAATCAATTCTAGGTTAGTTTGAATTAGACTTAACCCACATGAGAGATTACGTAGGAGTTGAGTAGCTTAATTTAGTTTCGGGAGAATCATTTTAAGCCATAAGATAACCTAAGATTAACTTATATAATTAATTAGAATCACATGTGCAAGAGAGAGATTAATAATTTTTAGGACAGAATTGTGGGATTAGTGACTCGAGGCTTTTATTTATATTAATTAAATTGAATCTTTTGTTGGTTATTATTAATTGTATTCTATTTTACTGATTTTATTTCTTTTCCATTTTTTTGAATAGAACTACCTTTAATCCAATTTGATTTGTCTAACTAACACAATTGAATTTCTCGAGTAGTTAGTGGGTTAGTCTTTATGGGATCGACATTCTTACTAATTTTATACTATATTACTTTTGCGACTGGTGTACTTGCCAAATCGCTAACAAGTTTTTGGCACCGCTGCCGGGGACTAATAATTTTGCTAATATTCAAAGAGATTCAAGGGTGCTAGATTAGACATTGTCTTGTTTTGAGTCTTTATTTTTATTTTTATTTTCTTCTCTTTTATTTAATTAGTCCTTTTCTTTTTTGCTTTTAGAGTTGTTTTTCTAATTTCCTATTTGTTAATTCTGATTGGAGTTTTCTACTGTGTATATGAGGTACTACTCACACTTCTGATTTTCTCTTCAAGTTTGAGATTGAAAGACTTACTAGGAGAATTAAAAAGGAAGAGAGAGCTAGGAAAACTCATGTGAGACAAGCTAAATAAGAAGAAATGGTTGAAGATAATCAGAATCATCGAGGTGTTAAAATTAACAGCGGTAATGGGGCTGGTAATGAACCTCGAGTATAGTGAAGCCTGCTATTAGTTCCAATAATTTTGAGATGAAGGCTATGTTGCTAAACCTTGTCTAGCAGAATCAGTTTAGGAGAAGCCCCATGAAGGATTCAAACAACCATATCATGAATTTTCTTGATATTTGTGATATGGTCAAGCTAAATGAAGTTACTGATGATATAATTCGCCTCTGGCTATTTCATTTCTCCTTAAGGGATAGTGCAAATAACTGGTTAATAACTCAACCTCCAGGGAGCATCACTACATGGGATGAGCTCCGAAAGAAATTTCTGGATAAATTCTTCCCTCTCTCAAGGTCAGTGAAATTGAGGAATGAGATTACATCTTTTTATCAACAAAAGGGTGAGAGTTTATATGCTGCTTGGGAGTGATTTAAGGAGATACTGAGAAGATGCCATGGTATGCAGGAGTGGCAACAAATTTCAATCTTCTACAGTGGATTGACATATAAAACTAGGGATAGACTGGACACTACAGCTGGCAAAGCATTAATGGCAAGATCTATTGAACAAGCTCAGGAAATAATTGAAATTATAGGAGTTAGTCAAAATGCTTCCATTCTAGCAAAAGTGGTGCAAAGAAAAGGATGCTAGAATTAGATACCTTTAATGCTCTTTTGGCTCATAATGAAGCATTGACTAAGAAGGTTGATATGTTGTGCTCGAGGTAACAAGAACTTGTAAGAGTGAATGCTGTAATTACTCCAGAACCCAAATATGATTTTTGTGGTGGGGTTCATATTAATGGTTATCGTGAGGAATTTGCTTCACTGGAGTAATTAAATTATATGGGTAGTCAGTAATGGAATCAAAATGACTCATATCCTAACAACTGTCATCCAAGCTCGAGAAATCATCCAAACTTCTCCTAGAGCAGTAATCACTGGCTAAACCCTACTTCTACATCTTCATCTTCTGGTAGGCCTTCCAAAGTAACTGAACATAGAGCTTCACCGCCTCAAGTAGAGAAGAAACCATCAATAAAGTAGATGTTTATGAAATTTATGGAAAGAAATGAGTCAATATTTTAGACTCAGAATGTGGCCATTAAAAATTTAAAGACTGAAATTAGATAGATGGCTATTGCTCTAAATAATAGGCCACAAGGTAATCTCCCAAGTGATACTCAGAACAACCCAAGAAGGGAGGGAAAAGAATACTATAATGCCATTACCTTAAGGAGTAGCAAGGAACTTCCTAATGTTGTTAAACAGAATGATCAGACGCAAAGAGTGGTCATTAAAGAAGAGAATGAAAAAGTTGTCGAGCCTCAAGAGAAGGCAACTGAAAAAGTGGATGCTTCAGGTGCTAAAGGTAAAGGTGAAAATACAAAGCAAAACATGAGGGCTAAAATTTTATTCCATCATTACCTTATCCTCAGAGGCATAAAATGCTCAATCTGGACAGGCAATATAAAAAATTCTTGGAGATCTTGAAGCAACTTTACATTAATATCTCATTCGTAAAGGCATTATAACAAATGTTTAGCTATGCAAAGTTCATGAAGGATGTTCTATCAAGAAAAAGGCGCTTGTGTAAGTTTGAGATTGTTTCTATAACCCAAGAATGTAGTGCCATCCTTTAGAATAAGTTACCCAGTAAAATGCAAGATCTGGGTAGTTTTGTCATCTGATGCAACATTGGAAAAAATTTTGCCAGTAAAGCACTGTGTGATTTGGGAGCAAGTGTGAATCTATTGCCGATATCTATCTTCAATAAACTGGATTTAGGAAATGCTCAGCCCACCATAGTGAATCTTCAGTGGGTTGACCGTTCATTATGTTATCTGAACAGAGTTATTGATGATGTACTTGTCAAGGTTGACAAGTTAATTTTTTCAGCGGACTTTATTGTCATGGATTATAAGGAAGATAAGGAGATCCAAATTATTTTGGGAAGACCTTTTCTAACTACCGGGAGGACTTTAATTGATGTTCATAAAGGTGAATTAACTATGAGGGTTAACGATCAAGAGATCATCTTTAACATGAACTACGTAAAGAAAGCTTCTGTGACCCAGAGAAATGCTATCTTATGAAGATGATTGATGAAGAATCTATCGGGTATATTCAAGATGAGATGAGTAAAAATTGTTTGGAGGGAGATAAATATGTGGAGAAAAGGAAAAAAAGAGTTCTTGGAGTTCCAAAGGCAGATGTCAAGTTTCATAATGATCCCAATAAATTCAAACATCCTGACATTGCAAACAATGTTGTTACACAATTGAAAGCATTTAAGAAAAAAAAATTGGAAGATTCACCTTGAGTATAGGTGCCCTACTAAAGTCTGGCTGAAGAATATAAACTTAGTGCTCTTAGGAGGTAACCGAAGTTTCTCACTTTCTTAGTTTTTGATTTTGTTCTTAGTTGTAGTTGTTACTGGTGTTGCTGAGGTTGCTATTTGTATATGATTTATCTGTGATATTTCTTTTTCTTTTTGTTGTGTTATTGGTATACTTTTTTTCCTCTGTTGTGCTGATATGGGACAGTGAGGACACTATTAACTTTTAAGTTTGGGGGAGGCGTTTTGTGTCTTGTATTTGTTTTTTGCTTGTTTTTGTCTGTTAGTGTGTTTTGTGTGTAAAGAATAGTTCAAATATGTCAGGTTTTCATAAATTTTTTAAATTTTTGTTGTGATTAAATCTTTGTAAGGGAAAGAGTTGAAAATGTTTTTGTTAAATTAGAAAAATTTGGTGAAATTAAGATCTTGGAATTGTTTTTAATAAAGAGTTAGCCTTGTTTTTAATAATAATAGGAGATTTATTTTAAAATTCATTTTAAGCTTTTTGAAGTTTTGAAATTCTTAGAACAATTACTTTAGCTTGATTAAGCTTTCCTAAAATCAAAAGTAAGCTTAATACGGGGTGTTAATTTCTGATTTCATAATAAAAAATGGTTATTTATATATGAATAAGTAGCTGGCTTAAAAGTATGGTTTATGTTGAGGTGGTGTCATGTGGATTAGGCGCATAAACACTTTTTCAACCATTAAACCTTGCTTTTGGTTGGTTTGAGAGAAAAAAGGGGTAGAGAAGAGTTGTGTAGATTAGGCACACGGTATTTCTCTCACTCCTTAGTTTTCACTTTCAGTGTGAATGGGGAGAAAGAGTTGTGTAGATTAGGCGCACAGACTCTGCTTCTTATTGGGTACATCTCTTATTTGGATTGTTGATTTGATCAATTGGAATTTGGAATGAAAATCCTTGAGAGTATAAAAATATAAAAAAGAAAGATTAATTCAGGTGATGATATTTTGCTTTAAGAGGTTTCTGAGGTATCAAAGTGTTTATTTAAGTTTTGAATTAAATCTCCAAGTTATTATTGCAAGTATGATTGTTCTTTAGCAAAAGTACTTCCTAAATCTAATTTTAGTAGATGGCTCTAATTTTTCTTTGCATATTCCATTATTTTCCCTTACTTATTTTAATCATTTTCTGAACTTGATTGTAAACCTATGTATTTGATATTTGTTTTATGTTGTTATCTATGTGAGGGTTGGTTTGCTTAAGCGCAAGCAAAGGTTCAAGTTTGGGGGAATGTTGAGTTCTCAACTTAGTACCATTTTGGGTGCTATTTACCTTTTCTTTTGATATCTGTCTTACTTATACTTGCAATTCTTAACTCATGTTTTGGTTAGATTAGATTAGTTAGGTTTTCATAAAGCTTTTAATAAGTTTAGTGATTTTTTGATTCTTTCCTGATGTTTAATGGTGTTGTTTATCTTTTGTTGTAGATTGAGTTGGTGAGGAGTTTGTGCTTAATGATGAATCCAACTGGAGCTATATCTCTAAAGTTGCTGCAGAAGAAACCCCTTTCTACCACTCACCGCTATAGCAGTGGATTGTCATAGTTATAGTGGTGGTTACTAGAGCAACTTATTTTAAAGACTTTCTCTCTGTCATCCACTGTTACAGCGGTGGACTAGAATTTTGCTGAAGTCCTAACGCTGCCTACCACCGCTATAGCGATGGGTCGTGTTTTTACACTGATTTAAATAGCGAAAGGAGGAGTTTTTAGGTTATTCTGAGTTTGGGAGAAACTAGAAGACGCTGATTTTACAAAAGGAAGAGGAGGAATCCCATTCCGAAGATCTATGGTCCCGATTTTCGTCAACCCAACCTCGGATTCACAGAGTTTTCTCTGTCTTTTACTATTTTCTGTAGTTTTAAGGCTATGAGTGGCTAATTTTCTTCTTCTAGAATTACTATGAACCTAATTCCAGATTAGGGATTATTTCTCTCTTTGTATTTGTGATTTCTTTTAATCAATACATTTCTTTTCATTCATTTACATTGAGTTTGCTATAAACTTGATCAATTTATAGTTTGCACATTACTCTTTTCGATCTCGGGAAGGAGAAATAAGAGTAGAACTCTGATTGAAAGGGGAGTGTGTGACCTTAACCTAAGGAATTTCACTTGTTAACTGATAAGGATATTAGTTGATCTAGTTTAATCAATTCTAGGTTGGTTTGAATTAGACTTAGCCTACGTGAGGGATTACGTAGGAGTTGAGTAGCTTAATTTAGGTTCGAGAGAATCATTTTAAGCCATAAGATAACCTAAGATTAACTTGTATAGTTAATTAGAATCACAGGTGAAAGAGAGAGATTAATAATTTCTAGGACGGAAGAGAGGGATTAGTGACTATAGGCCTTTATTTATATTAATTTAATCAAATTGTTTGTTGGTCGTTCTTAAGTGCATTCTATTTTATTGATTTTATTTCTTTTCCAATTCTTTGAATAGATTGCCTTTAATCCAATTTGGTTTGTCTAACTAATACAATTAAATTTCTCAAGTAGTTAGTGGGTTAGTCTTAGTAGGATCGACATTCTTACTCATTTTACACTATATTACTTGTGTGACTAATGCACTTACCAAATCGCTAACAGGGCTACAGGTAGACTTCTATCTTAGCTTTCAGATTGCTAGGCCCATGAATCATCAACATCAAGAACATATATTCTTGTCTCATGTACCTTCCAGGAGGCAAGTCATACGACATAACAATAACAAGTCAACATGAATATACTTTTCTGGACTATCCAAAAGGTATGAACCCGTCGGCATATAACCCAAGCTTTACATTTCAAGGATCCGAGGCAAATTTTGGGTTTGTTTGGTCAAAAGTTTGCCATACAAGTCCATCAAACAAATGGGATAACACCCCAGCCTCATGACGATTTTCATGGTGCCACCTCATTTCCTTTGCCACAACCTCCTAAGTGAACAACCTTTGAAGTCTTGGGATCATAGAAAGGTACCATAAATACTTATTCGCTACTCTTCTTCGAGTGCCACAATGATTATTTCTAGTGGTATACCTAGCACTCTCATAAAACTTACCTCTACTGCATCTACGTCACACAATAGTCAATTTTCATGTAGTCCCAACCCGCAGCCAATTTCTTTGTTTGATAAAAGTTATGAGGTAGTTGATGTCCAAATTGTATGATCTCACCCATAAGCTGTAAGAAAGCATTGAAGTTTTCCTCGGCCATATTTTAATGCAATTTGATTCCCAACAACTGTATAGCCGCTAACAACTTAGAATGGCTAGCTACTGCAACCTTCCCATAGAGGAGATTGAACAGACTGTAGCATATTGTAAAAGGCCTAGGCAGCTGGGTTGAAGGGTCCGTCTAATGTTTGGACAAGTTTAACACTAATTATATGCCTAGCTGCATCACAAACCATTTCCTCATACTAGCCCTCTGGTGACTCATTGTCCCTAAGGTCAAAAGTTTGGTCAAATGAGGAAAAATTCACTGTCGACGATGATTCATCCATTCATGGCAATTGTTCCCCATAGGATGTCCAATAATAATAGTTCAGTTGGAAACCCTTCTAGTAGAGGTGCAACATCATGTCATCGGGTTCTAGAAGATCCCTACTCTTACATCTTATACATGAACACCTTATCGTCCCTTCCATAAAGTATACCCTTAACTTTTCGGCATGACTAATAAATGTCTCTACCCTTTAGAAACTCATCTACAAACCCAACTCTATTAAGTCTAACCTTGTTGTACATCCACTGACAATTTTGTGGCACATCTATGGTCTCTACGTAAGAGATCAAGGCATTCTAAGATTAACTTTGTAGATTTTAATGCTCTAGTAGTTAAATTTTAACGCTCTACATAAATTTTGGCTTACGCTTGGTTTTGATTTGTCTAAAAAATTAGTATTTTCCAGTTTGAGATTTACGTCTTTCATTTTGTCCAAATCTATGTTCAAATCCATATATATTACTATTGTCAAAGAAATTAAACCCTAAACTGAGCAAACACCATCAACACAGTGGTCAGCACTTCAACACACACACAAGTGCTTACCATTAAGGATAACATAAACAATTAAATAGTATAAAACAACAAAAAATAAATTAGTTCATACTAGTAGGAATGTCAAGCCATGATATATATAACACTTGATTTTCAAAATTCTTAAAATGGTCATCAATCATGATACTAAAGTAGATTCTAAGAGTGTATAAATTTGACCAAACACAAGTCACCCCAATCTATCTTATTAGCTTTTTGACATGTGGCTTAGTTTTATTTTGTAAATTGTTTGAGCTTATTCTTGCTGCTTTAATACAACTAATGCTCCATATTCTTTTAATCTTTGTAGAATAATTTTATGAATTTTTAGAAAAGAAACATTTAAGTTGTTTTTTTAAAACTATTGTTAATTATTTTAAAGAATAAAATTAATAATAAAAAATGATATAATTATACTCAAAGTTAAAAAAAAATTGTAAAGTTAACTAATAAATCATACACAGTAACTAAAAATAAATTAATAGTACATACTGCCTTAAACCATTATTAATAGTAAATTAATATATTCATTTATTAAACATCATTTTAATTCTAGAAAGTTAAAATTACGACATAAAGAACACTATTAAAATGATACAGCCACCAGAAAAAAAAAGTATCCAGACCACCAGAAATGAAATAAATGAAAAAAAAAACAGCTCAGCACTAGAAATGAAAAAAAAAAAATTGAAATAATGTTATGGGTACCAACCTGGACTCCAGCAAATCCTGCAGCAACATGCACAACCGAATAAATGAACCATGAAACTTTGAAGCGGACAAATCAACTTCTTTCAACTATAACAAAGAGGCAACAAAACCAATAATTAAGGAGCTGGCCAAATTGTTAATAATATGATATTTACAAGAAATGTTCATTTGCTCATTAAACTATTTGCCTTTGAACTTCAAACAAGAAGTGAAAGCCACCTTGACTAACTAATGAGTCACTAATCAAATAATATACAAAGCTACTTTTGCTACAATGGAAATTTAAGTGTTGAAAATGCTTAATCAATTCAGTGATACAATATATAACAAATAAAAGCAGAATCTAGAAGATTTAAGGCTTTTTTTTGGCTTTTTTTTGTAGTGGAAACTATTGTTAAGCACATACATCCATAGAAACAAATTCTAGATACTAGCTAGAAGTAATTGGATAAATTCTCAAATAGAATAGACTTCCACTACAACAATTACTTTGAATTCCTACTATAAATTTTCGACGGAAGCCTACTGAATGAAATTCCTACCGTTATACTTACATTTTCCTACTGAAATATTAGGAATCATTACTTATCCAAGTCATTATTTTTTTTACTGAACCGCGACTAAATATCAGTAGGAATTATTCACTTACTCCACTCTCCCTGACATTTTGATTTTATATATTAAAACAAGATTAGTTTATTTTATTTTTAGTTTCTTAGCTAATTTATTTTCATTGTCTAACTACATAAATGTGCTTGAGTGGACTCTCAAAAAATTTAAAATTAATAATAAATGATAAAATTTGAATTAATTTTATTAAAACTTTTAAATGATAAAATATGAAATATTTTATTAAATTTTGGACAAAATCAAAATTTTAAACAAAAAATAAATTCAACACTGTTAAAAAATAAAAAATATAAAAAAAATATGCAACAAGATATATATATATATATATATATATATATATATATATGGTGTAGGATGGCTTCCCCCTTCTCTATATATATAGCGCAAGAGAAGCTCCCCCGCGCCATATATATGGCGTGGGTCTCGCACCATTTAAAATATTAAAAATTTATATATATATATATATATATATATATATATATATATATATATATATATATATATATATCATATCATATTTAAATATTTAATTTTAATTATTTGTAATATATTTAAATTTTATTTTAATAATATATATATATATATATATAATATTTTATTAGAATTAAATATTTAAATATATAGAATTTTATTTTATATTATTTTTTAAATCTAATTAATTAATTTTTATATCTTTATTTTATATTTTATCTATCGGTTATTGTAACAAAATTAAAATATATGGTAATACATTCATCATAGTTTTTTATGAAATTTTTATTATATTAATTAAATTATATGTTGAATAATTTAATTAATAATTTATTTTTCTAATTAACGTGTTATTATGTTATTAAATTTTGTTACAATACAATTTTAAAGATTAAAATCAGTTACTATATATTATATTAAAATTAAATTAATTTTATTTAATTTTAATGTTATATGTTAAAAAACTTAAATTGTATTATTTATATTTATAATGATATATATATATATATATATATATATATATATATATATATAAATTAAAAAAATATGACTTGTAGGAGGCGTGCCTTACATAAAGCGTGCAAGACACTCCTCTTTTTTGATTTTTGTTTTTTATATATATAAAATTATAAATATAAATAATACAAGTTTTTTAACATATAATTATTTTTAAATAAAATAAAATAATTTTAATATAATATATAATAATTGATTTTAATCTTTAAAATTATATTTTAACAAAATTTAATAGTAATTATTAAAAATAAAGATATTGATTAAATTACTTAATATAAGTAGTTAAATGATTCATCATATAATTTAATTAATATAGTCAACCTTCATCAAAATAAATAAAAAAAGAAAATATTATTTATCATACAACTTGTAACCAAGGTTCAGAGAACCGGACCGGTCATTAAATCGGTCGAGGCACCGGTTCAAGGGTCAGTGATCGGACCGAAATTGAACCGCGGTCGAACCGGTGATAATTAAAATATATTAAAATATTAAAATATATAATTAACATATATAAAAAATCATAAATAATTAAATATCCCATAAATATAAATATAGAAATTCAATTAAATACTTAATATCTCAACATAAAACAACATCTATCAAGTAAAAGTTTACAATATCATCAAATACACATAGTTAAATTTATTAAATAAAAGCTAACAAACTAGCAAAGATATATAATATCATGGATCATGATCAATATAATAATCATTCATATCAAATCCTGGTATGTTAGCATCCCCACCAAGATTGTCACTCTCATCTTTACTAACATTAATGTTAGGTCCAATCTCATTAAAGGATTCCAATAATAGCTGTTCTAAGATGTTAAATTCATCATTGACGTGTCGTGACCAATATAATGGCGTGTGACTCAATAGTACCAATTCATGTATGATGACCCTCGGTCCATGTGTGGGTCATTGGTGAAGTCACCTTGTACGACTAGTCTTATCTAGTTGTTCCATGTATGAATGGCCTCTTGGTGATGGTTCGCCCAGTCATAGTTTCTACGTCTCCCTTCGACCTTTAGAGGGTTATGCACCCTTCAATTTTGTTTAGTATCCTTCGGTGCAGTGGAGCAAAGCTCCATATACTAAAAAGCCAATATGGCCAAATCCCATGACATCTGCCTGCACCGATGGAGATCAAGAAGGAAAGGGAGGTATTTCAAGCTTACAAAATTGCCAGACTTATTTGGCATCAAAAATCCACTAAGTAATTGTAGAATCCAAGTAATTGAATTATCTCATTGAGAGGCCTCCAAACTTACTCTGACAATGCACTGAATGCGATAGGTAGCAAACATTCCATGAAAAAGTAACAATTATGACTCTTGAGTCCGAACAACTTTCTATCCTTCATGTCAACACATCTTGACAAATTCATCCTGTACCAATTTGTGTGCACGAGAATTTCAATAGGACTAATCTCCCCCATAAGATCTGTCATGTCATTAAAAGCTTAAACTGAAATATTGCCTTTGATATCAGACTTAACATTCTTACTGTATCAAACAACTTTGAATGATTAATACAACCTGGCCAAAGTGGCCTCTATTAGGCATTAAGCAAATCAAAGAACCTCTAAGCTTCTGGATTTGGAGGTTCTTCGGTACTTAAATTACCAGTATCCTCATTCTCTAGTTCTCAGTTATCTCTGATATCCAGATCTTGTCTGGTTGCATCTAAGATCATGGCTTGATATAGAGCATCTCCTTCGACAACAGTAAATGTCGATCTACTTAAACAACCAACATCAACAGAAGTTGAAGCTGTGGCTTCAACACCGACCTCACCGTGAGAAGTTCAACACTAGTATCCTGGATGAAAGCCTTTTTTGTAAATATATACTTTAATGTCCTCAACACTCATATGGATGTCATGTTTGTGTTTTGAGCAGGGGCATCATATCTTTTCATCTGCTGCATGTCGCCCAGCAAAAGCAACAAATTCCTCCACCTCGAGCAAAAATTCATCTGTATAACATCATTCAAGGAATTAGTATGTTGTACATCCATCTCCGATAAGAAGGGATCTCCATTTTTCTTAAGGAATTGGAAAGAAAAAGATACAAAAAATGAAGAGAGAAAAATCAACCGTGAATGTTAAATTATAAATCTATGACCAACTCTATATACATAGATATGAGAGTAAATATCAATATGGAAATGATAAGAAATGGATTTGGTTTCTCTCCCATATTTTAAAAGTATAGGATGCTCCTTAGCACGTCTCCATCGTCGAATTTGAAGGACGTGCGGTCCAAATCGCATGTTACGTTGAAGTTGTGGGCAGTTGGATCCAAATAATCCATTGACCCAAATTGTTGGTTTTCTTTTTTTTTTTTTAAATTTAAAAGCCTGACCACTCAGCACGTAACACATGGTAATGGGACCCATACAGAAAATGAATTTTTACCTTGAAATTGGGTTCCTTTCACTTTTGAGTTTCTCTATCATTTCCTACACTTGTTTAATTAAGAATATATGTTTTAAGTAAAGACTTAAAATTTGGTTGTTAATAAAAAAAGTTAATTATTAATTTAAGAAAAGACTTATAATTAATATTTAATTTAAACACTTATAACAACCCTCAGTGTTTAAAATAAATCTCAATTATAAGTATTTTATTAAATTAAAAATTAACTTTTTTATTAACAACCCATATGTATTAGTGTTTAAATTAAGTATTAATTATAAGTCTTTTCATAAATTAATAATTAACCTTTTTTTAATAAAAACCCACACAAATTAAATATAAATTATAAGTCTTTTCTTAAATTAATAATTATATAGAGAGTAAGACAGAAAGTAGTTAGTAATTATATAGGGAGTAAGGGAGTGTCAAGGAGTGGGTAGTTCGGCGGGGGTAGGTGTAAAAATTTTATATCACAATACATAATTATGTTATTATAATATTTAATATATAACATGAATTATTTTAGTATTATTCTAGTATATTAATATATAACATAATTATGTTCCGTTGGCCAGCTTCGGGTTAGTCCTGAAACAGGTCAGGTTGGTTCGTTTAAAAAATGCTGGCCTGGCCCACACCTTCCTTATTTTTCTTTTTTTATTTTTTGTTTTTAATTTAAATAAAAATTATTAAAGAATAGTCCATTTGCTAAAAGAGAAATATATGAATTTAGAGATCTGGAACTTGAAAAAAATTAAAAATGAAATTATTCTTTCTTAAAAAAGTTAAAAATGAAATTATTCTTTCTTTTTGTTAGTAATATCTTTTCTCATTAATTAATAATTAAGATCAAATGATCATACAAATTTAATATAAAATTATATTTAAAAGTTTTTTACTTCATTTGTATTTTTCAACTTAACATAAATTATTAATATTTAATATATGTATATAAATTAAATTGTAAAATATTAAAGAAAAAGGGCCAACCTGCCTGTTTTAAATATGCTGAAAAATTACTAGTCTAACCCTCCACTTATACTTGCTAAACGGCGGGTTGAGCCCGTTTTGACATCTCTAATAACAATCATTATTTAAAAATTTATTAAAATATGGAAGATTAATTTATTTATAAACTATTAAATTAAAATTTTAATACAAATAGTTTAGATTATACAATGAACATAAGGAAAAAATTTAATAGTAAACTAAATACAAGTTATTTCAAAGTTGTTCATGATCAATACCTCTATGAAAATGTTAAAGTGGTATTGCACCAATTGAAAGATAATAAAAAGAAGCCAAGGAAAATACACTTTGTTATTTGAAATCTTTCACATTAAAAATATTAAAAATTAAAATTATTAGATTAATTCATATATAAAGTATTAAATTAAATAGTTAATATAGATTGTTGAATTAAAAAATAACTTATGAAAAAAATTTAATTAGTAATTAAAAAAACAAATAATTTCAAAATTACTCATGATCATTTTTTTTGTAAAATTTTTAGGGTAGCAGTGGAACCTTGGTGACATCAATACAAATTATTTCAAAATTATATCTGTTATGAAAATAATTTAATTAGTTATTCGAACACATTATATATTTTAGTCTCTAAAATAGTCACAAAGTGATATAAAAAAATTACACATTAAAAAGTTATATATATAACGCCCCAAAAATTGGGCACGTGACCTAACATACAAATTAGAAATCTTAGGGTGCACCTCAGTGGTGACCTATAATTTCTTTGAGCAGTTCTAATATCTACAACTATGTAAATTGTAAATTACATAGTTTGCAAAGCAAATTACAGCCAAAGTAATAAAATTCATAGTACACCGTAGGACTTAGGTGGCTTATAGGATTACATAGTATTCCTAATGGCATATAGCCTAGAAATTGGTTATTAAGAACCCTCCAACAAAAATAGAGTGTATCTCCAAGCTGCCAAACTCCCAGCTGTTCCTTTCCTCCTCAACTGTTATATATGAAAAAGATAACTATAGAGAGTGTGAGTTTATTAAAAAATTAGTGAGTAAATAATTGTACAATTAAATAAAGTACAAGTACAAATACCAGTATCACAACCACAATATAAATAATTACTACTAGCAAGTACAAGCATGTACAGATACTCAAATACAAAAAGCATACCTGATTCTATGACTGTAACATATTATTTCCCTTACGAGTCCACACTCTCACAATCCACATCAATCCCATCTAAGCACAAATAAGCATAAATAACCACACACGAATTATGAATATGTAGGCAACCACATGCTATGTTTTTCCCCACACTTGCCTCGTTGAGACCTAGTCCGAAATTTTCTCTCGAACAATAATTGCTCAACGGGTTTATCTTAGAGATCTACTCATCTGTTCCCAGTTTCCAACGTTCTTCTTAGGAATATCCACATCTATGGGTTACTAGCTAGTTCCCGCTCATAATATGAATATGCAAATGAAATATGTAATGTTTTTCTCGCTCTTTCCCACACCTACCACATTGAGACTCAGTCCAGATTTTTTTCTTTCAGACTATTATTGCTCAATGGGTTCATCCCTGAGGTCCACCCCTCTGTTCCCTCTTGTAGATCCATATTCCCACACAATTCTTTTTCATATGCAATGCAATTACATGATGCAACATTTCACATATCACAGCTAACAATCAGTCCACTATTCCTATACACATTCCACATAACAGTCTTAGAAATCACAACCAATATTCCACTAATTAGTTAACATAACTAATTAGGAAATTTAATAAATATAAATCCAATTATAGTGTGAATAAGATTTATATTGTATTTGAGCAATTTTTAATAAAAACAAGTAGCAAGATCACCTACTTACCTTGATGCCAACAAGGTTTATCGTAGAAGAAATTTAGGAGATGAAGCCAATGAGACTCCAAAGTCACATAGAGCCAACCAAAATCAATAAATAAATAAAACAAGAAAAATCCTCATCACTAACTCTGACATTTGGTCACTCATTTGGTCATAACTCTTATCTGGTAAGTAATTTCTAAATGAAATTTATACCATTGGAAAATAGACTAAAAAATCTTTCCAACAATATAAAGTTCGTTAAAAACAGAGTCCGGATGAAATAGTTTTAGTTATTTGAAAATGGACCAAGAAAACACTGCAGTCTGACGTTAGCATGCACACACACACTTGGTGCCTGGGCGCCAAGGCCTCTTCCCCCTTTCCCTTTTTGAAGTATGGCGCCTAGCCGCCACTATTGCGACCCAAGCGATTTGGCCTCGGTTTTGGCTTAAATCTAGCTGAAATTTCACCGTTTTTCATGATTTCTTCTATGGATTCTTATCTTGGTATCTAAAGGTATTTAGACACCAAAACCCCCCAATTTTAACCAACAAACAAAGTCCCAATCTCAATTTTACCCCAAATAGCCTTAAAACTAGAAAATAGGAAAATGTTTGGAAAATCAGAATTGCTACCTTAATTCCTTACTTTTCCTACGTTGCTTGGCCACCGATAACTCGACCCACCATTGGAGAAAGGTTCACCAAAGCTCGGTTGAAGGATTTGGGTGGAAAGGAAGGGAGAAGGAAGAGAGAAAGAGAAAGATAGAGTGAGGAAAGAGAGAGAAAAGTGAGAAATGAAGAAAAATGAGTGGGACCACCTATATATATCCAGCTATGGTAAAATTACTACTTTACCCCCAGGTCAATCCCAGTTAACCTTAATACAGCAAATCTATAATTTCTTCAATTTGGGTATTTTTCACACTCAAGGTAACACCCTAGTTCCTTATTTCTCTTTAGTCCCTCTTTAGACCCCATAGGTACCATGCTCCCTCTAAGCCTCATGATTGCTCTTAATTCCCCGTCCCTTAACACTATTTCCATGAAATTCTCTCTTCCTCTCGTCTTTGCTCAAATCTCAAAAATATCATCCGTAATAAAATACTCAATCCAGTCATTTATCTCAATCTCAATAAATAATATTCAAAAAGAATAAATTAAATATGAAAAATTAAAAATAACCAAATATTTGTATCAAAATAATGAAAATTTTCATTATAAAAACTATAATACAGTCAATCATGTGACCTTAAAATTGGCGAGTATTACATTCTCCCCCCTTAACAGAATTTAGTCCTCAGAATTCAAAAACTCACTACAAGCCTCGAAAGGTGCCACGTCAATTGATGAGAAGTGGCATTCCAAAGTTTTCATCGAAAACCAAAGCGTATACACTGCTACTTATAAAACTCCACATTTTCCAAAACCAAAGTGAGAACTAAGATCCCTTGTTGTTATACAGCTCCAATATACCGTGGAGCTTCATACTTTCCTCACTCAGGGATGTGCACAAATTGTCCCAACGACCAAAACCCAAAACACAGAGCCTCTCATATAAAGCCTCGGAAGGCGTCATATCTGTGCTGTTCTAGTAACTATTACCACAAGTAAACTTAAGGAACTTAGGGTGGCTTAAGTACCTACCACACATAAGCTCCTCTATCACTCAAACCCCAAAAGCACCAACATACATATGTATAAATATAAAGATGCCCTGGGGATAATTATCCTGCACGATATCCGATCGCCCGGAAAGCATATACATAATATGGTATCTCGCTCGCAGTTCTCATAGAGCATAACCTTGATACCATTATATGCTACATCCAACTCTTTAGCCTTACGAATTACATACTTTACACTATGCATAGCACAAATACAAGCCCACACACAAACACAAACACACACATAGTTCACAAGATTATGAATGTATGCACCCTGCCTGAAGGCGTTACCCCACTCGTAGGTGATATCTCTCTCATAGACGATATCCTGCCCGTAGGTATCATCCCATGATTGGCAAGTTGCCATTCTGGAGTCAAGCTCAACCCAGGCTTCCATATTGCCTTCATATCCACAGTCACAACACAAGAATAAATTATTTGAGCCAGAACCTATACTATCACATACATGAAGCCATGTATCACACAAATAGTTCTCCCCATAGATCTACGATCCCATAGAATCCCTCCTCAAGAGTCTTGTCATGTGAGTCTGCATTTTCACGAACTAAATATCCCCATAGGGATTTCCCTGTGAAAGTATACATCCTCATATTCTTGCTCCTTAACCCCTTTAGCTTCATGTGCATCCCTCTTGGTCCCAGCTCCTGTGCCTTGTATTAGCAATCGCCAGTTTCTAACCTCAAGAGTACACTTGAACAACTCCCACAACGCTCATCCTAGAAAACCAGCTCATGAGATGAATGGCTCAACTGACTGCTAGTGCAAACACCCACTATGAGTCTCATCGAACTCTTGTGTACACTAAGCTTGTCTCAACTTTCGGTCCTTTAGGTCATGTCTGTGACCAGCAACAAGTTAATAAGAACATACCTAAAACCACAAGATAATAACCTATATTCCAAGGCCTTAACCCTGTGCATACTATCTAAACCAAGCCTACTAAAAGCTTACCACACACTTACTTTAACCACTAATTCTAATAAGATTCTTTCCTTCAGGACTAAAAGCTCCAAGGAGATCATCCTCACGAAATAAATTTACATTTGGGGTCTTTACATAATTACGCATGTACATACATTTCATGCATGTTTATTTGCGAGTAATTATGCTTCTATAGCCATCTACACACACTCATCCTCAAACTAACACTTATATCACCCGGGCACTCATTCAAAGAGTCTAGGTTTAACCCAAACTCGTCCCAAGCCTAATCCATGGCACCATTTCTTTTCCCTCAACATAGAACACCTTCAATGCTCACTCTATCAACATATAAAGATCCTTGATCACCCTCAGTCATATGCAACCTACTAAGCATGTTACATATTCACAAATACGTGCACCTTATGCATTATAGGCCCTTTTTTTTATAAAAAAAGGTATTCCAAATCTCCCGTTAACCTCTTGCATCACACTATTACCACCACACCTACTCAACTCCAATGACACCCATGTCATAAACCTACTCGTAGTATACTCAGACAATTCCAAAGTCATGAGATTTCTATACATTCATTGTGATAGACACTCTCGTAAACTACCCTTTACCTTATCTAGCTTTCTTGGTGTAAGGACCTTATGCATTCTCACACCCTACACCTATCGCATCCTCACTCAAACGACTATCGAGAATTAGTCTCACAAGTCTTTACCCCCCTCCCAAGCCAATCTCTTCTTCTTAAGCACACTCACCATAAAAGACCATTACTATCAAACCTCAACTAAACGGGTGCAACATAGACAAGTTGCACCTAAGGAACTAACAGCTTACTTTAACTTTCCTCACGTTGCTTTCTACATCACTATGGTGTCTCCTCTAGGAAAACTTCACAATCTAGGTTGTTCTTCCCTAACCAAGTCTCACCTCACTAGTTTTCTCTAGGACGTATGCTTGTGCACGCATCCCCACCCTAACTAACGTAACCACCTCAACGTCCAACCCCCACGATATAACTTACATCGTAGCTCTCATCCCACCTCATATGAGCATTCTCTCATCTCAAATACATGTCTATGCACATCCTTGCCTAAGATATCACCAGCACCTTAAAGAAGTAGATCATACACCACCCCACACAGGTGTCGATTCCTTAGTACCCACACTTGTCACTACACGTGACAATCAATAGCTAAAACCATAAATGAATGCCCAGACACTCCACTGGTATACATTTCCTATTCTTAGCAAATGCATAACAATATACGCACGCATGCAAAATATTTAGATTATTCCCACACTATGCCATTTTCTCCAAGCCTTCCCTAACAAACCCATTTTCACGATTCATTAAAATATATTAATAAAAATTTGTGCAAAATATATACACAGGCACCTACCATAAGAAATCCCAGCAAAATTTTCCTTAGTTTGCAAATATATATACATATATGCAAACAAACCCTATAATACCTTGCCGATTCAATAACCAATACCTTGGTTTCACCTTTACCATTTACAACCTAAGATTTGTTCAGTACAAACCAAATATAGATACATGTATGAATATATACATATATTCCAACAAACAATTAATCTTACACACCACAACATACCAAATCAAAAATAAAATATCATAGATAATTACACATCACATGGGAAAACTCATGTTTCCACAATACATAACCACACCCACATCCCTTTCCAAATAATTTACAACCACCTCGGTGGTAATGTAGCAAAGCTATATCTGAACGAGCTCGTGAGCTCCTAGTGCTCTGAGCATTTCTCCTCCATCCAGAGCTAAAAACATGCACATAAGAACAAACACTTCTTATGTTAGTAAAATTATTTCCAACTCACTCCATGGAGGAGTAAGTTACAAAAGAAAAACTAAACATCCTATAATTCCTTTTATGGAACCTAAACCCATGGCCATGCTGCACAGCTCACAACAATGGGGAAGGGACCACGAAGAACACTTTACTTTGTAATCTATAAGAGACCTAAACAAACTTCCCTCTGATAACATTCTATAATGTCCCAAAAATTGGGCACAATGCTTAACATACAAATTACAAATCTTAGGGCACACCTCAGTGGTAACCCATAATTTCCCTGAGCAGCCTAATATCCACAACTATGCAAATTGTAAATTACATAGTTTACAAAGCAAATTATAGCCAAAATTTATAAAATTTCTAAAACATTGCAGGATCTAGGTGGCCTATAGGATTACAAGCATTCCTAATGGCATATAGGCCAGAAATTGGTTCATTAAGAACTCTCCAACAAAAATGGAGTGTATCTCCAACTTGCCAAACTCCCAGTGGTTTCCTTCTTCCTCAATTGTTATATCTAAAAAAGATAACCACAAAGAGTATGAGTATATCAAAAACTTAGTGCACAAATGTCTGTGCAATTAAATAAAGCACAAGTACAAATACCAGTATCACAACTACAATATAAATAATTACTTCTAGCACGTATAAGCATATACAGATACTCAAATACAAGCGTACCTGATTATGTGACTGTAACGTACTATTTTCCTTGCGAGTCCACACTCTCGCAATCCACATCAATCCTATCTAAGCACAAATAAGCATAGATAACCACACACGGATTATAAATATGCAGACAACCACATGCTATGTTGCTTGGCCATCGATAACTCACCCCATCATTGGAGAAAGGTTCACCGAAGCTTAGTTGAAGGACTTAGGTGGAGAGGTAGAGAGAAGGAAGAGAGAAAGAGAAAGAGATAGTGAGGAGAGAGAGAGAGAGAGAGAGAGAGAGAGAGAGAGAGAGAGAGAGAGAGAGAGAGAGAAGTGAGAAATGAGAAAAAATGAGTGGAGCCACCTATATATACCATTCCATGGTGAAATTACTATTTTACCCCCAGGTCACTCTCAGTTAACCTTAATAGCGGCAAATTCATAATTTCTCCAATTTGGATATTTATCATACTTTAGGTATCACCTTAGTTCTTCATTTCACTTTAGTCTCTCTTTGGACCCCGTAGGTACTCGGCTCCCTCTATGCCTTATGATTATTCTCAATTCCTCGTCCTCTAACACTATTTCCATGAAATTGTCTCTTCCTCTTGTCTTTCCTCAAATCTCAAAAATATTGTCCATAATAAAATACCTAGTCCAGTCATTTATCTCCATTTCTATAAATAATATTCAAAAAGAATAAATTACATATGAAAAACTAAAAATGACGAATATTTTTATTAAAATAATGAAAATTTTCATTATAAAAACCGTAATACCGCCAATCACGTGACCCTAAAATTAGCGGGTATTACAATATATATATATATATATATATATATATATATATATATATATATATATATATATATATATATATATTTAATTTTTTATATTAATTTTTGATTATTTTTTAAAAACTAAAATGTCATCAAGACACATTTTCAAGTATTTAAATATACTTAATATATATAATTATTATTTAAATAACTAATTAAATTTTTTTAATAGAATTTATTAAAGTATTTGTTGTTTATCCTTATTTCTAAACATATAAATAATATAAAATACATAAAAGATTATTTAATAATACATAGATAATATAAAATAATCTACAAATAGTATAAAACGTGTAAAAGCTTATTTAACAATCAAACCTCAGAAAATATATAGACATGCATTACCTTATGATATATTTCTTTGTCAGTCTATCTAAATTTTTTGGCGCAATTATGAATTTTTTTAGTTTCCCACGAAACATTTAATTTTTTTTTGGTGTGATTACAAATTTTTTATTTTTCATAAAAATATGATTATATAATACTTCTTTTGACTCTGAAGCACTTATTTTATTTTCTTCTCTCTTCTTCTGCTCTATGCTTAGCCTTCTCTGCTTTGGTTCACAGTTATTCTCCTCTATTTTTTACCAGTTTTTTCTAATCTTCTCTTTTGTCTTCTTCCCTTGCAATTTCTTTTTTTTCCCCCCTCCAACTCAATACATCATTTTACATTCTATTTTAACAAATTCTTATTACTTAACTGAACAACAAGCAGTGCACTTGTTTCCTTTCTACACTGCAAGGTAATATCGTAAATAGAAAATTATATGCCTTCTTTTCTTCAACTTATATGTCATCATTCTCTCCAATATCATTTTTTCTGTTTCCTTTTTTAAATTTGGCTATGCCTAATCAATTCCGCTATTATGTCTTCACAGGAGGGGATGACACTATATTTCTTTATGTTCCCAATTGATTTTGAAGATCACTATTCATGTTCCATGAAACTGATAATCGAACAAGAATATGCTTGAAGAACAATTGTAGAGTTATAGATTGAACTTATTTGATTCTCTCTTCTGTAAAATGAAACAAATTTATCCATTGAAATAAAAAAATTTGTATACACATTTATTTTTTATGGATAAATTATCTACTCTGAATTGATATTTTGTAAATTCATAATCATAAATTCAGTTTATCATCTATAAATTTATAATATGAAAATGTACTTTTAAATATTATAAATTCAATTTTAAACTCTAAATTTAACTATCTATTAACTACAGGAAAAAAAATTATAAAGTTAATTACCAAACATTATAGTAAACTTTATTATTAAATAAAATAATAATAACTAAATTAAAAAAATATATAACAAATAATAAAATAAATAATATATATATATATATAAGGGAAACTGTAGGGGTGTAGCACGTGGTGCCTCCCCCCACGCCATACCTATAACAGGTTGTGGCTTAGGGTGTGGTTCCTCGTGCCAAACTTTTGGTGCTACCACAAGATATTTTAAAAAAAATTAATATACATATGAAATATAGTAAGAATATTGTAGTAGGGCTTATTTTTTTAGACACAATTCAGTTGATTTCGACTATGCATTTAACTATTGCAAATAATCAATAGAAAATCAGTAGGAAATCCCTTTTTCCTACTGAAACTCATATATCTGCGACTGTATTTTCCGTATGTATAATGCCTCTTTGTTGTAGTGTTCTTTTCATTTTACCCTTAAAGTTATATGTTAACAAACATATGAATAAAAATGGAATTGCATATAAGAATAAAATATATTATAATCTATTTTTATTTTCAAAAAATGTTTAAAAAATAAAATTGACTATATACAAAAATTTTCTTCAACATAATAGAGAAAATCTTCCCCAAAAGGCATATATATATATATATATATAGATTTATGTCCAACTCATATATATAAAAGCAAAAGGGATGCATGTACTACAAAAGTATCCAATCAAGTCTTTTTCTAAGTGTAATGCCCAACTCATATATATATAGATTGATTCTTTAGTTGCATTCTCGCCCTTGATAAATTTAATTTTTCTTTACCTACCTTGAAACTATTTAAAAAAGAATCTTCCGGATTGGAGGCAAGGTTGAGACAATCACCCAATTAGGCAAGTACATATATATTAAAGAATCTTTAATTCGGTAATTTTAATTTGCATGAATGTTTTCAAAGATTTGTTTAAAATAATAACTATATAAGAAATGGTTTCCACGTAAATACATAAATGTATGTATAAAATGTTAGTATATACATATGTCAAAAGACGTGTGTATTTATTTATTATTTGAACACAAGCTCGCCAATGAGAAGAAAAAAATCTCTCCAAAGATGTAAAGGAAGGACGAGGCAAGATTTGGATAAGGGATAAGACTTTTATGTAATTATTTGTTTATAATTTTTGTTAAAAGTTTTATAAAGGATGCAATTATGAATTATCAAACAATAAGTGACTATACATTTATCGTGTTTTAATTAAAAAAATCATATTAACATATTTTAATTTAAAAAAATTTAATAACAAAAATATAAATAATTACCAACAAAAATTAAGTGTAACAAAAAATGTTAATCCCTCTAAAGCAAACTCATGTTTAGATTCTGGACAATGTCCACATTTAGTCCCCCAACATTAATCAGTATTCATCATTATTTAATAAAAACACTTTTAAAACATGTATGAAAAATAACGGCTGGACTTAAATTTTTTTTTTTTAAGTATAGCCTGGGCTGAGGCCTGGCTCGAACACGCACGCACGCACGAACAGAAGTAAAAATAATTCCCATTTCTCATGTAATTGTGTGTTATTTATGAGTCTGTGAATTGTGTTATGTATTGAGTTGACCAAATAAGTGGTACAATTTTTATTAAATTTAGTGTATTTTATTTTATTCTAATTGAATGAAGGAATTTAATTTTAATTCTTATTCAATTTTAATATGGAAGGCACACTTCTTTGGGGTGCATTGTAAATAATAGTTAGGTGAATTGGTATGCAAGTAGCAAATGGTTTAATGTTTATATAAAAATTTTATAATTTGCATTTTTTTAGTTCTCTTAAAATTAATAAATTTATTATAAAATTAAATAAAAAAGTGTTCTCAAATCTTTCATTAAACATAAAATTTAGTTGAAGTGGAAGGAAAAGAGTGTATAAGTCTCCAATACAAATGTATACAAATCCTTTTATTTAAAAAAGGCAACTTAAAAAAAATTATAAAAACAGGGGCCTATTTTCTATTTGGGCCATATCTAGCTTTTTTATGTAAATACCTAAAAAAGTCCTGTCTATTTTTTAGCAAGCTCGACTTGTTATCAGGTTTATTTGAGATTTAGAATTGTCTATTTTCAACAAAAATGTGACATAATTTAGAGAAACTCAAAGAAAGCAAATGAAAATAAGCCATTATGCAATCACCAATATGGGTTAATGAAAATTCAGACAAATTAATATTTCACTGTCTTCTTGATGATTAAGATATTCACATTTATATGGTTATTTCTCAAGAGATCATTAAAATTTATCAAGTATAACCATTATCATGTGTGTTCTTATTTTGCTAAAGTTGAATCGGAAATTCAATGACAATGAACAAATAAAAGACAAAAATCACATGGGAATTTAAGGTAAACTAATTAAGACAAATCTATAAAATAAATTGTGATCTGGAAAGAGTTTAGATTAGCTTCTAAAATTATCAACATCTATGCTAGATTAATTGATGAGCTTACTATGACGCATTATTATGATTACATTTAATTTGTTGGTACAAATATGTGCACAAAAAAATGGTTGAATTGTGCGAGTCAAACATTTTAAGTACTTCAAAATTTCCTTTAATAGTATATCCTTCAACCTTGTGATTGTTTGAAAAATCTTAACTGTTCATATTAGTTTTGCAATCTCAAAAAAGAAAAAAAAAATCAAAGTCAGTTCTATAAAGCTGGTTTAGTTATTAAAAAAAAGAAGTAAGGGAAGAAGAGATAACACTATGATATATAGAGGTTCAGATTCAAAAATTGAATCCTACATCCTCTCCCCAAGTAAAAGCCTGAAAGTTTTATAATAAGTGAGTAATCACAATTTAATACAAAAAAGACATCTATTAATTGCAAACCTCTAAACCTGAGTTTAAGGCAAACCTATATACAACCTTTTAACATAAGGCAAGTCAGAATGAATGGTTTGTGGAGAGTAACATATGGACCTCTCTTCTTTATATTGAATGCTTCTTGTTCGCTTCTGATGCTGCATTTTCACACAAGAGAGGAAATATGTGAATTGACTATGGCGCACACACATATATATATAGCAGGAAAGATAAAAATGAAAAATGATTAGATAAAACATTTGGGAAGATAAAGGATCAAAAATTATATCTAAACTTGGTTCAACAATATCTATATGGCCACAAGAGTTTACCGTATTCATTATCATAATCATATGAAAATCACGAAAAGAGAAATTAGCTCAAAAATGAAACATAAAAAGGGAATATCAGGCTTAAGAAATGAATCAACAATCCCATGATCATAACAAACTTCAATCTAAAATGACATTCCTTTGGAACAGATGATTGAATCCCCACCAATAAGATTTCCTTAAACTCTTCATGTTAAAGTTACTTTTAAAATTGAAGAAATTCAAAATTCTTGAAGAGTGGTGAATTCAAAGTAAATTTTGATTAAGACACACAAAAGTCGAACCCTGTGAACCAGAAAGGAAAGTGCTTCCATACCAATTGATTTGATCTTGATAGATTTCAATCTTGACTTCTGATTATAATTCATTAATGCCTTTATGTACAAATACCCTTCATTAAACTCTATGAAATTTGCAATGCAAAATAAAGTAGTAAACCTTTGACACCATGGCAAAGCACTCGTGCACATTAAGTGAGACATATTCTGAAGTTGTATGTGTAACTAAAACAACAGACGCCCCTCTTTGCTAATATACACACATGCATAAACATAATCTGATTACAATATGACCTCTTAAAGCCACAATTCCTATGTGTAGAATACAATCTCCTAACCCATTTCTATGAATTAAAAATGCATAGTAAATGTGGAGACTGTGATGGATAAAAATATAGATTTACCAAACAAATATATAGGTGGGTGTAATGTGGAAGAAGTACATTTAAAGCCATAAGAACCAAATACATGAGACTAACCCCCCTTTGGCAAGTCATGGAGATTAAGTACAGAGAAGTCCCAATTACAAAAGAATTTTAAAGACTATATTTTCTTATCATAATCTGGATTCCTACTCCACACAAAGGTATCTCTGAATCTGATGCAACGGTTGTAGAATGAGAATCTTGCTCTATAGAAGGATGAATTCGAGGGGTCTGAGTATGCAACAAATTCAAATTGCAATGATAGTTATAACAAATTAAAGAGTAAAACAAAGCATTTAATAATCATGATTTTCTACCCACAATGCTCAAATAGCTACAGTGCAAATCTCTTTAACTCCTTTTATGAAAAAAAAAATACAAAATCAGTAAGATCCAATTTTTTATTTACAAAAATATTTTTTAAAAAAAGAGCTTTTTGCATATTGATCTTGCTAACTAGGCTTATGTGATGTTGCATTTCAAAAGTAGTTTTTGTAATTACTTGCATCTTATTAAAGAAAATGAAAAATTTATAATTCAACATTAAGAAGAAACACAATAGAGT
This sequence comes from Biancaea sappan, assembly GCA_037074585.1. Classification (NCBI taxonomy): domain Eukaryota; kingdom Viridiplantae; phylum Streptophyta; class Magnoliopsida; order Fabales; family Fabaceae; genus Biancaea; species Biancaea sappan. Next base: position 40,424,711 of record CM073499.1, read on the forward strand.
TATATATTATTCTTGAATACGTCATTTTCTATCATTCTATGTTCCCTATGTTATTTGAGTACAAGGAATGGTGTTAGATGAAGCACAAAGAATTCCCCAATCACATGCATATGTATGCAGCTATAGGTGTCATATAGAGAAAGTACCTTAATCCCATATATCTATACTAGGGATGTGAGAAATTTTAGGCCAATCTAGTCCTGTCTCCCTTTGGCATCGGTCCTTGAGTAATGGACAATCAGAACCAATTTGTAAATGAGAAATGGATGTTGGTAAATCTTCCTTTGGCAAGCCTTCGAGAGTCAGTTCAGGGCAGGCCCAAAAATATAAGGATTTAAGAGAGTGTAGGTGGAGAAGACCCCTGTAATTGATTGTTTTTAAATTGTAGCAATTCAAAAATATAAGACACTGAACATTGGGTGGCAGGAATCCCTCCTCAAGGAAGGACTCTACATTTTCAAAATCATCACTCACTACAATGTCTTCCAAATAGAGGAGACGGCCCCCAATCATTGCGTGAAGCAATTAATTTAGGGCACTTCGTAATTGAAAGATGGCGAAGACTTGGAAGCAAACCAGATTGAGGAAGTGATTCTATGGCTGGACAATCATTTAATACCAGGGAACGAAGAAGAGGAAATTGCGACTGTGAGCATTGGTTGACACCACTTTGGGAAACATCCTCGTCCCTCAAGCTGCATGTTGACATGTCTTCTAATAAAATCTTTTTACACCATAATAATTGTAGATCTTCCAAGACAGGGGCCCTTAGAAATGAAACTTCAAGATTTTCACAGTAAAGAATTTTTAACTTTTTCAAAGAAGGGAGAGGTTGAGGCGAGGACTTTGTCAACTTAGAACAATCCTGTATGCGAAGCTCTTGAAGGGACGAGAAACATTTACCTTCATCATATAAATGCCATTATTCCCATTCTTTCATATCCGTAAAAGACAGATATGAAAGGGATCTAAAGGGAGCAATCAAGGTTGAGGATCCATTCCCATAAAAATCACAATCAATAGCTTTTACTCCATCACATGCATAAATGCCAAGTCTCTGAAGGGAAGGTAGCTGTCCAAGAGGTGGCATTTTAACAAGGGATCTCCATTCCCCCAAATTTAAAGATACTAAGTGGGGCAAATAAGAACCATCAAACGAATTTGGAAATCTTATTCCTGCGTACCCATTAATAGAAAACCTTTTCAAGTTACAATTTGGCTGGAGAGCCTCCAAAATGGACTCTTGGTGTTGTGACGCTTTACTATTTTGAACCACTTCCCAAGCCAATGCTAGCTCATCCAAATGCTTATCTTTCATTTTGACCTCCTTAGCATTTGTAGGATCAGTTATATTCCCCATATATGAAAGAGTTAGTCTACCCTTCAATCGTTTTAGGGCTCCTAATTCTTTCAAATAAGATTCTCTGTTCTTTCCCACAACAAATTGAGTCATTGTTCGAAGATGTTCTAACTTTCCCATATATTTTGGCATCTTCCTTATGCCACTATGTTCTAAGTCAAGATGACACAAGTTGATGAGTTTGTGAAAATCTGACGGCAACTCGGTCAATCTATGACAAGATTTTAATTTCAATGTTTGTAGATTAATCAACAAACACATTGAATTTGGCAACTTTCTAATTTTAGTGTAAGAAAGGTCTAGATAACGTAAATGCCTTAAATTGCTAACATCAATCGCCAACTTATTAAGTTGTTTCAAAGATAAGATGCGTATATACTTGAGATGAGCAAGTTCTGAAGACAGATCTTGTATATTTGATACATAAATGCCTTTTGTACTGAGCATGATGAAGCCATGTAATTGGTTGCATTTAGAGATAGGATCCAAGAATTTAAATTTGTGATAATCAAAATCCAACAATGAAAAATAACGAGTTTTAATTGCAATATCTTGTGCCCAATCACCCTCTAGCTGCAAACAAAAATCTCCCATCACACATTTTGCTAAATCATTCAACAAGTCATGCATAACAACGTGATCACTATCACTTTTTGAAATTTCAAAAAATGACCTTGACTCTAGATCATTGAAGACTTGATAGCCCACTTCTTCCATGCTTTGACCTTTTCCATTGGGATGCAATAAACCTTCCGCCATCCATAATTGAATTAACAAATCCTTCTCTATCGCATAATCTTTTGGAAAAATAGCGCAATAAGCGAAACAACGCTTAAGATTAGAAGGTAGATAATGATAGCTCAATCTTAAATATGGGATTATATTACTATCATCCTCTGATAAATCCCACATATCACTCCTCAAAATCTTCTCCCATGCTTGATGGGATAGTTTAGTGTACCACAGACTTCCCAATATTTTTATTGCCAACGGCAATCCTCCACACTTTTGAACAATTTTGTTACCAATTGATAAGAGCTTTGGATCTGCACCATTTTGTTGGTCATTAAAAGCATGTTTTACAAGAATTTTACTTCCTAGAACTCCATTCTTTAAGGGAGCTTGCAAGGACTCTTAATCTCTACGATTCTCATTCCAAATATCATAAAAAACAAGTAGAAATTTCTTCCCCATCAATCTCTCCTAAAGCTTACGTTGAAGTGAGATTAGATCATTTGATTCTTTTGTTTCACAATCAAATGCATGTAGAATTGTTCTTGTAATTTGAGGAACATGAAACTCTTGTGAAATACACAACCAAGCTCTAAGTTGAAATTGATCCTTAATCCTTTTATCTTCGTAAACAAGCCAGGCGAGGGTGGTCTTACCCATCCCTCCCATAGCTATGATGGAAATCACATTCACAGGCTAATTGCCACCCACGTCTGAGAGTGATAATAATTTCTCAATTACTATCTCTTTATCAACATCTCTACCACACATGGCAGATTCATCTGTCAAAGATATGGTTGGCAATCTTTTCATTGGTTTCTTTTTCGTTCGTTCTTCACTGCCAGCACCAGAGCCAGCTGTCAATCCTAATATCTCATTTTGTTTTATAATATATTATTGTAGATGGGCCTCGATATGGAGAAATTATGGCTCAGGATAAGTGAGGCAGAGCAGAAGAGAAAAAAAAAGAAACTTAAAGTTTCTAAAAGCAAAGCTTAATCTGATTCTGATGTCTATTACAATGAAGCCCTAACCTATTTATACTAATTCTAGGGGAATAATGGCACATGGACGTAGCTGGCAGAGGTTGAAGATTGAAGCTTGGAAGGTGCAGACAATGTGGACTTCTGGATCTGGAAGGTAGGTGGATGTTGAAAAACAGAGGTAGGTGCATGTGGAGGTATGAATGCTAGCTGGAAGTTGCGGCTGATGTGGAATTCTCCCCGGGTTGAACAGGACTCGTCCTCGAGTCTAATTCGATCTCTTCATCAATGTATGGAGATAAATCAGCAACATTAAAAGTAGTGGAAACTCCATAGGTTCCGGGTAGTTCAACCTTGTATGCGTTGCTATTAATCCGTTGTACAATTCTGAACGGACCATCAGCTCTTGGTGATAATTTGGCATTGGGTTGATTCGGAAAACGTTCTTTGCGCAAATGAATCCAAACCAAATCACCTACTTTGAAAGTTTGTGCTTTCCTATGCTTGTCACGTTGAGTCTTATACCTCATGTTTTGCCGTTGGATCTTGTCTCGAACTTGCTCATGCAGCTTCTTAATTTCGTTAGCATGCTGGTCTGCATTGGCACTATATTGTTGTTTATCAGTAGATGGGGTCAAATCCAAGGGGCTAAGCGGTCGAGTACCATAAACCACTTCAAACGGACACCTTCAAGTTGCTTGATTAGAGGAGTTATTATAGGCAAATTCAATTTGGGCAAGGATAAGATCCCATTGTTTCAAATTCTTTCCTACAAAACTCCGGAGAAGGTTTCCCAAAACCCTATTGACAGCTTCCGTTTGACCATCCGTTTGAGGATGACTAGCACTGCTGAATTGGAGCCTGGTACCCAACTTTTTCCACAGGGTTCTCCAAAAGTGACTTAAGAACTTAACATCTCGGTCAGAGGTGATAGATTTTGGAATACCATGAAGACGAACAATTTCTTTAAAATAAAGGTCTGCAACTTGAACAGCATCATTGGTCTTCTGGCATGGAATAAAGTGTGCCATTTTTGAAAATCTATCTACTACCACCATTATGGAATCCTTTTGACGTTGAGTTCTTGGCAATCCAAGGATAAAATCCATACTGACGTCTTCCCAAGGTGCTTCTGGAATTGGAAGCGGCAAATATAACCCTGTATTTTGACTTTTGGTCTTGGCCAAGTGACAAATCCTGCATCTTTGAATATGTTTAGTAGCATCTCTCTCTAGTCTTGGCCAATAGAAATTCTCCTTGATTAGGGCTACAGTTTTGTCTCGTCCAAAGTGACCTGCTAGTCCTCCATCATGGGTCTCCCAGATAATTGCTTCCCGTAATGAGCATTGAGGGATGCATAATGACTTTCTTTTGAATAAGAATCCTTCATGCCTGTAGTAGTCTTGGAAGGATTGCATTGTAGTATTACCCCAAATTTTACCAAAATCTGGGTCATCTTGGTATAATTCCTTGACAACCTCAAAGCCGACAATCTGTGTTTGAAGGGTAGAGAGTAAAGCATGGCGCCTGCTGAGGGCATCTGCTACAATATTTTGGACTCCTGCCTTGTGCTTGAGTAAGAATGGGTATGGTTGCAAAAATTCACTCCAAGCAGCATGTCGTCGGTTGATCTTTTGCTGAGAGTTCAAATGCTTGAGGGCTTCATGATCAGAATAAAGAATAAATTCTTTATTCAACAAGTAGTGGCTCCAGTAATGCAGGGCACGAACAACGGCATAGAATTCCTTGTCATAAGTCGAATACTTGAGTTTACCATTGTTGAGTTTTTCACTGAAAAAGGCTATAGGGTGCCCTTCTTGACTCAAAACAGCTCCAATTCCGGTATTTGAAGCATCACAACTAACTTCAAATACTTGGTCAAAGTTTGGAAGTACTAGCACTGGTGCTTCAGTCAAACATTTTTTTAGTTCTTCAAAACTTTTATGGGCTTGTTCGGTCCATTGAAATTTGTCTCCTTTGGTACAGTCTGTGAGTGGAGCAGCAATAGAGCTAAAATTTTTGATGAATCTTCTATAGAATGAAGCTAATCCATGGAAACTTCTCACATCATGGATAGAGCTTGGAATAGGCCAGCTGTTGATGGCTTCAACTTTACTCGGATCTACTCGAATACCCTCAGCGGTGATAATATAACCTAGGAAATTTACTTCCTTGGTTAGAAAAGAACATTTCTTAAGATTGTCATAGAGTTTCTGTTCTCGTAAAGTCTGTAGCACTTGTCGTATATGCTCTAGATGCTCTTCTTTTCCCTTGCTGTAGATCAAAATATCGTCAAAGTACACGACTACAAATTTGCCAATGAAGGGGCGAAGTACCTGATTCATCAGATGCATGAATGTACTGGGAGCATTGGATAATCCAAAAGGCATCACAGTATATTCATACAGGCCGTCTCTTGTTTTGAAAGCAGTTTTCTATTCATCTCCTGGACGGATTTTGATTTGATGGTAGCCACTGCGAAGATCAATTTTGGAGAAGATGGTGGCTCCATGTAGTTGATCAAACAGGTCATCGAGCCTTGGTATCGGGAATCGATACTTGATAGTGATTTTGTTGACAGCTTGACTATCAACGCACATCCTCCAACTTCCATCTTTCTTTGGCACTAGAAGGACAGGTACAGCACAAGGGCTAACACTTTCTTGAATTAATCCTTTCTTCAGCAATTCTTCAACTTGGCGTTGAATTTCGTTATGTTCCTTAGGACTCATCCTATATACTGGCTTATTTGGAATGACAGCTCCAGGAATAAAGTCAATGGCATGCTGGATATCACGCATTGGTGGTAATCCTTGAGGGATTTCTTCTGGTACAACATCCAGAAATTCAGCAAGCATTTCTTCTATCTCCAAAGGAAGAGTTGTTTCTTTATTTGCTTCAAACAAAAGGACGAAATTTGTGGTCTGAGCTTCTTCTGCCGTCATCTTGAACTGTGTTTTTGTAACTAAAGTCACAAGGGGCTTTGTTTCCTTCTTGTCTTTGTTCAGTTCACTTGGTGGCAATGGTGTCAACTTGACTTTTACTCCATCTTTGACGAAAGAGTAGGTGTTAGCATAGCCGTTGTATATTGCACGACGATCATATTGCCATGGTCTCCCCAGTAGAAGATGGCACGCATCCATAGGTATCACATCGCACCATGTGTTGTCGTGGTATTTCTGACCTATGGAAAAATTTACAAGACAACTTTTAGAGACCCTTACCTCGTTGCCTTTATTGAGCCATTGTAACTTGTACGGATGCGGATGATCTTGTATGGGCAATTTCAACTTTTCCACCATATAATTTGACACGACGTTCTCACAACTCCCACTGTCAATAATAACATCACAAACCTTGCCTTGCGCAGTGCAACGGGTGTGGAAAATGTTGTGCCTCAGCCATGGTTCTTCTTTGGCTATTGCAGTATGCAAGCTTCGTCTAATTACCAGTGATTCTCCTTGATCAGCAGAGGTGACCTCTTCAATGTGCACTGGTTCTTCATCAAACACTGGGCCATCATCAAATACTGGTCCTTCATCTTCTTCAGAAGCTTCATGGATTTCTCCTTCAATGATGGTGATAATCTTACGGTTTGGACAATTAGAAGCAATGTGTCCAAATCCTTGGCACCTGAAACACTTGACAACTTTAGAATTGCCCTCTCTGTTGGGCTTTGGTGGATTGCTGTTTGAAGTACTTGCTTGTTGGATCTGAGGTTTGCGGTTATTTGCAGAGTTCCTATAAGGAAAAGAGGAAGAAGATTGATATGAAGGCTTCTTGGGAAGCTATTTCTCAATTCGAAGAGATAAACGAATAACATCGTCCAAAGTCCAATATTGTTGAAGTTGGACCAGGTGGGCGATATCTACGTTTAATCCTCCAAGGTAGCGAGCGATTGATTGCTCATCCCTCTCTTGAATGTCACACTTCATCATCAGCTGTTCAAATTCTCTGGTGTATTCTTCCACAGACAGGTTCTTTTGACGAAGATTCTGTAGTTGAATAAAATTATCTTGAAAAAATTGCGGAGGTAAAAACTTACGAGTTAGTTCCTTACGCATCTTTTCCCATGTCCGTATTTTGCTTTTTCCTTCTCTCTCGCGCTTCTTCTTTAAATTTTCCCACCATATGGAAGCGTGTTTCTTTAACTTGACAGCAATGATTTTCGCCTTCTTCTCCTCGGGTACCTCTTTATACTCGAATATTCGTTCAACAGTTTGTAGCCAATCGACAAATTCATCTGGTTGGAGTTTTCCTTCAAATTCTGGAATTTCCACTCTGATATCGTCAGTACGGTTGACTGGTCTGCGTTGTCGACGGTTACTGGTGGATGACGAGGTACTATTGTCTGAATCATCACTTTGATGCTCCTTCCGTTCCTCCAATTGAATTTGTTGGGCATTCACCATTTCCTGCAACTGTTGAATTTGTTGCCTCAATTCTTCTAATTCAAGTTCTTGAACGGATCTGCGTCTGGGAGGCATTTTCTCTCTCCTTTTTTTTTTTTGAAGAAGATTAAGCTAAATTTTGGATGACGTAGGGATTTGGGGCAAATTTGAGGAAAGTGTAATTTTTTTTTTGGGGTCAAGCGTAATTTTGAAAATGACTGTGGGCAAAAATAAAATTTCAGAAAGTTGTGAGGGTAAAAGTGTAATATCAGAAAGTTCTGGGGTAAAATTGAAATTTCGAAAAGTTCTGGGGCAAAATCGCAATTTCAGAAAGTTCTGGGATAAAAATGAAATTTCAAAAAGATCTGGGGCAAAAGTGGAATTTTCAGAAATATCTGGGGCCAAAATGAAATTTCAGAAAACTCAGGGGCAACAGTTGAATTTTGGAAAGATCTGGGGTTAATTTGTAATTTAGGAAAGTTTTGGGGGTAAAAATGAGTTTTCACAAAACTTCCGTGGTCAATATGAAAAATCTGGAATTTGGGGGTGACGTGGCACAACTTTACACGTGGCAACTGGTAATTGGTGACAATTTAGACACGTGGCAAGGTTTGATTGTGGACTGACGACGTGGCTGATGACGTGGCAACTGAATCAGCTGTGACACGTGGCAGTTCCGACACGTGGCAACCTCTAATTGATTGGAGTGGATGACATGGTGATGACGTGGCTAATGACGTGGCAACCGATTCAGCTTAGACACGTGACCGAGGTGACACGTGGCAATATATGATTGGTTGGATCGGATGACGTGGTGATGACGTGGCTGATGACGTGGTCGTCTTCAACCTCTGGCAGGCGCGTGTGGCGCGTGGAGTTGATTGCCAGCGCGTGATCTTCCGACAGTGGCGCGTGACGGCGCTTCGAAGGTCAGGCGGCGTTGATCTTCTCCAGTCCAAGGTTTTGGACCCTTCCGATCACGATTCCGACGTCAGTTTTCCCGAAAGAGCGCCGGAGATGGGACTTTCGAAGTTGGCCGATTTTGACGTCGCCGGAAAACTTCGACAGTGAATCTCAGGCAGCTTTTCAGGCGTTCCCTCTCTCTGGAACCTTGCTTTGATACCAAATATGGCTCAGGATAAGTGAGGCAGAGTAGAAGAGAAAAAAAAAAAAGAAACTTAAAGTTTCTAAAAGCAAAGCTTAATCTGATTCTGATGTCTATTACAATGAAGCCCTAACCTATTTATACTAATTCTAGGGGAACAATGGCACATGGACGTAGCTGGCAAAGGTTGAAGATTGAAGCTTGGAAGGTGCAGACAATGTGGACTTCTGGATCTGGAAGGTAGGTGGATGTTGAAAAACAGAGGTAGGTGCATGTGGAGGTATGAATGCTAGCTGGAAGTTGCGGCTGCTGTGGAAAATTAAATGTGCAAAAAAAAATAAATAGAAAAGAGTAGGACATAGGAATTTAACGTGGTTCGGTAATATGCCTATGTCCACAATCAGATAACAGCAAGAAATTTCAACTATGATAAAATGAGGACAATGACTTTTCTCACTCACACAAGGGTCTCACAGGTTAACCCAAGTTATACCTCTCTCTAAGAGCCTAAGCTTGGTTTCAATAACTCAAAGCTCACAAAGATCACATCTTGGCCACACCCACTCTCTTGTGGTCTACCACTGTTTTCTTTCTGTCACACTTTTTTTTTTTTTATGTTTAAGGGGGGAAGCCCTATTTATAGAGTTTGTAAAGGAAGACAACAAATTTTGCTTCCTCTTCCTCTTTGTCCTTTTGAAAGAAGTCAATACCAAATTTACTTCCTCCTCCTTGAAGTCAAAACCAATTTGCTTTTTCCTCTGAGGTGTCCAAATTGGACTTTGATTCTTCTTCAATTTTTAACGACACATTTGTATGGTTGCAAATGAAGCCACTTTAAAAGTTTTTCTACCACTCATTTTATATGGTACAAAATAAGGCCACCTTAAAAGCTTTTCAACCATTCATTTTATATGGTTTTAGACAAGCCAAATGGCATCAAAACAATATGCCACATTTCATATTTTTACACCATGTAATCTAAGTCATTATTTCACATATATTCTAGGTTGTCAAGTAGCTCTTGGATCCTTGACTCAACCTTTTTGTCAAATGCAGTATGAAAAGGGGCAAAGAAGCCTCGTACCTTGCTGGTTACGGTATGAGACTCAGCATACATCTTCTGTAGTGAGGCCTCAGTGGCAATCTCGTCCAACAGATCCTCTGCCTTGAAAACTTGGGGTTCCTGTACTGCCTTTCCTCTGCATCTTCAATGACTTGGTTCACAGAAATAAGGATTATGTTCAGCTTTGTCAGCAAGCCATCCTTGAGCTTTTTGCCATGGAAGTAATTAAATATCCCAGGAGAAGCTAATCTCTCAAAAGCCACTTGAAGGGTAGCAGACAGAAATGCTCCCCCCACTAACTCTGCCATAATGTGGAGCAGCAACAAGGGAATGGAAGCGAGTTCAAATTCCAACACATTTTTTTTTATTTCAATTACTTTTTTAGATTGAAAATATATATGTTTACTTTCATTTTTTTTAGATTTGTAATTACAATTTTGGTTATGATTAAAACTTTGGAAATTACTAATTTTGGCAAAAAAAATTAAAATATGAATTATATGTATATTATGCAACTGAGTCAGTATTAAAAACATGGCCAATTTATTTATATGCCTGAACTTCAATCAATGAGAAATTTAATTTATAAACGTCCCAAATTAAACATACAAGTGCAAATGATGCTTGTGTTATGTGGCCAAATTTAGTCAAGAGACTTGCTCTTGTGCATTCTAAAGAAACTAAAGTTGATTCTTTTTCAATTCATGCTTTCAAAATTAGAGAGACAGAATTATTTTCGTCTCAAAGTTCATTCCTTGTAATTTACAAATTCATCCTTAATTTGAATTTGAAATGGTAAAAAAATTTACATAATTGGAGATAGATTCTGAGATGGAAGTGTTCCATCTCTAACTATTCTTTTTGAATTTTCGTTTCTAATTTTTAAATCAAATACATTTTTGTAGAATTTAATAATTAGAAAAGGATTTGTGTATTGCAAATACTGGTATTTTTTAATCAAAATATTAGAGATGAATTTTTGTCACAAAAAATCCTCAAAATCCATTTAAAATTATTTGAAATCTGAATTTAAATTTTTAAATATTAGAGAAGGATTTTTTCCACGAAAAATTTGTCTATGTGAAAATTGTTTTCAAAGATAAATTTTTTCGTGACAAAATTACGTTTCTTATTAAGTTAGTGTGCCGTATTTAATTTAGAAACGAATATTCTTGTGTCAAAAATACGTCTCCAATCTTGTTTTCGCCAAGCTACAGCATTTTCCTTTCTCTTTAACTGAGCCCTAAATTCCAAATTCCCTGCTGTCTTTGTCGATCTTGCCACGAGTTCTCTACGCCTTAATGTCGCTCTTCGTCGTCTTCAACTCTTGTCGCCGTTTGCCGTTGTCTTCAACTCCCATCGAGGTCCACCATACAACGGTACGCCGATCCCCCTCACCGTCACTGTTTTTGTTCCCCATTTTTTCAATTGCTAACCTAGGTTTTCTTAACTAGTAATAATTAATATATTTTCCGTTGCAAATATTGAGGGATTTGGGCTGCAAACCATGTCGCTAGCCTTCTCTTTTGTCGTACCCTTTTTCTTTTCTTTTTTTTTTCACTTTGCAAATGCAGAACTCAGTAGAAGAATCTCGAGTGTTTGAAGGCCTAGAGTGTGTGAATATAGGGGTTACTCTGCACAATTTCTTTCTAATATCATTATCTTTTTTTGGCATGAGGTGACAAAAAATTTGGCATATGGAGTCTCTAACATGGCAACAACATTATCAACATTAGAAAGAATAAATAGAAGGACCTATTTCTTGAAGATTGAAAGTTCAAGGACCTAAATTTTGAAATTGAAAATTTAAGCCCCTATTTCCAAGTAACTCAAAGTTTAAAGGGTCATTTTATATTTTTCTCCATATAATTTAGAAAGTTTGTTCATTTTCTATTTTTAATTGGGGAGTAGCTGTTTGGTGGAAAACTTTATATAGAAAAGGACACAATAAGGTTTGCTTTCGAGTTTTTGAACATTGAACCATTGTCCACATTTAACAACCGCTACAAATTTCTTGTGCAAATTGCAAAGTGAAAAATATTGAGGATAACTCCTATCTGAGATGATAAATTGTGATTAAAATAACATTAATACATCATAGTACAATAGAAAATGCTGAAAGACTACGCTACAGATTATGCCTTGCTTGATTTGGTCTTTGCTAGTTCTTTTTTTTTGAAGGCAAACTTATAGGGATTAGGTTTGGAGTGGAATGTTATTAACTTGTGACTTTTGGATAACTTCTGGGAAGTTTCTATCTTGAGTTTTTAATTGTTGAATGATTTTCAAAAGAAAAATAATGTTGAAATGTTTGTATATTATCTGCAAAAAGAAGGTTGAATTGGTTACGTACAGACATACAAAGAAGGCCATATATATCATGTTATATTTTTATATGGAACCTTGATTTGTCTACATTAATTTAACATATAGTCACTGAATTGTTTAAGAATATTAAATATATATGTATACATATATTATATAACATATTATTCTAATCTCTATATTAATTTAATAAATAATTAAATATATACTCTTAATCTATAGTTTAAGACCTTCCGCGGTCTATTACCATACAGCATAATTTGATTTCATTCCAGGATTAAGGGCTGAGTGATGCTTTTCAAAATAAAACTTCAGTTTGAGTATACTGATTCGAGTAATTTTTTCAACACGAAAACAACATAAGAGCATGGGGTATTAATCTGGGGCAATATCTGCGAAATTCTGGTTTAGAATGTATTTTAGTCAAAAATTATATGCCATTAGACTATCAAATGTTCAAAAAAAAAACCATATTACAACAAATATTTTTTGACAGAAAATATATAATTGGATCAAAGTGTAGTATATATTTTAAAGAAATAGAAGATGGATTTTACATTATAAAAGTATAGGAGAGAAGTGTAATCTTGCCTAGAAAATTGTAAGGGAGAATTTATGAGCACAACAGCACAAGGTGGAGAGTTCGTGTGACTAATAGTGAGGAGGGTAAGACTTGATATTAGTCTTACTTATTACTTCATATGTTATTTGAGACTTTTTTATAATTGATGTAGCAAGTTCTGCTTTATTTAAAATGCCATCATGTCTGTTTAAAAGTATTATGAACTTTTTAAGAGAACTAAAAGTAAGTAGGTAAGAAGTGGAGGAATTAATTAGAGAAAAGAGAATAGAAGATTGGATAAGTAAAGTGAGAAGGCAAGGGGTAGTGGGTTGCATGTGATTGGGAATTTCATATCATGGACTTATCGTGTTCTAATTAAAAAATTAAATGTATCATATTTTAATCTTAAAAAACTTAATAACAAAAATATAAACAATTACCAACAAAAATTAAGTGTAATAAAAAATGTTAATCTTCTACAGCAAACTCATGTTTAGATTCTTACTGGACAATGTCCACATTTAGTCCTCGTAATGTTTCAAGCAACATTATCTCCAATGAAAAATACATCTAATATATATATATATATATAAAGAAATTAAGTTTTTTTTTAAGTGGCCAGCAGAGTCGCGAACAGTGAAAAATCCAGCCAATTGCATCGGCGCATTAATGTGTTTCTTCTCCTTTTGAACCTATTCAGCTAAAGATTTGGATTAGGATCATTGCGAGCAGACTCCAAAATCCAATATTTTTATTTCAGAAGCAGCTCCTGTTATCCCATTATAATTAGGACTCGGTTTTTGTCATCAAACTTGGAAATAAAAAAGACACGCACTACAAGAATAAATAAGAATGGTGATTGCAGATTTCTTACCGAATCCTATTGAAGATAATTGTGACTGAGTTTTTCTATTTTTTTTAACTAAAATTCAGTACAAAAAGAGGTAATTTATATTTCAAATTTTTTCTACTGAAAAATTATTGAAACATAATCGGTAAACAAAAAAAAATTCTTCAATTGAGAATTGTTATTTAAATATATAATTTGTTAATTTAAAATATAATTTGTTTTAGACATATATATTTTGATAAAAATGTATTATATAGGATTCCATAGGTCTCTCTTTTCCAAAATTATATGACGTAAAAAAATTATGTTTATTTTTTAAAAAAAATGTTTCGAACATAAATATTTTTTTAAAAAAAAGTTGTTACATATACATACACATTTTTAATTAAATTTTGTTGTCTTTGCTTATATATATTAAATTAAATAGTTTTTTTAGATGGACAAGGGTTCGCTACACAATGAGGATTATTTTTTTATAAAAAATTTATATCAACAAATTTTATATTTTATAACATTTATTTTATGTTTCATAGCAATTAATTTTATATGTATCTTGTAAAAGAAAAAAAGTAGATATATATTTATAAATATTTATATAAATTTTTTATTTCAATATATTAAATTTTTGTAATATGAAAATTTTAATTATATTAATTTTTTTACATAAAACAATTATTGAGTTATAAAGCTATGTTACTCAAATATAAACCCAAAATAATTATATATATATATATATATATATATATATATATATTTAAATAGATTTTATTATTTGAATAAATTAAATATTTTGTACACCAAAAACTTTAACAAAATTAGAATATACATACATATAATATATGTGGAACGATAGGACCCCTGTCAAGCTATACACACACACACACACACACACACACACACACACACACACACACATATATATATATAAAATGTGTGGCTTGACAGGGCTCCTGTTGAGCTACACATATAAACATATACACACACACACACACACACACACACACACACACATATATATATATATAAAATGTGTGGCTTGACAGGGCTCCTGTTGAGCTACACATATAAACATATATATGTGTATGGCTTGACAGGACATACTTCTCGAGCCACACATATATCAAAAGTGTAGTCTTATTGAGCTACACATATATATTTGTAACATTATCTTGCTACAATCATATAATGTATCATACTTTATATTTTATTTTAAAATTTAAAATAAAAATTTTATATCAATTAATTTTATTTTTTTAAATTTTTTGTGTAAATTTTAGAAGAAAATTACACTTATGTTAATTTATAAATTTTGAATAACAAAAATAATTATAAACAATAAAAGTTTTCTAAGGAAATAATTTAAAATAAAAAATAATCACTTTTTTAAAATTATACATAATAAATGAATACTATATTAAATGATAAATTATAAAACATAAAAAAAAATATTACATATAAAAAAAATTTATGTATGATTCAACAGGAGCCCTATCTAACCATATATATATATATATATATATATATATATATATGTAAAAGTAATTTGAAATATATTTTCTTTATTTCTTTATATATATATATATTAAAAAGTTTAAAATTAAATAAATTAAATTTTTTAATTTAAATAGTAATTACATTTGCTAAATAAATAATTTAATGATATGTAAGATTAATTAATGTATAAATTATTAAATAAAAAAATTGACACAAATATTTTAAATTATAAAATAAACTTAAGAAAAAAGATGTTGCTTGTTATTTCAAAGTTACTTATCATTAATACTTATATAATATTATTAGTTTAATGGTGCATTACTTAAAATATACTCAAAATTAGTAAAGGAATACATACCATGTAATTTGAAATCTTTTACACTAATAATATTAAAATTAAAATTATTTGAAAAAATACGAGGAAATGATGGAAAAATTAAGCGGTCAAATTACTCAAGTAGAGACTAGATTAAGTAATTTTATTTCTCAATAATTTTAATGCTTTTAATGTCAAATGTTTTACACAATAAAGTATATCTTCCTTAAAGTTTTAAGGGTTTACAATTTTCATTTACTAAGGTTTTATATTTTAGAATTTAATAGTATATACATAAATGAATTTTGCATATTTTTTGCCTATTATTTAATAAACAAATACAACAACAACAACAAAGTCATATCTCACTAGATAGCATCGGCTACATGAATCACATGATTCCATTGAGCTTTATCAATAATCAACTCTTTAGGTATCTCATTCATCAAAAGATCTCGTTCAATGACTTCTCTAAGTGTCCTTTTTGGTCTTACTCGGTCTTTTGTTATAGGACTTAATAGCATCTACTCAACCCTCCTTACTGACGTCTCCAACTGTGTTTTTTGAACATGACCATATTATCTTAAACAATTTTCTACCATTTTCTCCTCAATAGATATCACTCCAACTCTACTTCGTATACAATTATTACAGATCATATCTCATCTTGTATGACTACATATCCATCTCAACATCATTATCTCTATTACCCAAATTTTGTGTTCTTGTTGTCCTTTCATTGCCTAACATTCACTTCTATATAATATTGCCGGTCTTATAGCTGTACGATAAAACTTTCCTTTGAGCTTATTAGATACTTTCCGATCACAAACAACTCCTGATGCTTTTCTCCATTTCATCCACCTAGTTTTGTATCCTATGTGTAACATCCTCATTTATTTTATTGTCATATTGTATAATTGGTCCCAGACGTCTGAACTTTGATACTTGTGGAATAACCTGGTCTCCAATTTTAATCTCAAACTCATTTCTAGCTTGCCGCTTATTAAACTTACAATGCATATATTCTATCTTACTCTGCTCAAACGAAAACCCTTTGATTCTAAAGTACACCTCTATAACTCAAGTTTAGAGTTAATCTCTTCTCCCATGAGGACTATATCATCCGCAAAAGCATGCATTTGGTTATTTCTTCTTGAATGTGTTCCGTTAGAATGTCTAAAACCAGAGTAAATAAATAAGGGCTCAAAGATGATCCCTAATATAGGCTAATCTTAATGGAAAAGTCTTTAATCTCCCCTCCAGATTTTCTCACACTAGTTGTTGCCTCCTCATACATATCTTTTTATAGCTCTAGTATAAGTAACACAGACATCTTTCTTTTCCATGACTTTCCACAAAACTTCTTTTGGTATTCGATCATAAACTTTTTCCAGATCAATAGAAACTATATGTAAGTCTTTTTGTTTACTTTGATACTTTTCCATCAGCCTCCTTAGTAGATAAATAGCTTTCATAGTAGACCGTCCTAGCATGAAATCAAATTGATTTTCAAAAATACTCATTTCAATTCTTAGCCTACATTCGATCATTCTTTCCCATAATTTTATAGTGTGACTCATAAATTTAATAAACAAATGTAATATCTATTTTTTTGATACTTTTAATTCTTTTAATAAAAAAGATTTCACATAATAATGTGTGTCTTTCTTAACTTGTTCTTGTAATATTTCTGTTGGTCCACTACTGTTCTAAAATTTTTACAAAAGTATTGATGATTAGTAATTTTGAAATAATTTATATTTGAATTACTAATTTAATTTTTTTTTCATAAGTTCATTTTTTAATCCAATAATTATATTAAAATTTTAATTTAATTGTTTATACATGAATTAATCTTGTATATTTATAAATTATTTTATAATGGATGAAATAACTATTTAAATTTAAAAATTCTGTAACCTTAAGATCTTAAATTTAAATTATTTTATATGTATTAAAAAATCAAAAGATCCTAACCATAAAATCCTTATAACCATAAGATCTTAAAACTTTAAACTCATACAAATATTCATACTTTATAACTTATAACTTTAATAATTTTACATTATTTCTATGAAATTATCATGATTGTGGTGGACTAATAAAACAAATAAAAAAATATATCTTATTATGTGAAATCTTTCACTTCAAAAATATTAACATTATTAAAAAATAAAACTAATTATATTTTAAATTACTTTAAATAATTTTAAAATATTTTTAAATATAAATTGTTATATTTAAATATATTCAATATATATATATATATAAACAAATAAATACAATTTTTCTTAAAAAATAAATAATATAAACAAGGTAATTAAAATCGCGAGTTACCTCTTAAACTCGCACGAGTTCACAATCTCAAGTTTCAAAATTGAGTCAACTCGATCATAAACTCGAAAATCAACTAAACTCGGTCAATATTGTCGAGTTGGACCAAATCAACCGAATTTGAACGACTAATTTAAGCACTTATAACTTTTTTCATTTAGATTCCATTTTAAGAAAATGACATACCGTTGGAAAGATCTTTGAGTCTAGTTTCAAAGGAAACAAATTTTGTTTTTAAAAAAATCTTTGTGGTTTAAGAGATATGATCAAAAAAGTGACCAAAGGTCATAAATAATCAACTTTTTGTAGTTTTCAATTTTACTTTAAATAATCATAACTTTCTAATTTGAATTTCATTTTAAATAAATGATATATCTTGTAAAGGTCTTTGAGTCTAATTCAATTGAGATAAGTTTCATTAAAAAATTCTTTATACCAAAACAATTACCAAAAGTTATAAGTACTAGACTTCTGGGTGCTACCAGTCGACTTGTAATTACCAATTATCAATTGAAGGGAAATATATATGTAAACTCTCATGAGTTTAAGAATCAAGTTTATGTTCAGAATTTACTCCTTTTTTAAGTTTAGATAAATTCTCAAGTTTGAGAGCCTTGAATATATATATATATATATATATATATATATATATATATATATATATATATATATATATATATATATATATATATATATATATATATATATATATATATATGGTTCAAAATTATTTTATGTAATTTAAAATATAACTAGTTTAATTTTTAATAATTTTAATTTTAATACTTTTAAAGTGAAAGATTTCAAATAACAAACTGCGTCTTTCTTAATTCTGTTTGATTATCTTTCAATTATTGCACTACCGACCTAATTTTTATTATATTTTAAATTACTTTAAATGCAATGCAAGGATACCTTCTGGCCCATCCACCTCAACAAAAATTTTATGTGAGTTCAAGTGATCAAGGATTCACAAAAATATATCGATAATAAGATATGACTTCTCTAAATAATATTTTAAATATTTATATTCCGCTCAATATTCCTAGAACTTAAAATGAAAACAACAATGACGAGGATAAAGAAAATAATGAGAAAGAATGAAAATTTATATTTAACAAATTAATTATAATTTATATGTAATATAGATAATATATATATATATATATATATAAGTGGCTCGAAAGTTGTTTTGTGAATTGTGTGGCTCAAGGCACTAATTTATAGAAATTTGATGCAAGTAATTTGAAACGTTTTAGGTTGGTGAAAAATTTAGATGCACTCTATAAATTTTTTCACTGAAAATTAAAATATTCATTGGTCCTGTCTAAATTGTGTGGCTCGAAAGTTGTTTTTGTGAATTGTGTCGCTCAAGGCACTAATTTTTAGAAATTTGAGGTGGGTAATTTGAAAAGTTTTAGGTTGGTGAAAAATTTAGATGCACTCTACAAATTTTTCACTGAAAATTAAAATATTCATTGTTCCTATCTAAATTGTGTGGCTCGAAAGTTGTTTTGCGAATTGTATGGCTCAAGGCACTGATTTTTAGAAATTTGAGGCGGGTAATTTGAAAAGTTTTAGGTTAGTAAAAAATTTAGACACACTCTACAAATTTTTTCACTAAAAATTAAAATATTCATTATTCCTATCTAAATTGTGTGTGGCTCGACATTTCTACTGTCGAGTTACACAATTCTTAATGTGGCTCCATAGTTCCCATGTCGAGCGATACATAATTATTATTTCCAACATAATAAAATCATATAAAAATATTTTAAAATATTCATCTATTCATTAATAATAAAAAATACTGTAACTATCTATTTAACTAATAACAATTTTATTTGTATAAAAAAATTATATATATCTAACTTATCTTTATTTAACAATTATTTCTCTTTCTCTATTTATATTTTTTTTTTGTTTTAGTTAATCCTACTTATATAGGCAAAAAATAGATTGTTAGTGTCTCGACATACCCATATCAAACCACAATAATATATATATATATATATATATATATAATAGATAATATAATATAATATATATATATATATATATATATATATACATATATAGACATATATATTATGGGGGCTCAACATATATTTAATTATAGACATATATGCAGTGTTGTCAGACCTGGATCGGCCCCGCAGGTCGTCCCGGAACCAAGCAACCCATGGCCGGAATCAGTTTTGGGCAGCTCTTTAGACTGGTCTACTTGACTCCGCCGAATCTTAGCCAACCCAGTGACCCACCCTACCTTAAAAAAAAATTACAGAGACACAGAGAAAGCACAGATGCAATACCTCTAAAAATTTGTGTGTTAAATGAGTATTTAATAAAATGAAATGTGATAAATACTATGTGAATAATTTGAATCTTGGGTGACTAGAGAAATTTGTGGAGTAAAATGACGTTTTATGGGAGAAAATCTCCTTAGAGATTAAAATGAAAAGGACTAAATTGAAATAAAATTTAAAACTTTAAGAAAAAGGATAATTTTTTCCTTTAGTTTTCAAATAGCAAAATTAGCAACCAGTTACTGTGCAATCAGTGAATAAACAGTAATATGCATAGTACCAAATTGAATTATTAGTGCATAGTAAATTGAATATTTTATTGGTACATAGTTCCCTGAATATTAACTTCAAATTCCCTATAAATAGGCCTCTCTATTTTTCTTCTTCACTCACACCTTCAGCTTCTTTTCTCTCCTCTCCTTTAATTTCTCTGACTCTTGTGCTAAGATTCTAGGTTATCATAAAAGCCTTCCTCTATAGTTTGGATTCGAGATGAGGGAATATCCTACTGTGCTCTTTTAAATTCTTGCAATAATTTAGAGGTTAAATTCTAGTTATACTCTGTAGTTGCGGCTAGGCTGATCTTCCACATGAGGGAAAAATTAACATCGATTGCTTAAGAATTATTATTGATTACTAAGATACTGTGATGATACTATATTTTTTTTTTTTACAAGTACTTGTATGATAAATTTTTAGTATGCTCTATGGTTGCAGCCTTAGCCGATCCTCTACATCATAAAAGAATTATCCTCGGTTACTTGAAAATTATTTCTAATTGTCATACATATGAATAGTATCGTACATATAAACAGTGTCGTATATATGAATAATACCGTATATATGAATAGTACCGTACATATAAACAGTGTTGTATATATGAATAGTATTCATATATATAAATAGTACTCGTATGTATGAATAGTACTCATATGTATAATTGTATGGTATATGTTAACAGTACTATATGAATAGTACCAAACATATGAATAGTATAGTATATATTACCATATATATGAACAATATCACATACATGTGTAATGTTCATGTGTAAGGTTGATTTATTGTTATCTGAATATGATTATGTTTGTGATTGATGGAGGATGTTATAGGGATGGGTCTCTGTGTAAGAGTAAAAAGGGAGGAGTAGGAGATAATAAGGGTGACAAATCATGTTAAACAAAAATTTGTTCCAATACAAAAAGTATTGAAAATGGGGGTGAAATAAAAGAGGCAATTATAAAAGTAGCAATAAGAGAGGATGCGACAGGGGTCACAAGGCAACGACCACCTTATGTGGACAGGACTCGAAAAATGTCTAGGAATTTAATTTGGAACTATGTGATATGTTTGGTGATTTTATATGAATTATTTCTTATGTTAATGTGATAAAATAGTATATTTCCTCACTAAGTAAAAATATACTCATGCTTTTCCTCCCCTCACAGATTTTCAAGAAGAAGTAGAGGTACATCCAGCTAATCATTTGAGTCCTCAACCCCATTGATCGGGGTAAATCTTCGTTATCATGTAAAATTTTATCTAAAGTATTCTAGTAGTAGCTCTGTAATTTGGATAGGTAAGTGTTGGATGAATAATGCTTGTTTGAGAATGTTTCTTATTAATGAATAAATAGATATATTTGAAATATTTATTGTCTCTTTCTCTACAAAAAAAAAAGAGAATTTGTACTCTCTAATATGAGATAACATATATATTTAAATGTGTATTAAAATGGTACAGAACTAGGCTTACAGTGGTGAGGTAAAAGCTCATTTATCGTGCTAGTCATTTGGGGCATGACAACAAATCAACCATTGCCTTCATTTTTCCCTTCCCTTTCACTTTCGTCTTCCCCTTCATCTTCTCCACAGAGCAGAGATTAAGACTCTAGAGAAGTAGAGCATGGTTGGTGGAACCGTGAAGGAAGAAAAAGAGAGAGCCAGAAAGGTGAGGTGATCTGAGAGGGAAGAAAGAGAAAGAAAGTGCCGAGAGTAGTGAGTCTAAGAGGGAAGAAAAAGAAAGAGAGAGAGGAAAGGTGAAAATGAGTAAAATGATAGGAAATTGGGAAATAGGAAGTGTTGGAAAATGTAAATAGTAGGTTGTAGACTTGTTGTAAGTGAGGGAGAGGAAGGAAAGAGAAATGTAAAAAAATGAAGTAAAAATTAAAATAATAAGTGTTGGAAAATAGAAAGAGATGAGTACTGAATAATTAATAGATAATTATAATTATGCAAAAGCAAATTATATTTAAATATTATTATTATTAATTTATGAGATTTATTATGTAATGTGATTATGTATATTAATATATGTATTTTAAGTATTACTAATTTGATCACAGTTTAATTATAAGAAAAATTATTATGGATATTTAACATTTTAAATGTAAAATTTACATATAAATTATTTATTTTACGTATGTTTAAATTTATTTCTAAATATATATAGGTATATATATATAATTTTAAATTTTTTAAATTTATTTATCATATTCAATAATTGACCCGACGACCCGGCGGTTGAACCAATGACCCAGTGACCCCGAGGCCAACCCAAGTTAATGACCGGGCCGGTTCTGACTACTATGCATATATGTCTATATATATGTGTGTATATATATTATATAATATATATTAAATATACTTATTTATATATTGTATAATATTATATATATATATATATATATTGTAATATCCCAAGAATTTTTATGAATATTTAAAGTCTGATTTGAAGTTTAGTGAAAAATTTAATTATGTGGAAAATTTTCTTTTTGAATTAGTGAAGAAAATGTGGAAATAGAAATTTTTATTTTTAATTTAGGAAATTTTTACAAATTCTCAAGGACATGTGGGGAAGAGAAAGGCATGGCGCCCAGGCGCCAGGTGTGTCGGAAAACCTTAGCTCATTTTCAATCGGCCATAACTTCTTCATACGGACTCCGTTTTGGGCAAACTTTATATCGTTGGAAAGTTCTTTGAGTCTAGTTTCCAATGGTATAAGTTTCATTTAGATATTCATTACCGATTAGGAGTTATGACTTAAGATGTGAGTAAAGGTCGAGAGTAGTGGTAGGAAATTTCTCTATTTCGTAACCCTAATGTTTTTGTCTGGTTACAATAGGAATGGTCAAGGTGCAAAGTGGGAGTGCCGAGAGCGTGAAATCCAGGTGAGTGGGTTAATACTTGCTATGATTAAATATCTGTTATTGACTTTTTGCATCATAGTGGAAATATGTTGTATATCCAAGTTTGAAGAGGATGATGTGGAACGATGAGGCATAAACAATTGTGGAACGTGTCTGGTAATGTATATAATTATATTTTCTTATTTTCCCATGAATGGAGGTTATATAATGGATTGTGAATGGCATGTGAACTGAGTTGAATAATTGTTCTATATTATGGGTTATGTTGTATACATGCTATGTTGCTGGAACCACATTTATTATGTTGTGGCTTGAATTGTAAATGACTGAGTTGTGTATGTGGCTCAAGATTATGATTGAGGATGTTTTTATATATGATTGTGATTGTGTTTGACTGGAAAGGAAAGGCATGGTGGTGCACCCCATGGAGAAATTTATGTGAAGTTATAAGGGTGGAGATTATAAATGGAGCGATAAGGGTGGATGCGGCAGGGGCCGCGGGCAACGATCCAGAGGTATTCTGGACGACCCGGTTGGTACGGGAAATTTGTGTGAAATTGATTTCACCGATTGTTGTTGTGAACTTTTGAATTATGTTGAAATGTATTTGATTTATTTGGATATTGTCGTGAAGTACTACGAATAATATCATATCATATGATGATCGATTTACGTATGATTGCTGCATGTTATCATTATGATGTATGATATTTTTTTGTCATAATGTTGTGTTATCTACTCACTGGGCACGTGGTTTGCTCATACCCCTCTTATTGATATTTTTTTTCAGAGTTGACAGCTGAAGGTAAATATCGGAACAAGGAATTATGGATCCTTAGTCCATGATTACCTTTTCATTTGTTCAGGATAAAGGTATAATAGTTAAGTTTTATTCTAAGTTGTATAAATCTAGAAATCTCTGTAATCGGGTAGGTTCATTCACTGATGTAATGTGAGTAATTGTAGTATGTATAAAGAACTCGTTTTGGTTGCATGAAAAAGAATTGTATGATTTTTAAGAGAAAGATAGGCTTACGGAGGTGAAATGAAATTCACTTTCCGTGCCGGTCACGTGCTCAAATTTTGGGACGTGACAAGTTGGTATCAGAGCTTTGGGATTAGGTCTCCTACCGATTACAGAGTAAGGTAACCTTAGTGGGATCTCCTCTATCGTGGTGAACCCGGGCACGACTATAGAGAGATGGCTCCACTGAAGGTCCTGTAGGATGTTTTCATTTCCTTTTCCTCCAAGACTTGTCTTTTCTTATGAATTATGTTTTTAGTTTTAGTTTTAGAGAGTTATGGCTATACTTTTGAACTCGGTAAGGGAAAGGTTATTATTTGTTTTGATTCCGTTGCTGTCGGATCAAATTGTATGTATGGGGCTTTATATGTTAAATTCATGATTGATTTTGTGTGACTGATTTATTTTATCTTTCTTAATTTTATTATTACTATTTTTGGAGTACCATCCCATAAAAGAAACCACTGGCATTAAAAGCAGAAGGATTACATTGCAAAAAAAAAAAAAACAATTACTCATGCATGAGTAATCTAAAAGCGAGGTGGTCTCGGATTAGGAGGGTTGTACTGTATCATCACCCCTCGACCATTCCTTGGAGCGAGAGACAGAGCAATATCGCGGAGGGTAGTGTAAATCCCATTCATACAATCAACACTTCTTTGTTGTTGATTGCAGAAGCACTGGGTAGACCAATAGAAGAACCTGTCTATTCTTGAAGTCATTTCTGCATGATTGCGTTTAGTTAACTTCTCTAGGTTTTCTATCATCTTTTTCAGATTTTTGACCTCCTGCTCTAGACAGGCGATTTTGTCCTCCGAGGTATGGCCCGTGCTAGTCTCCTCAGCTTCCTCGATCTTCTTCATTTTCTTCTCCTTCTGCTTCTCTGGAGACCCCTCAAAAGGTCTTTTGCCCTTGTCTTTGCCCAGACTTAAGTTTAAGTCGAGCTCTTCTCTCCTGGCATCCACTGTGAGATCAATGTACTTCCTTGTGGCCATGATTTGGAAAATTTAGAAATTTATGTCGAAGTATGAGAAGAGAGGAATGCTGAGAAGTTGTAGGCTTAGAGATGATTACTCTTTGTGGTGTGGTAACTGAGAACGTTGGGATAGTTCTTATAGAGGAAAAATTTGAACTCAGAGACAAAGAAGATATCTCTTCGCCGCACCCTATACGCTTAACCTATGGATTTCTGCAAGCTGGAAGCTAGGAGTCTAGGGTAGGCATGCACACCAACAACGCGTCGCATTAATGGCAAAACCACGAAAGTCAATATTCGGTGGATCTGCGGCCGATTTACACTTGGTTTTTCCATTTCTCTCGTTGGCATTTTCTGAAATTGAAGGAAGTCGACAATGTAGCCATTACAGAGTGTCTTGGATGTTTTCACGATGAACTAAAATGTATTTCTATGCTTTCTTGTATTGTTCTTGAAAGCCTTCAGTTAAGTATAATATACATGATTGATTGAATTATACTGTGATTATATGTATCTAAATACATATGATATGTATGTATGTTATTCATGCATAGAGAGTGAAGGTTATTTGTTATGGCCAGGAATAATATGTAATGATTCTACATACATTCAGAGAATGAGAAGTCTGAAATTTAAAAGAACTTGAATAGATGAAAATATATATAGATAATGATGTATCTCTATGTTTATACATATATACATATATGCTCGTAGAGGCAAGTGAAAGGTAAAATTTTTCTCTCACTTTATGGAACGCTTGATGTGTAGATGTGAGAAGTTTTTATTTTAATATGTATGTTTGAAAATGTGTAAGCTTAGGGCAAAGCCACGGATTAGAAACCTAGATAAGGCTAGTATGAAGCTACCCGTTCATGGAGTAATATCTCGATTTAGAATTATTGGATAAGACAAATACAGAGTTAAGAAGCCATAAATTGAAGCGGCGATTAGTTTAATAATTTGAGCAAGAGTCAAAAGTTAGCCGAAATTTTTGAGGAAATCTTTTGTATTAGATTATATTTTGTTATTTTCTGGCATGCTTATCTGAGACCGTTGGCATTGCGTCGGATAAGGTCTGTAGGTCATCTTTAGAGTATGATGTAAAGGTTTTGTAGCCCTAAATTTCGTCTATATATAATGGATGCCCCATTACGCTGCTCACTACACTAAGAGTTTATATCTATAAGCTTTCTAGCATCAAACTTCTCCTTTTGTACAACCTTTATAGCTCAGAAAAATATGGCCGGCAATAAATCTTTCAATTTAAATTTTGAGGCTGGCAAGGTAGAGCTGGATCTAAATCTTAGCCTGGAGAATTATAAGAATAAGAGATCCATGGAAGAGTCACCAGAGGCTAAGAAAAGAAAAAGGGATGTAGTAGAGTTAGAGGATGTTAGCACAAAAACATCTTCTAATAATGAGCTTGCGCTTATGAGACAAAAGATGGAGGACTTGGAAAGACTGATAAACCGCCACTTTGAGGACCAGGGGAGATTGATAAATCGTCTCTTTACAGAACAAGAGAAGCTTTTGAACCGTCATTTTAGGGAATTGGCGAATAGAGTTGATAGACATTCGATGTTTGCAACTCAAAATTTTCGTGACCAACAAGCGAGATGTATTGACTGTATGAATGGAGTGACTTCTGCACTTCGCCAAATTTCCCAGACGTTTCCTCCAGAAACTCTTTCTAGGCTGCAACGATTAACTTCCTCCTTAAGGTCTGAAGCACCTTCTTCTTCTAGACCTGGAGCACCTTCTGCATTTCAAAAGCCTCCTCGTTCTTAATTTATCTTTTCTTTTGTTTGTACTTAAAGCTGATGTTTGATCTAATGTTTACGTATTAAAATTATCTGTTTTGTAAATCAAGTTCAGCTTGTTGCCTGTAACTTATGTATTAGAAATAAAAATATGTTGAACTTGTTATATTTTGTACTTGATTGTGAAAATTCTAAGAGAGAGAATGAGATATAAACAAAATATTGGCATTTGCTTCAATCTTGAGGTAAGTTTTGAATTCGGAGGACCGAATTCTTTTAAGGGGGGAAGAATGTAATATCCCAAGAATTTTTATGAATATTTAAAGTCTGATTTGAAGTTTAGTGAAAAATTTAATTATGTGGAAAATTTTCTTTTTGAATTAGTGAAGAAAATGTGGAAATAGAAATTTTTATTTTTAATTTAGGAAATTTTTACAAATTCTCAAGGACATGTGGGGAAGAGAAAGGCATGGCGCCCAGGCGCCAGGTGTGTCGGAAAACCTTAGCTCATTTTCAATCGGCCATAACTTCTTCATACGGACTCCGTTTTGGGCAAACTTTATATCGTTGGAAAGTTCTTTGAGTCTAGTTTCCAATGGTATAAGTTTCATTTAGATATTCATTACCGATTAGGAGTTATGACTTAAGATGTGAGTAAAGGTCGAGAGTAGTGGTAGGAAATTTCTCTATTTCGTAACCCTAATGTTTTTGTCTGGTTACAATAGGAATGGTCAAGGTGCAAAGTGGGAGTGCCGAGAGCGTGAAATCCAGGTGAGTGGGTTAATACTTGCTATGATTAAATATCTGTTATTGACTTTTTGCATCATAGTGGAAATATGTTGTATATCCAAGTTTGAAGAGGATGATGTGGAACGATGAGGCATAAACAATTGTGGAACGTGTCTGGTAATGTATATAATTATATTTTCTTATTTTCCCATGAATGGAGGTTATATAATGGATTGTGAATGGCATGTGAACTGAGTTGAATAATTGTTCTATATTATGGGTTATGTTGTATACATGCTATGTTGCTGGAACCACATTTATTATGTTGTGGCTTGAATTGTAAATGACTGAGTTGTGTATGTGGCTCAAGATTATGATTGAGGATGTTTTTATATATGATTGTGATTGTGTTTGACTGGAAAGGAAAGGCATGGTGGTGCACCCCATGGAGAAATTTATGTGAAGTTATAAGGGTGGAGATTATAAATGGAGCGATAAGGGTGGATGCGGCAGGGGCCGCGGGCAACGATCCAGAGGTATTCTGGACGACCCGGTTGGTACGGAAAATTTGTGTGAAATTGATTTCACCGATTGTTGTTGTGAACTTTTGAATTATGTTGAAATGTATTTGATTTATTTGGATATTGTCGTGAAGTACTACGAATAATATCATATCATATGATGATCGATTTACGTATGATTGCTGCATGTTATCATTATGATGTATGATATTTTTTTGTCATAATGTTGTGTTATCTACTCACTGGGCACGTGGTTTGCTCATACCCCTCTTATTGATATTTTTTTTCAGAGTTGACAGCTGAAGGTAAATATCGGAACAAGGAATTATGGATCCTTAGTCCATGATTACCTTTTCATTTGTTCAGGATAAAGGTATAATAGTTAAGTTTTATTCTAAGTTGTATAAATCTAGAAATCTCTGTAATCGGGTAGGTTCATTCACTGATGTAATGTGAGTAATTGTAGTATGTATAAAGAACTCGTTTTGGTTGCATGAAAAAGAATTGTATGATTTTTAAGAGAAAGATAGGCTTACGGAGGTGAAATGAAATTCACTTTCCGTGCCGGTCACGTGCTCAAATTTTGGGACGTGACATATATAATGTCGAGCTCCCACATTTATATATGTAATATATTTTTATACAACTAATAATTGTATATAAAAATTCTGTGTTGTGAGAAATTGGGATAAGGTGCAAATTTTAAAAAATTTGAGGTGCTATTTTGAAAAGTTTCAAGCATGAATTGGAGAAAAAATTAGAAGTAATTTACAAATTTTTTTAACTAAAATTTAAAATATTCATTGCCCTATAAAAGTGTAACTCGACATGGGATATGTCGACCCACATCATATAGTATTTCTACTTTCAATCATATAAAAATTTATTTTAAAATATTTATTTAATTATTAATAATAAAAAATACTGTAACTATCTATTTAACTAATAACAATTTTATTTATATATAAAAAAATAGATATATCTAACTTATCCTTATTTAATAATTATTTCTCTTTCTCTACTTATAAAAAAAAAACATAGATTATTAGTATCTCGATATAGACATATCAAACCATAAATATATATAATATATGTAATATATATATATATATATATATATATATATATTACATATAATAGGGTCTTGACAGTTATATTATCGAGCTCCCACATCTAATATATATGTAATATATATATATATATATATATATATATATACAAGTGGCTCGACAGTTCTCCTATCGAGCCACAGAGATGAGGCGCAAATTTTTGAAAATTTAATGTGATAATTTGAAAAGCATCAAAAAAGAATTGGTGAAAAATTCAGACGTAGTTTACAAATTTTTTTTCTAAAATTTAAAATATTCATTGTCCTGTAAAAGTGTGGCTCAGCATAGAACATGTCTCATGTCTAGCCACAATTAATTTTGTAGCTCGACATGTCCCTTGTCGATCCACAAAATTATGTCAAACCACACAATTAATTTTGTGGCTCGACATGTCCCTTGTTGATCCACAAAATTATGTCAAACCACACAATTAATTTTGTGACTCGACATGGGACATGTCAAGCTACATAATATTCCTATTTTTAGTCATATAAAAATTTCTTTTAAAATATTTATTTGTTTATTAATAATAAAAAAATATTGTAAATATTTATGTAACTGATAACAATTTTATTTGTATAAAAAAAAGTAAATAAAAAAGTCTCTGAAGAAAATCAGATAAGGTGCGGACTGTTATCAATTGAGGTGCGAATTTGTAAAAATTTTGACTCGTAAATTGGTGAAAAATCAAGCCACGCTTTTCAAATATTTTCATTCATATTTAAAATATTCATTTCTCGTATTATATAACAATTCTTTTTCAGCTTTCTATGGACTCTTCTATTCTTTTCTTTTCTTTTCTTCTCTTCTGCTTTTGTCTTTTTTTTTCTCTTTTTTTCTTTTGTCTTCTCTTCATTTCTTCTTCTTTTTTTGTGGTCAACCAATTATTTTTATTTTTTGTACCAGTTCTTTTTGCTACGAGCCAGAGTTTCTTCTACGAGCCAATTCAATTCTTCTGCGACTTCTCTTTATCTTCTGTTCAACAGGTAAGGCAAAACAAAATATATTCTTCTGCCTGTTCTTTCTTTTTACATCGTTTTACACTTTTGACATTGCGAAGAATAATGCTTTGTTTTTACATTGCAAATAATGAAACATTGATTCCATTTCTTTCTTGATCCACCCAGCCACTAAGGTAATTAATTAATGAATATTTTAATATATTCTTCTTCATTTTCTTCTTTTTTACGCGAGTATATTATTTCCTTTGGTTTAACATCTATATAGGGGACTCTGTCTTCAGCAGCTTAAGAGCAGTCTTGATGAAGATTAAATGACGAAGATGAAAATTAAATTAACTGACATGAAAATATCACATTATATAAGATGACCAAGATGTATATTTTTTCATTTACAAATCCAAGAATTTCTATAAAAAATAGGGAAAAATGCAATTTATCCCCCATGAAGTTTTTTCTATGTGCAGAAAACCCCTATGAATTTTAAAACTAAGCAAAAGACCCTTATAAACTTTCATATTGTGCAAAAAATTACTTATCAATTAGTTGACCATTAGTCAATTAACAGTCAATGTTGACTTAGACACTAAAGCGCCACGTCAACAAATAATTTATGTACTACATCAACCCTATTCTACTCAATCACCAAATCCAATAGAATTGTGATACGTGTCTTATGCTTAGCTGTGAAGAAAAATAAAAGTAGCACATGTACAGTAGGAATCAAACTTGAGCTTGGATAAAAGAAAGAATAACTCTCCACCATCTAGCCACTGATGCATATTTAATATATATTTACAAAATTTAATATATATATATATATATATATATATAAAACCTCTGTTATTGTATTCAAAATTCAAAACAATATACACCAATTACTATATTTTATAAAACAATAACAAATCTTATAATAAGAAAATAAGCTATTATTTTACATAACTCATTTTAAATTATATAAAAGTAAAAAAATTTTAACAACAAATCTCATAATATAAATTTCATTTTTATTAAATAAAATAATTATAAAAATATACTATGCATATTAAAATTATTTTTTAATATAAAATTTGATATTATAATTTTTAGTAATAATTAAATTTTATAATATCAAATCTTATATTAAAATTTTATATTATAATATCAACTCATTTTAAATTATATTAAAAATTAATTATTATTAAAAATATAATTTTCAAATCTTATATGAAAAAATAATTTTAATATGCATAGTATATTTTTATAATTATTTTTTAATATAAATTTTATTTTTATTAAGTATAAATAATAATTAAATTTATATTATAAGATTTGTTATTAAAATTTTTAAATTTTTATATAATTTAAAATGAGTTATGTAAAATAATAGAATATTTTCTTATTATAAAATTTGTTATTTTTTATAATATATAATAATTGATGTATATTGTTTTGAATTTTGAATATAATAATAGATGTTTCTATATATATTAAATTTCGTAAATATATATTAAATGTGCATCAATGGCTAGATGGTGGAGAGTTCTTCTATCTTCTATTCAAAGCCCAAGTTCTAATTTTGCGCATGCGCTACTTTGATTCTTAAATTGTTTTTTAATAAAATTTCTAATTTTATTTATAACACATAAATAAAATCAATTGATATAAAATATAAATGAATTGATATTAATTTTAAAGACTAAGACAAAAACTTAAGAGTGGCTCAACAGGCAAATCCCGTCAAGCCACTTTAATGGTGGCTCGATTGGACACACGTCGAGCCACCCAAATATTTCGTGAAGCACCATATCTAACAACCTATCCAACAGACGCGTGGTAGGTCGGGGTGAGTTATTGAATGTAAATTTTCAACTGAAATTTCGTAGCAAATCTTTAGTAGGATTTGTTTTCAGTAGGCAATCAATAGAAAAAATTTTAGCAATTGATCTATTTCTGACTGAAATTTTTCAGTAGAAAAGCAGTAGGAATTTGATATTTCCTACTGAAATTCTCCATTTTTCTTCTAAATTGGTTGTCGAAAATTAGCTTCATTGTTGTAGTGATGAGTAAAAAAATTAAACCTAAGGATTTGTTAATACAAATATTTCCCACCAATCTATCAATACCATTCCCTTTGCCTTTCAATAACACACTAAGGAGTATATCCATATTCACACAAAGCCTCTTTCAAAGTATATATTCAAACCATAAACAAATCCGTGTCAAAGAAATAACCAAAATAAATCATTCAAATTTTCAA
This sequence comes from Biancaea sappan, assembly GCA_037074585.1. Taxonomy (NCBI): domain Eukaryota; kingdom Viridiplantae; phylum Streptophyta; class Magnoliopsida; order Fabales; family Fabaceae; genus Biancaea; species Biancaea sappan. The sequence continues at coordinate 40,457,000 of CM073499.1, forward strand.
ACATTAGAAAAAATTATAAATTCAGTAGTAGCACCAACACATTAGGAAAAAAAAAAAGCTTACCCACAAGTCAACAATGGAGGAGACAGGACTTCAATTACCAAGACAACACTCTTCAATGACTGTGAGAACGAAGATGACGGCGGGAATGAAAGAGTCAGACTGTGGCCGTGACTGAGAGCTTTAGATAACATAGAAGAAAAAAAAACCCAAAAACTTCACTGATTAATTTAAAGAAACATACTTGAAACAAGTAAAGGCCAACGCAACCAGGGACAACAACGAGGTAGAGAGCTTGAGCTGGATCATCAGAAAAAATGGGAAGGGGGAAGAGGATTTCAGGAAAGGGGGAGTCAGGGACGATGACGAGAATGAGATATGGGGGGATTAGGGCATGGATTAATATGATCTAGAAATAATGTTGTTTAGAAAAATGCATTTAAAGATGGAATTCTGAGACAAAAATATCCATCTCAAACTCATTACGGCGTCATTTTAAGTTCATTTACTTGGAGAAGGACATTTTGGGACTGATAAATTTTTATATATTTAAAAAATTATTAAAATTAATTAGAGATGAAAATCAAAAATGAAAATTATCCGTCTCTAATTTTTAAGTGATTTAAAAAATTGAAAAAAAATATTAGAGACAAGTTTGACATGGACAAATACCTCTCTAATATTAGGGATAGAAATGCAGTTAGAGACAGATAATTCCCATCCCAGAATCCGCCTTTGATTCTCCCTTTTTAAATTTGAAATTAAGGAAGGAATTTCAGGTAGATCAGGGACGGAATTTGAGACAGACATATTCCGTCCCTAAAATCCATCTTTAATCCTTGGCTTTTTTGTAGTGTAGTAAGGGGTTGGAAAACCTTGATTAAATTTTCTTGAATTTTCTTGACATCCAAACACAAAATCTAGGAGAGAGCTTCAAGGAACATGCAAGATAACAAACCCAATCCAAATCTTAGATAAGCACTGCGTCCAAGAGATGAATCAAGTCCGATCATTTCTAATGGAAGATGCTCAATTCAAATCTAAGATCAGCACTCGAAAGGAAGAACGAGAAAGCAAGAGGAAATTTGCCCAACAATGAACTTGACAGATCTTGTTAAAAATGTGCTCCAAAGGCAATCACTTTTAGCATCAGATGTACAAACTCAATTATTAATCCAAAGAGGTTTTTTCATTATTTATATTCATATTCATAAACTCAAGATTAGATCATAAAATAAATAATGAAGTCCATGACACAAAATATAGCATGAAGGAAATTATGATGATGATCATAATTTGAGATTCCTATAATGTGTAATTATGTATATGTCTAAACTATCCTAGTCATAGGATCACCTGAGACTGGACATCAGTGATTCAGATAGACTAACATATATTATGCTTCTTGATTTGATCAAGCAACTATCCTCATAAGCTGTAATCATGAGATGTTTTGAGTGAACATGTAAATGTTTGTTAATGGTAACAAGTACATTTGATGACCTGCATGAGACATCACATGGATACCTATTCAAATGTCAGTGATAAGTCTTATAGCAGCTAATAGTGTAAGTATCCTTGGACTTGAGGAACTCAAGTTATCTTAGATATGGATCATGTGTTTTGACTCTATTCTTTGTTACCCACCATGGGCCGCTCTTATGGTAGCGATTGGGCACAGCATTCAGTATTTGAAAATATTTGAGTAGTCAACAGATGATTCACCATTCTTGATAGAAGAAAGTATACACATAGCTACTTGTCGAGATAATTGCTAAGAAGTCTTTGGCCAAAACATATTTGTTATGAAGATGGTCTCCAGTGACATAGTTTATAGTAATTGATCCCACAGGACGATTAAAACCGTGGTGGAAAATGGCAACCGTGGTGGAAAAAAACTATGGACTTTCTGCCACAATTTTTTTCCTCCCAACCCGAGCAGAGGCGCACGATTCTTACAAGACAAAGAACTGACGACTTTGGCTGAACGTGATGTAATCAAGTATAGTAGGAGTTAACACATAGGCCATACTCTGAACCAAATGGACATAAGATAGTGAAAGGACACATTGCATAGACATGCTTTAGCTGCAAAAAGGTTTAAAGTCAAACAACTGAATTTCCGGTCAATTGAGGGTCACAATGTGTTCTAGATACTACTCGTGATCTATTTACAATCAAATATTGATTGTGAATTGCCAACATAGCTGGAAACCTAATGAGTCACATGCATAGAAATTCACTAGGAATGTAAAAAGAGTTTAAGGATTTGATCCTAAAATAGAGAATTAATTAAAAAGAGATAAGAGAATAAAAGGAATAGGAATATGTTCCTATTCCTACCCAAATAAGAAAAAGCCCAAAACAAGAACCTCTTAGGTGTCACTCTCTTAAAGAGATTGGGCTTCTTAAGATGTCAAAGAAGTCCAATAAAGGAATGACGCCTACTAAGGAAATTAAGGCTTTAGGGTTTTTGGTTGCACCTATCACTTTAAATATGATAGTGAGAGCCACACGCCACCTACCACTCCCTCTCAATTGTTGAGTGTTTGTTTTAGAAATACTCTTGTTCTCTTCTCCTTCAACCAAGACCGTTTTCTCCATAGCTTCTTTGTGCTTGCTGGCACAAGAACGAGAATAAACCCCATTACCTTAAGAGGTTTTTCTTTTGTGTAATTTTGCGTGGATTACTATTAAAAGTATCCTACTTTGGATACTTGCTTTGGCTTGGAGAGGTTGTTACGCTACAAGAAGTATTTCTCTTCGTCTTATTTTTCATGATTAATGTAATGGTAATATAGGTTGATCCATTGGTGAATGGGCTTTAGAAAAAATTTTAAATTCCGTTATGTTCCATGATCTCTAAAATCCTATAGATATGAGGTTGAACGTTGACGTCATTGGCAACTAGGACAGTGACTGAGGACGGCAGTCGACAGTAGACGGCGACAACAATGAACTTGTCAGATCTAAGGTTGGTCTGCAACAGCTATGGATATCACAGCTGGTACTGAGAAAAGAAACATATGGTTTTTTATAATTTAAGAAATTAAAATAAAAATTAAAAATTAAAGTTTTTAATTCCCACCCTTTGATATGTATTTATATTATTTTATTTTATTTTATCCAGCATAGATTATTTTATATATAAAATTATGAAGAGGAAAAAGACTACATACTAATTATTAATTACTAATTACTAAGTAGTACTAACTAATAGTTAATAAGATTTAAATTTAAAATGTAATTAATTATGTCTAAAATAAAATATAAATTTGCAATGGCTTTATAAATGTTACAAATTTGTTGCCTAAACCTTACATATATTTCAAAATAGGTTGCAACATTTGGAAAGTGTTATATAACTGTTGCAGTTAAGATAATCTGCAACATTTTTAAACTTGTTGCATAAAATTGTTGCCTATATTTTTCAATAATTTGCAATGGTATAAAATTGTTGCCTATTCTGTCAAATGCAACAATTTTTCAAATGTTGCAATCCAAAATGTTGCTAAAGTCACAAAATGTTGTAGTGTGGGCTTAGAGAAAACTAATTACACTATATTTTGTTCATTTTAATTTGGCATATGATATGTGGTACACCTAAAGTGGATAATTTGACATTGACGAGTGCAAGATTAGATGTCGTGTCAACTTTTGGCATTAAATTTTTGAATGGTGTCGGATTAAGGGCATAATCAAAATTAATTAGAAACACGAGTTATATAATTGACACGAAATAAAATTCACGATTACAATTGAAATATAAGTCAAAGTGTAGGGACATGAATACTATTGTTTTACTATCGAAGTAAATTATTGTGCTAATGCTCTTGTCAATATCATATTATATGATTGGACTCTACAATACTTTCACTTAGGTTATCAGCTTGAAGTAATGGACAGCCCAAATTGCGCAGAAGGTATTGGAGGGACAAAACTAAATAAACTTAAAAGTTTATATAGTTCCATTTAAATTTAAAACAAAATATTCTAGAATGAGAGACCTAAATAAAATTAAATATAATCTTAAATTAAACAAAAGACAAAAAGAAAAATCTTAGATATGAATCTAGGTGAATAAACTATTTATTAGGTGGATACTATATGAACTGTTGAATCGCGTGAATCTAACAATTTAAATTCTCCAATACTTTATGCGCAATTTAGACCGTCCGTGACTTTGATTCAACAACCCATGTAAAAGTATTAGAGAATCCAATACTTTTGGAACATTGGATAGGGCCCAAATCCGTTTTCCTTACCCCTTATTTGTGAACTCGGCCTCATTTATTATTTTTTCTGTTTTTTTTTTGGATCTAATTTCTTTTTTCTGGTTTATGTCTCTTTGCTTAAAAAAATAAAATAAAAATATGAATTGGGTGATGAGTAATGTAAAGACGCCATATGAAACTGGAGAATTGGGAGTGACATGAAGGGTCCTTTCAAGAACATTATAGGTAGCATTAACTAATTTATAATCTCTTCTATCGAAATGTAAATTCCAACGATAGCCATTAATTTAGTTAGTAAAACTTTCATGTCTTCAAAAAAGACCCTTTGAATCCCCAATCATGTCTCTTCAGCCTTCTTCACCAGTCTTCATGCATGCATCTCTGTGAATATTTACCAGACGACAAGCCATAAAGATCCTCCATTTACAAAAGCATATATATACAACTCTCTGCGTAGTTACATAATATATAGTATATACCATGCTATCTTCATCATCACCTTCTTCTTCTACTAATGATCCCTTCGTTGATGAATTCTACTTCTCAGCCCTTTTCGACGACGACCAGATATTTCCAATCTCCGATGAGAAATACGTAGAACAGATTCAGCTTCAAGAGGCCCTCATGTCCTCCTCATCCTTCATGTTCAGAAACCAGGAAACCAAGGTTCTCAACGTGGAAGAATCTTCTAGAAGAGTTACTTCCCTGAAGGGGAAAGAGAAAGAGACGGGCGAATCTTCTAGAAGCTTCGACGACTTCATGAGCTTATGCGAAATCTGCATGGACACAAAACCCCTCCACGAAATGTTCACCAACAACGCAAACTGCACCCACACGTTCTGTTCACACTGCATCGCATCCTACGTGGCAGCCAAGGTTCAAGAGAACATATCAATGGTGAAATGCCCCGATCCAAGGTGCATGGGAGTGTTGGATCCTATGTTCTGTCGTTCGATCATCCCAGAGGAGGTGTTTGGGAGGTGGGAAAATGCTCTGTGCGAGAATCTGTTTGTGGGGTATGAGAAATTGTACTGTCCGTTCAAGGATTGCTCGGCGATGATGGTGATGGAGGAGAGGGACGTCGAGGAGGTTGTGACATCCTCGGAGTGTCCGAACTGCAGGAGGCTGTTCTGTGCGCAGTGTAGGGTTTCGTGGCATGCAGGGATGGAATGTGGGGAGTTTCAGACCTTGAAGAAAGGTGAGAGAGAGAAGGATGATCTGTTGTTGATGGAGCTTGCGAAGGATAAGAGATGGAGGAGATGCCCTCGATGCAAGTTTTACGTGGAGAAGGTTGATGGATGCGCTCATATTTCTTGCAGGTTTGTGTCTGTGCGTTCTAGTTTGAGACTATTTGTGATTGAATTAGGAGAAACAACTACTTAATGTTTGTTTTAATTTAGTCTCCCCCTGTTTAAGTTTTTCTTAGCAACAAAAGTGATTTAACAATTATAAGTTTTATGATTTAACAACAAAAAGCATCAAAGTTTGGCATTAGTTATCTTTTAGGTTCGAAATTTAGAGAACTTGTTCTTTTATGGACTAAATTATAGTGGCAATAATCTTTTAGTGTCTAAATTTGTAATTTAATTTGTTCTTTTTATGAATGATCATTTGTGTTTATTTCAATCTGGTCCTTATTTAAAAGTGACTTTTGATAAAAAAAAATTTTGAAATTTAACTATGAGAGATACTATGATTTAGCAATGAAAAAGATAAAATTAAGATAAATGTAATATAAAAAATTGTATATAAACTAAAAAAAATGTGGGTGCTTATGTGTGTTAATTGAGGATTAAGGATGTGTTGGTTTGCATTATGATTCTTTAGCCTGTGGAAAGGAAAATAAAACTAAGCCGATTCTCCTCTTGCAAGGACGCAAAGGTAAAACCGAGAGATACCCTGCACATATTTTTTTAACAAGCCTTCCAAACGATGAGGCAATGAGCGATGAAGAACCTGGCAGTTCAATAATGAATAATGGCGACCTTTATGCTGGGAAGTTATTCAGTGATTGAAGTAAAAGAGTGGTCTATCTTGAATCACCACACCTATAAAGTAGTCCACCAAAGAAAAGATGCTGAAGCATACCAGTGTACTGAAAAGGAAAAATGTTGCAGTTGGAGACTTAGAGCTGTCCTAGTGAAGTCCAGTGATTGTTGGCGGACTACAAAGTATCCGAGTCCCCACAAATGTGTCAATGCTTCTTAGGATCACCTGAAGTTGGACATAGATGTTATTGTCTATCATGTTAAACCCTTGATGCAAGCTAGTACGAACATCCCGGTCAATCAAGTAATTACACATATGCAAGTCCAATTTGGCTATAAAATTTCTTATTAGAAAGCGTGGCATGCAAAATAGAAGGCCATTGCCAAGATATATGGGGATTGGCAGGAATCATATGTGTTGCTACCTCGGTTTATGGCTACGGTCCAGCAGGCAATGCCAGGTTCTGTGGTGGAGTAGAAGAAAGATCCATTAGCTGATGACGAAGATGGAAACCCGTAGGAGAAGTTTGTTAAGGTATTTTGGTCCTTTAAACCCTGCATAGATGCCTTCGCTCACTTGAAGCCAATTTTACTGGTAGACGATACATTTTTGTATAGAAAGTATAAAGGAACTTTTATGATCGCTTCATTCTAGGAAGGCAACAACAAAGTGTTGCCTATTGCCTTTGCGCTAGTGGAACAAGAAACAGATTAATCTTGGGCGTGGTTCCTTCAGCTTCTCAAGGAACGGGTTGTGGGCAATCGAAATATAACCTTAATTTTTGATAGGCATCACGGGCTTGTAACCGGTGCGCTCCAGCATGGTTGGCCCCATATGTATTGTATGCGGCACTTGGCCAGTAATGTTCACACTACATTGGGGTCAAAGTTTCTGTCTGAGAGGCTCAAGCGTGCCAATATGTTTTTATTGATATTTAAGTAATATTTGAATTCATAAATAGTTCGTGGACTAATCATTATATTACTTAAATTAGGATATTCGTACGATACTCGGGTGGTGGATCGGGTGGTGAATGAAATGCTTGCATCGCCTTCAAATAGAAATAGGTAGATGAAGATTTGGTTGCGAGGACTAAGGCCCGAACTATGGGCTCGATCATATGATATTATTGGTCGTCGATGGGGTCATATGACAACAAACCTAGCTGAGTTCATGAACCATGTCTTCAAGACTGTTAAGCATCTCCCTATTTTGGGGCTAGTGACAACCACATTGTACAAGCTAGCCACTTATGTTTGGAGAGTTTGAGGTCACCCATTAACGCCAATGAGATACACTCAGATATCGTGCGTGCGAGGATGGCAGAGAATAGACTGAAATCATGTTCATGTATTGTATACATATTTAATCGGGTTACCAGAGTTTTTGAAATGGAAGAGGCAGACAACCATTTCACCTGTCAGGAAGGGTATATTTATAGGCTAAACCTGATTAATGGTCGTCACTATGATTATGGACAGTTCCAAGTTTGTCATTTCCCATGCTCACATGTATTAGCAGCTTGTGCGAAGGCAAACATTAATCCTAATGAGTTTGTCGACCATGTATATTGGACTGACACAATATTCATGGCTTACAACTCACCGTGGCAACCTATTGGTGGCTTTCAACATTGGCTATTGGTCCAAAGTCTATGGTTACTACCAGCTCCATCCTTTGTTAGAGCAAAAGGGTGACCAAGATAATCACGCCTACGGATGGACATGAATTATAGACAGCATCGCCAGTCATCTAGATGTAGCATATATCAGCAACAGCGTCACAACCGAGCAAACTGTCTACAACGTCATCCCTAGTTTATTTTATGTACTTGATATAATTGTATGTAGTTGAATTCACAACATATTCATGTACTTTTGGATAATTTTTGAAATGAATATTTTTTTCATTTAGGCTGTATTGTCCTAAGTGTGATTATGTGTACTTTATATAATGTTGAATTTTTTTTTCTTGATAAGGTTGTATTACTAATTTTGAATAATTAATAAATAATTGTCTTTTTATACTTTATCAGCGTATGATGTTGGATTGATTTGGATTTAATTTATTTATCTATAGGTTGTTTGTTTAAAGTGATCGATGTTAGGTGCGTGGTTAACTTTAGTCCCGACGACGAATCACTTTTGTACCTGTAGGATTGACGTATATATCAGGATGTTTGGATATATAGGGTACGTTTTTTTTAGAACATTATATAATTGTTTAAAATAAAAACAAATTTTGCTTACTGATTATTTAACTTGCAGAAGGATCGCCTTCTATGCCCTCGATGATGTATCTTGATGAGTGACCCACCTACAGCGATCGCTCCTTACCTACGCAATGCTAGCTTCTACGGCGTCACTCGATTGGGTACATTTAAGCACAATCCCACTCTTATTTCAGTTGTCACGACCTAAGTTTCGGGCACGTGACCAGCATGCTGATACAAATCCCCGTGTTACCGTAAGCCTAATTAACATCTTAGTTTCTAATCCTTTTTGTTTATTTGTGAATATTTATAACATCATATTTTTTATTAAATAACATAACTTTTATAATTATTTAGAATTCAAAAATAGATAAACTAAATCAAACAAACAAGACAACCTTATTTTTAAATGATTTAAATAGTCTTAGCCATATAGATTTTAAAAACAACTCAGAATTTGAAATATTTATACACACACACACACATATATACATATATATATATATATATGCTTATATGTGAATATATGTATAGTAAAATAAAGACTAATATTAGGCAATATTACCTAAATATAAATGAATATTAATTAATTTAGATATTTATTAATATTTATTTATAATTAATAATAAATATGATTTAATTAAAATAAATATAAGTAACCACTAGATATTAGTTAAAATGAATATTAATTTATAAAGTAAATAAAATTAATTATTATGATCGTATACTATATATACACAAGATAAGAGGACGACTTACCCGAATTCCTCGCAATCTCCCACAATTTTCAAGAAATAATTTTTGAATTTAAAAAAAATTATAAATGCATTAATATTCAAATAGTGTATTATCTCACTCCAATAGAAATTCAATTCATAACAAAATAAATAAAAATAATTCTTGTAATTAACCAGTCTAAATAAAACACATAGTCCAATAAAATAATTGATTTGCCCCATACCTCCTAGATGTCTTAGTTGACTATAGAGCTTCCTAAACTTAACAAAATAAAATACTAACAATATGGGACCCACCCAACAATGGGATAGTCCAACGGCAATTACTCTTCTAGCAAAAGATCCTCGTCTACTACCTGATCTAAAAAGGAAAAGTCAACGAATGTGAGATAATAATCTCAGTGAGAGAGTCAATCCCCGCCTTAATAAAATCTATTATGCAAAAGTAATAAAATAAAAGCTTAAGAAAAAATCACAAATCACAAGAAAAAATAAGTACCAAAGAATTTTCAATTTAATCAAACAAATCAGACCAACGGAACTAGTACTTGTCAATGACAAAAACATTCGGGAGCGTCCGCAGGCCCGCTCAACCAATCTCATCAAAGTCCCGCCATAACGCACAACCTCATCATTAACGATCAAGACGCCTCACGGATTAAATCCGAGCTCATCTCCCTACCAAAGGAATCGTTGTCTCTATTTTCAGAGGTCAAGTCATCCTATTACCCGGATTTTTCACTTGACATGAGAAAGGGTACCATCCCGCCCAAAAACAAACAAGGTTTCAACCAAACCACAATAACAAAATAATAATTGTCAATCATATTTCCACAAGATAATTTCAATTATCTCAATCTCAAAATTCCTACATATCACATATTCTGTATTTTTCCCTAATGTATTTTGTTAGAAATGTCATCAATATTCGAATTGTACAAAACTCTCAATTTTTCACTAACTTGAATCTCTTAATCGAATTCCCATATTTCAACCATGACTATTACCTATCTTTATATTTTATCACTCTAACACTTAAGATAATATTAAAAAAGGGTTGGTTCACTCACCTTGAATTATACTATATCGTAATTAAATTCCATCTGAGCAATTCAGCACGAGTACTAGTGTGAACGATAACTTGAAGTTCTTCTAAGTCTTGGGTATGAAACGCCTAGGGTCTCGTGTATATGGTTTCCTTCGATGGTGTCGTGAGAATGATTGAAGAGGATGAAAGTTTGGAATTGTTAACGGTGATGTATGTATGACTTGAATGGTGTATATGATGGATTGTTGTTAGGTGTGTAGAGTGATTGAATAAAGTGGGAGACTTGTGTACTTGTTGAAGCAAATCTTGTTTGAGTAGATTTGAAGATTCAATCAGATGTAGACTAAATTTATTGAGATTATCTATCTTTTACTTAACTAAAGCTAAAAAGTATTATTATTTATATTATATTGCTATATTTTATTTAAGGATTTCAAAATACTGTAGCTCTTGATTGGGATTTTTTTATTTTAATATATTTTCAATTACTTACTAAGGCTTATTCATCTAGTCAATTTCCTTCTTGTAAATTTCAAAAATAATATAATAATTCAACATGGACTTGTAAAATTATAAGTTAAAGTTTAAACCAGCGTTGAAAATACATTTTCAAATTTATTTATCTATTATCTTTTATTAATTTACTCTACTAGAATGCATTATCTTATTGATCCAATTATTTAAATTCAAATAAAATCAAATGTTTGATACTACAATCCCATTCAAATACAAGCAGAATAACAATTTAGTTCAGACTTTAAAAAGATTTTTTAGATTTCTTATTTGGATAAGTTATCCTTAACTTTAAAATTATATTATTTTTAGATTTCTTATTTGGATAAGTTATCCTTAACTTTAAAATTATATTAAATTAGACTTGGTTAGTTTTAGATAACCATCTATTTCTTTTATCTAATCTTTTGCATTATCCACGACTCCTTCCACTACTAATTATATTATTTAAATGTAATTATCTATTTCCTAATAACTGAATGGCATCCCCTTTTATTTTATACTTAATATTTTTTCTTTTATTTCTTTCTCATACTCTAATAACTTAATTATCACCATTTATTCAAAAATTAGTATCTTAAGATCTAAGAGTTGTTTTCATATATTATTTCACATCAAGATTCCCTACAATTTTCTCCTTTTTTTCTACCTTTTTATAAACTTTACGCTATGCCCCAACAAAATCTTAAAACTTTCATTTTAGTCCCTATAATCTCCACTTTGGTCCCTATACGGCATAGCACCACACAATGCTAGCCTATAGCCTGAAATCACATACTAAGGCATCAACACATCATATAATAGCATTACAAACACATATTGCACCTAATTTGCAAATCATTATTTATCAAATAAAATCTAACAAAAAAAGAAAAAAATTAAATGGCGGGTATTATATCAGCACTAATTGAGCGGTGAAGGCCGGAGACACACACTTTTCACGTCCCATTGGGTGAATACACTATCACACTATAGGATGTGGCGATACAGCTAGATCTCCCATGTGCTGGTAGGCCGATAACTGGGAGAGCATCTGCTGATTGACCAGCCTTATGTGAAAAGCTTTTAGGGGTTATCCCACCCCGTAACAAAATAGATGGTGTGCGAATTATGATGAATTGGCTTAGAAATACCTTTCTTCACTTGCCTGAGGATGTAACACCTGTAGAGGTGCAACGTTTTGCACGTGCATATATTTTGCAGTTGGTTGGAGCGTACCTGATGCCTGATAAATCAGGCAACAAGATGTACCTTACATATCTGTAGTTCCTCCGCGACTTTGAGGATTGTGGCCGCCATAGTTAGAGATCGGCGATATTGGCCCACATCTATAAAAAACTTTGCTTGGCCACTGACCCCAACCAAAAAGAAATCGGTGGGTGTCATACTCTAATACATTTGTGAGCATGGGACCGATTTCCCATGTTAGCACCTTGAATACACCCTACCTAGATCTGGATCTAGATTAGTATCCTACGCTTTCATCTTTGGGTCATCGGTATACAATTAATGCTTCTATTCTTAATTTATTATTTATCATTTAGTATTAACTGTTCTAACTCGTATATTTATTTATAAATCATTGCAGCTAGAAAGGTACTCGAGATCTGGCTAGTGGCACCACCAATGCCCTGAAGTCCTACCGAGTTCTGTTGGATAGGTTGGCACCTGTAACGTCCTTATTTTACTATACTAAAATCTAAAAATTTTTTTTTAAAATTCTAATGCTTAATACTCATATCTTCAAAAAGAACATTCTACAATTGTTCTCAGTACAAATCATAATTGGTTATACATAATAATTGAAATTCTAAACATAAGATAATTTTACATTCGTTTGAAATAAATTACAAATCTGTCGTACATAGTAATTTGATATCTAAACTTAAAAAAAAATCTATAATTCTAATATTTAATAAACTTGAGTGCTCTAAAAGTGTTCAATCAATCTTTACACCTTTCCCCTTATAGTCAGCCCCTGAAATGGTCAGTTGGAAAAGCACAAAAAGGTGAGATAAAGGTATCTCAGTAGCTAGCATAATTTTATAAACATTTATAAATATATCATTTCAGTCATAAAAGCACTTATATCATAAAAATCAGTCCATGTAATATAAATTCTTAGTTCAGTGTAATAGGTTGATGAAAAATTAGCAAGCTGATATATAAATAAATCATGGAATCAAGAATAGTTGGTGGCACACTCAACGACATGGAAAAGATAGTCTGCAGAACTATTTTTTCCAAGCTGAACATGAGAGAAAGGCTACTGCAGTCTTTTAACTCAAGCTAGAAAAATTCCAAGCTAAAACATGAAAATAGAATTTCCAAGCCGACATGGAAATAGAATTTTCAAGCTGACATGGAAGCGTAGCTCCCAAGCTGAACATGGAAGAAAACTTCCAAGCTAATATCATGCTAATTTCATCATGAAAAATATATTTCACTTTAGATAAAACTTCATGGATATAAAATATTCAAGTAGTAAAACAAGCTTTTATGAATTGCTACGCTACGCTACCTGTACTTTGTAGTCTGACTTTTTAGCTCAAATAACTATTCAATCTGTCTTGAAATTCGTTTCACGATTTTTGACTGTTGACCGTGGGGTAGTTTGCACTGGTTTTGGTTCTGATTTTTGCTTCCTATTCACTGCCACTTCCCCCTTAACACTTGTGTGGGTTAGTAATAGAAGAATCTCCTCAAAGTAGCTCAGAAAAATCGAGTTTAACGTTGCTATTTACTTCTTCCAAAAACCTCTATTTTATGGTTGAAAAAAAAAGAGGAATTTTTTTTTTCTGCTTCTGTCCAAGCTGCTGGATTCTCTTTTTCTCACTCTCTCTCGTCTGTGAATGGTGTAAGGAAAGGGGAGGAAAATATTGCTATTTATAGCTAAGAATGGGAAGCAAGTGGAAAATTCCTTTTGAATATTCAAATATCTCTCTAAAGCCTAGAAATGTTTAGAAAACTCAAGATAACTCAAGATAAACCTAGACTAACCTAGAATTCTCTAGAATTATCTATACTAGAAATGTTTAGAAAACTCAAGATAACTCAAGATAAACCTAGACTAACCTAGAATTCTCTAGAATTATCTATACTATTCTACAATATTCTACACTTATCTAGGAAATTCAAGAATATACAAGATATCTGTAGAACATACAAGATTCCTCTAGAACAATCTAGATTCATCAAGGACATTCAAGAGATTTCTAGAGTCTCAAAATAAAAAAAATATTAAATATTTAATCCATAATAATTTGGGATGTTACAGCACCTCATGAGGTATCATATTTAATAAACATATGTTGTAAACATAATGATAATATATATTTATTTAACTAAATTGTCTCTTTTTTTTTTAGTTTATTTGGTGCTCATACCAGCTGTGTTTGGAATGATTCCACATGTGTTCTACTAATTTGTTATCACATACTTGAGTGGTACCAGGTGGATCGAGTGCTTTGCCAGTTTTAGAGAGGACCAGCCGATTCCTGGCCCACCGATCCAGCTTGATCGATGGCACACGCGGTAAATGTGTGGCAAAACTGACACTGACTGGTCATAACGCTTCAGCCCATGGTTGACAATTAGAACCAATAGCGAGATCGGCTAGTCGCATGACAACCCCCATCATATTCACTGGATCATAGCTCCCAAAAAATGAAATAGTATTGGGCATGTACAAGAAGGTGGATTAATCCAGCCAACGTTGCCTAGGGTTATGTGGTAGATTTCTTGTTTATTGTCATTTTCATTTTTTTATGCATATTCTATTTTTTTGTAATTGATAGGGTGATGTGGCAGAGTATATGCGTGATCTTGTTCATTCGAACCCAAGACCTGAAGATGTCTTCCAACAATTTGAACTAGGGATGATGAACATTATTACTGCAATGAACGAACATAGAGACCATGTCATCTCTCATCCAGCTTCACCTATTTAGTACTTACCGGAGGCCATCATTCCAAAGGAGGTGTCATGGAAGAAATCTCATGGGTTGGTAGCAGTCAGAGAACGTATTTCTTATAATCCATGCTACGTACTGGGTGCTTTGTTGCCTTATCAGGATGCAACTTCAGCCGACTATCAGACCCAACTTGGCTTTGGATTTAATGGGGTCGGTCCCTCATACACAGACATTGGCAGCTCCTCTTCTTTCCCTTATGTGCCAACACACCTAGCAAAGGGTGATTTCTTCAATTCGGTGTCAATGCAGCAACAATATGACCTTTCATCATTATTTGCTGGGCCCTCTATGGATAATGCTGAATTTGGAATAGAATTTATGACACAGCCTCGTATGATACCCCCAGTTCAATCTCCTGTATTAGATTTGAATTCTATCCTTGATGTTCCCAAAACTATAGGAGAAGATAATAATGGGGGTGAAGAAGAAGAAGAAGAAGCAGAAGAAGAGCAATAGGAAGAACCACGTTGTTGACGGTCTCAACGAGTGATTACGCGACCGCGTTATGAGACCGGTAGCCATTTCAATTAAGTTGTACGCCATATAAATTATATATTGTAACACTTTTAGTTTTAATATTAATTGATTTGTATATTTATTGATTGACAATTATGAGTTGATATTGTTTTATGCATCTAATAATTGTTATTAAATAATTATAAATTTATACTTAGATGCACAATTATATAAAAATATTTAATATCTATAATTCATATTGATTATTTATTATCTTTATTTAATGATTATGATTTAAATTAAAAAATTATTATTTATTATACTAATTTATCAAATTATAATGTTTATAATATTACTAATTATATATTAAATATAAAAATTGTTCATATTATTACTTATATTATGTAACTAACTATAATTATATTGTTTATATTTTTAAATAAGTAATAAAGCATTTTTTTCATTCTAAACCTCATAAATTACTCTAACTTATATAAATTATACCTAATAATATTATTTATTATACCAATTTTTATACTTGATTTTTTTTAACACTAGCAGAGAATTTCCTTCAATTTTTTTTTATTTTTAAAGAGTCTCGGCCAGTCCAGAGCTGAAACTCTAACATCTATTATTTTTTAGAGTCTTAGCTAGTAATTGGCCGAGACTCCATTATATATTTTTTTTTACTAATAGACTCGGCCATCTAATGGCCAAGTCTCTTTAGTTTTTTTTTTTTAAATGGTAACTAAGTTCTTGACAAATTTTTTAAAAAAGAATTTGTTGAGTTTGTGGCCAGAGTTCCCTTAAAAATTTTTAAAAAAAATTTAGACGGATGATGTGATAGATTATCTGCCTCAGTATTTTTGAAAAAGTAATATTGGCTTAATTTTTTTTTTCAAATCAGTAGCATTTCCCTTGAAACCCCCTAACTGGGAGGATTACTAATACTAATTTATTGTTAGAAATGTTTCTAATTATGTGGTTAAGAAGGCACTTATATATCAGAGCCATATTTAAAAAAACCTTATCAATATGTAGTTATTCTAATTGCCACACTTGTAAGACAAATAATCCAAAGGGAAATTGACCACAAAAAAAATAAGTCAAATTAAGAGTACAACAGTCCACCAATAAAAAGAATAAAGAAAAATAATCCCAATCGCATCACATTGCTGAATATAACATATTTTTGTCATCTCATATGCGAACCAAGTAGAGAGAAATCTGCACCCACTTTTAAAAAAGTTGATAATAAAAAAAGAAATCAACTTGATGAAATTTAGATGTTGGTTATAAAAATTAACTATTTAAATTAAATTAGATAAAGATTCACTCTAATACTTTAAAGGTATTGGAGCATCTATTTTTTTTTAGAGTTATTAAATTATTTGATCTAATGATTTTTTTAATTTTTTCTTTTATTTTTTAGTTTTACCAAAAAAAATTTACAATTTTTTTAATTTAATGATAATTATAAAGACAATAAAAAATAAAAAATAATAAAATAGTTATAAATTTTTTTTAAAAGAATATTAAAAAAATAAAAAACGTCGGGTCAGATAATTCAACGACTTTAGAAGGACCTGATACTCCAGCACAGCACTGGCCTGGGTCCTCATCCAATTAAATCAAGCACAGAAATTAAAGTCCTCTTGACGCACCATGTTCTTTTAAGTTCTTCTTCAAGAAGCTATCACACAAATTTTTTTTTTTTAATGGGTTGTGGGCCCCACTTAAGGATGACCCAGAGGCAGAGCACAGTCAGTCAATCACAACTGTTTGGTCTTTAATAATCTTCATGCCTTTCTCTAAACTTAAATCGTTTGTACTTCACAGTAAAACTTTAAAGTAAATTATAGGAATCAAATTAATAACTTGAGCAAATTATAAGCACCAAATGATTAATTTTTCCTTTATAAAATGAGTGACCAACACGTATTAGATGTACTTAACCCTTGAGGATTTCATCAATATATAGTTATTCCAATTGCCACACTTTTTAAGACAAACAATCCAAAGGAAAATAACCACAAAAAATTCATAAAATTCAAATTAAGAATACAACAGTCCACGGATAAAAAGAATAAAGAAAAATAATCCCAATTGTATCAAATTGCTAAAAATAACATTAAAATTTCACCACAGTGCCAGACATCAACAATTGTTGGTTTGGATTATTAATTTTTATAATTAATAATTCAAATTTTAATATAAATTTAAAAAAATAAAAAAAATAACATAATAAAATTTAAAATATTAATTATAAAAATTAACAATTTAAATTAGATCAAACACAAATATCCAAAGTTCTTTTGATGCAACCCGTCCTTGCCAATTAAGTATTCCCTCTCTTTCTTTTATGTACGTATAACTCCTTCATCAAGAAGCTGTCACATAAAGCTATAAAAATCCTCGTTTAGGCACACAGATCTCTCTCCGTTGTTAAAGAGTAGACATAATATATAGCATGTCATCAGTATCATTAGTATCATCATCATCACCATCGTCTTCATCATCTTCTTCTTCGACTAATACTCTCTCCGTCGATGAATTCCACCTCTCTGCCCTTTTCGAGGAAGACCAGATATTTCCAATCACCGATGAGAAATACGCAGAACAGATTCAGCTCCAAGAGGCCCTCATGTCCTCTATATCCACCAAAATTCTCAAGACGGTAGAATCCTCTGCAAAAGTTACTTCTCTGAAGGGGAAAGAGAAAGAGAGCGGGGAATCTTCTGGAAGCTTCGACGACTCCGTGAGCTTCTGTGAAATCTGCAAGGACACTAAAGCCACTGACGAAATGTTCACCAACAACAAAAACTGCACCCACAAGTTCTGTTCCGACTGTACAACATCCTATATTTCATCGAAGATTCAAGAATCCATATCGGTGAAGTGCCCCGATCCCAGATGCGGGGGAGTGTTGGATCCTCTGTTGTGCCGTACGATCGTGTCAGAGGAGGTGATTGGGAGGTGGGAAGATGCTCTGTGCGAGAATCTGTTGGTGGCGTATGAGAAATTTTACTGTCCCTTCGTGGATTGCTCGGCGATGATGGTGGTGGAGGAAGGGGACGAGGTTAGTGTGACATCGTCGGAGTGTCCGAACTGCAGGAGGCTGTTCTGTGCGCAGTGTAGGGTTTCGTGGCATGCAGGGATGGAGTGCGAGGAGTTTCAGGCCTTGAAGAAAGGTGAGAAAGAGAAGGATGATCTGTTATTGATAGGGCTTGTTAAGGATAAGAAATGGAAGAGATGCCCTCACTGCAAATTCTATGTGGAGAGGGTTGATGGATGCCCTCATATTTCTTGCAGGTATGTGTTTTCTTCTTTGTTGGTTAATAGAACGATTCTTTTTTGTTTGTTAAATGGGGATGAATATTAGATAAGATTTGGATATCTTGGTATGTGGTAATTATAAAAATTTCAAAATTAAAGGATGTGTGGGTTTGCATTATGCAGGTGTGGAAATCAGTTTTGTTATAGCTGTGGATCCGATTGGAATCAACATCATGTGTGTCCTTCTCCCTGAAGATTCAAAGATGATGTTAGCATTCATGTTTTGAACAGTCAATGTTGACTTCAAGCATATCAAGCAGAATGTTTATGTGACTCACAATATACTGCGTCAAATTATTGAATTGAACTACTTGTTATGCTGTGTTTTCGTTTGAGGTTTTGAATGGATTTGGCGAAATCTGGCTTTGCTCCTACGCGCTTCACAGCCGTAGGATCAATTGTCTTTTTGCTTTTTTCAACTCTGTCTGAACTAGCTTTTCCACTTAGCTCTGCCTTCAACATATTTTTTCCCCATCTCAGATAGTTAAGTAGTTCATGAGATTTGGGTAGAGATCATATACATATATATATATATATATATATATATGTTTGGTTTCTGGTTCATTAAAATGAAAAATGTTCTGATTACGTGTGTGTGTGTGTAATATATACCGGATTGGTCTCCTCGATCCAATCACGTATCATGAATTGAATCCAGGAAGCTGCAATCATATTAAACCGCTTCCCGATGTCCTTGAGAATTCTGCGAGCTGGAGCGCTTCGCGACCGTAGGATCAAATTGATCCTACGGCTGTGAAGCCCGTAGAAGGTTCCTACGCAGCCGGACCCCGATGTGGCAATTTTAAAAATTGAATTGAGATTTTTGTTTGTTCAATCAGTAGCTCACCTTAGTGAAGCCAAATTTGGTCTTAAAACTGTTTTTATTTGTGTATCAATGAGTATGAATATCAATTACTCAACCTATAAATCTTTCTGGGACAAAAATATAACTAATTCAATTGTGTGTGTGTGTGTATGTGCAAAAAGAATCATTTTCGTTTTCTAAATTTTTACTAAAACTTCAATTTTGTTACAAAATTCTTTTTTTTTTGACCAATTTTATTCCACATTTTTATAATTAGTGTCAATTTTAGCCCTAAAATTAAATGTCATATAAATTCTTGATGGAAAAACATTCTATGGCCTCTTTCACATATCAATACCAATTTATTTAGTTGATTACTTATACGTCATATGTATACTTAAATTGGTAAATTTGTCCCTCTTCTTTTGAAACTGAATGAACAATACAAGATGAATGATAGTAGGGCAAATTTGTCATTTTTAGTATATATTTAACATAAGTGAATAGGTAGATAACTTAAAATTGACATGTACAACAACAAAGGTCGTGTTTTTGGTCAAGAATTTAAATGGCATTAAATTTTATAGACAAAACTGACACCAATAAAATAAAATGTGAGGCAATAAAAATTACTTAGATAAAATTGAAAATTAATCAAAATTTAGAGACAAAAATTGTATTTTTATTTTCAATTTTTCAAAGGAAAATGAACATACAATATTTGCTGGGATGTTGAAGCATTGCTGAATGAGAAAGCCAAAAGAAAGGACAGATTCAATTACAAGGGAAGATGCGAAAATATGGCAGAATATATAAAAAGGCTTAAGATTTGCATCAGATGGTTCCAAGACCTTGAGCTAAGCTACTCACTAGAGCAAGAAAAGTTAAAGAATTCATTGGAATTATCCCAGCAAAAATGCAGAGAGATAGAGTTGCTACTTAAACTCAAGGAAGAGGAACTGAATTCAATTATTGCGGAAATGAGAAGGAATTGCACTTCTTTACAAGAGAAATTAATGAAGGAGGAATCAGAAAAGTTGGTCGCAGTGGAATCTCTTGCCCAAGAGAGAGAGACTAAGCTTAACATTGAGACTTGAGAGGTCACAGACTACTCTGTCAGAGGACCTTGGAAGAGCACAACGAGAGCTTCAAAGTGCAAATCAAAAGATATCATCACTCAACGAATAAGCGTTTACAAGACTACGTAACAAGCTTACAGCAATACAATGGAAAGCTTCATACAGAGCTTTCTACAGTTGAAGATGAACTTAAGCGCGTAGAAAAAGAGAAGGCCACTGCTGTGGAAACCTCACCATGTTAAGGGGTCAACATACTTTGTCCAAATCTTCTCAAGAAGAGGCCATAAAACAGAAGGATGTTCTGGCTAGTGAAGTTACATCGCTTAGAGGAGAGTTGCAACAAGTCAAAGATGATCGAGATCGTCAATTATCTCAAGTGCAAATTTTAACTTCTGAATTAGCAAAATTAAAAGAATCTACTGAAAAGTCCTGCACTGAACTGGACAATTTGAGGATAAAATCGAATGAACTGGAGGCAAGATATTCTATGCAAGATAGTCAGATAAAGACATTACAAGAGAAGCTAGCAGCTGCAGAGGAGAAAGTGCAGGTGTCTGATATATCTGCACTTGAGACAAGGACAGAGTTTGAAGGGCAACAGAAACTTGAAAATGAGTTACAAAGACGCTTGGCTGATGCAGAATATGAACTGATAGAAGGGGAGAAGCTGCGGAAAAAATTACATAACACCATTCTGGAGTTGAAAGGGAACATCCGTGTATTCTGTAGAGTGCGACCTTCATTGCCTGATGAAGGTTGTAACACAGACAGCAAGATTATCTCTTAACCCACATCAATGGAAGCTTCCGGACGGGGCATCGACTTAAACCAAACTGGCCAAAAACATTCTTTTACATTTGATAAGGTTTTTGCGCCAGACACATTACAAGAAGTATTTGTAGAAGTTTCACAGTTTGTACAAAGTGCTCTCGATGGTTATAAGGTTTGCATCTTTGCCTATGGTCAGACAGGGTCAGGGAAAACCTATACGATGATGGGCAGACCTGGACATCCAGGGGAAAAGGGGTTGATCCCTCGATCACTAGAACAAATATTTCAAACGAAGCAGTCTCTGCAATTCCAAGGATGGAAATATGAAATGCAGGTGTCAATATTGGAAATACATAACGCAACTATTCGTGATTTGCTATCTACAAATCGATCATCATTAGATGCAACACGCACAGAAAATGTTACTCCTGGAAAGCAGTATGCAATCAAACATGACGCTAATGGAAATACAATTGTTTCTGATCTCACAGTAGTGGATGTTCAAAGTGCTAAAGAGGTTGCGTTTCTTTTAAATCAAGCTGCAAATAGCAGGTCTGTCGGAAAAACCCAGATGAATGAACAATCATCAAGAAGTCATTTTGTGTTCACTCTTCGTATATATGGTGTTAATGAGAGTACTGACCAACAAGTACAAGGTATTCTGAATCTTATTGATCTTGCTGGGAGTGAGGGTCTTTCAAAGAGTGTGTCAACCGGGGATCGGCTGAAAGAAATCAAGCAATCAACAAAAGTTTATCATCAGGTGACGATATATTTGCATTGTCAAAGAAGAAGGATCGTGTTCCTTTCAGGAAATCAAAGCTTACATATCTACTTCAGCCTTGCTTAGGTGGCGACTTGAAGATACTAATGTTTGTGAACATCTCTCCTGATGCTTCCTCGGTGGGAGAGTCACTGTGCTCTTCCGATTTGCCTCCCGAGTAAATGCCTGTGACATCGGAACACCTCGGCGACAAACCTTGAAACCCTGCAATCCCTGTTAAACGTGGCCGAAATAGGTCCAATTGGGCCTAAACGTCCCTCAAGCCCAAGAAAGGCGCATCAGCTGGCCCAACCTTCCAACCCCAACTTGACTATGGTGTGGTGGTGGTGTTGTGTGTGTGTTTTTTAGATTAAGATAATGTATATATTTTGTGTGTTTTTTAGATTAAGATCATTTATATTTTATACATATGCAAAGTATAGGAAGTGATTTAAGAAAAAGTAAATTATAGGAATCAAATTAATAACTTGGGCAAAATTATAGGACCAAATGATTAATTTTTCCTTTATAAAAATAGTGACCATTACATATTTATTATACTTAACTCTTAAAGTATTTGTCAAAGTTTTCAAAATTGGACTGATGGTTGAACTATTTGAGACATTAGTTAAAGTCACATGTAACGCCCAGAAGAACAACTTTAGATCCCTTCCACTTCTGGAGCTTGGGAAAGAAAAATAAAACAAGCCAACTCTCCTTTTGCGAGGTTCGTGTGTCGAGCAAGTTTTGAAAAAATGTCAATGATCATACCGTTGTCAAATTGTAGTTGAACATGTTTATTTTAAAATATTAAAAAATAATTTATATAGTTAAAGACTAAATATAAATTTACAAATTCAATTAAAAATGATATTTAATGTCAAATTATACAAAACAATATCTACAATAAAAATTTTACAACAAAAATTGACTAAATAATAAAGAAATATTATTAATCAATATGATTTTTATTCATATTAAATCCATAAATTATTAATATAATAACATCTTCACTACAATTGGCATATCAAAAATTCACAACAAAAATTGACTAATAAAGAAATATTATTAATCAAGACAATTTTTATTCATATTAAAACCATAAAATATTAATATAATGACATCTCCACAACAATCGGGTGATATGTAACATTAATTTTCATAACCTGATTATAGAATGAGAAAAATTTAAAAATTTAAAAAAATTCAAGTAGACTCGTTCAACTTGTTCGATCGATTTTTGTCCAGTTCCCAGAGCAGATCTCTATTAGACACCAAACATCTAATAGGGTGTTAGTCTAATATGAATTATTAATTTTTTAAAATCAACGGTTCAAATTTTAATATTCTTTTATAAAAGTTAATAATAAAAAAAGAAATCAACCTTATGAAATCTAAACGTTTGATTATGGAAACTAACATATCCAAATTAAGAGTGTGTATGAAAGCCTGGTAGGTTAAACGTGAGTGGGACAAACTAAATTTGATTGAATATGGTTGGAGAAAACTAGGTTTAGATGAACGTGATTTATGTTTGAAAGACATTTGAACAAATATGGTTTGGAGCAGACAAACATGGTTTGGTATAGAAACATGATTTTTGGATATTAGTGTACAAACGTGATTTGAAATGTGTAATTATCAGAAAAAGCATGAATTTTTTATTTCATTTTTTGATGTAACATTATTATTTATTGTCATTTATTTAAAAGGAAACTTAATTCTTTTTTGTTTATTTGTCTAATATTACAAATTAATCACTAATGAATTATTTTTTATTAATAAATTAATTTTTTATTTTGAAATTACTAATTAAAAATTTAATTAATCACTAATTATTCACAATAATTTAAATATCTCTAATTAAATTTCAAAACATTTTTCTTCTCTATTAAATTAATTTTATCTCTAACTAAATTTCAATACAATTTTTTTCTCTATTAAATTAATTTTATTTCAATTAAAATTAATGAAAAAAGCTTATAATAATTTAATGAAAACAAGATTCTCATTAATTTGGCTAATTAAATTAATTAAATTGAACTATGATTTTCAATGCTATTTAAAAAATTAGGAAAATAAAACAAAAAAACTTAATTGCATAAAAATAAATTAAGAGATTCATTCTCACAATAAAAGAAATAGTTAATTCTACAAATAACTAATAATTATTTAGTATATGTTCTACCATTTGATCCCTAATAGTGTCTCGAATACAGTCTATTTTTAGGCGAAAATGTTAGACTGGTAAATGAATTGAGGCAACCACATGGTTTCTACTATCTTCCTCAATGATATCTTTACTGTCTGAACAATTAAGATCAATGTCTGTATAATTAAGATCAACGTCTGTATCAGCGTGTCTTCTTATGAAATTATGTAATGTCATTGTTGCAACCAGCAATTGAACTTGTGTTTCCATTTTGAATTTAGACATTCTGTCCAAGATTGCGAATCTATTCTTCCGTACTCCGAAAGTTCTTTCAATAGTAGTTCTTAAACTGCAGTGGTAGTAATTGAATACTTCGTTGTGGTTGGCAAATCCGACCGAACGTTTGAAAGTAGGAATATGATAACATTCACATTTGTAGGGACCGATATATCCAACTGATTTTAGATAACCTGAATTCACCAAATAATATTTATCTAAAAAAATAGAATAGATAATCATTATAGAGATAAGACAAACAAGCTTGAGAAAATATGAAAATTAACTAATCATGAAGCAAAAAAATATACTTGGAGGTAGATGTGGAAAGTTCATGGCAAGAGTGGTGATAGTTTAATACCCGTTAATTTCGGAATATAATTCGCTTGAGAGTATTTTAGAATTTTACAACGTTACTTTAGTTATTTATTTTGGTCATTTTTAATTTTCATATTTAATTGTTCTCTTTGAATATTATTTATGAAAATTGAGTTAATTGACTGACTTAATATTTGCACCATGTGGGATATATTCTAAGAATGGTGAAATTCATGGAAAAGTGGTTTAAGAATGGTCAATTAGTCCATTTGTTGTAAATTGACTGGATGAGTTTGGATGTTGGGTTATGGATACCCATGGGTTATTCAATAACTCATTAGAAATATTTAATATAAAGCTTCAAAAGTACCCCCTCATTTCTCACGCAGAAGGAAAAGCTGAAAACTGAACAGTGGAAGTTTCTCTCGTTTCTTCATCCTCTTCTCAAATCTTTTCCTTGATCTTCAGAGTTTTGATTATTTGTTCGGTTCAAAAGCTTTGTAAGGATCAAAGGTAAGCTTTAATCTCATTATTTTCCTTAAATCTAAGTTTATATGGAAGATTAGAGGAGGTTTTGTTTTTGAAGATTTTAATGATAATTCATGAATCTTAATTGTTTTAGAAGTTATATTTGAGTTAGGATTGAGTTATAGTCGGTTAAAAGAGTTGAGATTCTGGTTTTGAATCAAGAAAGGAAAGGATGAAAATTTTCTGGGAAGTTTCTGCAAATTCGAAGTTACTGTAGCGACCAGAAAGTTCGGAAAATTTTTCGAGTTACTGTAGCAGTTTACTGTAGTATCGGCAGTTAACGGTATTGTAGCAGTCAACGTTACTGTAGCGAACCGTACTGTAGCAAAACCGTCACTGTAGCAAACCATTACTGTAGCAATCAGAAAATTTTGCATATTTTCATGATTTTATTTCCTTTCTTATGTTTCCTTGTAATATATTTTACTAGGAAATTTTCCTACACAAATTCTAGTGTGGAACAAGGTAAACTTGGACAAACATCAAGGTAAGTGAATAACCTTGCTAAGCTAATTTGATATTACTAGTCAAAGTACAATATAAGTCCCATTTACAATATTATTGGTATATTTTTTTTACAGAAATTCAAAGGAATAAGAGTATGTAGAAATTATTTTATTTCATGGCAATTGTACTATGTGATAAATTCTCACTATCTTATTAATGAGTAAAGATCTACGGGATCTAATACATGAGTTTGAAAGGGTTAAAGTCCCATACTACTCAGTGCATAACGATAAAAAACTATACACGAGTTTGAAAGAGTTAGAGTCCCATATTACTCGATGTATATTTATGAGAACTTATTCACGAGTTTGAAAGGGTTAGAGTCCCATACTACTCGGTGTATATCTATGAGAACTTATTCACGAGTTTGAAAGGGTTAGAGTCCCATACTACTCGGTGTATATCTATGAGAACTTATTCACGAGTTTGAAAGAGTTAGAGTCCCATACTACTCGGTGTATATCTATGAGAACTTATTCACGAGTTTGAAAGGGTTAGAGTCTCATACTATTCGGTGTATATCTATAAAATCTTATTCACGAGTTTGAAAGGGTTAGAGTCTCATACTACTCGATGTATAAGACAATTAATTATATGAGTAAATGTGGTATTTGTACTTTTGATATTTTATATAGTACAGTTATTTACTTACTGAGTTTTTAAATAAACTCACACTCCCTATGATTATCTTTTCAGATACAGGAAACAAGGAAGAAGAGTATCCGTTTGAAGATTAGAAGCCCCTTGGAGTTATTATCTGTTTCTGTCTGGTGGGATACCAGTACAGTACTTATTAATGTGAATACTAAGAACGCTCTGTACTTACTATAGGTCTCCTAGGCTTGCGATGAGATAAAAACATCAGATTATGTATGCCTATATTTGCTTATCAAATGAATATAATTCTATCGTGTGGAATGAATGATTAAGGTTGAATGTAAAACCTTACAGAATATATATAAATAACTTATGTTTGAGAATTTTATCAAATGAGTAGTATCTTTTCACATGTTCAATTTTTGGGATGTGACAGATAGCCTCTTCCTAACTAAGCAATACAAATGTGAAACAAATGTCCTAATCACACACAACTAACACATTTTACGTGAGATATCCTTTTTTTCCAATAAACCTCGGTTGGTCACTTGCATTAACTACGCACTGGATATGAGTTCGACAATTGCGCTCGATGGCATCCTTGAAATAGGGCCAATATCGTTGGTCATTTCATATTTTAAGAGAAATATCACTAAATGAACGATCCTAAAGCCTAATATAATTGAAAGAAAGCTTCAATAAACCAACCAATATTGCATGAATTCGTCTACTGATTGTTTCTCCTGAGTGTTAGAACCTTTCTTGTAGGACTCTGTTTCCTACCCTATGGCCCATCATGTACAAGAACATAGCAACCATCTCCTGAACTCCTACCCGTATAGACCCTCTAAGCCACACTCAATTAATTCATGACATAGCTGATGGAAAACATTTTGTTCCATGTGGAACATCTCATGGCAACGAATTGGATGTCCCTGTAATATGTCTACTACCCATGAATGTACAGGCAGTTCATTTGTTCTATGTGATTCTTTGGACATATATAACTGATAGTATGTAGCAACCATTGCTGTTGTAATTGTGACTTGATCATTATCATCTATTTTTGAATTTTGTTATACGTTTCGAGGATCCATTCACACCTAAATATTCATAATACACATTAAAGCAAGTAATAGTAATAAAACATCATATTACAGGCGATAATGTTGTTACACTAGTTTGAATTAAACTAGGAATGATGAAGATACGGTTGATACTATAGTTCAAATAAAACTAGGAATAATAAAGATAAGGTTTATACAATAGTTCAGATAAGAAGCTATGAATAATAAAATTCAATTTTTTAAAGTGGTCTGAAGGGTATTGAACTGTAACTCGAAGCCAACTAAGTAAAAAGTGTGGCTTCCCCAGATTTGTTGTAAACAATTCCCTTGCTTTCTCATGCACCAGTAAATTGCAACAGTGACCATAAAAATTAGGGTAACTTGTAACTTTATTCATGTTCTGAAGGACTTCCACTAATTCCTGCATAGATGACATACTTGGTCGAGCATATGGCTTATCTATGGAACTAATATATGAGCTATAAGTATCAGCTATTGAGCTTACAGCTACAACTAACTATCTAGCATTAGATGTTTTGCCTTTTCCTTTCACTTTATCACCAGCAGCCCTTTTTCTTTTTTCACCACTTCTCTAACTAGGTTGTGTGGTGGTGGAAATTCCTACAACCACTAAGTTCTCCTCACTATCCCCACTTCCTTCTTTCATGTCTATCGGCATGCCATCCCTTGTTAGACGATAAACATCATCATCATTCATGCTAGTTGGAAGTGTCCCAAATGTGGGTGCCTAAGCATATTGACCATTGACCATCACATCCTTAAAAAGTATAGTCAGTCGGGCTATAAAAGTAAGCCCTTTATACCTAAATTTTCATATTGAGAATTTTCTTGCACAATCCCAAAATATATTATCTCAGCAAATAAAAATAAAGTGTACATAATCTCTAGAAAAGTTATGGTATCAATCATTCCGAAATCTTCTTCTCACACCATTCGTCAAGGGTATCGACAGTGTTCCTGACACTATCCTATCCTAGCCCTGTTTCATTGGCAAATAATTTGTACCACGCTTGCCATTCTTTTTTCAAACTATCCCATTTGTTTTTCAGTTTGGTTTTGTCATAGTTCTTATCACTCCAGTTGTTGAATTTATTAACAACATTTTTCACCCAGTCTTTGTTAGCATTGTGCCATTGCGTTCTCCTTTATTAATTTGATTCAAGAAAGCTTGGATAAATTGCTCTGTTGATCTTATATCCCAAGAGGCATTTCCACTCTTCTCTAGTGAGTATAAAATATTAATTAAGACCTATGACAAGTTGCTTAGCTATGTACTTAATTAAGTATGTACTTAATTTCTATACTTACATAGCCTTCTATACTTAATTTCTCAAATCGTAAACTAATCATGTACTACTAAACTAAACTAAAACACACTTCTAATTAATTTCTTCTATTTTAAATTATTGTTATCTCAATTACGATTATTTGTATTTTCTAATTATATAGGTATCTATTAAATTATATATATATATATATATATATATATGTTTTTTCTAATAATAAGATTACTCAAATTAAATTAAAACAAGCTTCTAATTAATTTTATCTCAATCAATTTCTTCTATTTTTATTTTATCTTTATGTCAATTACAATTATTTGTCTTACAAACTAATAAAAAGATTCATGAATTGATTTTGATCTAAATAAAAATTATTTGACAAACAAGATTACTCAAATAATTTTTATTTTATGTATATATCTATTAAATCAAATTATATATATTGTTTCTTCTAATAATAATTTGTATCTCAATTAAAATTATTTGTCTCAAATTAAACTAAAACAAGCTTATAATATACTAGTATACGATATTTGTTTGTTTCTTCAGAAAATTATATTAATTAAGTCAGTAGATTAATTATGTTAATTATGATTAATTAATTTGTTTAGGATAATTAGAATTATGAAATATTAATCATGATTAGCTAATTAATTTTTTTTAGATTACCTAATTATTGAAAAAAAATGGTTGGCATACAAAATGCAAAAAAAAAAAAAAGAGCCCACTTTTACCAGGCCTAAGTTTGACCCCAAAAAAAAAAAACTTCTTCTTCTATGCCCAACCATAGCACTCGGGCAGGATGCGAGTCACGATGACCCAGTTGGAAAACCCAATTATTGCCACTGTATGGGGTTGTCGGAGAGCTCATTTCCATGCCGATCACCACCATCGGCACATGCTCGGCAAATTTTAGCCACAAACAACACACAACACCATATAACATAAGCAAATCGGACCATTGAACACACACGACTTTGCACAGTAGGCAATCAGAGGACAGAAAAAGCATACCTGTTGATGAG
Organism: Biancaea sappan; assembly: GCA_037074585.1. NCBI lineage: Eukaryota > Viridiplantae > Streptophyta > Magnoliopsida > Fabales > Fabaceae > Biancaea > Biancaea sappan. The sequence continues at coordinate 40,486,692 of CM073499.1, forward strand.
AAATGGCCAAAAATCGACAGAAAATAACGACACCCACAATCCAGTTGCAATAGGAAGATCCCGCACTGGTACACATGTAGCAGAGCAAATGAACACACACGCACAAAATGAACTTTTTTTTTTTAAATATACACACCAAAGACACATTGGGAGGCAAGGGGCAAAATTGAATATTAGGGGCAAATATACTGAAAATAGAATCAACTCCACCCATGTTTGTTTGTCCACAAAAGCAACAAAATAGCGTGGTGACTCTACTGTGGTTTGCAAAGCTCCCAACCAGGTTTGACTCTAACGTAGTTTACGTGTTTTTCTTTCTAAACATCCAAGATTCACACAAAAGTGGATTGGCAGCACAGTAATCGTTGGTGCGGCAATATGAATGTGTAAATAAAAACACACTAAATCTAGAATTGAAATCCAAAGTCCTTCTTGAAGAAGTTCAAGAAGGTATAACACAATTTTTTTCTAATTGGTTGCGGGCCCCACTTAGGGATGACATAGAGGCTAGAGCACATTCAGTCAATAATAACTCTTTGGTCTTTAATAATCTTCATGCCTTTTTCTAAACTTAAATTTTTGTCAAATTGTTCGTAGTTCACAGTAAAACTTTAAAAGTAAATTATAGGAATCAAATTAATAACTTGAGCAAATTATAAGGACCGAATGATCAATTTTTCCTTTATAAAAAAGAGTGACCAATACGTATTAAATGTACTCAACACTTGAGGACTTCATCAATATATAGTTATTCTAATTGCCACACTTTTTAAGACAAATAATCCAAAGTAAAATAACCACAAAAATTCATAAAATTCAAATTAAAAGTACGACAACAGTCCACCAATAAAAGAATAAAGAAAAATAATTCCAATTGTATCACATTGCTAAAGATAACATATTAAAATTTCACCGCAAATCGTGTAAGACCAAAACTAAATTAAAATCATGGAGGGATAAAGCAAAAAAGTTTTCTCATCTCGTTGGCGCTACCGTGCGGACGAAGTAGAGAGAAAAAAGCACCGACTTCTGATGGAAAAGCGATTTCCCTCCAGTGCCAAGCATCTAGCAAGTGCTGGTACAATGGACCATTAATTTTTAATACTAACAATACACATTTTAACATTTTTTTTAAAATAACAGAATAAAATTTAAGATATTAGTTATAAAAATTAATGATCCAAATAATGTAATCTAAAGCTTATGGTTAGTAACAAATCAAATAGCAGTCCGTTAAGATAAGAAGCAATATTAATTTAAAAATATATTAATTTGAAATACGAAAAATTAGGAATAGATAAGATCACAGTGAAACTAATAATAATAATATTTTTAGATAATTATGAAATTTAATTAAATAAATTAAATAATTTTATTTTAGAGAAAAGTAAAATCAGGTCCACACCAGATCTATTTTACTCGCAAGGGAATAAATCAGCTAATCTGCACTACATTAGTTCGAGATGGTGAACACACGAAACCATTTCTTCCCTTAACTCTGTGTGAGTCAATTATTACATTCACATATATAAAGCTTCATTCTCTTTACCTTTAATTTTAGTCAACGTAGAATTTGATAATACTCTTTTGAAATATGCACACTTTAAACACTAGTTTTACAACAAAATACACAATCTGTTTCCATTTCTCAAGAGTGGAGTGCCTCCTGCTTTTCTTAAGTTGCCGTTGGATCACACTGATCCAACGACCAACATATTTTTTTTTTTCTAATGTGTTCATTTAGTATTGTAACGTGAAATAAATTGTCATTTTAAAATCTTCTCTTGTAGTATAATCATTTAAGGGTTTGTTTATTTTGTGAAAACATTTTTTATTTTTATTTCCAGTCTTCAATTCCTGAAATATTAAAAATATTTTTTTGGTGTTTTCAATTTTGGGCCAATTTTTAAAAAATGTTTTCAATAAAATATTTTCAATAAAATAAACTAAATACATTTTTAAGCCTATTTTCTCTTTTCAGTGAAAATAGAAACATGAAATGCCCAAACTAAACAGGTCTTAAATGTCTCAATATTGAACATTTTTAAAAAATTAAAATTTAATTTTTTAAAAGATGAAATAAATATCCAATATTGAGATATTTAGGGATGTATTTGATTTAGTTTACTAAAAATATTTTTTTTAAAATAGGGTCAAAATTGAAAATACAAAAAAAAAAAATTTCAGTGTTTTAGAAAATAAAAAATAAAAAATAAAAAAAGAAATTTTTTTTTACAAAACTAAGCAGACCCTAAAAGATTTTACTACAAGAAAAAATTTTAAAATGACAATTTATTTCATAGTATAATATTAAATAAATACATCAATATATATTTATATATATATGCTGGCCGTTGGATCAGGGGAGCTTAAAAAGCAGGAGCATGCTTTCCCTAAGAAAACGCAGGCACTCCGCTCTCCCATTTCTCTGTATATTTCTTAGTTATTTACATAAAGCTATAAAGGTCCCTGTTTAGGCAAACGCAGATCTCTCTCCGTAGTTAAGAGTAGACATAATATAGTATCTTCATCGCCGTCGTCGTCTTCATGATCATCTTCTTCGACTAATACTCTCTCCGTCGATAAATTCTACCTCTCAGCCCTTTTCGAGGAAGACCAGATATTTCCAATCTCCGAGATTTAGCTCCAAGAGGCCCTCATGTCCTCCTTATCCCCCAACGTTCTCAACACGGAAGAATCTTCTGCAAGAGTTACTTCTCCGAAAGGGAAAGAGAAAGAGAGCGGGGAATCTTCTGGAAGCTTCCACGACTCCGTGAGCTTCTGTGAAATCTGCAAGGACACTAAAGCCACTGACGAAATGTTCACAAACAACAAAAACTGCACCCACACGTTCTGTTCAGACTGTACTGCATCCTATATTTCATCGAAGATTCAAGATTCCATATCGGTGAAGTGCCCCGATCCAAGATGCAGGGGAGTGTTGGATCCTCAGTTATGCCGTACGATCGTGTCAGAGGAGGTGTTTGCGAGGTGGGCAGATGCTCTGTGCGAGAATCTGTTTGTGGGGTATGAGAAATTTTACTGTCCCTTCGAGGATTGCTCGGCGATGATGGTGGTGGAGGAAGGGGACGAGGTTTGTGTGACATCCTCGGAGTGTCCGAACTGCAGGAGGCTGTTCTGTGCGCAGTGTAGGGTTGCGTGGCATGCAGGGATGGAGTGTGGGGAGTTTCAGGCCTTGAAGAAAGGTGAGATAGAGAAGGATGATCTGTTGTTGATGGAGCTTGCGAAGGATAAGAAATGGAGGAGATGCCCTCACTGCAAATTCTATGTGGAGAGGGTTGATGGATGCCCTCATATTTCTTGCAGGTTTGTACTTTTTTTTTTGGGGGTCAATAGAATGATTCTTTGTTTATTTGTTTGCTTGCTTGAGACATTTGTCTAGGAGAAACAAAATGGGGATGAATATTACAATGGCCAAATCTATTCTTTTTTATTAACGTGGTCTATTCTACTCACGAAATATGTTGATTAGTAAAAATAATAGATTTAAAATAAAAATAAAATATGTATGACAAAATTAATGCAAAAAAAAGTTAGAAACATAAAAATAATAGGTTTGAGTGTTATATGCTTAATTTTTGTTTCAAATCTACTAACCAAGTAGTTATTATTTTCCGTCAGTAGAATAGATGGCGTTAATAAAAAGAATAAATTTAAAATAAAAATAAAACATTTATGACATGACTGACGTAAAAAAATATCATGGACATAAAAATGATAGATTTTAGTCCTATATGTTTCATTTTATTTAGTATCTATTTTTTAACTAATCACTTAGTTAGTATTTTTTATTAGTAGAATAGGCAGCGTTAATAAAAATGATAGATTTGAAACAAAAATAAAATATATAAAACATAACTGATGAAAAAAAACTTTCAGATTTAAAATAAAAATAAAACATGTAAAACATAAATAACACATAAAAAAATTAGATGCGAAATTAAAATTTAGTGTAAAAATGTAAAATGCACTTTTTGGTATCTTGGTATGTGGTAATTATAAAAATTTCAAAATTAAAGAATGTGTGGGTTTGCATTATGCAGGTGTGGAAATCAGTTTTGTTATAGCTGTGGATCCGATTGGAATCAACATCATGAGTGTCCCCCTCCCTGAAGATTCAAAGATGATGTTAGCATTCATGTTTTGAACAATCAATGTCGACTTACAATATACTGCCTCAAATCATTGAATTGAATTACTTATTATGCTGGGGTTTTGAATGGATTTGGCAGTTTTTATAAATTGAATCCAGAATATTTTTTGTTCAATCACTAGTTCACCTTAGTGAAGCCCAAATTAGTCCTTAAAACTGTTCTTATTTGTGTATGTATCAATGACTCTGAAGATCAATTACTCAACCTATAAATCTTTCTGGGAGAAAAATTGAAGCAATTCAATTGTTGGTAGGATCAACGTACTAACATATATACACACACACGTGTGTATATATATATATATATATATATATATATATATATATATATATATATATATGCAAAAGAATCATTTTTCGTGTTCTAAATTTTTACTAAAACTTCAATTTTGTTCCAAAATTTGTTTTATCAATTTTATTCCACATTTTTATAATTAATGACAATTTTGTCCCTAAAATTAAATGTCACATAAATTCTTGATGGAAAAACATTTTGTGGCCTCTTTCATTGTACATGTCAGCAATAGTTTGTTTAGTTGATTACTTATACTTGATATGTATATTTAAAATGATAAATTTGTCAATCTTCTTAAACTGAATGAACAATACAAGACGAATAATAGAAGGAGAAATTTGTTATTTTTAGTATATGTTTAACGTAAGTGAATAGTCAAATAAATTGACATTGAAATGTACAACAAAAAAGGTTACACTAATGTTTTTTGTCAAGAATTTAAATGACATTGAATTCTATAGACAAAACTGACACCAATCAAAAAAATGTGAAATAAAATTGACACAAAAAAATTATTTAGATGAAATCGAAATTAAATCAAAGTTTAGAGAGGAAAATTGTATTTTTATTTTCACTTTTTCAAAGAAAAATCAACATACAATATCATTGCGATTAATTCTTTATTTGGTCAAATGGGCTAGGCCCAAATTGCAATTAATTCATGCTCTGCGAAGACGACGAAATGTTGGTCGGGTGGAATTCTACCTGGCCCAATTAGGTCAAATTGGGCCTCTCCGTCCCTCTAGCTTATGAGAGGCCCAACAGCTGGCCCACCCTATTTGTTAGTTATTGTACGTTGTTCTGTCTTTCAACAAAACATTTTGTTGTCCAAAAAAAAGAACACTTTTTGAAGTACATCCTTTGTATTCAAGATGGATGTAAGTCCACAAAACTGAATTCCCTCCTGTTATAGGAATATGATTCTCACATTTTTTTTAATCAAAGATTTTTATTTTAAATTATACAATTTTTTTTTAAAAATGTTTTCTTTTGATATGAATCGTTTAATATGGAATGAAGAGTTATGATCACGAATATATGGGAACGATATTTCTAATACAAACATGAGAAGGCTTGATTCTTAATGCATTTAAAAAGAAAATCTATCTATCAATTAGAGGGTCATTTAATGACTTTCGTTTTAAGACTAGTTTATATTTAATATAGGTCAAAAGAATTAACAAAAATAGTTACCTTAGTTAATTTAAGTGGTTCAAAATTTATTTATTTTTATTTAAGATTTAAGATTTAAATCTTATAGATAAAAAAAATTAATGTTAGAACAATTTAATCTAACTTGACTCAAATTAAATTAGACGAAACCTAATAAATATTTCAAAATGGATAGTTCTGAAAGAAAATAAAAAAATATAAGGCAAAATGTACGTCACATGATTCATGGGTCACGGGCACATTCTAGTTTCACCGCCACAATTTTATATCATTAATCTTAATATTAATACTACACCAACCTCCATAAAATTGTTCTTACTCCTACACAAATAAGTTAAATATTAGAATAAATTATTAATTTAAAATTTGAAAAATTATCATTACATCAATTTAGTCATTAAAATATTAAATGTTTCAATTTAGACTTTGTGAAATTGCATTTGCCTCTATTCAATAATCTTTTTTGCTAAGTTACAAAATCTTCTATTATCAAATATTAAATTTTTCATTACCAAAATTACTTTGATGAATTGATGGTCAAAATTGAAACAAACACAATTTTTTAAAGGCCAAATTAGTAATTTACTCTAAAAACTAAAAAGATTAATTTCTTTTTAGGTAAGTTGACTATAATCAACTTACTAGTAGGGGTGTGAATTGAGTCATGACAACTCACCAACCCCTCAATCCAAACTAATTTGTAAGATTGAGTTAAGTTGATAAATTAGTTTGATTTTATTTTTTTCAACCCTCTAAATTATTAATTTAGATAACAAACCAATTCCACTACTTCAATTTGGTCTTATCTTTTTCTTGTAGTTGGTTTCTTTTCCAGTGTGATTATGTCCATGAAAGTTAACAAGTACCCAATAATCTGCGTTTCAGTGGCTGAGATCTTTCCTTGCAAAGCTAACCCTTTTGACGCAGGTAGTGAAGTTGAAAGAAGGAAATGCCCTATAAAAGGTCAGTGAGAGTCTCTGCTCTGTTAGTATTGACATTATATGTATGCATGCAGCATGCTCCTTGTGCCAAGAATGTTGTATTTCGGCTTGATTTTCACTTAGTCTCTGATGTAGATGTTCAGTTATTGCACCTCCTGATCGGTTTAGTTAATCTAATAGTCTCAAAAAAAGACAATTTAGTTTATGGTATTTCATCATCATCATCATCTTCTTCTTCTTCTACTAAGTCTCTTTGTCAATGAATTCTACCTCTCAGCCCTTTCCGATGAAGATCAGGCATATATTTCCAATCTCGGATGAGAAATATGCAGAACAGATTCAGCCCCAAGAGGCCCTCATGCCTTCCTTATCCATCATGCTCAAAAACTGAGATACTAATTAAGATTCTCAACATGGATGAATCTTCTACAAGAATTCCTTCTCTAAAGGGGAAAGAATCTTCTGGAAGCTCCGACGCCTTCATGAGCTTCTGCGAAATTTTTATGGACACAAAACACGTCGACGAAATGTTCACAAACGAGAAAATCTGCACCCACGCGTTCTGTACAGACTGCATATCATCGAAGCTCCAAGAAAACATATACAGCAATGATCAAATGCCCTGATCCGGAATGCAGGGGAATCTTGGATCCTCTGTTCTGCCGTGCAATCGTACCAGAGGAGGTGTTTGGGAGGTGGGAAAATGGAATATGCGAGAACCTCTTTCTGGGGCTCGAGAAAGTTTACTGTCCCTTCAGGAATTGCTCGGCGATGATGGCGGTGGAGGAAGGCGACAAAGATTGTGACATCCCCGGAGTGTCCGAACTGCAAGAGGTTGTTCTGTGCTCAGTGTAGGTGTAGGGTTGCGTGGCGTGGCATGCAGGGATGGAGTATGAGGAGTTTCAGGGGTTGAAGGAGGATGAGAGAGATGGATGATCTGTCGTTGAGGGGGCTTGCCAAGTGTAAGAGCATGTTTGGTAGCATTGGAAATGGGAAAGAAAAATGGAATTCCTTGTTACTTTTCCTTTTCAGCTGTTTGGTATGGCATTCATGATTGGAAAACAAGCTTGGAAACCCGTATATGTACAGTGTCCTATTTTCCAGCTTTTTTTTTTCTTCCAAAACATGAAGGAAATGTAGCTTTTCACGGAGAAAACACTGTTCAATCTCAAAACTACCCTATCATTTATTATTAATCCCGATAATGCCCTCCCTGTTGCCCTAATGTGAAATTGAAGAAGTTAGATTCTTCATTGTGCTTGCTGTGTGAACCTCCAAGCGCTGTTGCATCCGACCATCTGCCGGTGACTGGTGTGGTTTTATCTTCTCTGGTTCATAGTTGCATAATATTTCTGGTATGGACGTTCTTCTCGTCTTCTTGTCCCATCTTTCATGGTCTGTAATTTACAATAGCTGTATAAGCAAGCGGAGAAGAAATGTTCACCTTTTATAAAAAATACTTGCAAAAACTTAGCTGACGACTGAATAGTTTGGGATGGGACAGAGGAGGATAACGACGTGAGAGGTTGAGAGACGAAACGTCACTGAGCGGCAAGTGAGGAATATAGAGGCACCCCACACGAAGACTAACTCGAGCTGTAGACGGACTAAAAGAGATGACGGGCGCTAATGAGACTCCAGTTTTCGATGGTTGACGGTTAGTGGAAGGTGTGAGTCTGAGACACGATGAGTGGAAGGATTCACGAGAGGATGAGACAATTAAGATGTCAGGGCAGATTTTTTTTTTTGAGTAAAATGTATTAATAAATGAGAAGGAGTATTTGAGTAATTTTTTTAATGTTTTTCCTATTTTTTCTTCAAATATTTCCATACTAAACACATTCTTTCCTATTTTTTTTTCTAATACATACCAAACACATTCTTTTTTTATTCATTTTCTTTTTTCTTTTTTCTTTTTCTTTTCATCTTTATCTTACATATCGAACGGGCCTAAGAGATGGAGGAGATGTTTTATATTAGTCTTCATGTTTCAAATATTCACATTTTCTTTTTGTTGCAAATTCATATTATTTTGAATTTTTTATCCAATTTATTAGGCATTTAACAAACATGAATATGTTTGGTAGGTAATCCGAGTTTACAATATAAATGATTAATATGAAATATCTAAAATATAAAGGACTAAAATAAATATAATGAATTAAATTATCATTTTGGCCTTCAAGAGAAAACATTATATATTATAGTCAAGGATTATGAAGTAAAGAAAATTTTAAAAAATGATGTAGTTTTTAGATGTTACTTCTAAGTGATATATCATAATTTTGCTTTTTGTAATAATTTAAGGAATAGAATATTAAGATTTGTTTGGTTGTGTTTTTTTATATTTTTATTTCGAAAATACATTTTATAAAATGGTTTTAAAAACTCGTTTTGAAAATAAAAGAATAAAAAATATGTTTGGACAATTTGTTTTGAAAAAAAATTAAACTTAAGAAAATAAGAAGATAACACTCTAGTTAATTTTTTTATTAAAAAATTGTATTTAATTACATAAATGTCATTAATGAACTTATTTATTTATGATAATGTTATTGCATTTTTTTTAAAATACTGTTTTCAGAAATATGTAAAATTGTATTGGTTTTTTTTTAAAACAAATTTCTTAAAAATAAAATACCAAAGAAGATTTTTTTTTTAAACAAAATTTGTTTTTAAAAACAATAACCAAAGAGGCCTTTATATTTTAAAGTTCAAAGTTTTTTTTTGAGGGCAAAAGAGCTCAAAGTCTAACCCCTAAATCCACAATATCCCAATCATACTACTTAAACTACAAAATTAATGGTGAAGTTTAAAGAGTTTTAATTCAAATGATACGTAATTTTTCCTCTAAATTTAAATGGTCAAGGGTTTATTAGATTTTGCTTAAATTTAAATTCAATCAAATTTTGTGCAGACGATGAGAATGAGAATTTTACAGTACACCTACTCACCCAATAAATCTATTTGGGAGAAAAATTGAAGTAATTTCAATTGTTGGTTGAAGATATTTACATGTGTGGTCTTCGTGGATACCTACCTGGCCCAATTAGGTCCATTTGGGCCTAGCCGTGCCCCAAGCTAAAGAAAGGCCCAATATGTGGCTCACACTTCCAATTTGGTCCTACACAAAACAAGTTAAAACTAGAGCAAACTATTAATTTAGTCCTAAACAATTGAAAAAAATTAAAAATCTTAATTTAGTTTTTGAAAATTACTTTTGTCTAATTTAATTATTTTTATTATTAAATTACAAAAAAATTGTTGTAAAAATTACTTTAATAAACTGAAAATACGATTGAAATTAAAATAAACACAATCTTTTTAAATTTTAATTAAAAAAAACTCAAAAAAAAATTAAAAAGGCTTCTTCCTTGGTGGGGTTGGCGCTTGTCAACCCATGGCTCTTAAGTCTTAATTGCATTAATTAGTCTCCATTTAACATAAATAAAGTCATTTGTCCTTCATAATTGATTCCATCAAATTTGATTCATTTTGTGCTTGCAGTCTCGTCTTAAGACTACAGGGATGGTCCATGTAATACAAACCTTCTCATCTTAGAGTAGCTTGTAAATTTAATTAATGACCAAGTGTTATATAATTTGTAATATTAAAGTATAATTAAAGTTACACATCAAACAAAATATAATATTTATAAAGGTATTTAATTGATGCCTTTTTTATCAAGTTTATATTAATTTAATATAATAAATTAATGATATTAATATAAAATGATATATATATATATATATATATATATATATATATATATATATAAATAATTTGGACTTGGGTTTTGGGGGACTTTAGGCCAGACCATCCTTTATAATTAATTAATATTTTTTGATTAATTTATTTAAAATGATGTGTTAATTAAATTTTGAATTATTTTAATAAATTCAAAATAATGTGTTTGGTGAATTTTAAATTCATTTTAAAATTTGAATAGACATGTTGATTAAATTTAAATAGACACATATTGAAAATTGATCAAATATAATTGTTCAAGCATATATATATATATATATATATATATATATATATATAACTTGGATAGAAAATATCCTGACAAAAGTTTTTTATTGTATCTTAGAAGAGTCTATATATAATTCTCTAATACAAAAATATAAATTTTTTAAAGATAATATGAGTCATGCCTCAAAGTCATTTTTTTCTCTATATTTTTCTAATATCAAATTGGTTTTGTTGCATTCAATTCATCATTATGCATGTACAAGAGTCAGTTTAGTTGATAAAATGTAACAACAGTTCTTTTTATTAATTTAGATTTAATCTCAATATAAAAAAAGTCAAAATGCAAAAAAAAACCCACCTTCAACTTTTGGTTGTGCAGTTTAACCCTTCAATTTTAAAAGTTGACAATAAATTTTCCTTAATCTTTAATATAATTTTGGTGCAATATAAGCCCTTCTTTGACTCTTTATCTAAAATATAACACTACTTGTCCACATATATACTTAAAGAGATCAAACTTCAAAAAAAAAAAAAAATCCAACCTAAATCATTTTAAGTAATAAAGCGATAGATAGCTTTCTTTCATACATTTTTTCACAAAAAAGACGCTTAGGATAATAGGTTAGATATATTTTTTTGTTAATTTGACTCTTTTAACCTACATGTGCACAGATGATATTTTGAAAGAAAAAAAAATCAACAAAAGGGTTATTGTACACAAAATTAAAAATTATAGGGGTTACTCCCAACTTCTAAAGTTAATGAAGTAAATTGCATAACCTCTTAAATTGATATATATATTTTTTAATTTTCATTTCGACCGAAAAATAAATACAATTAAATGTTATATATTATAATTAAAACCGAATTTTTTTAGGTGAATTTACAATGCAAATTTATATTTGTGCACCTAATGTACAGGTAAGATATTAATAACACTCGTTCTACATTCACGGTGTATTGAGAAAATATTATCAGCAATTTCGTATAGAAAGTCACATTTTTATTGCAATAAACTATTTTTAAAATTTTCTTTTTTTAAGGTGTTGGTAACGAGGGAGGGATCCCTAATACTAATTTTTTGTTAGAATTCTTATTAGGTGCTAACTAAAATGTAAATTACCGGTACAATAAAAATATTTTACTAATAGTTTAAGAAAATATTTCAATATAACCCACACTTAACGTGTATCCATCCAAGATCATTGCTCCAATAAAAATACGCCAGTTATGTGCTGCATGATAATTATATAGATGAAAATTTGCATCATAAAATTGGTCATATTTAAATTCAAATATCTATACATTCATGTCAAACAAAATACATAGAGCAGAGAAGACAAAACACATAATAAAATTGCAGAAATACACACGAATTTATGTGATTTAGTTGATATGACTTACATTTACGGGTAGAAAGTAGTTTCTTATTCTTCAGGCAAATGAAAACTGTTTACAAGGTATTGAAAAACTGAACAATCAAATACAACATATATAACCCAAACTGAGTCGCTATATAAAATAACAAAATTTATTAGTTTCGGCCTGCTAGCCTCATAGACTTTCAATTTTTTTTTTCTTGAGTTACACTCTTAAATTTTAAGTTGGGTCATAAATTCGATTCAACAAAATATTCATTCAACAAAATATTCAAATCACTCTTAAGAAATCATATAAATTGTTTATATATTCTCAAGGTTGCAACTTTGGCTTCGCCTTTCAAATAAAACAGACTTATGAAACAAATCTGGACTTTACGAGAATGCGTATCACTGAAAACCTAGCCACATAAGTTGTAGGTGCTTATGATACTACCATATTTTAGACTTCCAATCCACAAAGTTGTGATTAATTAATACACATTTGTAGACCATACTGCTCAAGAATTTATCAAACTATTGCTATGACGATTTGTTTAATTAGCAAAGCTTTTACATTAATCATTATGTCCATCTTTTAAAATGAATATAATCTTGTGTATAATTCACTAGTTTCAGAAAAAAAAAACAATTACACATGTACGAAGGTATTATGCCAATAAATGATGTGATTAGACATATAAATTACAATTTTAAAGGATAAATTTATAAACCTTTTGAGTTATAAAAGCTCTAAAAATTTTCTTGTAAATGTTTTTGAATTATGAAAGTTGGTTTGTGCAATGATATCAGGTTTGAACTTCAAGAATAATAACAATAGTTAATTTGATCATGAGAAGAACTATATTTTTTATGGATTAAAATTAATTACAGGTATTTAGAGGCTCTAACTCTTTGTTAGTCACAGTTTTATTTATTTAGCTATAGTTTAAATTATGGCTAAATGTAAACTTTAACTAACCATAACTAACAAAAAATTGGAACCTTCAAATATTTATAGCTGATCAGTTTTTATTTTTTATACATAATAAGTTTGAAACCATTTTTTTAATTATATTGGGTGAGAAGTATCATAAAAATAATAAAAATTCTAAAATTAAATCGATAGAATTAACTTCAACTCCATCTTACAAACAATTTATAAAAACGTATAGGCACCAAAATAATGTATATATGATACTAGCTACTACTTGATTGGAGGGTTACGTTGCTTTCAAAATAAAAAAAAATGATTTTAAAGTAAATAAATAGACGTGTAACTCTTGAAAGAAACAATTCCTCTTTCTTCACCTCCATAACTTCTCCATAATAATAATGGCTTTCAAGTTCATTAATTTAATTTATAGGGTTGATTGGCAAGAGTAAGTAAAAGATTAGAAAGCAATAATTGAAGGAATTAAGGCAATAAGCAACATGATTAAAGAATTGGAGATGATAGAAACTTTCTTTCATTCTTTGTTTTTTTTTTTTTGATAAACGTGCATGAAAGAAAGCTTTCATTATGATTGCCAACGTTCCAATCCATCGAAAAAGCATATCGTTTTAGGGATAAACATGCCCTAAAAGAAGAAAAAGGGTTTTCTCTTGAAATGTGGAACGTTTTACTTTTGGTTTAAAATCAAACAAAGCTAAGAGGTCCAACCTTCTAATTCTGCTTTGCATTGCAAAACTAATCATAACCACTCTCCTAATAATTGCGTTTCCATAACTCTTCAAACCCCACATGTTTGCTCCTTTTTTTTGGGTTCCCTATTCAGCTCGAGTTATATAATATAGACACCTTTACTATAGCAAAGATCATTATAAGAAAATTATGAACCAGGAAAAATTTGTCTTTGATTAATGAAAATTTCATCTTTGATTGTTTAGAGACGGAATAAATTATATCTCTAATTTAGCTGTTATAAATAATTTGAGACGAAACTTTCCGTCTTAGAGTTAGGGACATAATTTGTCTAAAAAAAATAATTACGTTTCTAATTAAAGTAAGATTTTTAGAGACGAAAAATTATCATGTGACAAATTAAAAACAAATTTTTCCTCCCCTGATTCCGTCTTTAATTCTTTGACCAATGCTTTTTATATTCTTTATAAAATTTAAATCCAACCTAATGAAAACCTGCAAAAGACAGACAAATATATAGCCAATTTCAACCAATATTAGCAACAAACACTACTTATGAATCGGACCTTGATTCATCAAATTGTGAAAGACTAGTTTTTTTTGTTAGATCCAATATCTATGGATATGTTTGCTCCTATTTAACTTCCCATTAACTCCTAATAATACAGTGGATGACAAGTTCGCTAAAAGCAAAAGAACTATGGTCAGGGATGGTTATCCCACGTGCAAAATGATAATTCCAACTTTTACAGTTATATTTGACTCTAAAGCATCTCTAAAATGAAATAAAATAATTAATTTCAGGGTATTTTATGAAATAATATAATGAAAAGTAAAATCTTTTAAAAATAATAACATGATATGCAAATTCAGTAAAATTAGAAGAAATTCAAATTAAAATAGGTTTTTCTATTGATAATGCTTACTAAAGTTGATTTTGCAAACAATTCAAGCCCAAAAGAATGACGCAAAATAGAAAAGGAAGCCCCAAAGAGACAAGCCCACGAAGGAAAATCCCAAAAAATTTAGAAATTATAGTAGGGAAGTCAAGCCAATACACTTCAACACCAAAAACAGTACCTCAGCACTGGAAATAAAAAGGGAACAACTGCATTTTGAAGAACTTATTTTAAGCTTATCTAGCTTATCTTATGGCATAAGCGTTTATGCACGTATTTGTAAGAGCTTATAGAAATAGCTTATCATAAGCTCTTCAGAATAACTTATGAAAATAAGCTAAAAATAGTTTATATAAAGTTTGCCCTCATAAACTTTTCAATTGTAGAAATAACTTATATATAAGTGTTTATATGATAAGCGTTTTATTCTATAAGCGCTTAAATAAGTTATTTATCCAAACAGAACCAACAATGTAGAAGTTTGAATTAGCGCTTCAATGCTGAAATACAACACCTCAATGTCAATGATGACTTAGTTCACTAAAACACATAAATTAAGAGCCCTAATCCTACTAGGATTAGGTTTCCCTTAGTTTAAGCCTATAAGTATCCCTTTAGACCCTAAGTTAGAGCATCATTAGATTTTGCTCAAAATACTTTTTGAGTAAATTCACTTAGGATTTAAGGTACGCTTCTTATTTTCAATTATGTATTAGTAATTAGGTTAGTTAGGGATAGATGGAGCATCTTTACTTTGATTTATAAAATAATTTTCTTTTCTTCTCCTATTTGAGACTTGTTATTTTATTTAATTGAGTTTGAGCCTAATGCGTTTTACAAACTGATCACTTGTAAAATTGAACTTAGGATTTATTTATAGGATTAATGAATTCATAAATAAATAATGCCTAATTGATTCAATCACTGTAGTTTAAGTTTTCTCTTCTCCTATTTGATTCTTGTTGTTTATATAATTGAATATGACGCTACAAGAAAAACCAGGATCAGAGACAGAAAAAATTTCTTCTCTAAACTAGGCATCGCAAACAAATTGGGATGAAATAATATTCTATCTAACAATTAGAGACGGAATTGGAGACGAAACATTCAGAGATGGAAATTATTTCGTCTCTGATTTAGGAAGGATGTTTTCATCCCTAATTCCGTCTCCAATCAAGGGTGAATTTTTTTTGTCTTCAATCAGGGATGAAATTTTTTCGTCTCTATTTGGGGACGACAATTCTGTTTCTGATTTGACATCTAATGTCTAGGTTCAATAAATTAAAAGATTTATGCACAATCAAATACTTCAAATAGGTTATACTATGCAACTTTTCAAGAAAATATTTAACTAACAAGAATGGAATTACAAGTGTTAGAGTTTGTGGGAAGACGAAGAGAACTTGCAATTCTAATACTTGCAAGTTATCTTCATCTTCCCACTAACTCTAATGCTTGCAATTTTATTCTTATTTGCTAAATATTTTCTTGAAAAGTTGCATGGTATAACCTGTTTAAATTATTTAATTACGCATGCATTATTTTAATTTATTGAATGGAAAAAATTAAATTGATACCTTAGTTATAGATGAATTGCAAGTTCTCTACCTTCTCTTTCTCCCATATATCTATTTAAATTGTTGACGTGTATTACAATGCACATAAAACTTGCTTTAGCCAAGTGGAAGAGGATAGCTACAATCAGTAACCCAATTAATAACAATACATATCCTAATGTCATTGATTACAACCATCCTCCCTCCACTTGAGGAAGCCCATGTTATATGTAGTTTAACGTACATTAACAATTTAAAGAAGTGGTGCACCTTGAGATAGGCATCCCAAACATGATTATTAGCGATCACAAGTTGCTGAAAACAGATAATAACTAAGTTTAATTTCATGTGCAAATGGGGCAAAAAAAAAAACTCAATAGTTCTAAATGCATGGTCATATTCTAAATGCATGATATTGTGTGAAGTAGAAACAAACATAGATAACATTGATCACACAATATACATAGGTAACGTTGATCACACATATTACACTAAACCTATCTGTAAAATTGATAAAGTCAAGGGATACTTTCCAAGATGAAAATAATGCCTAAAAAAATTGAAAAGTCAGAAAGTATTCAAGCATCTTAAGCAAGCAACAAGTGTCTCCTCCAGAGCCAGGCAAGAAAAAGAGGATAGAGAATAAGGAAAAGTTGGTATCATGACATACATATATAGAAACTAGGCAATGACCAGAGCAAGATATAGAAGTGAATTTTTGGAATTAGATAAATCATCAAATATTAAGAAATTTAAGAAGCAAATTTCATATCTATTTTATTAATTTGTAGTAACAATGACTATTGAAATTTTAAACTTGAAAGTTCAAACTTTAAACAAACCTACTCATTTCACAAGCACAAAGTTCAATCTAAGAGGGCTATGATCAAAACCCATCGAAATGAACATGGAAATTGTTAAACATACGATCAATTCTTTTTTTTTTTTTTTATGATCTTGCAACCCTGTTGTGAAAGTGCAACCTTTCAAAGTCATATCTAAAACATGACAATCCTCAAGAAACATCTTGAAACTCTACACATGATTGTCTATTATACTCTTTTCCCCCTTTGTGAATAGAGAATTTGTTTGAAATCACCTATACCCATCCAAGGTAAAGCTGGATCACAATTAAGCTTTTTAATTCTTCCCACAAAAGTTTTCTACTAGCGAAATCCTGATTACCATATATAAAGGTAATATAAAGATCAGTACCCAAACTAACTTCCTTATACAAAACATGGATGAAATTTTTACAAGACTATAAAACAGAGAGTTGAACTTCATTATTCCATAAAATACAAAGACCACCAAACTTGCCAATAGCATCAACAGAAAAACAAAAATTATACTTCAATTTTTTTGTCACTGTCAAGGAAGCTCCAATTCCTTATAATTTTGCCTTATTTATATAGTTCTTATATATTTTGTTATTAGATATGAAAATATACCCAATCACGTGAAGTAGAACTATGGAAAGTATAAATTTCATTATATTTTTCATTAAAAAAATTAATAGAAAAAATATGAAATTTACTCACTTGAGCATTAAAGTGCTCCTCAAGCTTGTTTTGCAGGTATAATATCTTCAATTGTATCTTCTCAAATCACTCAGCTCATTTTTATCTCGAGCATATCAGAAAATGGTCTTCTGCAATGAATCAGTCGACTAAAAGGATGATATCAGTCGACTAATGCATCAATTGTCAAGTTATTTGAAGATCAAAAGCCAATTAGTCGACTGCTGCAGGCTCATCAGTCGACCGGGAGAGCTCTGTCAGATCTTCTATCAGCATTTCAGATGTAATCAATTGACTAATAGAAATGATCAGTCGACTGGGAAATCCTTGCCTAAAATGTACCTTAAGTGCAGAAGACATCAGTCGACTGACTGATGATCATCAGCCGACTGATCGATCATATATCACTGAACGTTGGACATTGATGTGCCAACGCCAGACGCTAAGGAACCAACGCTGAACGTTGAGGGACCAACGCTAAACGCTGAGTCTTTTTATTGGACCTAAGAGGCATTAGTCGACTAATCGCCCTCGACAGTTGACTAATCGATGACAACAACAAAAAAAATTCCCAAATCAGCAGCGATCAGTCGACTGATCGCCCCCCGATAGTCGACTGATAGGTCACTTATGATAGGTTCATGGATGATTTTACAAGAGACTGTTTGGAGGATCTTGCAAATAATCAATCAAAGGAAATCATTAAAAGTTGCAAGAAGAAAAGATCAAAAGAAGAGCAATGAGCAAAACAAGGACATCAAAATCTTGAGGAGGAACTTCAAGAAGCAATAAGAGTTTGCCAAAACTGATAAGTATCTCTATCTTTTACCACTTCACTATGTAATTGAGTGATACTCCCTTGTCAGAATTGGCTATATTGGCAAATTTTTTTTTACTGACATACTTTCATTGCAATGATATATTGTTCTTTGTTATCTTACATACTTAATCATATGATTGCATATAAAGATATGTTAAATGCTTAAATTATCTTTATATCATTCATCATGGTTTGAGCATTATACATGTCATATCTTTTCAAAGCTATGATTTTTGGACCATTGGTTATGGATTATAGTTTATATCCAATTGTATCTTATTAATCCATATCACCTCAATTTTACTACTACATACTCTGGTTATAATATGTTTTATCTTGAGTAAGTATGTAACTTGCTTTTGCTTTGAAATGATGATATATATATCCATGTCAGAAAATTCTTTCTATCTTTAAAATGGATATATATTTTTCAAATATATTATGCCTCTACCGAGGTGATATGATATATCCTGAATATAAAATGTTTTACATATGATAATGGATATATATATATATATATATATATATATATATATATATATATATATATATATATATCTTTCTACTATGCTGAATTTATGCCATTCTTTAAAGAAGAATTATTTCAAAAAGGTTTTAAAAAATGATTTGAAATTGCTTTATCATGTTAAAGCAAAAAGTGTTTTGATAAGAAAAGAATTTAAGGATCCTTATTTCAAAATCACCTACTATGTACCAAAATGTTTTTATACATAAGCAAAAAATTATTTTCAAAGTTTTGAAAAAGAAAAGAGTACCCTTATTTCAAAGGAAGATAATGACATTAAAGAGAATAGCCAGTATATCTCAAGAAGAAGAAAAGCCTCAAGAAGAAAAGTTGCCTCATGAGAATGAGCCATCAAGCAATAATGATAATCTTCCAAAGGATTTGAGTTATGCCAAAAGTCATCCTAAGGAACTCATCATTGAAGATGCATCTCAATGAGTACTCACTCGAAATCTTCTTCTGCCTATGGATTATGCCTTATATTGGTTATATCTTTTGCTAATCCAAGAAAATTGTTATGCTATTATATACTCTAATTTTAAAATGATATATCTTATATGAGTATATAATTTGCAATTGCTGTGATATATATCTTGTTAAAATATCTTCTTTCATTATCTTTAAAAGGATATATGTGTTGCCTCTACTGTAATGCATCTCTTTCTACATCTTATGCTTTTTGAAGCAAAATTTGTTTTTCAAAATAAAGGGATTTGGAAATTCTTTTTGTCAAAGTTTTTTTGATAATCTTCTCATAAAATCATTCTTTCAAAAGAGTTTGTTTCAAAAATTGCTTTACATATTTTTGTTTTGAAAAGAAAAGCATTTAGAAATCCTCATTTCAAAAGATTTTCATCTCATATGCTTCTTATGATATCAATCATTAAAGAAGAATGATTTCTCTACAAATTTTTGGATTCCATGGAGGCATAACATTCTTATTGATATAATAAACGTCTCCATTACTTGATAATTATGAACTAACCCATCAAGGACCCAAATTATTTGGGTACCTAAGAATAAGAGTGATAACATGCAATTTTCCATATATTTTAGCCTCTATTCTAGCCCTTTTTGCATCTTGATTCTTGCCAAAACTCTATTTTTATAATGTTTTGGATTATTTTGGGTGAAAGTTAATTATAGATTTATGTGCTTTAACTCCATAATTTTACTCCAAAATGGTTCATTTATGTGTTTTACAGAGTTTAGAGACATCTGGGCTTGAACCAGACAAGAAACAAAGCAACAGAGAGTAAATCAGAAATGCTGAAAAAAATGGCCTGGCGCCCGGCGCCAGGAAGCCAATGCCCGGCGCCAGGAACAGTGAGTTAGCAGGATGACGTGGAATTCAGAGGAAAAATTAGGTTAAGCCAGCGCCCGGCACTGGCGCCGCAGAGAGCCACTATAAATGTGATTTTTAGGTCAGACTAGAGGAGGCTTCGCTCCAGACTTCAGACCCGCGGTTGCTGCAGACAGAGGCGACTTCCAGAGCTTGGTTTGAGGGAAAGGAAGCCTTCCCACTTGGGAATGGCTCTCTTTCTCCTATTTTCTTCCCTTTTCTTCTATTTTCCTTCATAGTTTCTTAGATTTCTGCTATATTTTCTGTTATCTGTCATGTTCTTCTTTTCTTCCATGTAATTTCTGAGTTTAAGGATTGATGTAGTTCGGTTTTATGAAGCTTTATTGTTGAACATATTCAGTTTTAATGTATTTTCGTTTAATGGAGTGGATTTTACCGATTATTCTTCCTCTTGAATGCTTGATTAACCTTTAATGAGTTTGAGATTTTGATGTCTATGCTAGAATTAGCTGGATATTAAGCTTGACCTTGTAATTTCCACCATAAATCAGATTATCTAGATATAGATAGTTTTATTTATGTGGCTTGAATAATTTTCTTGAGCTTCATTACTTAATTGAATGGTTGATCTAAGATTTTAGTCAATTATTTTAGTTAAGTTAGATTGTAATTTCAAGGTTTTGGATTCAATCATATTTTAGGAAATTGGCCAACATTGAATGGATTATAATTTAATTGAATTGTTCTTCAATGATTCAAAGATTAATTTGTCTATGAATTAATTGGATTAGACCAAACGAAATCAATCTCATTTTCTTGTGTGATCGGTCATTTGATGAAATGGAAATTGTAACTTAATTCATTTGAACCAATGAGTATTTTCTTGGCTAAAGTTCTATTTTATTTATTTTCCTCTAAAGCTTGTTATTTATACATGTATGCGATTGCTGTGTATTTGTAATGAGTGGGACAAGAGATAGCATGTCATATGCGATTGCGGGGCATTGATGTGATTAGGACTTGATCGGATTATATTTGAGCTATAGATTAGTGAAGATCTTTCTAACTATAATTTTAATGTAATTCAGTCTTAGAAGATTTTATAAGAACTTTAGTTTGAAAATTACATAATAGAATTGGCCAAGAATATTCAAAGGAAAGGATGGTGATGTACAATTCCATGGAATTTGTGACCAGTTGCACATCTTTTGTCTATTTTATTTTCTGTTTAGTCATTTAAATTTTAGTTATTTATATTGCGTTGTTTCAATCATCCCCCCCTTTTTGTGTAATTTCTGCAATTTCCTTCATAAGTCTTAATAGCATTTCACTTAGCCTAATTGAATTTTATTTGATACCTCAATCTCTGTGGGACGATACTCTACTTATCACTTTATTACTTGTTGCGACCCAGTATACTTGCTGGAATATTTTATGTGCTATAAATTATACGCACCAAAGAGTCTCATTATTTTGTGAGGAAAAGTATTCTCAAGCTCGAGCTTGCAATGACAACCAATCAATCTTGAGGATGAAGGACTCTAAAATGATGATGGTGATTTCTAAAATGAAAATGATGATTCTAATCAAACATGCACACTCAAAACATTGGTAATATCTAGCCTTGCTTGAAATAAATCTTTAATCCTTAAAGTATTATGAGCTTTATGTGAAGATTAGATGAATGGCAAGAAATATTTTTTAAACTAATTGAAAAATACATTGAAAACTCATATTATTTTCAAAATTTCTTTTGCACCTCAAGCTAAATGTGAACTATAGTGGCTCATCTTTCAAAGGAGAAAAATATTTCTTCTGCTACTAAAATTCTTTGAAGTAACTTTCCTTGCCTATCATTTATCAAATGATTATAAGATTTTTGGATCTCCTAATCACATCTTGTGCAAAGATACTTCTTTGTTGATGAAGAAGCCTAAAGATAAGAATGACTTGTTCAAAGGGAGAATCAAACTATACAAGCTTGAAACCTTCATCAAGGATCAAATAGTCAAGGGTTGCAAAATAAATTGTGTCTATGCCAAGATAATTCTCGGATGAACAAGCTCTAGCGAATGAAAGGTAAGCACGATTAGCTGAATGGATAAAAGAGTTTTGAGAGGTATGATTACTCATCTCAAAATGGATATTATATTGAATATGCTTGACTGATCTTCTTTAAATATATGTCCTTTGCACTTTGGCCTTAATGGTTTAAATTGCTTTTGTTGTGATGATATATATATATATATTATATTATCCTGGTTGTAATGTTTTACATCTTGAATAGGTATATAAATTGCTTCCGTTTCACTATAATGTATCTTATCCTTTATGAAGCAAATTTGTTTTGAAAAAGGACTTTAAAAATGCTTCCGCAATGCTAATTTGTTTTATCATATGAAGCAATATTCTTTTTGAAAAAGAAAAGGTTTTAAAGATCTCTTTTGTTGTTGATGACAAAAGGGATAAAAAATATTGATGTTTGATGAATGGATTATGAACTATATCCTTGTTATATCTTGTTACACTAATCCATAATCCATATATATGTTGCTTCCTTGGATGAAATGTTTTTTTAAATTCCTTTTGAAGCAAAATGTTTTAGAAAAAGGATCATGAAATTCTTGAATTGCTTCCATTGTGCTGAAATTACTTTGCCATATTGAAGCAAAATCTATTTTGAAAATAAAAGGATTTGAATATGCTCACTTTAAATTACTTATAGTATATGCTGAAATGTTTTTATTGTTTTCAAAAGTTTTGAAAAAGATATGAATATCCCTTCTTTCAAAATATTATAATGCAGAAATTTCCAAAAGGTTTCATATCAAACTTCTGCAATTATAATGTTGAAAAATTGAATTTTCCTTATGCTTATTCAAAACCCATTTCAAAGAAAAAGGGATGTGAAATTCAGGGGGAGCTTTATCTCTCTTGAATATATATAAATGTTCTTGAAAAAAAATACATTTTGAAAATTGGATATTCATTATTCTTTTTCAAATTATGCAAGGTTTAAGGGGGAGCCTAAAACTCTTTCAGGTTTTATCATTTGACTTATTTCATTTGACATGAGAAATTTTTTCTGAAAATTGTTTTTACATGTCAATGAAAACAATGATAAGTTTTGATGTATCCTAAACCCATGCTATATTGACATCTTCTGACATTTTGGCTTCAAGAAGGTATGTGCCTTAACCTCTATATATTGAGTTCTTTATATCTTTTTGTTGATGTCAAATAGGGGGAGAAGAAATGTAAGAAAAATATGCATTTGTGCTTATTACATAGTATTCATTATTTTGTGATACATATTTTTCTTTGATGATTTGTCATCATCAAAAAGGGGGAGATTGTTGACCCTAAGGCTTTATGCCATAAGTTTTAATGATGACAAATGTATTTGAAATGTAGCATTGATATATATATAAAGGATAATTATCATATATATGCTACAAGTATTTAAGCATGACTATGTTAATTAATGTGTAATGTCTTATACATTAATCATGCTATTTATCATGAATTGAACTAACCATTTGGTTTGCAAGTAAGATATATTTTATAGGTTGGTTCAAAACAAGAAGAGTGAGCATTGGATTGAAGAATAAGGAAAAGCAATATCATGCCTCACTCAAGGAAAGCAACATGCAAGTATAAAGCTCTAAGAAATGAAGAACTAGAAGATTTGAAGTCTTGGAAGCTTGGATGCATCAAGTTAGCCTATGTGTTTACATTTGGTATATTCTAAATAAGCTAGTAAACTTATGCAACTCAATGATTAAGATTTGAATACATTGGCTCACGCTTTTTGATCAAGTATCACATGATTTGAACAAAAAGATAGTGAGATATGAAGTTTTACAAAAATTAGTTTTTGACCTTTGGTCACTATTTATATCATATCTCCTAAATGAAAAATCTGTTTTTCAAGTATCTTAATCTCATCTGATGGTGGACTCAAAGAGCTTTCCAACAGTGTATTATTTATTTAAAATGGGGTCCAAATGAGAAAGATATGACCATTTAAACTAAACTCTGAAAAACTAAAAGTTGACTTGGCTGTACTCAAGAATTATTTTATCCTGACCTTCAGTTAGTATTTTGATAATCTCTTTTAAACAAAAAATAATTTTTGGGTGAAACTTATCTCATTTGAAACTAGACTCAAAGAGCTTTCCAATGATATATTATTTGTTTAAAATGGAGTTCAAATGAGAGAGTTATGAATTTTTAAAATGAGCTTAAAAGTTTCAAGTTATCAGGATTTTTGACAGAGAGCAATTAGTTGACTGATAGCCCAGAAACACTGTCTAACGGTCATATTTTTCTGTCTAATGGATATATTGAGCTATCAATCAACTGATAGCCTTCGGGTAGTCAACTGATTACACTTGGACTGCATTTTTAAGTGTAGTAACGGCTATAAACGGCTATATTTCAATGGAGCCTATATATATGACCTTAGATACACATTTTTATGTTAGAACTCAGTATTACAATGATATATTAACATGTTCTATCATCTTTGAGAGAAATCCAAATATTCTTGAGCCAAATCTTGCATATTCTCTATCATTAGAGTTATTAGAGTTTCATTTGTATTCATCTACTCTTTAGAGAGAGTTTCTTTGTATTGTTGATTTTGATCAATACATATATTATTCTGAGTTGTGGTTTGCACGTATCGGAGTTGGAAGAACTTGCTTTGGGTTGAGGAAGAGTCTGAATTCAAAAATTCTCCATTGTGGTTTCGCAAATACCCTAAAATTTGCGTGGTTGTAGTGGTTTGCAAGTACCCAAATTAAACTTGCAATTATAGTGAAAATACTCAAGTGGTCTCTTGAGGACTGGATGTAGGCTTGGATTAGCCGAACCAGTATAAATCTTCGAGTTTGCTTTCTCTATCCCTTACTCTTTAATTTATGCATATTGATATCTACTGTTTAATTCCTTGATCTTTATAATTATTCATCTTGACAACACATTATTTTTTTTGTATTGTATTTATTATCTTAAGTATTGCACTTCTACAGAAAATCATTTCAACTTCCAATTAATTTTTGTGAAAAGTTTATAAAAGCTAATTCACCCCCTCTTGGCATCCAACCATTCCTAACATCTCCAATGTCAATGTGACATAGTTGCACTAAAATTACCCAGAGATGGACGTTTGGCATGGATTAAATATGTTTCTAATTTTTTGAATTATAAAAATATGTATAAAATAAGTTAGAAACAGAATTTTGACATGCCAAGATTCTTCTCTAATATTGGATATGAAAATTCAATCAAGGACAAAAAATTCCATCTTTGATTCCATTTCTAACTCTATGTTTGACAACTTCAAATCACAGATGAAATTTGACACGAATCAGAGAGTAATCTAAGACGGAATTGAAAGTAATAGTTGGAACCCAAGATGGGGGTGAATTGGGTTTTATAAATTTTTCACAAGAATTAATTGGAAGTTAAAATGATTTTCTGTAAAAGTACAATGCTTAGGATAATAAATACAATACAGAAAATCAATGTGCTGTCAAGATAAATAATTATAAAGATCAAGGAATTAAAGAATAGATATCAATATGCACAAATTAAAGAGTAAGGGATAGAGAAAGCAAACTCGGAGATTTATACTGGTTCGGCTAATCCAAGCCTACATCCAGTCCTCAAGAGACCAATTGAGTATTTCCACTATAATTGCAAGTTTAATCCGGGTACTTGCAAACCACTACAACCACGCAAATTCGATCCGGGTATTTGCGAAACCACAATAGAGAATTTATGAATCCGGGCTCCTCCTCAACCCAAAGCAAGTTCTTCCAACACCGGTACTTGCGAACCTCAACTCAGAATAATATATGTGTTGATCAAAATCAACAATACAAAGGAACTCTCTCTAAAGAGTAGATGAAAACAAATGAAGCTCTAATAACTCTAATGATAGAGAATATACAAGATTTGGCTCAAGAATGCTTTCCTTTCTCTCAAAGATGATAGAAGAAGTTAATATCACATTGTAGGACTTTGTTCTTACTCAAAATCGTGTATCTAAGGTCATATATATAAGATTTTACTAAACTAGCCGTTATATAGCCGTTACAGCACTTATAGTGCAGTCCAGATTTTGAGCTTTCTTTAAAAATTCATAACTCCCTCATTTGAACTCTGTTTTAAACAAATAATATACCGTTGGAAAGCTCTTGGAGTCTAGTTTCAAATGAGCAAGTTTTACTCAAAAATTATTTTTCTTTTAAAAGATATAATCAAAATACTGACTATAGGTCAGAACAGAATAATCAACTTTCAGTTTTTCAAACTATATTTTAAATAGTCATATATTTCTCATTTGGACTCCGTTTTCAATAAATAATATACCTTTGGAAATATCTTTGAGTCTACTATCAAATGAGATTAAGATACTTGAAAAAATGATTTTTCGTTTATGAGATATGATATAAAGAGTGACTAAAGGTCAAAAACTAACTTTTGTAAAATTTCATATCTCACTATCTTTTTGTTCAAAATAATTGAGCCAATGTATTCAAATCTAAATCATTGAGTTGCACAAGTATACTAGCCTATATAAAATATACCTAATGTAAACACATAGGCTATCTTGATGCATCCAAGCTTCCAAGACTTCAAATCTTCTAATTCTTCATTTCTTTGAGCTTCATCCTTGCATGTTGTTTTCCTTGAGTGAAGCATGATATTGCTTTTCCTTGTTCTTCAATACAATGCTCACTCTTCTTGTTTTGAACCAACCTATAAAATATATCTTACTTGCAAACCCAATGGTTAGTTTAATAGCATGATTCAATATATGCAACATACATATTAAATAACATAATCATGCTTAAGTACTTGTAGCATATATATGATAATTAATCTTTATATATATCAATGCTACTATTCAAATACATTTGTCATCATCAAAACTTATGGCATATAGCCTTAGGGTCAACAATCTCCCCCTTTTTGATGATGACAAATCACCACAGAAAAATATGTATCACAAGATAATGAATGCAATGTTATAAGCACGTATACATATTTTTCTATTGTTTCTTCTCCCCCTATTTGACATCAACAAAAAGGTGTAAGGAACACAATATATAGAAGTTAAAGCACATACCTTCTTTAAGTCAGGATGTCAGAAGATGTCAATATAGTATGGGGTAAGGATACATCAAAACTTATCATTGATTTCATTGACATGTAAAAAGAAAATTTTAGAAAAATTTTTCTCATGTCAAATGAAATGAGCCAAAAGATAAAACTTGAAAGAGTTTTAGGCTCTCCCTTAAACCTTGCATAATTTGAAAAAGAATAATGAATAATGAATATCCAATTTTTCAAGATATATTCTTTTTCAAAAAAAATACATTCAAGTGAGACAAAGCTCCCCCTGAATTTCATAACATTTTTTCTTTGAAAAAGATTGTCCAAATCATTATAAAGGAAATTCAGTTTTTGATTGCAGAATTTTGAAGTAAGATCTTTGAAGAAATTTCGGCAATATTTTCATTGAAAATGATTTCTGCTTGTTTATGAAGAGGCATTTTTAGTAAATAGCAGAAAAATTAAACTCTTTGAAAAAAAAAATATCATTTGCTGTCATATGATAGAAATATTTACAGCACACAGCAGAAGTATGATATATGGATTAGCAAAGCATGATATAAACAAGAATATTAATCATAATCCATAAATCGAATAATAATATTTTTCAAGATTTCTGAAAAACAATTTCTGCATATATGCATAAAATTATTTCAACATATAGCAAAAGTGATTTAAAATAAGGATACTCAAATCCTTTTCTTTTCAAAACAGATAATGCTTCAATATGGCAAAGCAATTTCAGCATTGTGGAAGCAATTTAAGAGATTCACGATATTTTTCTAAAACATTTTGCTTCGAAGGAATTTAGAAACGTTTCATCTAAGGAAGCAATATATATGGATTAGTGTAATAAGATATATTCAAGCATATAGTTCATAATCCATATATGAAACATCAATATTTTTCATCCCTTTTGTTATCTACAACAAAAGAGATCTTTAAAATCTTTTCTTTTTCAAAAAGAATGTTGTTTCATATGATAAAACATATTAACATAACAGAAGCATTTTTAAAGTCCTTTTTCAAAACAAATTTGCTTCATAAAGGATAAGATAAATTTCAGCACAAAGGAAGCAATTTATATACCCATTCAAAATGAATTTATATATGTATCTTGAGGATGAGTACATGTAAAAATTTTGACAGCTCATTTTGTATGAGTGCATGTGGAATCATGAAATATTATTCTTGGCCGTAGCCTTCGTTCATGATGCATGAATAGCATACACAACATATGTTCTTAGATGCAATCAATCATGTATATTTTCAAGAACAACACAACAAAGCAGAGTGATACGGTTCTGAATATCACCATTTTATTAATCCTTAAAATTTCTAATCAAAACAAATTAAATTAGCCGCAAATCCACCGAAAATTGACTTTCGTGGTTTTGCCATTAATGTGACGCATTATCGGTGTGCATGCGTACTCTAGACTTCTGGCTTCCAGCTTGCAGAATCCATAGGATGAGCGTGTAGGGGTGCGGCGAAGAGATATCTTCTTTGGCTCTTAGTCATAATTTTCTCTCTATAAAGACTGCCCCAGAGTTCTCAATTACCACACCACAAAGAGTATTCATCTCTGAGCCTATAACTTTCTGACATTCCTCTCTCTTCATACTCCTACAAAAATTTCTGAATTTTCCAAACCATGGCAGCAAGAAAGTTCATTGATCTCACAGTAGAGGCAAGGGAGGAAGAGCTCGACTTAAACTTGAGTCTAGGCAAGGACAAAGGCAAAAGACCTTTGGAGGAATCTCAAGA
Organism: Biancaea sappan; assembly: GCA_037074585.1. Lineage (NCBI taxonomy): Eukaryota > Viridiplantae > Streptophyta > Magnoliopsida > Fabales > Fabaceae > Biancaea > Biancaea sappan. The sequence continues at coordinate 40,515,772 of CM073499.1, forward strand.
GAACCAAAAGAAGAAGATGAAGATCGAAGACGCTAAGGAGATTAGTACAGGTCATATGTCAGAAGACAAAATTGCTTGTCTGGAGCAGGAAGTGAAGAAACTCAAGAAGATGATAGAGGACCAGGAGAAGTTAGCTAAACGCAACAATGCGGCACTGACTTCAAGAATAGATAGGTTCTTCTATTGGTCTACCCAATGCTTCTGCAATCAACAACAAAGTGTTGATTGTATGAATGGGATTTACACTACCATCTGTGACATTGCTCAGTCTCTTGCTCCAAGGAATGGCCGAGGGGTGATGATTCAATACAACCCACCTAATCCGAGACCACCTCGCCTGTAGATTGCTCATCTATGAGCAAACCTTCCCTTTTTTTTTATTGCAATGTAATCCTTCGGTTTGTTTTTTTTTATTTTAATGCAAGTGGTTTCTTTCAGATGACGGTACTTAAAAAAAATTATAATAATAAAGAAAGATAAAGAAAATCAACCACACAAATTTTGTACAATAGAAGGATTGAAAAATATATATCCATTTTAAAGATAGAAAGAATTTTCTGACATGGATATATATATCATCATTTCAAAGCAAAAGCAAGTTACATACTTACTCAAGATAAAACATATTATAATCAGAGTATGTAGTAACATAATTGAGGTAATATGGATTAATAAGATATAATCAGATATAAACTATAATCCATAAACAATGGTTCATAAGTTACAGCTTATGTAAAAGAGATGATATGTATAATGCTCAAACCATGATGTATTAAAAAAAATAATTTAAGTATTTAACATATTTTTATATGTCATATTGTGATCAAGTATGTAAGATGTCAGAAAACAATATGTCATTGCAATGAAAGTATGACAAAAAAAAATTTGCCAGAATGTACAATTGAGATCAAGGAGTATCATTCAATTAAATAATGAAGAAGTAAAGGATAGAGATACTCATCAATTTTGGCAAACTTTTGTTGCTTCTTGAAGTTCCTCTTCAAGATTTTGATATCCTTGTTTTGCTCATTGCTCTTCTTTTGATCGATCTTGTCTTCTTACAATTTTAATGATTTTAATTGATTGATTATTTGCAAGATCTATCAAGCATTGGTTCAATGTAGGCTTCGTTGGTCGACTACTGATAGGAGCGTTGGTCGACCAACCAACTTCAAAACTATAAATCTTACTGATTTCGGAGAGCAGAGGAAAGAATGTGCTTTAGAGGATAATTTTGAGGATTAACTCCTGCAAAACACTTTTGATGGAGCACTTTGATGTTCAAATAAATCTCAAGCACTAGGAGCAACATTATGTTCAATATATGCCATATTAATAAAAGTGCTATGCTTCCATGAAATGTAATTTTGCAATAAATTTGATTTCATTGAAAATATTTAAATAAGATTACAGCAAGGATAAATACTATGGGTAGGAGTAATCTTATTGTTGTGAAGATAAGAAAAATGTGCGTGTAATGGAAGCAAGTTTTCATGATGCGGTAAAAAGGATAGTTTGAGCAAAATTTGGAAGAAAGATTTTAGCTCAAAACAAAATTCGAATCTATAAGCTGCACACCTAACAATTGTTTTCAGATATAGCATGCATGAGTATCAAGGATAGATGTAATGCATATTAGAGAACAGACAAAAGCATTAGAGAGCAGTAAACATATCAGTCAAATTTCTTACAATGCATTCCAGCTTATATGTTTACTTATCCATTGCCTCCTTTTGATGCAAGAGAGTGGAGTTTGAATGATGTAGCCATTGAAAAGTTATTTCCGCTCCTTGCTTCGAGGCAAATCTGCAAATTAATCCTTTGTCTTTGATACCCAAATTTTTTTGGGTTTGCCTGGGTCATGAGGTCCTTTTTGAACCCATTTCATTTTTACTCCATGAACAAGATTTTTCTTATAAAAACAGGAGTAAGACTTGTGTCCTTTCAGTCCACAATAAAAACAAGTGCAAGGTGGACTTTTGGACATTTTTGTAGGAACAAAGTAGTTTTCGAAATATTTCTGATTTGACTTGTTAAGAACAAAACCAATTTTGTTAAAGCTACTACTTTGTTTCTCAACAGAAGAGTTTTGAATTTCTCTACCTTGAGAAAGTTTTTTAAGTGTGTTTTTAAGATCCTCATTCTCCTTTTTCAAGGAATCACACTTGGTACAAAAGCAATTTTTGTTGGTAGAGATATTTGCCTTTAAAATCAAATTCTCTTCTTGCAAAGTTCTGTTTTGATTTTCAAAAACAAAATTCTTCCTTGGAAATAGAAAATTTGTTTTTCAATGTTTCCAACTCATTTTCAAGAAAAGAGTTTTTCTGTTTTGAAATATTTAGTTTCTTTGCAAGTATAAGAGATTCTTCATGTAAATCATCAAAGGCATCTTGTAATTCTTCAAAAGAGTAGTCAAATGAATTTACCTCATCTTTATCTCTGGCCACAAGACAAGTGTTGGCTTCTTCATTTGTGTTCTCCTCATCGGAATTGCTATTTCCCCAAATGGAAGATAGGTAAGCTTTCTTTGATGATTCAGTTTTTGGTTGTGGTTTCTCTTTTTCTCCTTTTTCTTTTTCTTCTATCTCCTTGGTGATTTGAGATTTTCCTGTAAGTTCAACACCAAGAGCTTGCAATTGATTAAGCACAAGTCGTATCTCATTAATGGTTTCACAATTTTTCATTTGAGCGATATCAAGTTCATTAATGAGATTTCTAGACTTTAATTCCATTGCAACAAGATCTTCCTCATATGCAACTTCTAAAGTTTCCCACATTTCCTTAGCAGTTGCACAATTGGAAATTCTAAAAAATTCATCTTGACTCAATGCACAAGAAATAATCAATTTTGCCTTAGCATTGAGTTGCACTAAACTTCTTTCAGTATCATTCATTCACTCTTGGGTTTTGGAATGTATTTTCCTTGTTCTTCCTTGACAGGCATATAAAAACCATTTTCTATAATTTCCCAGAGTTTATGGTCTACTGAAATTAAAAAAATTTTCATTTCATATTTCCAATATTGAAAATGATTAGCATAAAAAATTGGAGGTTCTGTGAAAGAATAATTTTCAGACATAAACCATTCACTAGATCCAACCATATTTACTCTTAGACGGTTAAGTCTTAAATCAAGAGCTCAAGCTCTGATACCAATTGAAAGTAATGGTTGGAACCCAAGAGGGGGGGTGAATTGGGTTTTATAAATTTTTCACAAGAATTAATTGGAAGTTAAAATGATTTTCTGTAAAAGTACAATGCTTAGGATAATAAATACAATACAGAAAATCAATGTGCTGTCAAGATAAATAATTATAAACATCAAGGAATTAAAGAACAGATATCAATATGCACAAATTAAAGAGTAAGGGATAGAGAAAGCAAACTCAGAGATTTATACTGGTTCGGCTAATCCAAGCCTACATCCAGTCCTCAAGAGACCACTTGAGTATTTCCACTATAATTGCAAGTTTAATCCGGGTACTTGCAAACCACTACAACCACGCAAATTCGATCCGGGTATTTGCGAAACCACAATAGAGAATTTATGAATCCGGGCTCCTCCTCAACCCAAAGCAAGTTCTTCCAACACCGGTACTTGCGAACCTCAACTCAGAATAATATATGTGTTGATCAAAATCAACAATACAAAGGAACTCTCTCTAAAGAGTAGATGAAAACAAATGAAGCTCTAATAACTCTAATGATAGAGAATATGCAAGATTTGGCTCAAGAATGCTTTCCTTTCTCTCAAAGATGATAGAAGAAGTTAATATCACATTGTAGGACTTTGTTCTTACTCAAAATCGTGTATCTAAGGTCATATATATAAGATTTTACAAAACTAGCTGTTATATAGCCGTTACAGCACTTATAGTGCAGTCCAGATTTTGAGCTTTCTTTAAAAATTCATAACTCCCTCATTTGAACTATGTTTTAAACAAATAATATACCGTTGGAGTCTAGTTTCAAATGAGAAAGTTTTACTCAAAAATTATTTTTCTTTTAAAAGATATAATCAAAATACTGACTATAGGTCAGAACAGAATAATCAACTTTCAGTTTTTCAAACTATATTTTAAATAGTCATATATTTCTCATTTGGACTCCGTTTTCAATAAATAATATACCTTTGGAAATATCTTTGAGTCTACTATCAAATGAGATTAAGATACTTGAAAAAATGATTTTTCGTTTATGAGATATGATATAAAGAGTGACCAAAGGTCAAAAACTAACTTTTGTAAAATTTCATATCTCACTATCTTTTTGTTCAAAATAATTGAGCCAATGTATGCAAATCTAAATCATTGAGTTGCACAAGTATACTAGCCTATATAAAATATACCTAATGTAAACACATAGGCTATCTTGATGCATCCAAGCTTCCAAGACTTCAAATCTTCTAATTCTTCATTTCTTGGAGCTTCATCCTTGCATGTTGTTTTCCTTGAGTGAAGCATGATATTGCTTTTCCTTGTTCTTCAATATAATGCTCACTCTTCTTGTTTTGAACCAACCTATAAAATATATCTTACTTGCAAACCCAATGGTTAGTTTAATAGCATGATTCAATATATGCAACATACATATTAAATAACATAATCATGCTTAAGTACTTGTAGCATATATATGATAATTAATCTTTATATATATCAATGCTACTATTCAAATACATTTGTCATCATCAAAACTTATGGCATATAGCCTTAGGGTCAACAGGAATAATTCCATCTCTAAATTCCATCTTTGATCTTGGTTTTTCTTGTAGTGTAAGCCTAATGCATTTTACAAACTGATCACTTGTAAAATTGAACTTAGAATTTATTTATAGGATCGACAGATTTATAAATCAATAACATCTAATTGATTCAATCATTGTAGTTTGAATTATATATACCTAGACATAGGATAACTACCTATAGGGTTGCTAAAAAGGATGTAGAGTATTAATGCCTTTTCATTTGAACATTAATTACGACTAAGACATTAGCTAATTAACTTAAGTAGAAAAGAAGTATAAATAGCCTAGACATAAGAGTTAGATAATTAAGGAATTCTAATATATAAACACTAGAATTCAAAAAGCAAAAAAGGGTAAATAAAATTCATAATCAAAATAAAGTTAGTGAAATCGAATCGTAATGTTTTAGTATATCAATTTTATCTTTTTACTTTGATTTCAGTTTTTCAACATATTAATTTCAAACTTTTTCATTAACTTTTCAAAAAACTCTTTTTCATTGACATAGAGCATGAGACTTTCCTTGATGCAAAATCAGTCATTTTTTTAGAATTTAATTAGTTTACTTACTACTTAGTACGTAGTTGTAATTATATACAATAAATATAGTCTTGTGGGATCAACAACCCTACTTATTCATTATATTACTTGTGCAACTAGTGCACCTACTAGTAAGGGTTGAAGTGTTCGAATTTTAAATTTTTGCAGTATTACTATATATATACTATTTCATTGAATTGATCTTCATGGAGTCTGCCATGCATCACAAAGCAAGTTTTGGATCCTAGTTTGGCAAGTACATCAACACAATGGTTGGCCTCTTTAAGGGTGTGAATAATGCTAAAACCGTTTAACAACTTCCAGAGAATTAGTTTCCAAGAGAACAAACTTGACCCCTATCTCCAAAGCAGTGAACAAGCCTTGACAAATGACAACAAGCTCGGTATGCATATTCCAAGTGAAATCGATGAAATATGTGTTGTGAAAAATAGATATTCAAAAAGAATATTTAAAATTGTGAAAATATTCTTGAAATATTTATAACCCTTAATTAGAAATTAATGTGCTTTTAATGGACTATTATAGTTTCAGAAATTAATGTGCCTTTAATGACCTATCACAGTTTCAGAAATTAATGGATTTAAAGTTTTGTAACAATCCGTTTAAACCTTGATTTCAATTATGGTTTTCGTACCTTCAATTATGGTTATAGTTTATTAAATTTTTGCTGTTTTGGTTCCAGAGTAATTTTCAAAAGGGTTTGTCTAATCATGGTAGAAATTCTATAAACACAGAATAATTTTCTTAAAAATAGTATCTCTTAAGACGCGACTTAGATTGTGACTATGTTGGTGACAATTTTTTACAACAATCTTAAAGAAATTATTACCACCAATGCTGCCACAACTACACAGAGATAATATCATAATATTTATTTTGATAAGTTTTATCTTGCTAAAGGCATGAAGCTTGTGTTGGAAAATATAATCATAAAATATTAAATAAAAAAATGTTGTACAAAACCTACACTGCAATCTCATGCATGTTTTTATTGCCATTATATTAAATCATAAAATTGATTAAGAATGGCAATATTAATTTATCTGTTGTAAAACGTTTTTAATATTGAAAGTCATTATCTTAATATCTATGTTGATTTAGACGTTGCTTTAAAAAAAGTACAAAATATTAAATCACTTCATGCACTTTGGCACTCACTAATTTGTGTGATTTAATGTTTTTTCAATGTTGGCTTAATATATAGGGAAAAATGAACTTTACTCCCATAAACTTTCATCAATATTTAGAAAATCCTCATGAACTTTGAAACTCAATAAATAACCCATATAAACTTTTTTATTTGTGTAGTTTAACCCTTCTGTTAAAAAAAATGTTAATTTGACTGACGTTAACACCACATCAGCTTGAATTTGCCCTATTAGTAGTTGACATGGCAAACATAATGCGATGTCAGCTTTCACTCAAACCCTTAACCCATACCTATAACCCACATCACATAACCCCATACACAATTTGATTTGATTGATTCAATAAGAAAAGGACTCGATCACTACGTTTTGGATGAGTCTGGTCTGCCATCAAAATCAAATGTTATTCTGCCATCAACAAGGAGGTCGCCATTAACGATGAACACTATTGAAAAACAATTTGCTGGGAGGAATATTCCTCTTCCTTACTATGTTTACTGTGCATAGGGAAACCCAGGCCATATTTGCTAGAAAGAAAAAGAAAATAAGACAAGAGTGAGTTGATCCATGGATGATAGGAACTATTAAGAACCAGGTTTCAAAAAAGAAAGCCAAAAAGAAGAAGAAAATGAGGCAAGACAAACTTAAAATTAAACTATTAAAAAAAATGAAAAGATAAAGCCAATAGAAATATGATGTAAAAGAGGACTATAAATTGTTGAGAAGGGTTGCCTTTTTAGCTTGTGATCCTTGGCCATTAAATTAAATCCAGTCCTATTTCATTTTCGAATTCAAATTTGTGGTGGTGAATTTGTTGAATTTGTCCTTTTTTTTTGTCTACATAGTTCTTGTTTTTTCCTTATGGGAATTACATAGCTTCGTTGCTTCCGTTCTTCTAGCTACCCATTAAAATCTCGTCCTTGTAATTTTGTTCCTTCACCCTTTTTGTTCTTGCCACACATGCTGTTGTTTGTCTTTTTCAACATTCTATTGAAACATCAAACTTGAACATTATTTGTCCTAAGTCCTTGCATTCGAGTTTGATGTTTCAATGAACTCCAGCATTTAAGCTTGATGGCAGAACATTGTTCAAGTTTAATGGCAGACCAGATTCATCCCAAGCACATTGATGAAAGTTTATGGAAGTAAAATACATTTTCCCTAATATATATAATCATGGTCTTTTTATGAGGGAAGATGATATACATATACGTTGGAATTCTAGTGAAAGTTGGCTTTGATTCTAACGTTTGCTTTTTGTGATTTAATGTTGCTTTATTTTGTATACGTTGGCATTGATAAGATTGGTTCATTCCATTATTGAAATTGATTCATTCAATTGGTTCATTCCATTAAGATTTAATCTATTGTGATGATGGAAAAATATATAAGAATGATGGAAGCAACTACATATATATGTGTGCATAACTTTGTGATAGTGTGAAAATGAAATATATATATATATATATATATATATATATATATATAATGATATAATAATGGGATCAAAATAAGTATAAGAATTATGAGCATGGATATGAATTTGATAGGAATTATAACTTGACTATAATTCTCATATTATTTTTTAGTCCATTTTTGGCATAATTGGGATGCTTTGAGAGGAGACCAAACCATTGTAGAATCATAAGGAAGAACTTTCAAGTTGCAACTCCAATGATATTAAGATATCCATGAGTGGTTAATTGTTGCTTATGAAGAAGATTTGGAATGATCTTTTCTTCTCCCTACTCTATACTATGAGGTATGGGAACTATGTTAATTTTTCTCTATTTTGAGAATTTTATTAATGGTAAAAAGAAAAAAAAATTCTTTGGATATCTTTAAAAACAACAAGTAGCATCAAAGCCAATGATTTGTTTGATATTCTTATCAAAAATTAAAATTGTTCTTTATGACTTGATTGTTGTCCTTGAAAACTTAATTACTAGAAAGATGTGAAATAATGTAAGAGTGCATGTCTAAGGAAATGTTCTAGCTAGGAAAGACTTTTTTAAGTGTGTTTATTTTGACTTACCTTTCTTTCCTAAGAACCTACCTGGTGCACTACTTACAATATGGTTCCACTATTCTAGTAATCAAGTGAGGGCTAAGAGTGTTGTTATAAAATTATAAAGATTTTAATGTGGTCGATAGTTGAGAAGATTATGACTTCATAGAAGTTTTATAGGCTTAATACTTAGTTTTGAGAGTATTATAAAATCTTATAAAATTCTATTAACATAACTATTGACAATATAGAAAAGATTTTCTTCAAGTAAATACTTGATCAAGCATTCAATATTAAAATGCTAAAAATTGTTCTGTGAAATTTTAATTTCTACAATAATGTTTGTTGGCCATAATTTTCTAAGCTTTCTAAAGCTATGTGAAATGAAAATTTTATGTGTGAATTTTTAATTCTACATTTAAAAATTTTGGCAATTGATCAAGAGAATTTAAAAAATAATAACAATAATGTGTTAGTAGAATTTTATTTTAATTATACTATTGTGGGCTAAATAAGCCATGCAAAAAATTATGCTTTGAGAGAAGTACTTTGACTTTTGAGGAAATACCTATAACTATTTTGTTAATATTTAATGGCATATGTGCACACAAAAAGAAAGTTGTGATTATGATTTTTTGAGAAAATTTACATATATAAATTGTAATTGTGAATTTTGTGAAAATTAACTTTACATAAACGGTAATACTACATATGATATTTTTATAGTGCCACAAATTTTTTAGGTGAACATAACATTTATGTGGGGGTTTTAATTTAAGAATTCAAAATGGTTTTATCTAAACTTTTGACAGTTTTATTGCTAAGCAATATTGTTAATTACACATATCATTTTGGAACCAAAATCAATTGTGAATATGTGACCAAATTCTTTGTGGATATTGGCATATAATATTTTTGGGTCAACTTGAAAATTGAGAAACCATCTCATTGAGATGATGATATAACATATATAAAAATTGGAGTTAGCATTTTCTAATTCTAATCCATGAACAAAATTTGTAGGTACAATGTTGTTGAGTTATTGTGTAATACCCGTTAATTTCGGAATATAATTCGCTTAAGAGTATTTTAGAATTCTACAACGTTACTTTAGTTATTTATTTTAGTCATTTTTAATTTTCATATTTAATTGTTCTCTTTGAATATTATTTATGAAAATTGAGTTAAATGACTGGACTGAATATTTGCACCACGTGGGATATATTCTAAGAATGGTGAAATTCATGGAAAAGTGGTTTAAGAATGGTCAATTAGTCCATTTATTGTAAATTGACTGGATGGGTTTGGATGTTGGGTTATGGATACTCATGGGTTATTGAATAACCCATTAGAAATATTTAATATAAAGTTTCAATAGTACCCCCTCATTTTCTCACTCAGCCGAAGGAAGGCAGAAAAGCGTTTTCTCTCATTTCTTCATCCTCTTCTCAAATCCTTTCCTTGATCTTCAGAGTTTTGATTATTTGTTCGGTTCAAAAGCTTTGTAAGGATCAAAGGTAAGCTTTAATCTCATTATTTTCCTCAAATTTCAGTTTATGTAGAAGATCAGAGAAGGTTTTGTTCTTGAAGATTTTGATGATAATTCATGAATCTCAGTTGTTTTAGAAGTTATATTTGAGTTATAATCGGTTAAAAGAGTTGAAATTCTGGTTTTGAAACAAGAAAGGAAAGGATGAAATTGTTAGAAATTTCTGCAAAAACTTCTGCAAAAACCGAGTTACTGTAGCGACCAAAAATTTCGGAAAAAAATCTGGAAAATTTTCTTCGGGTTACTGTAGCAGTACTGTAGTGTCGGCAGTCAACGTTACTGTAGCAGTCAACGTTACTGTAGCAAACCGTTACTGTAGCAGTCAGAAAATTTTGCGTATTTTCGTGATTTTGTTTCCTTTCTTATATTTCCTTGTAATATATTTTACTAGGAAATTTTCCTACACAAATTCTAGTGTGGAACAAGGTAAACTTGGACAAACATCAAGGTGAGTGAATAACCTTGCGAAGCTAATTTGACACTACTAGTCAAAGTACAATATAAGTCTCATTTACAATATTATTTGGATATTAATTGATCAATTTTTCATATGACAGTATATGATGATTGATATATTTTTTTTTACAGAAATTCAAAGGAATAAGAGTATGTATAAATGATTTTATTTCATGGAAATTGTACTATGTGAGAAGTTCTCACTATCTTATTAATGAGTAAAGATCTACGGGATCCAATACATGAGTTTGAAAGGGTTAAAGTCCCATACTACTCAGTGCATAATGATGAAAAACTATACACGAGTTTGAAAGGGTTAAAGTCTCATATTACTCGGTGTAAATAGATGAAATTGTAAATACGAGTTTGAAAGGGTTAGAGTCCCATACTACTCGGTGTATATCTATGAGAACTTATTCACGAGTTTGAAAGGGTTAGAGTCCCATACTACTCGGTGTATATCTATGAGAACTTATTCACGAGTTTGAAAGGGTTAGAGTCCCATACTACTCGGTGTATATTTATGAAATCTTATTCACGAGTTTAAAAGGGTTTGAGTCCCATACGACTCAATGTATCAAACAATTAAATATATGAGTAAATGTGGTATTTGTACTTTTGATATTTTATATAGTACAGTTATTTACTTACTGAGTTTTTAAATAAACTCACGCTCCCTATGATTATCTTTTCAGATACAGAAAACAAAGAAGAAGAGTATCGATTTGAAGAATAGAAGTCCCTTGGAATTATCCTCTATTTCTGTCTGGTGGGATACCAGTACTTATTAATGTGGATACTAGAAACGCTCTGTACTTTCTATAGGTCTCCTAGGCTTGCGATGAAATAGAAATATCAGACCATGTATGTCTATATTTGCTTATTAGATGAATATAATTCTGTAGTGTGGAATGAACGATTAAGGTTGAATGTAAAACCTTACAGAACATATGTAAATAACGTATGTTTGAGAATTTTATCAAAGGAGTAGTATCTTTTCACATGTTCAATTTTTGGGATGTGACATATTGGTCACAAAAATGATATTTAAAAGTTCCGAAATAATTGTGTGTAATTATTTTCTTGAAAAATAATATTATATGGTGGATGAATATAGATACACATATATGTTATGTGTTTGATGCCATCTATAATAATTATGAGGTTTTATATGAGTTGGGTTGCCATACTCTTATAAATTTAAAATATTTAAAAGTGTAGGGGTTTTTTGCAAAATTTATCTCGCAAGACTATAAGGGAAATGAAATGTATTCTAAAAACTTTGAATATTATGTTGTGAAAATATCTCTTTTAAATGTTCGATGATGTATGTATATAGATGATAAGGAGAAATATTTGCCTATGTATATATATAACATGTTTATTAGCATGTATGTTTCATAAGACATATTTTTTTGCATCTAACGTTGACATGAAAGACATGGGTAAATATAATTTGGGAGTCAAAATCATAAGAAAGGTGATAGCAATTTACTGTCACAAGAACATTATGTTTAAAATAGTTTAAAAGGTTGATCATTTTTATGACGAACTACGTGAATACATCTTATAATTTTAACACTGAATTAAGAAAAAGAGACGTGAGTCTGTTGCATTTAATGAACTTCATCTATCTTAACATATCATGTATTATATGTCAAATGAGTGCTTATATGAACACAATACAATGGATTATGGTACCATGAATTATGGTATCATATAAAGTGGATTTCTCATTGTATTAGAAGAATACAATGATGGTAATTGAGTCTTTGATTTAGATGAGACAAAGTCTACCTCACCCTTGGTGGTGGGACAGTATTTTGGAGAGAGTAGCCCCACAAATTTATAGGTTCACTATAAAGTCAGAGTTGAGTGCTTTGGAGTTAGCTGAAAATAACATTAAGTGGTTGAAAAACTTCTTAGCAAAACTTTTCTGTTGGGTAATAACCCAATGATGTTAGTGTCTATGTTTTTGCCAATGGGTAATATCTATTGTAAAGAACAAAACTTTCAATGGAAAGAGTAGACACCTATGGTGACACAAAGTTAATAAGCAATTGCTAAAAGATAAAATTTGAAGTACATTGATCATGTACTTTATTTGGCCAAACCTTTGGCTAAATATGCATGTTGAAAGAAAATTAGTCATTTACACATCAAGGGAAAATGGACTTAAGCCAATTGATAATTAATATTGGCAATAACCCAACTTTTGTAATTAGAAATCCCATGAAGAATATTCATATGGGTAATAATAAGTCATATGTTAGTTCTGCTAATACTAGTTTTTTCAGCCCCTTCCCATGGTGTTAAGTTTGAAAGTGCTATAATGTATTGATTGAGAGGTTGAGCATAAGCTCTTAATAATTTTCATAACCATTCGTTCAGGGTGGTGTATTTATTATAGATATACTTGATGAAATCATCTATATGAATATGGAGTGGGGTCGCTCCTATGAGATAATGGCAAAAATCTCTAGAGTACTCATGAACACTAGGCAAGCGCACGACAAAAAACACGCACAATGACGTTAATAGTAGAAATTAGGGGGGTGAGATGTGACTAGTAAGATCCCTAACTTATGACAAAAGCATGTTGGTTCATAGAAGCTATATGTTACATCACTTACTCTGTAAGTTATATCTTATTTGTCTAGGTTTGGTTCATAGTCCAAAAGATACCAAACTGATGCATCTACATCGATTTCTATAACCCAATTGTTTTTCAAAACTTTTTTTTGAAATATGTGTGGGATTATTGTGAAAAATAAATATTTCAAAAAGAATATTTAAAATTGTGAAAATATTCTTGAAATATTTATCACCCTTAATTAGAAATTAATGTGCCTTTAATGGACTATTATAGTTTCAGAAATTAATGGATTTAAACTTTTGTAACAGCCTATTTAAACCTTGATTTCAGTTATGGTTTTCGCTCCTATAAAATGGCACTCCTCCCCCTCATATTTGACACAGACAATTTTTGTCTTCTTTTCTCTACCACCTACTCTCTTATTTTTTGGGTTACTCTTTATTATAGTCATTGTTTTGGTTCTTGATAAATTCTCAAAAGAGTCTGTTTTCCTGGAGGAATTTTTGCAGACGCAAAATAATTTTCTTAAGGACAGTATCTCTTAAGACGTGACCTAGACTATGATTGTGTTGATGACATTTTTTACAATAATCTGAAAAACTGGTGATCCAATTGCCTTAAATAAGCAAATATGTAATTTAATTTTTGAAATACATACTTTTTAGTATTTTAACTTTTTTTTTATTTACATGAACTAATTCTTTGATATTCATATAACTCTAGCTACTTATTAATTCTTTTGTAATAGAAGTTTAAAGAGATATAATATTTCAAAGAGTAAATTATATAATTTTCTATTTATTAATCTTCTTTTTCTCTGCTTAATTAGTTATGTGCTATATTCTCGAATTCATTTTTAAACATATTGTTATTGAAATGATATGCTAATCGAATTCTAAATATGGTACTATAATAAAATTAGGCAATGGTATAACAATTTTTTACTAACAAATATAATAATTGCTACTAGAAATATGACATATTAACAATTTTTTTCATTGTTAGAATAACTACTAGCTTTACTTACAATTTTTTTCCAATGTGTTAGAAAATGCTATATATATCCTAGCAACTCACAAGTGCTACTAAAGTGAAAAAGAGGAAAAAAATATTTATTCTCTATTTCAGCAAATTTCACATTGGTTAGTTTTGTAAATGGAGATTAGTGATTGTAGTATAAAAAGAAAGAAACTTGTGTAATTTGGAAGTCTCACATCACCTAGCTTTGAAATATGATACTAGTGGTTGTGCTATAAAAGAGAAGAGCTTGTGCATAAGCCTATTGGTGTGGAATATAATATGAACCATGTTTTTTTTCTTTTTTACCAAAGCTGGCTCTTTAGTTTTTCTATTAAACTAGTTGATCTAATTATGTTTTTTATTTGTGTTTTAATAAATTTAAATTATGTATTTTTTAAAATTTGAAAACAAATAATAATACTAGTTTTATTTATATTAGTATTTAATAACAAAAAAAATTAGTAATAGCTTTTTTACACTATAGTAGCAATATTGATGTCACAAAAATTAAAATTTATTGGCAATTTTTGTACTCTAAAGTAGCATTATATTTGTGCCAATGTTAGTAAAAAAAAATTATATACCTGTTTACAATGATTTTTGGTTTGACCCAAATGTGACAACAAATAAAAGAATCGAGAGTGATATGGTTTCAAAGTTATGTGGTAATCTCATTTTTAGATGGAAAATGTCGATTACAAATAACTTGAAAAGTAACTACACGAAAGAACGTGAGGCTAGAAATACACTTTTTGTAGAGAAGTTAAATAAAAACAGTAAAAACAAAGTGAAATGCAGAAAGTAGATTGCAGAATGTAAAGTGCATAAAGGATAAATTGCAGAAAGTAAATGGCAGAAAATAGAGTGCAGGATGTAAAGTTAGCAGAATGTAAAAGTGCAGAAGGTTTAAATGAAAACAATTAAAGTGCATAAAGTTAAATGAAAGTACAACAAATTGCATAAAGTAAGAGAAATCGATAACTATTATAATGAAATTGCAAGGAATTATAAAGACTTTGAATTAAATTGATTGGAATGTTAAAGGAAAAAGTATACTTTGATGTTAATCTGTTAATCTGCTCATATGAGATGTTAGGATTTTCAATCAACATATGTCAACTCTGTTTACAACAAAGCGCTTAATATTTATAGGTAAATGACGAAAATAATTGTAAATCTACTTAATAGCCACGTAAGTGATGGTTTACATTGCTTGACATAACTGCCTTGAACATTTGATGATGGAAGTAATTGCCTTCGATGATTTCTTTTCAACAATTTCTACTTATCGTGTCTTTAACGTTTGACAACTTGGCCATGCTATCGACATTCGACAAATAGTCTTTCGAACTCATTTGTCTACAAAGTCTCTTCAAACTTATTTATTGAATAATGTGCTTTCAACAATTTTACTTTGACAGACTTACACTTGATGATATTGTCAAGATTTATTTCGAGCTATCTTGTCTATTCCATATTCTCCTCTGTTGAAATTCAAGTCATTGGTTTCTGTCGAGTCTCTGTGCCATGTTACTAGTTTGACACTTATACAATCGGCACCGTTTTGTTGCACTATCGAAGACGATTACTTGTCATCCAAGCAACAAAACTTTTATTGACGATTATATATTTTTTAAAATAATCATCTAACAGATGCCCCCAAAATTTTGTTTTTGACTGACATAGAGAGAACTAAATTTTAAATAGCATCGTAACTGATACCGGATTTCTAGGGATTTGACTTAGAATCATGATTATCTCTAATATGACAGCTTTATCTTGGCACATGAGCTGTTGCTGCCTTTCTGACGTTTCATTTCCTTCAAAAACCTTAAACCCTATTCAGTTATATACTTACTCTGCTATTTTTATATGGTTCTCTCTTTCGCCGCTCCCTTTCCAAATACCTCTGGATACCTTTCCCTTTAAGTTACTACTAGAAATGGCATCCTTTAATGTCAGAGCTTCTTCTTCTACCAAGTAATCAACCAGTACCAAAAACATAATATGTGACCCGGTTTTGGATCAATAAGAGCTATGGCAAAGATCAAAGGTAATAATCCTTATTCCTAACTCTTTTTCTATTCCTCCTCCTGTGTTTCTGGGACCTTTGCTATCTCCAGAAACTTTCTCAAAAAATCTTCGTTTGATGTTTCCTTGCAAAACTCCTGAGGAAGCTATTCTTGGTTCGAGTTCATCGATACCCATATATTACTTTCAGAAAGCTAGAATGATGTTTAGAATGCCTCATTCCAAAGTCGACGGATACCACACCTAGTTTGATAGTGTCAAAGCATAGAAAGGTGAATTTTGGAAAAAGATGGGCATTTTTTACCCTATTCAACTCTCTCGACAAACCATTAGAGTTGATCCTGCCATAGTTGGGGCATTGGTCTTTTTTTGGAATAAGAACACCAACAACTTCCATTTTTCTTATGGCATGATGGGTCTAACGCTTTTAGATGTATCAGCCATTACGAGCCTTCGACCTAACAAAAAAGTTATTCACCTATTCTTTCGACCTCGCTAAACCATAGAGACAATTTACCCATCCAAACACATTTCTTTTTCTTCTTTTATAAACCTTCATCATAAAAGTTCATCTGTTATGTCAGATGAAGAGCAAGTCGTTTTTATCCTCCTTTGGCTGTCAACTTATGCCTTTGGCTTTAAATCTGTAAATATAGCGAAATCCCTTCAGCCTTTAACCAACCTTATTTATGGGGGTACTCAACTGGCCTTAAGCCAATGGCTCTTAGCCAACCTTTTCTATTGCATAAGCCAAATGATCGATAATATTAGGGCTCCGTCGAAAAACGAAAATGTTGGAGTCCCTCTTTGGCTACTTCAGCTATGGTTAAATGCTATTTTGGAGCAGTGTTTAGCTATCAAGTCTCTGAGCGACAAATTGGTTGATTAAATGTCTAGCTCGTATTGGCCAAATCTTTGTTATTTGATATGCGATTCTCTTACAAGGGATGAGAAACACAATTTTTTTCATTTTTTCAAGATTTTTCATTATATTGCCTATGACTCTACCAAAATAAAATTTACCCCATTTGCTGAGCGTCGAAAGGGTCCTAAATGGTTCACTTAACCGATAGCATCCAACAAGGAAGGTGTTTTGATCTGGTCAAATTTTCTTTGTCGATAGATAATTTTTATGGGTGCTCCCGACACGAAAGATGCCAGCTTTTATGTCCATCTACCCAATACAGTCGCTTGTCAAATGGGCCTCTACCAATCTATTCCAGTACCTTATTCATCTGCACCAAGCAACCTTTTTGTCAATGCTTATATCTCTAAAGAAGAGGATATTAATGAGCTGATGAAGGAGAATAACAAATATAAGCAGCCCTTCGAGCTCATACCTTTCAGAGTTTCACAAGGAGTGTCTAATTGCTTTGTCAATTGGTGGTCGAAGTACTACCAATGATATTGTCAAAGTATCAAGACGTGTTCTGACATTCTTGTTAATCCTCCTTTGCAGGAAAAGGACCCAGCATCAAAGACTAAAGGTGAACATCTAAAGAAATTCAGCCATTTGAGAAATTTTACAACATATAATGGGATCCTCGGTATTTCCATTAGATTGTTCAAAGCGTGGAAGAAATCGAAGCCAAATTAAAACAAGAGTACAATGCTTGACATGGTTTTAGATATTAACAATACCTTGATATTTGACCAGAGTTAATTAAAAAAATTTCTTTTCTGGATCCGGTCCCTTTACCTTGTACTCGTTTTGGTTTGGCTGATGTATTTCCTGAGGAACCGACGAGGGCTGGTAACTTCAAATTTGTTGAAAGGTGTCTATCCGTCATGAATATTTTTCAAACAAGAGATGAATGGGTTACTTTCACTCATCGGTTTATCCTTCCTTTTGAACAATCTGATGCTATGAGGATTGCTACTGAATTTCCTCAAGGTATATGATCCCGTCAATTCTAAGACAAAAGTCATTTTCATCAACTCACTTTTTTTTTGGTATCATCCCAGCTCTCCCTGTAAAGAAAACTTTAACCTACAAGCGATAGGTGGATCAATCAGTTGAATATGACGAGGAGGAAGAAGATAGTCAACCTCTTCAGAGGAGAAAAAAGATTGTCAAAGAAAGTAACCGACCGATAACCAAAGCGAGTGACTGACCAGCTACTGCGTCTCCAAAACCCATTAAATCCAAAAAGGCAATTACAAGGCCAGAAAAAGAGAAGACTCCGACAAAAAGAAAGGCAGCTCCTTATGATGTCGGATATGTTTCTAAGAAAATATGTGGAAGCCTAGTAATTTCTGACCTAGTTATCGGGTCCTGTAGTTTTTGTTAACTGTCGAATGATATGATTTATCGAATGGATTTAGTTGAATATAGTATATACTCATCCATCTTTCTATTGTCTAGAAAAGGAGTCAGTTCCTAAGCATTCAACCTTGGCTCATGTATCCAACAAGTCAAATCTACGGACTCAATCGAAGGTATGATCCTTCGACACAGATTTTGTATTATTTATTTTTTATTTTAATAATGAGACTAATATGAAATTTTTGTCTCAGGGTTCAGACCAAGAGATATTGAGTCCTATTACTGAAACATCTGTCAGAGTTCTTCAAATCAAGGCTCCGACGACATTGCTTGGTCCAGAGTAGCCTTTCGAACACAGTCATAAAGGGTTTACTATTGAAGTGGTTGAAGCTTAGTCTCCCTCTCGACAGGCCTCATCACATGAAGAGCATAGAGAAGAGCTCATGCCTTTTCATTGGGCTAACCAAAGTCTCTTCCTTGTTAGTCTACCATTTGAGATCAGGGACGATGTAGACATGGAGGCTTTGATGGCCAATGTTTCTCCTATCCCCAGTCCAACTCATCTTATGGTCTAAGTCGAATCCCTTAGAGATTCAAGTGCTGATAACATGGACTTGGTTCCAAAGGAATCTTCAATAGACCTGAAGGTCGAAGAGCTTTTAAAAGAATTGAAGACTTTCCTTGATTTTTCTTTCGAGGTCATTACTTCTGATGATTTTTTGAGAAGTAGAATTTAAGTTATTTTGGGTGAACTTGAACCAGTCAGATTACAACTCTCTATCTCTTGTCGAAGCTTATATTTGACCTTGAGAGATTTTATTGATGATTTATCCAACAAAGTGCCTTCTTTCAATCAAGTCATTTCTTCTTACAAAAAGTAGATATCGGAAAAAGAAATCGTCTTGGGTTAGTTACGACATTTGAAGGATGATAGAGATCAACAGGATGATTTGATCGTCAAAGGGAGGGAAAGAGGACAACGCATTGATGCCAATATCAACTAGTTAAGAGAAAACCTCGAAGAATTAGAAGAGAAAATCAGAATATCAAAGAAGAATAGAAGATAGCTGAGGCGCAATAGATAAGCTTGGCCAAGTTGTAATCGATCACTTTGCAAAATAAGAAAAAATTAAACAAAACACCAAAGCCATCATAGTCAAAGCTCAATCTATTATTGAAAAGATGAAGTCATTGGAGACCGACTATCTGACGACTTGCACTAAGAAGGAAAATTGGCAACTGTATAGGAACAATTGCAACAAATGTAATTTTTATTAATTATCCCTATAGGTCAACTTTATCTGACAAGTTTAATAGTTTATTTATTTTTATTAAAGTACATTTGTATAGCATTTGAAAAATTCTTATGTGAAGTTCATTGTACCTAATTTTGATCCAATGAAATATTCCTTTTCGACAACATCTCTATTCAATTTTTATTTCACACATTGACAACTTATATTGCTTTAGGTACTTGTCATTGATTGATTTCACTTTTAATCTAGAATTAACTTTGTCGAGAGTGTAAGCATTACCAGAAAATACTTGAGTAATTATAAATGGTCCTTCTCGTTTTGGTAACCACTTACCATATTCTTGACAATATTTCTCAATGGGTAAAATTACATTCCATAAGAAATTGCCTAAGTTAAAAGATTTATATTTAACTCGACTGTCATAAATTTAGCAATTTTTTCTTTTTGTTGAATTAAATTTTCTAAAACAATTAATATTTCATCGTCTAATTTGTTTAATTTATCAAATATTGAATCTTAATAACTTTCAATTGGTATTCATGTCTTTGAATACGAATTGACTGGAGATTAATTTTGACAGGCAATATGGCATCACAACCATAAACTAATTTATATGAAGTACCTGTCGATTTTTCTTGACGAATTTCTATATACCCACAAAACCTAATCAAGAGGATTATGTCAATTTCTAGGAACCAATATGCTTTTTGATCAAGACTATAAGTATCTTATTTATGGCACCTACTTGACCATTTGCTTGCAAATAATATGGTGTCGACGTTATTAGCTTTATTTTCCTAGTATTGGCATATTCTGTGATTCTCCATCTAGTGAAAACGGTGTAATGATTGGGTGTCAAAGTTTGAGGTATTCAAAACTTGCAAAAGATACGATTTTCAATAAAAATAGTCACATCTTGTTGGGTCACCTCTTTTAGAGTGATTGCTTCAACCTATTTGGTGAAATAATCGACTCCAGCCAAAATATATTTATGTCTTTTTGATGAAGGATGATGTATTTGGCCTACCATGTCCAAAACCCATCTTCTAAACGACTAATGTTTAATAATTGAATGTAATTCACTAGCTAATATGTTTTGCATATGACCATGTTTTTGACACTTTTCACAAGACTTAGCAAACATTATACAATCCTTAACTAGTTTTGGCCAATAATACCTTTGTCGTCGAAAGACCTATTTCATTCTTTCTCCAGCTTGGTGAGCTCTACAAATATTTTCATGGACTTCCAAAAAGGCAATGTATGCCTCCAACTTACTCAACTATTCTTCCAATTGTCCGTCAATAATTCTTCTATACAATTGTCCACCCGACACAACAAATTTTAAAGCTTTGTATTTGAGTTTCCGTTCTGCGTCAAAACTTGGATTCTTCAAGTAATCAATGACTGCTTTCCTCCAATCATTATTTGTTTGAATGTCATTTTGTAATACGTCTCTTTCTTCCAAGGGATATAAAAGTTTTCTAATTTCTATTAAATCTAACAGAACTTTTTGAGAAACCTTATACCCAGAAGCTATTTGTGCTAAGTTATTGGCTTCTTCATTTGACTCCTTAGGAATATGTTAGATAATAACTTCGTCAAATTTTTTCATTAACTTACTCGCTACAATACAATACTTAATCAATTTTTGGCTAACACATTTGTATTCCTTAGTAAGTTGTTTGACGACTAATTGGGAATCTCCAAGTATATGCACTCTTCATGCTTTCATTTGACAAAACATTTCTAATCCAACAATTGAAGCTTCGTATTTGGCCTCGTTGTTAAAACAAGAATACTTTAGTTTAAATATAAATTTAGTTGGAGTTCCCAAAGAGGATATTATTAAAATCCCTACACCACTTCCTTTTTTATGCCTTGACTTGTCAAAATAAAGATGCCATGGTCTCAATTCGATAAAATTTATATCATTATCTATATCCAGACTAGGATGGTCTACTAGGAAGTTAGCCAATGCTTAGCCTTGACAACTTTTGCTGAAGCATATTGTAAAGAATATTCTGACAATGCAATTGTCCATTTACCAATACGTCCATTGAGAATAGGTTTAGATAACATGTACTTTACTATGTCTGTCTTTGAGACGACAAATACATTACAAGGCATCATATAGTATTTTATCTCAATACAAGAAAAATAAAATGACAAACATAATTTTTCAATTGCACTATATCTTATTTCTGCATCATTTAGAACTCTTTCGACATCTTTCTCATTGTCTTGAGCCAATAAACATCCTATGGTCTCATCAAAAGATGAAATATACAATTTCAAAGGTCAACATGGCATTATTGGTATCATGACCGGAGGATTCGTCAGATATTGCTTGATTTGATCAAAAGCCTCTTAATGACAAGGCTCCTACACAAAATCTTGTTTAGCTTTCAACTTGACCAAAGATGAGAAGACTTTAGTCTTACCCAAAAAATTGGATATGAATCTCCTTAAAAATTTCACTTTCCTTAAGAAAGATTGTAATTATTTCTTATTTGTTGGTGCGGCAGCTTCCGAAACTACTTTAATCTTATTCTTGTCCACTTCAATACCTTTTTTATGGATCAAGAATCCTAAAAATTTGACACCTGACACTCCAAAAGCACACTTCTCCGAATTCATTTTAAGCTTGCGCTTTTGCATTTTTTCAAAAGTCTGCATCAAATGTGTCAGATGATTTTGCTTATCTTTCGATTTGACAATGACATCATAGATGTAAACCCATATAAACTTACTTATGACATCATGGAAGATGATGTTCATCGCCCTTTAATAGGTGGCACCAGCTTTTTCAAACTAAAAGACATGACTACCCACTCAGATGTCCCAACAGCTCCTAGACATCTGAAAGTGGTTTTTGACACGTCCTCCTTGGCTATAAAAATTTGATTATATACTACATGACCATCCATATAACTTAGAATTTCATGCCTAGATACGACATCAACTAAGATATCCACTATGAGCATAGGATATTCATCTTTAGGAGTAGCCAAATTTAAATTCTTAAAGTCTATTTATACCCTTAAGTTACCATTTTTCTTAATAACTGGGACTACATTAGAGAGTCATTCGACATACCTGGTGGTTCTGATGAACTTAGCTTTAAGTAGACGTTCGACCTCCTCTTTGATTTTTAACACCACTTCAGAAGCAAATTTCTATTTGCCTGTTTGACAGGTTTGCACCTTTCCTTGAATGGTAATCTATGTTTGACAAGGTCTCTACTTAAATCACTCATTTCATTGTAATCATAGGCGAAGCAATCTTTGTATTTTGTGATCAACATGATAAGTTTTTCTTTGAATTCCTTTGACAAAAATGCACTTATAAAAATAGGTCTTTTATTTACTTTAGTATCCAAGTTTACTTCTTCCAAAGGATCTTTTGGTTCGACATTCAATTTCTTGTCGGGCTTTCTTTCAAAGGGCCATATCTATAATGTAGTCTGACAAAATATCTTCCAAGGTATTGACTGCCTTGTTAGCCATATAGGCCGATAACTTGTCCATTTGAGTCTCAAGACTCATGGCTAGCGCTTGGTTGATTTTCGTCGGTCTTATCCACTAACTTGACACCAAATTGATTAATCAGGAAAACTTCTAAGGCTTCCTTATTGATCATTCCATCTTTTGTTGCAACTGGTCTGACATTCAGAGCGTAGATTCTAAAATCAATGTGAAGTTATTGTAAGTAACAAGGACTGTCATCCATTTCCACAACTTCCACTTGACCTTTGCCATTCCATAAGATTAATTTTTGATGAACGGTTGACAGAACGGCCCCAACAATATGAATCCAGTCTCTTCCCAATAATATGTTATAGTTGGACTTTGTAGGAATTACTACAAAAAGGGTTGAACTTTCGATTAATCTGATGTGAATATTTAACATCCCTACTATGTCAGATGGAGAAGACTTACCACTAAAATTAGTGACAACCATGTCTATCTGAATCAAGTCAACTCATTCTTTCCTCACCTTTTGAATGTAACTCTTGGTATCAAATTAATAGCAGCAAAACAATCTGCTAAAACACTGTTGGTGGGTTTTACTAGGCCTTAGATGTGCCTTTAGCACATCAGTTGGTTTTTCAAACTTGCCTAAGTTGTCAAATCCTGAAACTAAGCCGTCTTCTAGATTGTCAAAATCTGAAGCTATATCATCTTTTAAAAATAGTCAATTTTTCGACAATTCTTCTAAATCTTCTTCATTTTCTCCTACATAAAACTCATAATGAGATTCATACTCTGCTGGTATCACAGAAATGAGATTGAGATTCATGTTTACAGGATTTTCTTCTGTATCCTTTTTCTTTTCGACGTTATTCTTTTCCTCAACGTCTTTTAAACCTTCCTCAACCATATCCCATTCATCCATGAATGGCCCAAGTTTAAGATATCTCTATCCACTGGTCCGTCATCAGACCTTGGTTCTGACAAAAGAGTTCCCATGGCCATAATCACATCATCCAAATCTCTTTCCATATAAAAGTACATTTCAAACTATTCTTTGTCATAAAAAAACTAGAGGTTCTTTGTGATCATTGAAGGCTTCTATAATCTCATCAGCTAACAAATCCATGTTAGTCATAGGAAATTCAGATTTGAATTTGACAAGTTGCCCCCTTACTTCACTTTGGCAAGGGTCTCCTTCTTTTGCTCTATGTTGGTTGTAGGATCATCTAAGATTGTCTTCACTTTTTTGTTAGTCCAATCTTCATAATCTTTTACTGCTTCCATAGCCACTTGCTTTCCTTTATCATGAGCGGCTCTCTCAATTTCTACTAGCCCAACAGGCCAGCTTTTCTTATGATCTTTCCGACCCAACTTCTGAAGTATACTTCTATCAGGCTCTGTTTTCAAAGGTGTTAGTTGTATCAATTTCTGCCCCTTTGCAATTTTTTCCTCAAGCCATGCACTTAAAAGATTTGGTTGTGACTGTACCTTATCTACATCTTGTGGTTTAGAAGTTTCTTGTCGAATTGCCCTTGTATTTTGAGCTACTGGTTTGATTTCGACTACTAAACACCTTTTGCCTGACCTTGAAGACTCTTCTTTAATCAGAAGTGTATTTGTCAAGGTTTTCCTTTTCTATGCTTGCCTGTACCTTTGCAACCTTTGTTTCTGGCTCTTTGATAGTGGCCGACAGGATGCTTTAGCCTTACTTTGACCAAATGGCATTACTTTGCCATAACGATAGTCTTCATTCTAAAAAGGTTGATACTTTTAGAATCTAATCCTCCTAGCATTGTCCTTATTTGCCATTGCGAAATTCTTTACCCACTGGTTAACCTTCACGTTTGCAAGTGGTACCTGAGTTCCGACGTGTTGAAAATGATTTTAGGAAATAATAATCAATTCCTTTGAGTTCTCAATGAATAGATATCGTGGCCAAAATCTTGGTATGTAGAATGGTTTTGGCTGAGAATTCCTCTTACTAAATCTTTCTTTCTTCTGAATCTCTAATGATTAAGAATTAGCCATTGCCTTCCGACATGCCTCTATAGCTGATGGATCATACAACTCGACACATCTTGGACATAGCTTGATCGCCATTGAACCTTTCTTTATTGACAAAAACTCTTCATAATTTTCACAAGGTTTTTGATATGTTTCATAAGGGTCAACCATAGGATCAGTATCTGCGTGTAACTTATTTGAGTTTATTTCGACATGCTTCTTCCCCTTTCCTTTTATGTCAACCATGCCAATATTTAAAGGAATTTGGTTGTGGATATTAGCAACACTAGTCTGAAAGGTGTTGGTATCAACCTTCATTTTTGCCTTTTATTTATCTATAAATTTTAGTCTTCCTTCTGTCAAGGCCTTTTGAATTAAATCCCTGAAATGTACACATTCAATAGTAACATGATTGAATACGTTATGAAATTTATAATACTTTCGGTTTTTTATTTCATCAAGCTTTAAAAGCCTATGATTATCTGACAATTTTATTTGTTTTTCTTTCAACAAAACATCAAAAATTTGTTTGGTTTTTATAATGTCGAATGTGTATACTTACCTATTGACATAATTCATTTTTTCCTTGAGCCCTCATAGGCTTTATAGCCTGACAAGTATAGGGAGGTCCATTTTTAATTCGGCAAGATTAATGTCATAATCAACATTTTCTTCCTCCTCATCAGAATCTTCAACTCCGACGTAATTTACTTTTTTTTTTCTTTTCAGAAACTTCTTTTGTCTTTGCATTTTTTAGCTTTCAACTATTCTATTTGTCTAACTTTGCCTCCTAATTGGTAAGGTCAACTAAATGCTAGTTGACAAGCTTTTTCTTAATATAATAATCTAGGTCTCCGATAGTCATTTTTACAATCTCTGTTTCAGGAATAGGAGTAAAATATCTACCCCTCATTTGCCTAAATCTTACCAAATAATCTTTAACAGATTCGTTATATAATCTCTTAATGTTAAACAAATCTGTCAGGACAACTTTCAGATCTCCCCTGAAAAATTGGTCATGAAAGCTTCTCTCCATTTGTGCCCACAAATGAATAGAATTGGGTCTCAATGTCGAGAACCAAGAGAAAGCGTTCTTCATGAACGAACTTGGAAAGAATCTTATTTTTAGTCTTTCATCTGTCACTAGGTCTCCATTTCAATAGTGTACTGAGCAATATGTTTGATAATCGACTCACCACTTTCTCCAGTGAACTTAGAAAGTTTAGAAGCCTTAATCATTCCTCTTGGCAATTCTGCCTGCTGGACCTAATTTGGAAATGCTAAGGCAAAATAAGGCTGATTAGTATAATCCACATTGAAACCAAGCCTATTAAGAACTTATTCAACTGCTTGATTCACGTTTCGTTCTATTTAGTTTTCTGTGAGGTTTTGTCAGAATGCTCTTACAGCATTGTTTTTTACTACTTGCAGTTCATTCTGATGCAAGATTTGCACTTGACCATATCCTAATTGAGGTTGAGATTGATCTTGCCCTTGTACTACGTTATTTTGTTGATTTTGGCCCTGATCTTGAGCCATAATCACTTGTTTTAGTTGGACATTCTCAGGCACAACAATACCTAAGGCGTAAGTAAGACATTCTTAGGCACAATAATACCTAAGACCTAACTAAGCTACCCATTTGTAAGGTTAATGTATTGCATGCGTCATTTGTATTCTCCATTAAAGGTTTTAGTACGCCACCCATCTGTTGTGTTAACGTGCTCACCATGTCGTGATTACTTTTATCTATTTGTTGTCGAATGTTAGCCAATAAACTTACAATAGATGTGGTGACATTACTTGGCATGTCTCTTGACATATTTGAGAAGATAGGTCCCAAATTTAATCTTTTTTGTCGAAACACAATAGGAGTAATTGTCCCTGCCATATTCACCAATGCTAAACTATTGCTTGGCCTTAAACCATTTGACACATAGGATTGACTAACTAATTTCCAACCCCAAGTTGGGTCATTACAGGAGGGACATACCTCTGAGGTAATCCATATTGTGGCGCAAACCTTATTGTTTGATTACCCACTAGATTTGGTGATATTGGTGTCGATCCAGACACTACTTGTTCCAATACAGGACTTCTCAAGAGGGACACGTTTGGCAAAAAGCCTATAGGATTAATAGTTGTTGGAACTGCTAACATGTTTGCCGCAATTACAGCAGTTACTAGTGCACTTAGTGAACTTGTCACTTGATTAGCACTATTTGCGTTACTCATAATTTTAGAGTTGTGAGCAAGTATATGTTTACCACTTCTCAAACGCATACATTCTGAACTCATCCCACCAGGTGTGCCAATTTGTTTATGGTGATTTTTGGTTTGACCCAAATCTGACAACAAATAAAAGAATCGAGAGCGATATGGTTTCAAAGTTATGCGGTAATGTCATTTTTAGATGAAAAATGTGTCGAATGCAAGTAACTTGAAAAATAACTGCATGAAAGAACGTGAGACTGGAAATACACTTTTTGTAAAATGGTTAAATAAAAACGGTAAAAACAAAGTGAGATGCAGAAAGTAGATTGCAGAATGTAAAGTGCATAAAGGGTAAATTGCAGAAAATAAATGGAAGAAAATAGAGTGCAGGATGTAAAGTTGGCAGAATGTAAAAGTGCAGAAGGTTTAAATGAAAACAATTAAAGTGTAGAAAGTTAAATGAAAGTGATAAAAATGCAGAAAGTTAAATGAAAGTGCAATAAATTGCATAAAGTAAGAGAAAGCAATAAACGACTAGAATGAAATTGCAAGGAATGATAAAGACTTTGAATTAAATTGATTGGCATGTTAAAGGGGAAAGCATACTTTGATTTTAGTGTGTCTGCTCGTGTGAGATGTTAAGATTTTTAATCAAGAGATGCCAATTATGTTTACAACAAAACACTTAGTACTTATAGGCAAATGATGGAAATAATTGTCAATCTACTTAATAGCCACGTAGGTAACGGTTTACATTGCTCGACACAACTGCCTTGATCATTTGATGATGGAAGTAACTACCTTCAACGACTTCTTTTTGACAATTTCTACCTATTGTGTCTTCGACATTTGACACCTTGGCCACGTTGTCGACATTTGACAACTAGCCTCTTGAACTCGTTTGTCAACAAAGTCTCTTCAAACTTATTTGTCGAATAGAGTGCTTCCAACGATTTTACTTTGACAGACTTATACTTGATGATATTGTTGAGATTTATTTCGAGCTGTCTTGTCTATTCCATATTTTCCTTTGTAGAAAGTCAAATCGTTGGTTTCTGTCGAGTCTTTGTACCATGTTACTACTTTGACACTTTTACAATCAGCACCATTTTATTGCACTATCAAAGAAGATTACTTGTCGGCTAACCAACATAACTTTTATTGACGATTATATATTTTTTTAAAATAATCGTCTAACAATACTAACAATTGAATATTTGTTACTAAAAAGATATCCTGACAAGACTATAGCAGCAACTCTTAATATTAGCAATTATAGAACTGCGGGTATAAGTTTTAGCAATAGATTTTATTATTTACAATAGAAATTTTAATTGCTACTATATCTCATTTTTTTAGTAATATGAGTAAATTACATAATAAAATTAAAAAATTGATATTTTTATAAATTAAATTGTGAATAGCAAATTTACAATAATATTTAATTTTTCAACATTATAAAAATATAATGAATATTTCCCGTTTTTCTCCCCTAAGAGAATTTGGCTTTTTTTGGAGATTTTTAACTTTTGTTTCCCTACACACTTTTTCACTGTGACTTACTTAAGGGTAAAGGCAGATGAACCAGCTGGATTTTCATGCGTCCAAGTGTTTGAAAATTGAAAGGTAAAAAGGTAGAAAAGAAGTAAAAACAACGGTTTGTTTTATCTTCAATATGGGTCCCCACCTTGTCAACTTTTTAGTTGAAAATGAATCTTCAAGATTTGAGACTGTAAACTAAAGAGAAACAAAACAGGTGTAGCCAGCCTAGGGGGTCACATCAAACCCTAAACCCTATTCAACAAAGAAGAAGATGATGATGATGGTTGTGTTGTACAGTAGGTTGTTTTTACATGGCAAATATATATATATATATAGGCCCACTCACACCAAGTTTCACCTTCAAAATTGTCAATGATGGCACTTCCTATGGTTAGTTAGCTAGCCATGCATGTCAAGAAGCACTACCTTTAATTGCTAGGGCTCCACCATGGACATTGTTTTTTTCACTTTTAATTTGATTTCCATGGCTCCTTCGTTCAAGATTGAGAAAAACGTAAATTAAGCTTTAAAAAGACGATTTTTTTATTGTTTAGTTATTAAAATTTAAATAATGAATAAATTAGTTCATGTTAGTTAAAAAAACTAAATACAAATTATAAATTAGTTTCTCCATGAGACCAAATTATATATTTATTGATCTTTAATTTAAAGAACAGTTTAATAATAGTATGAAATAAGTTCTAGAAAAAATATTAAAATAATGTAGATTTAAATTGTCAAAAGTTGTATAGCTGATATCTTATGTAGTCCTCTAAGATCTACCAAAAGTATGTACATTAACATAAATGCAAAATATGATATTTATATATATGAATATAAATATCATTAAACGATGTAATTTTTAAGAAGTATTTAATTAACATAAACATAAGATACAATATAAACATAACTATGTATTATAATATGATATAATTTAATTTATGAGTAATCTAATAGGTGTTGAATAAATTTCTTATAATAAAAATAACAATATAAACATTTAACAAATAACCATCCAATGATTGACTATTTTGCAGAAAAAAAAAAGGAGAATTCTCATGTTATGCATTTCACGTAAGGTAATAATAAATATTCAAACAATTTTTCTGATGGAAAAAAAATTTGGAACTAGATTGTTTATTTTACACATTATAATTAGCGAATGCCTCTAGATGACAAACAAAAATCAAACTGAAAACCTTTTTTTCTTTTTATCGATATAGCTTAATATATTCTATCAATTAAACAACATTAACTGAAGTTTTGTTCTTTAGAGCATATGGTGGTGTTATGTAAATCTTAAACATATATTGCAGACAGAAATTTTTTTTTTTTAAAAAGAAAACATGTGATTCATATATCTATAATTAATAACTATATAATTAATGCACATCAACACTATCGTTTGTGGACTTTGGTGGCTTCTGTTTATTTTCAAATCACATCGCGGTTATTTCTGCGAGGAGGCACATCAAACGTCGCTGGCCCCAACACCTATTGTTTGGTCACCAAATCAAATAAGCTTCTTAATATCAATATATATATATATATATATATAATTTTTTAACTATTGACATCTAAAAATTTATCAGATTTCAACTTGATTCATGTTGAATCAAATCATAAAGATACAAAATTTATTTTTAGTGATATTTTTTTATTTAAAATTTAAACTTGAAGTTTTATTTTTAAAAAATAAGTATAAAATCATTTGAGTCAACCAGTTATTTATATATATAATGCCAAAACACGGAAATAAGATTTTGTTTTAACACCCAGCTGATATCTGAAGCTCATAAGACTAATATATGTCTATCTAAAGTTATGTTATTATTGGATTAAAAGTCAATTATGTGTCCCCCCAATTACTCCGTTAGGTATACTAGGGTCTAGGAACACATGACCTCACTCTTTCACTCTATTATTTGCAAGCTTTTAAAAATAGTTGTTAAACCATTGTCTTTATCAATTTAAAGTAAATGGTTAAGTTGTAGTTGAATTATAGTTAAATTGTAGTTAAATTAGTTAATTTTAAAATATTAAAAAATAATATATATAATTAAATTTTATAAATATAAATTTTAAAATTTAATTAAAAATAATATTTGATATCAAATTACACCAAAAAAATATTTACAATCAAAAGTTTACAGTAAAAATTAATCAAATAATAAAAAAATATTATTAATTAATATAATATTCATTCATATAAAATTTATAAAATATCAATATATTGACATTTTTATTAAAATTGACTAATATATATTATTAATTTATTCATTACCTGATTATAGAATGAACAAAATTAAAACAAACAAAAATTTAGATGTACTGATTCAACTAGTTCTTGATCGGTTCAATTACTCACCAGTTTTAGATGTTATTCCTCACTGATTCCTGACCGGTGTAATCCAATTCTTACAACAATTATTTGTAAGGAATAACATGTTTATAAGCTGATCAAATGTCAAGTAAGAATAGTAATCTCATGTAATTAAAAAGTCAAGTAAGGATAGTAATCTCATGTAATTAAAAAGTTAGTGAAGAAAATGACTATCTATAGATTATAAATTAATGATAATGGACTTTGTCATACATTTATGTGATTTTGCATCAATCTCAAGTCTCAATCTTGTATATATGTATAGTCATCTACTCCCTTAGTTTTGAATTTGTTTAGCATCAAACCATCATTAAGCCAAAAGTTAGTAATTAAAATGTTTATTTATATTCTATAACTTGCTCTTTGAAACTGGAATGTTTACTCCCATGATTACAAAATAAAGATTAGGTAATTCTATTACATAAGTCAAAATGCAAAGAATCCACCAATGCCAGTTTGTTCAAATAATTCAACATTTATTATCTTTAAACAAAATTTAGGATTTGAGTCTCATAAATAAAAAAAATAGTACTTAAAGAATTTTATATCTTTATCAGTTGACCGGATTTGATCTAAATTAGTCAAATTCAATGTTTTCAGATAATCATTAATTCAAACTATAAAGATGCAAATAATCCTTTTTAATTTAAAGACTTATGCAATTTAGCCTCTTTATTTTGAAAATTTATGATAGACCCTTTTAAATTTTCAATTTTGTAGAACATAACTGCATTATTAACTTTTTGGCCCAAAACTATAACACTACATGTTCATGGAAGCTAAAAAGAGACTTCATTGGCTCCGTCATCAGAAATGGCAAAGAATTACTCTTTGTCTTTTTGTCTTTTTTTAATTACATTTTAGTGACAAAAAAACCCTTTAAAATGATAGATTGATATATTTATTTGCTAATTTTGTATTTTTTTTTATATCCTATATATTCGGTGTGTGTTTGGTACGCAAAAAAAAAGAAAAAAGAAAAAAGAAAAAGAGAATGAGAATTGTAAAATCCTATTAATTACTAAATAAATTTCGTTTTAATATTTGAAATTGTATTAATTATAACCTCATTTGAACTCTTAATTGATTATGTAAACCTCAATTTATTTGAACCTTACATTTTTTATGAAAATAAAGAAACACAATAAATGAACAAAATGCATATCTTATGCATAACGTATCTAGAGGATTTCATAA
Source organism: Biancaea sappan (assembly GCA_037074585.1). Taxonomy (NCBI): domain Eukaryota; kingdom Viridiplantae; phylum Streptophyta; class Magnoliopsida; order Fabales; family Fabaceae; genus Biancaea; species Biancaea sappan. The sequence goes on from CM073499.1 coordinate 40,548,223, forward strand.
AAATACTTTTATACAAATAAACTAGGATAAACTGATATTCCTAATCATAGGGTTATCATACTTCAAAATACAGATGACTGCAACAACTTTATTACAAGCAAGAATCATTAGATAAACAATATTGCTACTTATACTTTAATCAATCTTTACTGTCTTTCCCTTAAGATTAGTCTCTGAGATGGTTAGCTTGAAAAACTCGAAAAGTGAGATAATGATATCTCAGTAACTAGCATGTTTTACAAAACATAAAAAAGTATCATTTTAGTCATAAAAGCATAATAAATTCATAAATCATACATGAATATGCAAGCACAATATATATAACACACAATCTCCTAGTTCTCTCATATGGAACTAGGAGCAAGACTATGTCCTCTCATGTGGGATTTCAACTGCACTATCATAGTTCTTGTTCTCTCATGTGGAAATAGTAGACTGGGGTGGCCCGCCTCAGGTTATGAAAAATGGGTTGCTGCCTTTATGCGGACTAGTAGGCCAAATGGGCTAGCCCACATAATTTCTTTTAGGACGGCGTCATTGGCTTATCTTCGTCTCCCTCATTATTCGACTATTTCCTCCTCAGCTCCTCTGGCTCTCTGGTCTCTTCACTCTACTCTCAAATCTCAATCCCATCTCAAGCTTAGAAACCCTAATCCCAAATCCCCCATCTCAGACCTCAAATAATCCTAACTCAGAACTCGATGCCCAGCTTCATCTTCGACTTCGACTTCAGAAAATGAAGGATGCTAGCAACAAGCAGAGCAGACCAACCGAACGCCTCCATCTCTACTCTTCTTGCTGCTTGCCTGCGTCACTCGTCGGCCCTACACTATCAGCCTCCTCAAGATCACAATTCCTCACTGATTTGGGAAGCAGGGAATTGATTTGGGATTGGGAAATCTGGGGAAATTTGAGGCAAGGAACTGATTTGGATAGGGAAATTTGACAAGAGATGAAGATGGAAGAATGAAGACAATGGACGATGGCAATGTAGGGTTGTAGAAGATGGCGATGCAGACGAAGATGGAAGATGATGACAATGATGAAAGATTGGTCGTGATTCGTGAATAAGTGTATGATTTCTGAGTAACCAAATGAATCATCTTCCAGAAATCATCCCTAATAGGCTAATAGCTGACCCTCAATATATTTCTCACATCCCCTACCCTCTCTGACTCTCTAAACGAAGATGGGCCAAATGGGTAACCTGCGGGTTATTGGGGTTGAGCCCAGGTAGTCCGTGGGTTACGCGGGCAGGGCCAATTATGCCTAATTTTTGTGAGCTGGCTAAACCTCTAATGCTAATTAAACGGGCCCATGCCATTTTGACAGGTCTAGGAATTAGTGTGCATGTAATATGTTCTCTCATGTGGATCATGGTAAAACCTTCATTCTCTCATGTAGAATGAAGCATACCCATTGCATATTCTTAACTTATTCATGGAAGCTCATAATATTCATAGGAGAAACTTTTATAAATAAACTAGAAATAAAATTTACTTTTATAAGTGCTAGAACTACTTGGAGTTATGATCAGTCATTCTTTTTTTTTTCTATTGAAAGTCATTCAAATGTTCTGGCAGGATAAGTAAAATTTCATGAATACTATATGGGTATTTCTCATAAGTACTATCCATAAATATTATATGGTTATTATTCATACATACGAGTACTATTTATACGTATAAATACTATTCATATCGGTAATAGTAAACAAAAACTATAAAAAGTACATCAGAAAAGTTTCCAAGAAAGAGAGGTGGCTTAAGTACCAAGTCTTTCCTTAGCCAGATCTTTTCTAAACATGTATTTTTTTTTTACAGTTTTATATTCTATTCCAACAACTAGTAAACAAAATAATTTTTAAGCAATCGAAGATAATTTTTTTCTGATATGGAGGATCAGCTAAAGCCGCAACCACGGAGCATACTAAGAATTTAACCTTTAAATAATTGCAAGAATTTAAAAGAGTATTGTATCATCACCTTGGATCTAAGTTAAGAAGGAAAGTACTAGAATCTAAGATACTTAAGAGATCTAGCGCTGAGGCAAGAAAAGTTTGAGGAGAGGAAAGAAGAGAAGCTGAAAATGTGAGTTTAGAAGTGACATTGAAGGGACTATTTATAGGAAAAATCGATTGGTACTATTTGATACTGTGTATGAAGTTTCCAGGAAATTCACTATTTGGTATTATGTACTATGCATGAAGCTTTTAGTAAATTCACTATTTGGCACTATCTGGAAATTAAAGAGAAAATTATCCTTTTTCTTAAAGTTTTAAGTTTTCCTTTAATTTAGTCCTTTCATTTTAGTCTTTAAAAGAATTTCCTCACATAAAACGTCATTTTTTTTTTACAAATTCCTCTGGCCACCTAAAATTCATATTTAAAATAAGATGTTACAAGAATAAAGTATTCAGTGAATACTCCAACTTTAAAAAAAAAAAAAAGAACAAACTTAGTGTATTTTATAATTAAAGGTAATTTGGACAATTTCTCACTATCTCTCTTTTTCCTTTACTCTCTCTCATATTACATTACTTAATCCGTAATTCCTACCAAACATGCTAAGATAGACAAATATGTTAGTGTAAATTTATTTTATATATATATATATATATATATATATACACACACACACACCTATATATTTATTTTTTATAAATATATTAAGTACTAACAATTATTTAGGTGAGCTTACATATTAATTATTGTATATGTGTACATATATTGGGACATATATATTGCTATGTATAATTATGTCTAAATTATATTTGATTTTTATGAAGTATATTTTGGGCATGACCTATTTAATATATTAAAATTAGTTTAGGGTATTTGTAAATTAATTTTATAATATGTGTAGATACCTGACTCAAATTAATAATGGTGAGAGGGCGTGTTATGAATAAATGGGGTCAACCCATTGGACCAACCCTTTAAGCTTAATAAGTTGGTTATAGTTCTCAGGATTCTAAGGAGTTTGGCTTTTAGATTTTGAAAATGTCTATAAATATGTGAGTGTGTGACCTAATATGGATTTCGGGCCTTTCCAATACCCTAAAAGTATGGACTCTCCAATACTTTCACCTAGACCATCGGATTGAAGCCATGGACGGCACAAATAGTGTAGAAAGTATGGAGAATCTAAGCCATTAGATCCACGTGATTCAACGGATCAAATCGTATCCGCCTAATAAATACTTTTATTCACTTAGATCCTTATTTAAGAATTTTCTTTTTGTCTTTTGTTTGATTTATAATCATATTTAACTTCATCTAAATCCCTCGTTCCAAAATATATTTTGTTTTGAATTTAAATCAACCCCTGTAAACTTTTAAGTTTATTCATTTTGGTCTCTCCAATACTTTCTGCACAATCTGGGCAATCTGTGGCTTCAATCTAACGGCCCAGGTGAAAGTATTGGAGAGTCCAATACTTTTGGGGTATTGGAGAAGCCCTAAATTCGACCTAATATACATCATCAAAAACCTATTTTTATAAAAAATCGTCTTTACTAACCTTGAAAAGCCTAACCTTTGGAGATTGATTGCTATAGATCAAGGTACGCTATATTTCTTACTATTGTTATTATAATCAATTTGTCTATCAAAATCTTATATATTTACAATCAAATCATGATCAAAATAAAGAACTTTGTGATTTCTGCATTTGAGATTGATCATGAATTTAATTGATTGTAATTATAATTTTTTTATAACATCCTTACAATTGGTATCAGAGCTAAGTTCTAATAGACAAATTGAGAATTATTGAGATTATTTTGAGTAAGGGTTCATAAGGGAGTTTTTCTATAGAACCCTAAATTTTTATTTTGTTTATGATTGAGAGAAATTTTAGGGTTATTGATAAATTTTATGTTATAATTATAATATTTCAAATTTGATTATATATGCTTATATCAAATAAAACAAATTTTTTGGGTTTATCATAAATTAAGATATTTTTTTGTCAAGAACCATAACTTTTCATGAATTTGAAACTATGATAGTCAACGTGATTATGGTAATTGGATAAAGATTGAAAAATTTATGTTGATTGCCATGATCACCAAATTCATGAATGAATTAATCCAAATTTTTTGAATGTGTGATTGATGTCAATTTATTATTTGAGATTAATACTTAGACGTTAATTGATTGAATTTGATGATTTTACATGGTGAGTGGATTCAGTCTCTTTATTTGATATTCATGAGTGGTGATTTGATACCAACATATCAAATTTTGTTTTATACATAACAATTGATTCAATCAAAATTTTCAGTTCAATTGTATCTATATATATATATGTATATGTATAAGGGATTACAATTGACTGTGATAATTTTAAAATTGATTCAATCAATTGAATTACATGTTTGTCGACGTAATTCTCCTTATTTATACGTAATCAAATCACATTTGGAAGGACTTCTTCGATTACGTGTTGTGAATTGCCTCAATCAACGTGTAATGTGACGCGGACTCATATGAAAAGTATGGGACTGAAATTACGCGATTGCAAATATGATTTAATATATCGTGAATATATAATGATTGGTTTTTTTATCATTATATATATATATATATATATATATATATATAGGTATATGATTTGGTGATATATGTAATTTAGTGATATACGTGATTACATGGTACATTTGATTGAAGTATTGTGAGTTAATATTATCCCTTACATATATATATATATATATATATATATATATATATAGGTATATGATTTGGTGATATATGTAATTTAGTGATATACGTGATTACATGGTACATTTGATTGAAGTATTGTGAGTTAATATTATCCCTTACGTAATCATATATATATATATATATATATATATATGTGATTGAATTTATATATTATGTTTGTCTCAATTTTATATTATGTATTTATGTGTTTAAGTAATTTTGATCATAAGTGTATTGATCAAATTTTGAATTTTTTCTTATAAATTAAGATAACTTTTATCAAGAACTCTAATTTTTTAAGTTTATAATTGTGTGTATTTTAGGTGAATTAAAATAGTTTTCACCGATTAAATTTAGGGTTTTATCAACCTCATGTGTTTTTGTTTTTTAAGATTTAAGATTCATGAAAATGTTTTGAGTGTGATTTGGATCATTTGAAAAAAAAATTGAGGCTTTAAATCATACCATATAGATATTTCATGAATCCTAATCCTTTTAAATTGTGTTTTCTTGTCATAATTAAGTTGATTAGGTAAAATTAATTTACTTTTAACAAGAAAAACATGTTAGATGCCTATGCATATTAAATATTCCAAAGGAATTTAATTGATAATGCTAAGGATAGTTGTAAATGTGAGACATATATGAAAAACTTTCTTAGAATATGTCAGCCCAAAGGAAGGTATATACTAAGTTTATTTGTTTTGTCTACATTTGCAAACTACATGTATAAAGAGTGTCACTAACAAGACATTTATTATGTCCAAAGACTGATAGATGTTGTTGTACTAGGTATTTCTGTATCTAGATGAAACTCTTAAAATACATATGAGTGTAATGTGAAACATATTTAGGAAATTTGCTTATGATATGTCGACCCAAAGGAAGGTATATACTAAGTTTGTTTGTTTTTGTTTAAATTTACAAACTATATATATAGAGAGTGCCACTAATAAGATATTTATTCTGTCCAAAGACTAATAGATATTGTTGTACTAGGCATCTCTGTGTCTGGATGAAACCTTCTAATTTACATATGAGTATATGTGTTACTGAATACATGTGTGTTGTTCTGAACATGTTTATTTTGTTGTTTTGTTTAATATTTGCCATTGCGAATATCTCTATAATTATGAACAATATTCCTACACTAAAAGGTACCAATTTTAAGAGGTGGAAAGAACATATTATGATAGTGCTCACTGTCTTGATTTGGACTATGCTTTGAGGGTTGAATGCCCTACAGACCTGACTGGCAGAAGCACTGTTGAGTAGAAAACTGTATTTGAGAAATGGGAACATTCAAACTGTATAAGTTTTCAAATCATGTAGCACACAATTCCAGAATCCATTAGGGGTGGGATTATGGAAGATACAAATGCTAAGAATTTCCTTAATCAAATTTCTTATCGATTTGCTCCTAACGAAAAGGTCGAAACAAGTAAAATTTTGAACAAACTTGTTCCAATGAGATATCAAGGTAAAGGAAACATAAGAGAATATATCATGGAGATGTCAAACCTTGTCACTAAATTAAAGGAACTAAAGTTATAGTTGTCGAAAGATATACTCATGCATATGGTTTTGATCTCTTTTCCTCCATCGTTCAATCATTTTAAAGTTTCTTATAATATATAAAAGGAAAAATGGACAGTGATTGAGCTTATAGCTCAATGTCTAAAGGAGGAAGAGAGGTTAAAACATGATAAGATTAAAAGTGCAAACTTAGCATTTACTTCTAGTACCAAGAAAACCTCTAATAAGAAAAAGAAAACTCAAGAGAAGGAGACTACAATTCAGGAAACTTCACAGCATAAAGGCAAACAGAAACAAGATTTGGGAGCTACTTGTTTCTTTTGCAAGAAGGTTAGACATTTGAAAAAGAAGTGTCTCAAATTCACTGCATGACTTAAGAAAAAGGGTATGCTACTTAACTTTGTTAGTTTTGAGGTTAATTTAGCATTAGTACCTAATGATACCTAGTGAGTAGATTTGGGTATAACTACTCACGTAAATGTATCTATGCAGGAAGTGTGAGCAGCCGAAAGGCACTTGATGCTAAAAGATTTATCTATATGGGGAATGGCGAAAGAGCTACTGTTGAAGCTATTAGTCATTTAGATTGTCTTTAGAGAACTTATGTATATTGAATTTAGAGAATACTTTATTGCACCGTCTTTTAGATGAAATTTTCAGTTTCATGTTTGAACAAATTTGTGTATAATTGTTCATTTGGGAATAAAAATTTTAATATTTATTTAAATTCAAATTTGATTGGTACTGGTTCTGTAATTGATAATCTATATTGTTTAAATTATGTGAAATCTAATATCTTTGAGATTATACATGCTGTGAATCATGGTACTAATTAGGCTGTGCTATGAAACTTTTGTTAAATTATGACATAAGCGTTTGGGGCATATCTCTAAACAAAAAATGCAAAGACTTATGTCAAATGCCATTCGACAAATATCTAATATAATGATATGGATATTTGTGATAGAGTGTAATAGTGCATTAAGTGTAATCTGACAAAAGTTAAGGGAACAGGTATATCTAGAGTTAGTGAAACCTTGGAGTTAATACTTACTGATGTTTGTGGTACGTTCCATACAGTTTCTTGGAATGGACAATAGTATTTTATTAACTTTATTGATGATTACTTTAGATAAGATTATATGTACCTGATTCATGAGAAGTCTCAAGAATAGTGAGTTGCTACTTTGTGTGGTATCCTAAAAGGTCAAAGAGTTTTTAAGTTTTATGACCCTTTGACTAGATCTTTCTTTGAGATTAAGAATGCCAAGTTCATTGAGAATATTAATTACAATGGGAGTGATCATATGAGGAATGTTGTGTTTGAGGTGGAATATGTTAGTATTCCTGTTACAGTCATGGGTACACTTGATCAAGTAATTTTGCTTGAAATAGCTTATTGTACGAATTTAGGTAAACTTGAAAACATAATGGAAGGAAAGATCACTCTTATTCAAGATCAAAAGATTCAATCTCTTAAAACTAAAAAACCTCAACAACCTCAGGCTGAAGTGCTATTATTGTAGAGATTCTCTAAAGGGAGGAAAAGTGCATATACCTCAAGTTGAGTAGGGAATCTCATGTATGCACAAGTATATACGCATCCAAATCTAGCATACATAGTATGAATGTTGGGTAGATACTGGCGAATGATTACATGCTCACTTATCAGAGAACATATTGACTTGAAATCATTGGATACTCCGATGCTGACTTTATAGGATTTTATCACAACTTTGCAAATTTTAGAGGGCATTAAGCGACATTTTAAGAATATTCTGTGATATGAAGACTGCCAAGTTATATTGTGAGAACAACCAGAGTTTGTCTAAGTCTAAACATTTAGACATTAAGGTTCTGATTGTGAAGGAGAGAGTTCAGAGTCTCATTGTATATGTAGACTATGTTAGTACATACGCTATGATTGCAAATCCGTTGACTAAAGGTTTACCACCTATAGTGTTTCATGAGCATATGGCTCGTATGGGCATTGTGAAACCTTTAGATGATTGAGTCTGTATTTATTTTGTTTTGTTTTACAGACAATTCTGTTGGATATCCATTTGTGAACGTTTTGATATATGAAATGATGTTATTCATATATATTTGTGTGTGTGTTGAGTACTCTGAACATAAATGATTGTTTTCTCTTGCGGTTTAACATAAATTGAGAAAGTGTAGAACTAGTTAGAAATAAGTATGAATGAAGATCATTTACATATAATTTTCATGCTACACATCCAAACTAGATCTATGTCGTTAACTATATTATCATTGTAATCAATGTTGGGTTTAATTTCAATATTATTGGTTATGAAAGCCTCTTTGGTTCTATGCTGATATAGTTAATGGACCAGATTGTTGTAATATATCTTATTAGATAGTAGGTTATGTACACTCAGGTTTATATATATGTATAATATGTACAATCATATGTAGTCCAAGTGGGAGAATTGTTAGCGTAAATTTATTTTATATATATATATATACCTATATATTTATTTTTTATAAATATATTAAGTGATAAAAATTATTTAGGTAGACTTACATATTAATTATTGTATATGTGTATATATATTGGGACATATATATTATATCTATAATTATGTCTAAATTATAATTGATCTTTATAAAGTATATTTTGCGAAGAACCTATTTGATATATTAAAGTTAGTTAGGGATATTTGTGAATTAATATTATAATATATATATATATCTGACTCATATTAATAACGGTGATAGAGTTTTATTAATAAATGGGGTCAACCCTTTGGGTTTAATAAGTTGATTATGGTTCCCAAGGTTATAAGGAGTTTAGTTTTTAAATTTTCAAAAGGTTTATAAAAATGTAAGTGTGTGACTTAATATAATCATCTAAAACCTATTTTATAAAAAATATCCTTATTAACATTGAATAGCCTAGCTTTTAGAGATTGATTGCTATAGATCAATATACGCTATATTTTTTTAATATTTTATGAGTTATTGTTAGTATTATCAGTTTATCTATCAAAATCTTATATATTTACAATTAAATCATGATCAAAATAAATAACTTTGTAATTTCTGAATTTGAGATTGATCATAAATTTGATTGATTGTGGTTATAATTTTATTATTACATCCTTACAAAATAATATAAAGGTTTTGGATAAAAAAATCATAATTGAAGAATTATATTAAGTTTAATAGAATGTATTGTCAAGTTTTAAAATTCTAAAAGTAAATTACACAATTAATTCTCTAATATATAGGTTGAAGAAAGTCTTTTTATATTTTGGCCTATTATGTATTTTTTGACAAAGTAGCTGACAGTTTCTTAAAATTTAAAATCTCACTCAAAAACATCTAAAACTATATGCAAACTACATTGACAATATATAGATTAATAATAGTAGTCTCTGATGCTTAATATTACAAAAATATATAACAATTCAATAAGCAATCAAACATATAGATTACAGTTCGAATATATTTAAAAATCAATAAATATTGCACGCGTTTAATATCCAATAAATCATTAGTGAAGACTTGTAGGTTTAAACAGAACTTAAATGAGTATGATCAGATTAAATTAGGGCGTGATGAGAGGAAGAACCTTAAAAGTACATGGCTCCACCTATTAAAAAGCCCTAAAAAAAGCTAGAAAGTAAGTCTTATTAAGTGTGCGTTTTGCATGTTAGTACTAAGAAGCTAGTGAGTTTGATTTATTGGATTGAAAATTGGTATAGAATAACTTATAAAATTGTTGAGTAATTAAAAAAGTTAAAAGTCAGTCAAATCAGCAAAAAATCAATTGAATCGAATAAAAATCAGTGTTAACTGAACTGATTGAACTAGTTCACTTAATCTTTTTTAATTTTATTTATTTTATAATAAATAATGAAGAAATTAATATTACATATTAGTCAATTTTAGTGAATATGCCAATATATATTAATATTTTATGAATTTGATATGAATGAATATTATATTAATTATTAATATTTCCTTATTATTTGGTCAATTTTTGCTGAAAACTTTTGGTTGTAGTTATTATTTTGTGTAATTTGATACAAATCTTATTTTTAATTAAATTTATAAATTTATATATATAGTCTTTAATTATGTATAATATTTTTTAATATTTTAAAGTAGATCGATTCGACTACGGTCAGACTATTAGCCCTTGAACTAATGTATCTATCGGTTTAATAATTGGTCTAATTTTTAGAACCTTGATTAATACCCTGATTTCCAACTCATGCTTTTTTAAAAAAAAATTTTAGAGCAGCTAGTGTCAAAAAATTCATTAAAATTTAATTAATTTGAATCCAATTAAGTCAAATCATAAAGTTATCCTGAGATTTTTTTAATATTGTTTATTATTCACAAAAAAAGTATCAAATCATCTGGACTAACTATCTTTAAGGTCTATTTAATTTGTAAAAATATTTTTTATTTTTATTTTTAGTCTTTATTTCTTGAAATATATTTTCTAAAATATTAAAAATATCTTTTTAATATTTTTACATTTGAGTCTATTTTAAGAAATATTTTCAAAAAAATGTGTCCAATTAACACAATCAAATATATTTTTAAGCCTATTTTTTATTTTTAATAAAGATAAAAATAAAAAATACCCAAACCAAACACAAAATATCCTTCTCATGTTTGAACAACTTTTGTTGATGATGAATTGCCGTTAACTATATAATGCTAATAGTGTGACGAAGACAATGTAATGATTTTTTTTTTTCACGCCCATTTATTATCAATTTGTCTCTCACAAAACACAGCACAGTTTTGGCTGATTGCATGATTACTAATAATTAATATTTTGCAATTCTAATTGTCTTTTATTGAAAAGATATATAATTGTCGATTTAATTCACCTTTTTATAGATTGAGATGATAAGCACATAATTAGAACCCGAAGAAAGCTCAATTGATTGAAAGGATTCAAAGAAAATTCTTGCATTATGTGCCAAGGCAGGAATAAAAATGGTTGGATTCAATATCAATTTTGTAGCTTTAATAGTATGAAACTGAATATTATGAGTCAAAAGTTACGTATCTAACTCTCTTCTAATTAAAATAATAATAGTTCAACTTTGGCCAAAAAAAAATAATTTAATTTCTAAAGACTTCAATTTTGAAAAGACTCTATCTTTTATTTTTAAGAAGTTCGAAAGTGATTAATTTTACTTTTATATCCCATCATATAAAGGAATAGCTTTAATAAAACTAAAAAGATATACCTTTATTTTCAATTGATAGAACATGCTCCACAAGAAAATCCTCCCTAATACTTGAAAGCTAATTAATATCAAGTAGCATCCTTTAGGAAATTAAGGAATTTTAAATATAATTGAGTGGTCTCAATAGTTCGGGAAACAGGAAAGTGCGAGCTAGGAGTCAAACGGGTCAACTCGCTAGCTTGTATTTTTTTTTTAAAAAAAAAATTTACTTTTTCTTAGAATAAAAATAACAAAGAATAGTCAATTTGTTTAAAAAAAAAGAGACAAAAATATAAATTTAGAGATTTAAAATTTAAAAAAAAAGTTAAAAATAAAATTATCCTTTCTCTTTTTTCTTTAGTATTATATTTTTTAATTAATTAGGAACAAATAATTATATAAATTTGATATGAAATTATTTTTAAATAATGTCTTTTATTCTTTTTGTATTATTCAATTTAACATATATTATTAATATTTAATAAATATAAATATAATATTAAAAAATGTTACCAACACTAAGTAGATCCAATTCTAAAAATTTAAATAAGCCCAAACTGGTGTTTGCCAACACTAAGTAGATATTTGAATTCTAAAAATGATAATAATTTAAATTTTAAAGACACTAGTTTATGAATGATTTTACTCTTTGTAGTCAATAAATTTAAAAGAAATTAATCTTCAATCTTATTAAATAAAAAAAACTAAGTTGTTTGCTGGAGCAAATTTTATATTGTAGGCTTAAAATAATATATGCATATCTCATAGCCTTATGTATTGTGGGCTTCAATAGCCTCCCTCCTACCAAACAAAGTCAGTGTCTCAATAATGAATTTAGTGTCACATAGCTACGAGTTCACGGGAGCAAATTTTAACAGTCAAAAGTTACCTCTATTTGGATTTTTTTTCATAGCCACTACGTGTTTCTTTTTCATTACCGGACTTTGTTGTGGAATAGGATGTTGAGCGCCACCAATACTTTTTGATTAGAATGAAATAAATAAAGTTTATATAAGTCTCACTTTAATTTTTTAGCATTACATTGAAAAGTCCAACAGATAATTCGTCCTTCATATAATAGATGGTACATTATGTGATTGTTGTTTTGAAGACATGATAAAATTAGAACAATAAAAAGAATATATTATGTAATTAATTAATTATATTCATATGTTACTGAAAATAATATATCTTTAAACGATACTTAATAGATAATTGAATTTAAGAGAGGTAGTATTTTATTTTATCAACTCAGTCATCTCTCTTGAACAAGTAAATTTTAAATTGTAAGCAAATGTTTTTAAAATAGATAATTAAATTTAAGTTAATGAAAAAACTAATATTTTATCTTATCATTTGAATTTCAAATGTAATTACAATTAAAAAAGGTTATAAGGAATAAGGCAATTATAAAACTTGTTGCAGCAAAGATTTTCTTTTCATTTCCTTTGTTGTTGCAGCAAAGATTTTCTTTTCATTTCCTTTGTAGGCCTGTAATATTAAGAACATTGATGCTAATTACATAAAATATTAGACAATGTTATGTTAACTTCATAAATTAAATTCTTTGATAATGGCATTGAAAATTTTTTTGGACGCTTGTTTATTAAAGCATGGATGGATAAAGGTTCATCTGATTTATAAAAAAAAAACTTGAGAATGATTTTTTTATAAAAAAGGTGATTAAATTTTATTTATTATTTATTATTTTAAAGATTATATTTAACTCATTCTTAATTTATTTTTTGTGATTGGAATTAATTAAATTCTTTATATAATATGTCTTTTGAAAAATTTATTTAACATTATTTAATTTTTTGCTAAATGTAGATTTAAAATCAAAGTATTTAATTTAATGGAAAATAAATTAAGTCAAAAGTTGATATTATATATATTTTAAAAAGAGTTTAATTTACTGTAAATTTAAATGAAGAGACCCATCATGATGATATTCCTTGTTATAATTGAAGCATAAGAATTGGAATGGGAATAAGAATTGGAATTCTATTCTCATTTTCATGTTTGGTTATGTATGAAAAGGAATGGGAAAATCATTCCTTAATACTCATGTTTAACTGTAAGAATCTATGTTGGAATGGAAAAGAATTGTGAGAAAATTACTATAATACTCATGAATATAAATATTATATAAAAGAACACTAGTAAATAAATTTAACAAAGAATTGAATATAATTTATAAATATATTACAGAATATTAAATATTACATAATACCATATTAAATATATTAAATATTATATATAAGACATATTAAAAGTCAAGTTTGTGGAGTCAGTTCATAGTTTTGATAAATTAAATTTGTTGAAAACTTTTAATATAGAAGCAGTTTTTCAAAAAAAAAAATTATAAGACATAAAAAATGCATATAAATCGTGAGCGATTAGATATTAACATGTAAATAAAAGTAAATTCTATTAAGTTATGTTTTAAAATTCTATATGATATATACTATATAGCATATATTAATTTATTCTAAATAGCTTATACCATTATTGACGTAAAAATAAAAAAAATAATTGAGATGAGTAAGATATAATGACTAACTTATCGAGAAATTAAAAAAGAATTGAATTATATAGACCAAAGATCTGATTCAATATAAGATAGAAAGCTATATGATTTGCGTTGGTGTGCAGATGGACATTTGCATCGAAATAGCATGCATTTGGATTTGCGTTGTGCGAGAAAGCTATAATTGATTCTAGATAAGTAAGCGAGTTTGAAGGAAAGCAGAAAGGATACGCTTTTGCCAAGAATCAATTGTCTCTTTAATATGTTTATGTAAATTTTTCCTCTAATGCCCTCTGTTGGCATTTACTTTCACAAAGGCATTTACTCTTGCTTTACCCGAACGGAATTGAGCGACCAACCTCGTCGAAGCAACCAACCAACCACCTCGGCTATAATTCAAACTTGAATAAGGAGTTCTGCTATCCATTTTCTCTCTTGCCATTCCCACATAACTTCTTCAAACTTGAACATAGCTTCTTCTCGAAGATGACATTCTGCATGAGATTTTCCCCTTCTCTTCTGGTATGTCTTCCTTTTCATTTCTGTCCATCTCCATTTATCATTCATGGCATTATATGGTTCTGTATTCATCTCTATGCAATATCCATGTTCTCCTCTGTTGTGCTCTGTTTTGCCGTTGCCCTCTATGTGCCTTGCAGGAGAGGGGTGATCCTCGCCATCTGTGCGCCACCTGTGTTCTCCTCTACATGTTATGCTTATGTGGATGTATCCATGCTTTAACTCCTTTCAAATTTCTTCACTGCGTTATCCTTTGTATTCACGCTTCTGTATTCATGCTTCATTCGCGTTACTGTAGCTTCAGGAATGGTTTATGCCTTCTTCTTTTTTCTAATTAGTTAATAATTTTAGTTAATATATAATTAGTTAAAAATTTTGAATAATATATATTTAGTTAATAATTTTAGTTAGTCTATAATTAGTCAATAATTAATTAGTTAATATGTAATTAGTTAATGACCAATTAGTTAATATATAAATATTTAATGACCAATTAATTAATATATAGTTAGTTAATATATAATTAATTAATATGTAATTAGTTAATGACCACTTAGTTAATATATATATATATATATACAATGTTATTTAGACAATATACATCTATTTATCTTAACCTTTAGTAGCTATTAGAAAATGATCGTTGACTCTTATGGTTGTATATGTAATTACTAGACATGAGTTCCCGAAAGAAGCAAGTCATTGTAGATTTTGCTCCAAGTGATAAAGCAAAGGCTAATTGGGATGCAAAGACAACTGAATATTTTGTTAAACATTGTCTAGAACAATTGTATAAAGCAGAGCGTAATAGAACTAGTCTTACCAAAAGAGGGTGGAAAAGTGTTTTAGCTAAGTTCAACGACCAAAGTGGAAGGAATTATACTAGATCTCAGTTGAAAAACAAATTTGACAGTTTAAGAAAAGAGTGACAAGCATGGTATAAACTGTTTGCACATGAAACCAAATTAGGGTGGGACAATATCAAGAACACCATTGATGCTCTCGATAAATGGTGGGAGAAAAAATAATTGGTATATTTCAAATTAAAAAGGATTAAGTTATAGAGTTTTTTTTCCCTAATGTATTGTTTTCTGATGACAATTTTGAATAATATATAGGAAAATTATCAGTATGGCAAGTTTAGGTACAAGGGCCTACCATTTGCCCATGAGCTAACCTCATTATTTAAGGACGTGGTGGCCACTGGAGAATATGCTTGGGCATCATCATTAGGGGTATTACCTACTGGGTTTAACGATGATAATGGGTATCGCCCATCTTTGGACAATATTGCTATGGACTTGGAGGAAGGTTCAAGGGATAATGAGGAAGATCTCAGTGGTGGAGCAACCAATAAGATGAGAAATATCAACTTAAATACCTCTCAAGGCACCATAAACTAGAGGAGTGGGGATAAGAGGAAGAGGACTAGTTGTAGTAAACAAAGAGACAAAGCTAAACTACCTGCTGCTTATAAGATAGCAGATGCAGTGAGTGTCAAGGTAGATACATGTCGCTCACGCCATGCTAACGCCCTTGGTGCCTCTATTGGTAAAGTTATAGCTGAACTTGTCAATATACTTGAAATTGCTAATGATCTAGAACTTCATACCAAATGTATTAATTTACTTATGAGTAAAAAAGCAAGAGAGGCATTTGTGGCGTTGAGGAAGGCAAATACTAATGATCAGTTAGTGGATTGGCTTCGACGTACAGCATCCAACCCAGAGAATTACCCGAAGGACTAGTTTAGTATTATGTTGGATTCATTAGTAGTTGTGTGTCAAGTTGTATTTTATCATTTATGTCTTTTTATATCAAAAAATATTCGAATTATGTCATTGGATAGCATTTTCTATGAATGTTAATTTTCATGTTGTCTTTTCATGTTGTATTTCATCATTCATAAATTATGTTGTATTTTATGTTGTACGTCTATCTGATTTTTATTTTTAATAGGTATAAATGGATGATCATGAAATAGTCATGGATGAAATAGTAAGTTATCTCATCGATGACGATAATATGAAAGAATATGTCGCTACAACTATGCTAATTAGTCAATATGCAACCACTTATTTATGTAAACAACCACGTAGAACAAGTAAGCAAACTAATCATGCATGGGTTCTAGAAATAATAAATGGGCATCCTGTTTGTTGCCATGAGATGTTTCGCATGGAGAAGCATGTATTCCATAAGTTATGTCTGGAATTAAATGAATGTGGTCTAAAGGGCACCATACGAATGAGAATTCAAGAGATGGTTGCAATGTTTCTACACATGGTTGGCCATGGAGTGGGAAACAGACTGTTACAAGAGAGGTTCCAGCATTCAGGAGAAACTATTAGTAGACATATTCATTCGGTTTTAGCTGCTTGCTTGAAATTATCTTTCAAATATATTAGGCCACAAGATCGTACATTTTGTAATATCCCGTTAAAAATACGAAATGATCGACGATACTGACCATTTTTCAAGGATGTCATAGGAGCTATTGATGGAACTCATGTTCATTGTGTGGTCAGCGCTAGTGAGTAACTAAGATTTATGGGAAGAAAAGAAGTTACAACACAAAACATAATAGTTGCATGTGATTAGGATATGTGTTTCACCTTTGCTTTGCCAGGATGGAAAGACCCCGCCCATGACGCTTGTATTTTCCAACATGCTCTGACGAAGCATGAGATGAATTTTCCACACCCACCTCCAGGTATATCACTTATCATAACCGTAAATTGATTACACTTTTAGATTAGGCATTGTTTGATAATTATTTTATTATTTTTATAGGTAAATATTATTTGGTGAATGCTGGCTATCTAACACCAGTTAGATATATCGATCCGTACAAGTGTGAGCATTATCACATACCTGATTTTAAACATTCATTTAGATTTCAGAACAAAAATGAGGTATTTAATTATTACCATTCAAGTTTGAGGACCACTATTGAAAGAACTTTTGGAGTATGGAAGAACATGTTTACACTTTTGAAAAATATGCCTAAGTTTAAACTTAGAACACAAGTTCAGTTGGTCAGTGCAACAATGGCTATTCACAATTTTATTAGAAGAAATACTGAATTATTATTTTTTTTGTTGACAAGATCATGTACTTCTATTTAAATTTTAATTTAGCTGCTTATTTGAATTATTTTTTTGTGAGTTTAATGATCTTATTTTGTTTAATTCCAAGAGTGATCTTTAAATAATTATTAAAAATAGTTAAAACTAATTTGGATATAAATAAATTCATTTTATTATAACATTAATAAATTTTAATATTTTAGTGCCAATAGTCAAATGAAATAAAACAATATAAAATTCATACCCTTTCTAGTAATTACACATTCAAAAGTGCTACTGCTAACCAATATTCAAATGAAATTCATTTTCTGAAATCACTTTTCTGATCACAGTTTCCAAACATAAATCACGTTTATTTAAAATCAATTATGCTCAAAATCCATTCTCAAAATTAATTATGTTCAAATCTAGGTTTACCCAACTGGATATAAATAAATTCATTTTATTATAATATTCATAAATTTTAATATTTTAGTGCCAATAGTCAAATGAAATAAAACAATATAAAATTCATACCCTTTCTAGTAATTACATATTCAAAAGTGCTGCTGCTAACCAATATTCAAATGAAATTCATTTTCTAAAATCACTTTTCTAATAACAGTTTCCAAACATAAATCACGTTTATTTAAAATCAATTCTGCTCAAAATCCATTCTCAAAATTAATTCTGCTCAAATCTAGGTTTACCCAACGAGTTTTTAAACACACACTAAAAATCGAAACGATGTTTTTTGAATAGACTGATAAAGATGATACGTCACAGAATAAAAGTTTATTACCTTCCTATAATTTTCAGTATGTTAAATGTAATTTTATTTGAGATATTATTAATTATTAAATATTAAAAAAATTAATATCTTAATTTGTTAAATTGTGATTTTTATAACACAAGTATCAAATTTATTTTAGGCTAATTTTTTTATTAGACTTAATCTTTATTAGTATATTTTGATACAATATTTCATTTTTTTCTTTTTTTTTTCTTTTTCTTTTCTCCCTTCCTAAGAGAAGCGGTAATGTATATTGGAATTTAACAAAGATTCCCACAAGAATTCCAAATTTGAAATAGAAAAAGGACTTGAGATATTCAATCCGCTACCCAACACTATTCCTCCTCATCACCTACTGCGCTCTCTCTCTGTCTCTCTCCTAAACATTGTCTTCCACAGTCCCCTCTTCTACTCTCTCTACTGTTACCTCCATTATCCACCTTCCATTCCACCACTCACTCTCACTCTCCCTCTCACATTTCTTCTTCTCCTCCTTTAAATCTTCCTCACCACTCTCATCAACCCTTACTCTGTTCTTCTTCACTCTTCAATGGCTCCATCTTTATCCTTCACTCTTTTATTTTTCATACCCATTCTCTCACTGTTACCACTAGTTTCTCTTTCTTCTTCTGACACCGACACCGACACTGACATCAAAACCTTCATAATCCAAGTCCAGCACGATGCCAAGCCTTCAATTTTCCCCACCCACAAGCACTGGTACGAGTCCTCTCTCGCTTCCATTTCCACCTCCGAAACCACTAACCACATCATTCACACATACGAGACTGTTTTCCACGGCTTCTCCGCAAAGCTCTCGCCTTTCGAGGCCCAGAAGCTCCAATCCCTCTCCCACATCGTCGCCCTCATCCCCGAGCAAGTTCGCCATCTTCACACAACGCGTTCTCCTCACTTCTTGGGCCTTAAGACCCCCGATAGCGCCGGCTTGCTCAGGGAGTCCGATTACGGCTCGGATCTTGTAATCGGAGTGATCGATACTGGAATATGGCCCGAGAGGCAGAGCTTCAACGATCTCGACCTGGGTCCTGTCCCTCCCAAGTGGAAAGGCCAGTGCGTCGCTGGAAAAGGCTTTCCGGCAAGCTCCTGCAACCGGAAGATCATCGGGGCTCGGTATTTCAGTAATGGGTACGAGGCTACCAACGGGAAGATGAACGAGACGTCGGAGTATCGTTCCCCGAGAGACTCCGACGGCCACGGGACACACACGGCTTCTATCGCCGCCGGAAGGTATGTCTTCCCTGCTTCAACCTTAGGCTACGCGAAAGGCATGGCCGCCGGAATGGCTCCAAAGGCTCGAATCGCAATCTACAAAGTCTGCTGGATGGGCGGCTGCTACGACTCTGACATCCTCGCCGCCTTCGACGCGGCCGTAGCCGATGGTGTAGACGTCGCTTCGCTCAGCGTTGGTGGCGTCGTCGTGCCGTACTACCTCGACGTAATCGCCATTGGCGCGTTCGGAGCCTCCAAC
Organism: Biancaea sappan; assembly: GCA_037074585.1. Taxonomy (NCBI): domain Eukaryota; kingdom Viridiplantae; phylum Streptophyta; class Magnoliopsida; order Fabales; family Fabaceae; genus Biancaea; species Biancaea sappan. The sequence goes on from CM073499.1 coordinate 40,568,083, forward strand.
GCCGGCGTCTTCGTCTCAGCATCATCCGGCAACGGCGGCCCGGGCGGCCTCACCGTCACAAATGTCGCACCATGGGTCACGACCGTCGGCGCCGGAACCATCGACCGAGACTTCCCAGCTGATGTCAAGCTCGGAAACGGGAAAATTATACCTGGCGTCAGCATCTACGGTGGGCCGGGTCTAACTCCGGGTCGGTTATACCCGATTGTGTATGCAGGTACAGAAGGAGGCAGTGATGGCTATTCCTCATCACTTTGTTTAGAAGGCTCATTAGACCCAAATTTTGTAAAAAACAAAATCGTTATCTGTGACAGAGGAATCAATTCAAGAGCTGCAAAAGGAGAATTAGTGAAAAAAGCAGGAGCAATCGGCATGATCTTAGCCAATGGTGTTTTCGACGGCGAAGGACTCGTTGCAGATTGCCACGTCCTCCCCGCTACAGCTGTCGGCGCCACGGGCGGCGATGAGATTCGGAAATACATAACAGAATCTTCAGAAACCCGATCACCCCCCACAGCAACAATCATTTTCAAAGGAACCAAAATTGGAATCAGGCCTGCACCTGTGGTGGCATCATTCTCAGCCCGAGGGCCTAATCCAGAATCGCCTGAGATTCTAAAGCCAGACATTATAGCCCCGGGTTTGAACATACTAGCGGCTTGGCCTGATAAGATTGGACCTTCTGGGGTTCCTTCGGATACTCGTAGGACAGAGTTTAACATACTTTCTGGTACATCAATGGCGTGTCCTCATGTTTCTGGTTTAGCCGCTTTGTTGAAAGCGGCACACCCAGATTGGAGTCCTGCTGCTATAAGATCAGCTCTTATGACTACGGCTTACACTGTGGATAACAGAGGAGGAAGAATGTTGGATGAGTCTACAGGGAATTCTTCTTCGGTTTTTGATTATGGTTCGGGTCATGTCCATCCAGAGAAAGCCATGGACCCTGGGCTGATCTACGATATCACTACCTACGACTATGTTGATTTCTTATGTAACTCCAATTACACAACACAGAACATTAAAGTGATCACTAGGATAAAAGCAGATTGTAGTGGAGCTAAGAAGGCAGGACACGCTGGGAATTTGAATTATCCTTCGTTTTCTGCTGTGTTTCAACAATATGGGAAGCATAAGATGAGTACACATTTTATTAGGACTGTGACTAATGTTGGGGACGCCAACTCTGTGTATAAGGTCAATGTAAAGCCTCCTCAAGGAACGGTGGTCACTGTGGAGCCTGAGACTCTTGCCTTTAGAAGAGTGGGTCAGAAGCTGAACTTCCTTCTTAGGGTTCAAGCCAGAGCTGTGAAGCTCTCTCCTGGAAGTTCTCTTGTGAAGAGTGGTTCTGTGATTTGGTCTGACGGCAAGCATACTGTCACAAGTCCCCTGGTTCTCACAATGCAGCAACCTCTGTGAGCAACGTCCGATTAAGCACCTGTGCTATTCCGAGAACCCCGCCTGCCCTTGGACATTATATATCGTGTCGTGTTTTGTATCTGTATCGGCTTTATGGCAGTTGAGGTTTTGCCTGTAGAGATGGAGGTTTTTTTTTTTTTTTTTCCTTTTTTTTTTACTGTATTCCATGATCTTGGAACTGTCATAATTAGCTTCTGGCTTTTTATGTATAATAGAGAATGTATGAGGTTTTTCATTGAAAGATGATGATGCAGCATGAAGGTATATCCTTGTAAAATTGAGTTGTTACAATGCAGCAACTCCTGTAATAGTGTATGAAACAACCATATTTTAAACTGCGCATAGACATTATATAGAAGAGTGGTTGAGTTTTTAGGTTAGCTCAATGTGTACATCAGAGAGTGTCGTTCTGAAGGTTTTACATTATGAGATGCACGATGAAGAATGTTATGAAGTCTGTAGAAAATGCTGAGGTAAGAAGACAAGGACAATGAAAAGATCATTTTTTTTTTCTTTGTATATATTATTAGTCAAAGATTTGGTAAGTGCATGTTCATGGAGATGATGATGTTTCTTGCCGCGTGTGAATTTTGAGGTCGTGATACGAGAGTGTAAGCAAACAAAGATAACAAAGGAGACACCATGATGAAGACAAATAGGACAACCCTCCATTAATTTCGTGGGGTTCTTTTTTGCCTGTATTGTTTTCTCTGTTCTCTGTGAATAATGATATTGGGGTTAGGTGACGTCTGTTTTAAATGTATATTTTATGTGGTCGACATAATTTATTTGATTTACTTATGGTTTAGACTTTAGAGTAAGAATTTAGAAGCCCTTCTTGGGTGTGTAGCTGTATTATTTTAAGTATATTCATGGCAGTGGAAACGATAAAAAAGAAAGATGGTAGATTATGACTTTGATGAGTTTTTCCTACTTTTTAAATTTTTTTTTATTTTTACTACAAATTTTAAAGGTTTTTATCCTATTTTTTTGAATTTCTCTAATTGCGGCATTTATTTTTTACGTTGAAACTTGGATGAGAGAGTTTTACTGTTTATTATAGTCTTACTTGGTTTAAATCTAAATTAGTTTACGTTCATATAATATTTAGATACCAGATAGTATAAATTGAAAACAAAATTATAGTTTCTTTCATTTCGTCATTAAAAGATTAAGTGTCTTAATTTAGTTTTTGAAATATTACATTTCTTTCAAGTTGGTTCTTTTTGTTACTAAATTATCAAATCTATTATTATTAAATTTTAAAATTTTTATCATTAGAAATCATTTAGACAAAAATAAAGGAAGAAAATAAGCGATCAAATTTAAACAAACATACTTTTTCAAAAATTAAATTAAAATATTTGATTTTTTTGGGAGTTAATACGAGACAATTGTAATATTTTAAAAATAAAATTAATAATTTACTCTTAAAAAGAATCTTTGAGCAAGCTTAGTTCCAGTCACATGATTGATGAATTAGATCACATCGCTTAATGACTCGGATTCGACTAAAATTTTTAGCATGTAAATTTTGATTGGACTCAACTAACCTAGTCAGGCCAAACCGACCCATATGGCTCTAAAAAGAAGTGAACCTGTATTGGTAGAATAGGTCATACTTGTGACCAGGTTGTGCTAGGGTTTGGCACCTCAAAATGTTTCGAAGAAGAGAGGGGAAAAAAGTGTATTGTCTCTTTTGTTATGTCTTTTATACAATAATAATGATGTTATATAGTCTTAAGTAATGTTTTTACAGAGTGTATTGCGTTGCTAATTGTATTTTGTTATGAGAAGCTGAGGCTTGTATTCTGCCTTTATATCTGTTGAACTCCTGTGCCATACAATGAATGAATATTCTATCTGTCAAAACTGGACAAGAAAAAAGATCATACTTGTGACCCTAAAAAATAGAAAAAGCAGTATAAATAGAAGTTGGATGGGGGTGATTTGAGAAGGGATAATGAAGGTTGGGTCAGAAGTCAGAAATGAGAAATTCAACAAAAGCATCTCATGGAAGAGGAAATGATGAGATTCTAAGCCTCATGTCCTTCAAGCATCATTGGCCTCAGACCTGTCCAACACGGAAACAGGAGTATGTGACGTCACACAGCCACAATAACATGATTTCATTAATCTAGGTTACATCCATATGCCTCATTCTGCATCATTTTGAATTTTTTGCTTGGCTTTATACGATTTTTATCCCTTGGTTGGTTTTGGTTCATTTAGTTCGTTGCTTGTCACATTATATAAAATTTGAGTCATTCATTATAAAAACCAACACCTGAAAAAGTAAAAGACCCTATACTTTCGGTGGATCCCAACTCTGCTTTCTTCAACACCCATTTGGACAAGCATTCTCACGTGGGAATTACTGCTTTCTTCAACACGCATATTAGGCCAAGCCTTAGAGTCTTGGTCCAAAGCCCAATGAGATTGGCCCAAATCTTCTTAGCTTTTCTCTTTTTTTGGGATAAAATAAATATTAATTTCATTAAAATACAAGACTTAAAAATCGTCAAATATATAATAAGACGATACATGATTTAAAATAATATATCTTAAAAATCAATACTAGGTATATACAGTAGAATTATGAGATTAAACATAGACAACATACTCCTAATCCTAAATCTAGCAGACTTAATTAGAGATAACACACCTCTAACCCTAGATTAGAGTTAGCCTTCTAATTACTCAAGAAATACAAGCTATATATGCCCAAAGAGCTGGCTTCAAGAACCAACCAAACCAAACCAGGACAAAAAAAAAAAGAACAGAGCCATGAACAAGAAAAAAAAAATAGACTGTAGCCCGACTAAAAACGACAAGGCAATAGGCCGACGTCATCTGTGATCCATACTTCCAGCTTTGCAGAACTCAGCTTCTGCGACGTGGGTGATGGGAAGAAGAAAACAAGACAGCATCGAAGGTGGCGCCAATGCGAGGTGTAGTAGATATAGAGCTAACTTCAGTACAGTCAACGCACCTCTTACCAAAACTTCCAGTGCTACCGGAAGAGACTAAACCACCGGAAATCTTACAAAAGCCTCTATCAAAGGAGAGGAGGGATCTTCCATGAAAGAAGAGATAAAACACCATTTCGGCAGCACTATTAAAACCCTAGCAGAGCATTAGGAAGAGAAGCCGCGGAGGTAGTAGCCGTACAGGGGTGATGACAGGGCATAAACCCATAAGAGGGCAGGTTGAGGTTTCTTTGCTTTTCTGAACTCCCTTTATTTCACTTTAGAAACCAATCGGGCTCTAGTCCAGCCCACATTCTATTTTCATTTATGTCTGTCCCTGTTTCTTCCATCTCTTTTTTATAATATTTTATTGTTTTATATACGATATTGACTAATGTCAATCTGGGACAATCGGTTCCATCATTGCGGCCCAGCCCATCTGCAATTAGCCCATGCCAAATGTCTTGGCCTATCCCTTCACGAGTTAACCATTTAAACAGACCGGCATAGGCCCATTTTAACAATTTGGCCTCTATTTGGTGGCTCCTACTTTTTGATAGAGTGGATTGCTCTATTTTTTTTGTTTTCCCTTTGGGTTGGGTTGGGTTTTTTTCCTAACTTTGTGTCCTCTCGTGGGCTTTTACTATGGCTGTATGTTTACCCAATGTGTCCTTGATGTTTTGTAGGGAATTAGTTTCACTTAAGCATTAAAGTATTTGATAGCTTATAAGAAATTAGTTTCTTTCCCTAAACTTAACCCTGTCATTATGAATGAGCCTATTTAAATTAAATCTGTCAAATTTCTTATTTTTCGTGACTTTCGTGCCATTATTGTATAGATATTTCAAGTCCTTCAAATTACGTAACTCTTAAAGATATGCGACTGATCATATATACCATTGACATTGTTTACCTCAATTATTATCATTTGATACAAGCTACTAGAATATTATAAGTTAGCCAGATTAGGATATTCAAAAACTTCAATTTCATTAGATCTCAAGAGTTCAAGTATACAATTGCTTTAGCATTTGGGAAGTAGGTATTTTCATTTTTATGAAACACTTGAAATATTTGAGAATAAAATTAAATATTTAAAGAAGCATTTAAATATTGATTATGACTTAAATCATTTGACTTTCTTTTATAGCATTAAGCATGTGTTTTCTCTAGTACTTTAAAAATATATCGTACTATATATAAATATATTTCTCAAACTTTATTAACAAAATCACTAATTAAGATATTAGAAGTAAGTCAAAAGGCTAAACTGCTACAGAAATATATATTTAATATCCATTTAGCTATTTTCACTTTTATATTATAAATAAATTATTATAATATTATGTTAACAAATTTCTACAATATATTTCATAGAACCAAATATAACTTTTTAAACAAAATAAATATAATATATAATTTAATTAAACCTCAGTAGAAACTATTGTAACATAGTGAACTTAATTTAAAAAATTATGTGAAATAATTAATTAAAAGATAAGATAAAGATGAAGAGTAATTATCCATAATCAGATATCAAACTCCACCAAGGTCGGAGTCCATTAATACATACTAAAAATTTGTCACCCAGCTATATACCCTCTTCTTCTCGTCTTCACCAAAAAGAGACTGAAAATTTGAAGTAAACTCAGCTTATTATATGACACTGACACATAATACTATTAACGTGTGGCTACCACACCATCACTTTCATCATCTTCGTGTAAAACATGACTTCACCATCTTCCCTAGCACTCTGAAAGTGACTTCCCATGAAACCCTATAACTCTCATGAACATACATACATACATACATACATATATATATATATATATATATATATATATATTCAATGAATGCTTCTTGTGAAGAGAAGGGAGGAATCTAGACCCACTCTCTGTCTCTATCCTCATCTTGGACTTTTCTGTTATCCTCGCAAACATGTTCTGATAAGAACGATACGTATTTTGCCAGAACATACACCTCACCATTCAAAAAATTTAAAATAATTAAAAGGAGGTTTTGCTTTCACTTCAAACTTTGCACATCAAAGGTTGTGTTAGTGGTAATGGGAATCAATTAAATAATAATTAGGTTTGATGTTATGGGGTTAAATTAAATATATCAACTGGATCAACAACTTGTTCTCGAGTTCTGGCTACTCAAAGGGATTATTATAACATTTTTCGAAAATAATAATATAATGGGTTTGGTGGACGACTAGCTATTATTCTGTGATTAACATAAAGTTAATAAATATTGTAGATTTTTTTTTTGAAAAGAAGTTAATAGCATATTTGATTAATCACAATTAAATCAAGCATTTCCTGATAGATTCCGATGCCAATAATTAGATATAATGTGTATTCTGAAAATAAAATTTTAAAGGGTAAATTATTGATTTAGTTTCTAAAAAATTATAACTATTTCAATTTGATCATTAAAAGATTAAGCATCTTAATTTAGCTTCAAGAAGGTTGTTTTAGTCTCATTTGGTCCCTCTATTTGTCAAAATGACCTTTAACTATTAAAATGATTAAAGTAAAACAAGTGTAATATTTCAATGAGTAATATGAAAAACTTAATTTTTTAAGGATCAAATTAAAATAATTATAATATTTGAGCTACTAAACAATTTCATCAATTTTAAATGCAACATTGCAACTTGTTGAAACAAAAAGAGCATAGATTTATCCACTCTGGAAAGATGCCAAAAATTCCTTGATTAATTCTATAATTGACCAGAAACCGATTTCTAGAAGTATGACAAAACCAATGGGCGTACAAGGTAAAAACAGTTTTTCTTATTAAACTGATTTAACTGAATTAAGATGTCTCTCTCATGGGAATCGTGGCTTGTAGCTTCTAAATTAGATTTTTTTTTCTCTCTTATCAAAGCTTAAACCTAAATATCAATGCTAATTAATTCAAGTAATTTAATATTAGTTTACTTTTTAAACAAAATTTTGGATTTGAATTTTACGAATGAACAAAAATTAATGTTGGGAAAGTTTTATATACTTTTGTAACATGAATTGATTCATGCTAGATTAATCAGAGGCCAATAAATTTTCAAATACTAGTAATTAAAACAACCTAAATGATTCTTCATAAACATACTAGTGAGTTAAGATTTTTAAAATCAGATTAGTCATTAAACTAGGAACACTAATTTAAAGTTCATTGTTTTAGCCATCGATTTTTACAAGTTTTGACAAGTTTTATTGATCGATTTTTTCCACAATCAATATTAAATTAATCAATGGGCATACATGGTAAAAAAAAATTTCTTATTAAATTGCATAAATTGAACTGAGATATTTCTCATGGGAATTGTGGCTAGTAGTTTTAAAGTTAAATAATAACAATAGTTAATTGAAGTGATTTAATGTTTATTAGGTCAAGTTCAAGTCCTATAATAGACAAAATTAATGTCGAGAGAGATTTATACTCTTTTGTAATTTGACCAAATTCAAATCAAATTAGTTAGAGTCTAATAAATTTCTAGATACTGGTATAATTAAAACAGACCTAAATGATTCCTAATAAACATGCTAGTGAGACTCAAGGTTTTTAAAACTGACTGGTCATTGAACCAGTTAAGACACTGGTTCAAATTTTATTAGTCTAACCACTAATTTTTACAAGTTTTAACAAATTCTATTGGTTTTTAACCAACTCTTTACACTGTCAGCTTACTAAATTAACTAAATCGACTATATAATTGGTTTACTAGTTTTTCAAATCAAATTTTCAAGGATCAGGATCCTTTGCTCTTTGGTAGGAGAAGAGCAGGGTGATCTTCTATTTAGTTATAGTTTAAACCGTAGCTAAAAGTGTTGTAGAAAAAGTCATAGTTAAAACTTTTAGCAATGATTTTTAACATTGCTAAAATAGTTACCGTGGCTAAATGGAAGAGCACCCTGTTAACAGGGGATCCTGATTCGACTTTCAAGTGGTGGAAGCATAACCTAATTGACTAATGGCCTCTCAACTACTAAGAGCAAGGGTGTAGCTCCAAAAGTGCCATTCTTTGGTTTCCTCACATGTAACTTGAATCCTTGGATTCTTTTGGAAAAGCCGAAGCAATTATTTCTTTGTTGCATACTGATCAAGTCATGTATCTTTGGAATTTTGTATCCTTTGCCTTCCCTTCCTTCTTAATCTCTCTAACACAATCACTCTGTAATTAAGTTTTTTTTTTGGACAAATGGAGATAGATTCCATTAAAAGCATAAAGTCTGAGATATATGAAATAATACAAAATATCAAAGATAAAATAATTACAAATCAAACATGGATTCATGGAATAACAAGTACATAAAATTAGAGTAACACACCAAAAAATAAAAAGTACCTAGGTCCTAACAGAGGCAATACACCTCTAGACCAAAAGGATTAAGGCTAAAACCCTGACTCGGGGAGCTAATTTTTTTTAATTAAAATGGAAAAACAGATCAACCAATAAGGCCCAGCAGACAAGCAACGGAAGCCCAAAACAGAGTCTGTTTCATATCAGCCCAAGCCACTCAAACCATCGATTAAAGCCTCATCTATCTCTCATTTGCAACACACCCAAGGCTGGTAGTTAACTCGCCATTACCGGCGACGGAGAGAAAGGTACCAACAAAACTTCCTTCCCAACACCCCTCTGTAAGTCGCATCTATCTTCATCTTCACCGAGTAAAGCTGGGCTTCGAAGACCTTTGCTGTAACTGGATCAAACTCAATGAGGCTTCTTGGTCAAGGCCCAGCGCGCTTTGCCCCGACTGTAGGACTGGAGTGCCTCTGGCCTCACATGCACGGCATTCGTGCCGTGGATTGGTAGCAACCGGGAAGGAATGTGGGAGACAAAGGAGGACGAAATCTCGACAGGGGAGAAAACCGAGGGGAGAGACGGGTACAGGCTTGGTCTTCAACACAGAATCTAATCGAATGAGCAGGAAGCCATTGAAAAAACACTGATGTTTGCCACCATTGAGAACAAAACACAGAGTGCTGAATCACCTCCGACTTCAAGACCATTGGTGGGGAAGCTTCTACAAGAACAGAGAAGTGGAAAAGTTCTCACTAAGGAGAGCAGATGGCAATAAGGAGATGGCAGCCCTCCACCTTCGAGGTACCTGAGAGCTGCGCTACGGGGGAAAGGAAACCCTAGCAGACCTTTAACACCTTCCTGTTTATTTTTCTTTTCTCCTTTAGTCAAAGCCCTCCTTCTAGCTCAACAAATCCGAGTTTATAAATCTTTAATTAAGTTGTTGGTGGAATTTTCTTGGGTGTGGCCCATATGGACTATTCAAATAGCCTATTGGACTCAAGTTGCAGCCGGCCCATGTACGGTGGGCCCACTTGTTTGTTCCTGTCTTTGTAAGGGAAGACAGCTGCCACGTGGAACCCACAAATTAGTCTGTTGTCTATATTTTAATAGATTGCGAATTAAGGAATTTTTTTAGAGAAATATGACTATCAAGACCAGCTCTTAACATGGAAAACTTGGATTTGGATTTGGATTTGGAAATGTGAAGATTAATACAATTATATGATAGCCTCGTGTTAAGAGGTAGATACAAAATATGAGATATATATATGTTTGATGGAATTTATTATTCAAATAAGATTTATTACTCAAGTAAACTATATATTTATATCTATCGTTTTCTTCACATAACATTATAATATTAATTTTTAATAACATGTTAATTATATTTACAAATACTGAGTAAATTATTTATTTAAGATATAAAATATTACACTTGTTTTAATTGGGTTCTTCAAAGATTAAATATTTTGATTTAATTATTAAAAAATTGTATTTAGCTCAATTAATTTGGTATTTTTTGTTGCTATAACATCAAATTTAATTTTGTTACATCTCAATTTTTTTTAATTATCAAAATAACTTTTGATAAAAGGAGGAACAAAATTGAGAAATTAAACATAATTTTTTATGAATTAAATTAAGATATTTGATTTTTAAATAATAAGTTGAGACAACTATAATCTTCTAAAAATCAAACATCTAAACCAATAAACTGCTCTATAAAATATTGATATAAGGGCATTTCAATCAAAATAGATATTATCTATATAGCTTGTATAACAATAGAGGAAGTTACTATTTTGATATCAAGTAACAGAAATATATAAATTGAAAACTGAATAGATGACTGTATAATTTCAACGAGGGGAAATGTAATGAACTCCAGAAGTTATTTTATGAAGCGAAGCTATGGGCATTAAAATTAAAGATATTTTAGACCAAAAAATAATAAGTAAAAGTGTGTAGTGTGCGTGAGTGGTGATCAAATTTATCGGGGACGATGTATATGGGCAATAAGATTGCGAGGTCCAGTCAACTATATATGTATCAGCCTGCAGATCTTGTCTCACTTCTTAAATCGATTCTATCTTCTTTACCTCTTAACAAATTAAATCCTTTGATTTTGTCAAAGGGACTTGACTTCACATTGTTAAATAATTTTATGACAGAAAGGAACCAAAGTTGATAAAATTAACTTGTTACGGTTTAATTTGTTGGTAGATGACAAGTCATAGAAGTTGATTTATGTCTGCTTTGCCTCTCATAAAACTCCAGCGGCTAATATTCTTAGTTTCTTACTTATACTTGAATTATTAAGACAGGTGGTAATGGTATCTAGAGGCAATGTGACTATATATATATATATATATATATATCTCTTCTGTCAATTTGGTATTAATTTCTACATCATACTCATGCATGCTTTGAAGCTAGCTGTTTCAGAATCTCCATCATACTGATGCGGCACTTCCATATAGTTACTGATTATATAAAACATATCTTGGCCGCTTTATGAGATCTCCACATAATGTTTTTCTTTTGCAGGATTAGGGTTGCCTCTTCAACCCTTTTAACTTTTAGGTCCACTAAACCTTTTCTTTTCTCTGTTATATTGTTTGTAATATTATAATAAAATTGTTAAGTTTAGGTTAATTTAATATAATATATTAATCTTTAATATACAAATGATGAGTTGAGACTTCTTTTATAATTAATTAATATTTTATAATCAATTTATTTAACATGATATGTCAATTAAATTTTAAATTATTTTAATAAATTTAAAATAATGTGTTGATTAAATTTTAAATTCATTTTAAAATTTGAACAAACATATCTATTAAAAATTAAATTATAAATGCCAGAGAAAATGGGAAGGGAGTTGCCTCCTTAGCTCAAAATTTAAGGATGCTCTTACTGCGAAAGAGCTAAGGAGGCTTTTTTGCTTTTCGCAGTCATTCAATGGCTGTGAGACCTATCTCCTGAAATGGGTCTCACAGCCATCTAATGATTAAGGTAAGTTAAGCAGCCTTTTTAACTCAAAAGCTAAGGAAGCAATCATGATCCAAGAAAATGGTTCAAAGAAAAATAATCAGAATTAAATTGAATAATTAAAATTAGAAGGAAAGTAAATATTATAAAATTCAAATACCTAAATTTATAAGTTAAAAAGATATATGGCATTAATTAAAATATGTAGCAAATAAAAGATAAATTAAAATAACATAAACAATAGTACATATATGTTTGTTAACCCTCCGTTGCTAGCTAGCTTCAAGATTAATGAAGCTTTGGATAAAACTGTTTGAACGATTCACAGATGATTCCAACCAGGTTTACAACTTGCAGTGTACCAATGATTAAAATATTTAAAAGTAATTGTCATATGAAATAAAAGGTCAACATGTACGTAGCTCCACCAATATTAAAATAATAAACAAATAATACTATTTTTTTTTTGAACAAATAGATATCAATTATATTAAATTAGTACCAAGTCAGGGTTACATAAGATGTAATAGGTCTAAAAATCATCAGATACTATACAAGCCTAAATTTATGAGAAAACAATATATGATTTAAGATAACATATCTTAAAAATCAGTATCAGGCATATACAACATAACTATGAGACTAAATAGAGGCAATACACCTATGATCCTAAATCTAGCGAACTAAAAAGAGACAACACACTCCTTACTTTAGATTAGAGCTAGCCTTCTAACAAGCAAATAAAAATACAAGTTGTCATATACCCACCAAGCTGAATTGAGGCAGCAGATCTACAAGCTTTTTTTTTATTAAATAAAATTTTTGGACCTGAAGATGGACATTGTCCATACCCAAATCTTTGAGCATCATCGGCTAGGAAATGAGAGCAAAATAGCATCGAAGGTGATATGTGTTGAAATACATGCTTGAGAGTGTGTGGGTGTATTTGGGTATCAGGTGGTATCTAGTATTGGGTACCGGGTATTTAAGAGAAGTTTCTGTGTGTTGTAAAAATTTACACATAGTGTTTTCTCTGGTTGTCTTTGACAACGGTCGTGGTTTTTTCTCCGATTTTGGAGTTTCCACGTTATTTTCTTGTGTTGTGATTGTAAGTATTGTTTCCTGTTATTTCTCTGTTTTATTTGTGCCAATGTATTTTTCAAGGGGGAAAGGTGTTTTTTCCCAACAAGTGGTATCAAAGCCTATGGTTCGGTGGGATGTTAAATTCTTAGTATGCTCTTGTGGTTGCAGCTTTGTCTGATCTTCCACAATCAGAAAAGAATTGTTCCCGGTTGCTTGAAGATTGTTCTTGGTTGCTGGGTTACTGGAACAAAGTGTGGTATTGTGAAAGTGCATGTCTAAGAAAGTTCTGGCTAAGGAAAGACTAGGTACTTAAGGGTGTCCATTGTGACCAACCTCTCTTTCCTGGGAACTTACCTGGTGTACTATTTACAGTTGTGTTCACTATTCCAGTATACAATTGCAATGTCAAATTTTTCCAGCGCGATGAGATTTGACATAGAGAAATTTGATGGGAGGATCAATTTTGGCTTGTGGCAAGTACAAGTCAAGGACGTGCTGATACAATCTGGGTTATACAAGGCGTTGAAGGGGAAGGTTTCCAGTAAGGATTCTGAAAAGAGCGGATCTAGTATGAGCGATGAGGATTGGGAGGAACTAGATTTGAGAGCGGCAAGTGCAATTCGTCTGTGCCTGGCCAAGAATGTTCTTGCAAATGTGCAAAGAATATCAACAGCCAAAGAACTCTGGGAGAAGCTCGAAGGGTTGTATCAGGCGAAGGGTATCTCAAATCGATTGTTACTGAAGGAGCAATTTCATACGCTTCGTATGGAAGAAGGTACAAAAATATCAGATCATCTCAGTGCTCTTAATGGTATCGTATCTGAACTAGAGGCTATCGGAGTCAAAGTTGATGATGAAGATAAAGCGTTAAGGCTCATATGGTCTCTTCCGTCTTCCTATGAGAACATGAAACACATTTTGATGTATGGGAAGGAGACTCTAAACTTCGAAGAAGTTGCCAGTAAAATTATTTCTGAGGAAAGAAGGTTAAAATGTGAGGGTCGCTCTATACCTTCGTCAGACTCAATGGCGGTAGCTAGAAGTGGGAGTAAAGGGAAGAAGAATATGGGTAAGAACGTGACTTGCTGGAAATGTGGACAGTCTGGGCATGTAAAGAGAAATTGTCCAGGTGGAGCAGGTTCGGCAAAAGGCTCCGAGGAAGATGCAAACTCTGTCTCTCTCATTGCGGGAGAGGAATTTCTCTGAAAAGTGAGAAGTTTGTATCCTCATGGCATGTCCGCGTTGCCATGGAAGAGGATGAGTTGCTACTAGCGGGTCCACAATTGCACATGGGCATTGGTTGGCATTGATGCAAGATGTGTAGTTGGATGATATCAATGGCTGAAGAACTTCCAAGGAGAGCCAACATTGGAAGTTGCATCATAAATTTTTTCAGCAGGGATTTTTCGACATGTGCCGAGGTGAAATTCCTAGAATTGGTTAATTCTAGGTGGATATACTCTTTTATGGTAGAGTATGGTAGTTCATGGAACTATGATTGTCGGTATAGACAATGAATCAGTAGATGTGGTTACTTTCAATCAAGGTGGAGATTTGTTGAAAATATTGATTGAAAGTGATGGGACCCACAGAAGAAAATTTGCAATGTGAAGAAGGAAGTCCCACATCGCCCAAGACACTAAATGAGAAGGAGAATGAAGGCTATATATAGAAGCCTTGTCTCTTTGTAATATTTGTACCAATACAAGACACATTAGCTTGTATTTAATTCTTTCTTTCTTTATACTCTTGTTCTAGAGTGATGAGAGATGTAAGTTAAATACATGCTTGAGAGTGTGTGGGTGTATTTGGGTATCAGGTGGTATCTAGTATTGGGTACCGGGTATTTAAGAGAAGTTTCTGTGTGTTGTAAAAATTTACACATAGTGTTTTCTCTGGTTGTCTTTGACAACGGTCGTGGTTTTTTCTCCGATTTTGGAGTTTCCACGTTATTTTCTTGTGTTGTGATTATAAGTATTGTTTCCTGTTATTTCTCTGTTTTATTTGTGCCAAGGTATTTTTCAAGGGAGAAAGGTGTTTTTTCCCAACAATATGAAGTGTAGAAGATGAAGAGGGATCTTCCTCGGCGTTGTCTCACCTCGCACCTAAAACTTTCGGTGCTGCGCACAGCCAATGCACCAACATAAAACTTCTATCGATAGAGAGGGGGAATCTTCCATGTAGGAAAAGGAAAAACTCCTATTAGAAGGAGGGAAAAAGCTAAAAAATAAAAAAGGAAGGAAGGGAAGAAAGGAGATGAGGCAGCCCCCACTAAGTGTCGATGTCTTATTAACAAAACCCTAACAGAGACATTTCTTAAGACAGCTCCTGGTCAGATAGTTAAATAATACTATTTAATAATAGACAAACCTATTAATTACAAAGTTGGGGATCCGGCACCTCCACCATAAGGCAGAGGCTTCGGATCCCAAAGTTGGATCTCACTTTTGTAGAAGTTGTTGGGACATATGGCCATGAGATAGCCATTTGGGCTTCAAAAGATTGGCAATTCCTCTTATGAGGCATTTACAACCATCACAAATATTGCAAAGTGTTGTCTTTGTTTCTTTTTTTTTTTTAAATTAATTTAGCCTTATATATAGACATTATTGTATTGCGCGTGGTGAAAGAAATTCAAAGAGCTAGCTCAACTACTATGCCTTAAACAAACAAGATCGTCAAAGTGATATCTAGATAATTAGTATGCGATTTTTTTAATTTATTGATTTGACTTCTTTCAACCAACATAAATAAATGATGAAAAAAATGTTACAATGCCCGAGAGTTTTTGCTTAAGTGATATTTTCTTTGGATATAAATTTTAGGGATTCTTGATGGTTGTGAGTTAGATCTCTCTTAAGTTCCTTTTTCATTGTCCTTTTCTTAAGCCTTATATACTTTCTTTATAAGAAAAACATTTTTTTATGCTACATAACTGAAAGTTTAAATAGTTTTCTTATGAAATTTTAAAATTTAAGAAAATAAATTGCATAAGCAAGTTAAGGGGATTTTTTGCCTGAAACAAAATAAATATTTAAATCAAAAATAAAATTAACTCTAAACCTTTAAGACCCAAAAAAGTTACTTTTTTTCCTCTTTATATAATAATAATATATTATACATATCTTGATTGATTCTTTAGATCTAGATACTGCGAAGCGATCATGAGCTGGTTATAAATCTTTAGTTAATCACTAATTAATAATACAAGTTGTCTTTTTTTTTTTCTTTTCATATCCTAACCATTCTTGAAAAAAGAAAAAAGAAAAAACCAACATAGATAATTAATCGTACTCTAAGCGTAGCGTTTATATAAATATGAACTTATCAATTAAATTTGTATTCAGTCTTATAAAACTGAATTAACATTTATCTTATATATATATATATAAATATAACAACAACGTCTCCATCACTCATCTCCCCCTCCTTGGTATATATATCAATGAATTATTCCCGTGAAGTGTGAGATAAATAACAAAATAGAGGTAGTTACAAACATAGACAAGACATTCTATCGTGAAGATATAAAATTATGAACATATATATATATATATATATATATATATATATATATATATATAATCACATAAAAAGGAACACTTGTTCCTGAATTCCCGAAGGAAGAGGGTATGGTGACGATGGCTTGAAGAGACACAGAGGATGGGTGATGAAAGCCTCACTAAATATGGAAAGGATGAAGAAATATGCTACCTCCTGGAGCCAACCGGAACCCTTGCCAGTTAGGTGTGGATTCTTTGTCATACTAGAAATATAGTAGAGTGCCATTTTTTTAACAACAGAATTTTCTGTTGCTAAAACTTTTAGCAAAGCAGAAAAAATCATGGCAGAGAACTCACACCCTTACCAGTCAGACAACTGGCAAGGAGCATAGATTTGACAATTGTGAAGGGGCACGGATTGGGCAATTGATAAGAAGTACAAATTGATTCATTTCTAGAGTCAATTCGTATTGCAAATTAATTTATTTGGTATCAATGTTGTTTAGTTTAGTAAAATGAGCTAATTTCTCTTAAGATAATAAACTTATAATCGAAGTTTCACTAAGAGAGATGCCATCATTTAGTAATTTGCAGTTATTTGAGCACAAATTCTTCTAATAAAAAATACTTATAAGAAAAAGAAAAAAAACTAATTATGTTCTATGTATATCCAGGTCTGGGGGTTGAAAGTCACCACATGTACTTGATACTAATATATGTCTTTAATCAATTAGAATTTTTAATATACACATTTTAAGATATAAAATCCTTGTTATTATTATTATTTTTTCATTGATCACTACAAGAAAACCCAGATTTAGAGACAACATTTTAATACGGAATATTTTCCGTCTCTAAATCCGTGCCTAATCTGTTGGAATTCTGTGTTTGATTTCAAATTGTTAAACAGTGAATCAGAGAAAAATTTTGACACAGAAATGTTTCATCTCTGATTTATTTTCCATCCCTGATATTAGAGACGGACTTTTCCATGTCGAAATCCATGCCTAATATTATTCACAATTTTTTTAATATATATTTAAAAAATTAGAGACGGATTTGTTCCGCTTCAGAAGTTTGTCTCTGATCAAGATGACACCTCGGTTCTAAAAATCATATGCAAAACGATATCGTCTTGTATTAGAGATGAACTTTTTAGTTTTAGAAATCCGTCTCTAATCGAGATGCCTCAATTTTATAAAGAAGTGCTAAATGACGTCGCCTTGAATTAGAGACAAATTTGTCTGTCTCAAATTTCTGTCTCTGATCTAAACGACGTTGTTTGGATTTCGACATAAACATAATACCCCTTCCCGATTCACTTCCAATCCCATTTCTTCATTTGACCCATCGCATATGTCTCCACCTCCTCTGTCATAGCCACGTGAGTGCTTCTGGCGTGGTCAACTAGCATCTTCTCTGAGCTCTGCCTCTCTCTTCGTCTCTTGGTACTCTCTCTCTCTCTCTCTCTCTCTTTAATTTCTCTCTTTCCTCCATTGTTGGGTTCTAGATTTTTTTATCAAAGTGCTAGGTTCTATGTTTGTTGTTGGCCTCTTTAATTTATGTTTGCTGGGTTCTTGCCGATAGGATAAAAATATGAACAACCAATATTCAAAAATAGATTAAACTGTAATTTATCTAGTTCAAATTTGGCTTCTCTATATTAATTTTTCTGCTCTTTTAAGGTTATGCTCATTAGATTTATTATCCAATGCTTAATAACCTACATGAAAATAGAAGTCAGATAAATCACCTAAGGGGATGAATAAGGTGGTCATATGTTATTTTTCACAAAAATCATGTTATTAAATATTGTTTACAAACTCACAGACACTACTAATACAATTAACAAAATACAAATGAATTGGACATTGTAAGAAAAAGGAATTTGCAAAACTTGTTAATCAACCAAGCAAGTTAGGGAAGTTGACTTAATCTAGTTTAACAGTTACAGAAACAATGGGGTGTTCATTATCATGCATGACATAATGGATACATTAATAGTAAATAGATAGGATAAGATGAGGTAAGCATGGAGAATTTTGAACACTGATATTTACATTAGTCTCCTTGCACAACAAAACATTTTCTTCAACTTGTTTTACAAAAAACACAATTAAGCAACAAATTACAAGATAGTTGTAGAACTTGTTCACCAATTCTTTTTGGATGATTTCACCAATAAATATATGAAAGAAGGGTTTCAAATAGTTTTTAAATCTTGATTTTAAACAAATTATCTAAATAATTTATTGTTTTTTAAATTAGGGTTTAGAGTTGAAATTGAGCACTTAGTTGAAGGCTATGACCAATTATAACACTTGTTAACTTTGATTGAAATGACATTTGATTGCTTTCTTTGTGCTTGTCAGTAATCATGTCTGGGATGCCTATGTCTGTGCACCACTTTTTTAAACATTTGATGTGTGTTAAACGACACATGATATAGGCTTCATCAAGTGGAGGGTGTTTGGTTGTAATTAGTGGCATAATTAAGAAATGTCACTAGTTACAGCTATCCCCTTCCACTTGGTTGAAGCCAGCTTTATATGTATTGTAACACACATCAATAATTTAAATAAAAATATCAGAGAAGAAGAAAGTAGATTTATACACATCATCTATAAGTAAGATATTATTTTATTTTATTAATTTATTTTTGTTTAAAAAATTGAAAGATCATGCATAATCAAGTAATTTAAATATGTTATATTATGCAATTTTTCAAGAAAATATTTAGCGAACAAAATTGTATAGTATAACCTATTTAAATTACTTAATTATGCATGCATCTTTTAATTTTTTGAATATATATAGACAAAATTTCTATCCCTAATTAGAGACGGAATCAAAGACGAAATTTTCTGTTTCTGATTTGAGACGGAAAAAGTCCGTCCTTGATTGGAGATGAAATTAGGGACAGAAATGACCGTGCTAGAGAAACTCTTAAATTTTGGACAAATTATTTACATTAGATGGAATAATTTCTGTCTCTAAATATTAAGTCTCTAATTTCATCTCCAATATTGAGACAAACTGTTTTTCATTTCTCTTTTTTTTTTTTTCTGCTACGCCCAATTTAGAGAAACTCTTAAATTTTGGACAAATTGAAGTTTGGGTATAAGTAAGTTGAAATTGTTTTATAACAAACCAAGATTTTGATAGGATCAATTATGTAAAACCTGTTTTAAATTCTAAATTAAACATTAATTAATTATTGTAAAACTTTAATTTTGAAACATCCCAATAATTTAAAATTGAACGTAGAAAGCAGATAGGTACAACGCGGTGTTGCCGACTAAACCAAAACGAGGCAAATTATTTCCACGCATCACATCGATCTTTGTTTATGCCCACGTGGCCACGTCACCAGTCAATGGGGTGGCCTCCACGGGTGCTCCCACTACATCGGAGCACAGGTGATTCCTCCCCTACCCCAGCCAGAGTGTGCCTTCGATTCCATTTCCATATCTCCCAACATCCCATACGACGCTGCCACCTCAACCTCCCCCTCCGTGACGTGTCACCTTCTAATGCCACTCCCGCCACGTCATCCTCTGTGTTCCCCATATCACAGGACACTCCATCCTCAATCATTCACAACATCATTTTTTTGTCTCCTTTTATTCTTAGCCTCACATCAACACTGAAATGTGCCCCAGACATGGATGTTGCTCCTAGGTCTTAACATTCAAAATCATAAACCAAAAACCTTAAAAACTCGGAACATATTCCGCTCCTGCCGCTCCTATTATTTAGCGAATTGAAGTGTTTGGTGCACATCACAGTACAAACAATTGATTGTATAATTTTAAAAAAAAATGTCTTTTAGATTGCATGATCAACCATGTACATATAATTAAAATGTGCCCCAAACGCTGCGGATTGTTGCCCTCAACGTTCAAAACACTAGTTTGAGATTGTAGTTTTTTTTTTTGGTTTAAATATCTCTAAAAAGAACTTTTTTTTTTTAGCGGAAACAAGATAATATGGACCAAAGGAAAACATTATAAATGGGTTTTGGTTTCCTGCTAAAATTTTCACACCTGGGATTAGTTTTTTGACGTACTAGGGTTACTATTTCTTACAATTATGTTATTGCAAATTCAAATTCTTCAATTATATTTATCTTTTTTAAAATAAGATTTTGAATTTAAGTTTTATAAATAGATAAATTTGCAATAAAACAGCTTTAAACATTTGTGATTTAACTTAATCCTAATTAAATTAGTCAAAATTTAAGAAACGTTTGGATAGCGATAATTTAAATAAAATAATAAATTCAAATTTATTTATGACGCAGGTACTGTTTATGAACATGACAGATATGTTAAGTAAATACAAACATTAGTTGCTATAAAAAGAAACCTAGTTTTACGTTTTACTTTATACACTTCTTCAATATTAAGATATTTGAAAATTATCGATATTTATATAGGGCTTTCAAACCTCGATCATTAATTGCAAAGTCATAGTACTGAAGTAAGAACAAATTAAATTATAATACTAAATACGTAAATTTTTTTTAAAATTATTAATTGAAGAATTAGTTTCTTTAAAAGATTAAAGTTGTTTTAATTTGTTCTTAATTTAATCACAAAAAATTATATTTGTTTCAATTTCATCTTTTTATTTGTCAAAATAATTTTTAATAACAAAAAATTTAAGATTTGATAACAGTAAAATTTGTAATTTATAGCAACTTAAAGGACTAAATCAAATAAATGTAATTTTTTAAAAATTAAATTTAAAAAATTTAATTTTTGTAGGCTACATTAAAACAATTGCCGTAGTCATTGAGAAACTAAATTAATAATTTATTCAAAATAAAATCAGTATAATTTACTAATTAAATTTATATGAAAATAAAACTTAGTTACATTTAATTATATTTTTACTATCTTGAATAAAAACATAATAAATATATAATTCTCTAATCATGACACAAAAAGTGTATAATTTTTAAAAAATAATTATATATTTTTTACAACTCAACATTGTATCATTAGTTTCTTTTTTAAAAAAAAAAATTCACTATGCATTTTTTTTTTCACAAGGGTCTCGAACCCTAACTCTTAATTTATAATATCTTTATCTTATGTCACCTGAGCTATAAATTTGTAGTCTACACATGTTTTATTTTTAATGAAAATTTTGAAAATAAAAATATAAGTATTTATTTTTCATTTATATACGCGTAATTTAAAAAGTGAAAATAGATGGAGACTAGATAAAAGGGGACCACATGAATCCTATGAAAGTTACCATGATGGACGTCTAACATGTGGGTGATGGGCCCCACTTGAGTGTGGTCTGTTCTGTCACATACTCCAAAATACGACCTTTGATAATTGTCGTTTTGTTGACTCATTTTATTTGTTTTCTATTCCCTAATTTATCGCCCATATTCTGGTTCATGCACCTTCTTTCCCTCCTTCATTATTTAACTATAATTCCTTGCTTTACAATATTATTAAAGAAAAATCAATAAATATATAGTTAGGGCTTTTTTTTTTGTATAGAATATACTATTTCTTTTAATATTATCCAAACTGACCTGACTTTTTTTTTCTTATTTATCAAAAGTTATCAATTTTGATGGCGCAAAAGGTAGAAGAAAAATGCTGACTATAACATTCACGCAGTACATGTCATCGATTACATGTCATCTGTCAACCATCCACTTCAAATGAGAAACGTGAATTTTTAAATTTACCTTGTACCTTCACCTTCTTCACCCAATATACCCAACATTTTGATTATAATTTAGTAATCAACTCTAATTTTTTTCCAAAGTTTAATTAAATTATACTTGATTAGGGATGACAATAACCATCCGAACTAACCCAGTTCGCCCCACCTCGTTCGGGTCGGATTATTCAACGGTTGACCGGAGAACGGGGGTGGATTCGAGGATTCCCCGATTATACAACTGCGGGTTCGGGGCGGAGACAAGGTAGTGTCCTCCCCGCCCCAAATCCGCCCCGAATGTAATATATATATATATATATATATATATATATATGTATATTTATATACTGGTCTTGGATTCTTGTATCTAATTCTGTTTATTTCTAGTTGTTGATCAGATTCTAATTTTGACAGTGTATTGATCTGTGGACCTTTTGACTTATTATTTGAGACAGTTAGTTGATCTAATCTTTTAGTAATTTCATTAACTAAGTTTTGAGAAGATGATCCTAATTTTATTGATTTCAACTCAGCTTGTGTAAGGGTTGGAATCTTATACAAGGGTTGTTGAGGTTTTGAACTAACTGAATTTTGAACAGAGGAACTAGAAGGGGTTTCTAGAACCTTATTGTTGACCATATTTTCTATCCTATCTAATTGCTTACCTATTGTGTTGAGCGCTAGATTAGTAAAATTATTCTGGGTTTCTATATTCTTAATATCTCTTCTTGAACTGTTTTGATCTTCATTACTTTCTACAGTTTTGAACGGAATTGCTTCTATCTCAGTACTTCCTTTTGAAATTTTTAAATTTTCTAAAGATGGATGGACAGATATTATTTTTTGACCTAAAGTGGTATCCCATTCTACTGTCATTCTAGTATGGGTATTTACTTCTTTTTGAACAAAGGGATTTTCTATCTGGTTATTGAAACAGTGCATTTCAAACCATTTTAAAAAGAAAATGTGTTGACCTAATTTTTCTATGAATTTATAATAATCTAATTTCCATTGTTGAACTTGTTCTTTCGAGAAAGTATCGAAGTACCATTCTCTTTTTGATCTATTGTAATCTTGTATAAATTCTTTATTTAACATTTCTTTATTAATTTTGAACTCTTTGTTTAGCACTAAGATTTGTGATCTAGTGGGTGAGTGATTGACCGATGGTGTTTCTTGAACAGACTCATAAATGAGTTGTGGAACAGTAGGTTGAAAATTTACTCCTCTAAGACTAGTAGAAGTCTCAAGAGTTTCTGCTGCAGATCTGTAATCAGAATCTACAGAGCGTCTTGAACTGAATTCTAATTCAGGGTTATTGAACATTCTAATTCTGGAAGAGGATGATCTATTCATAGATATCCTGACATGTCCTTCTGGACTTTTAACAAAGCTTCCTAAACTTCTTGACTCAATTTCTTGGGTTGTTGGATACTTTCCAGGTTCCAAGATTCGGGAAAAGCAGCCATGATTTCATCATGTCTGACGGGGTTTAGGTGTCATGATCATTGATTTTTGAAGATTGACCTCCATTAGGATGGTTTCATTCCTAGGTGACTCTTTCTTAACAAAAATTCCTACTCCAGTTATGGAGATCTTGTACTGAATCCTATAGACAATAGAAAGATTATCCAGATCTTCACTGACTATTCCTTCTAGGGTTTTGACGTGTAATTTTAAAGCAGGTTCGACGTTTCTCAACGTCTTCACGTAGTTTGGAAAACATTGAAAATAGATTGGACCATTGCAGAGATTAAACTCCACAAGACTTAACATTGAATCTTCGAAAGACAAAGCATGTCTATCCTATAAAAGTAACATAACAAGATGATTAATTCCTAACCTGTGCATAGGTTTGACCGCAACTTGAATTAATCTGATGTGGATAAATCCAAATCCTTCTTTCCTGTGTTGATCAATTTCAATTTTATGGAGCAAGTTAATTGTGTCTTGACACTTTCCTAACTTAGTAGTACACTCTATTGTCCTAACTATGTCTTGAACCTTGAAATTAAAAGTTGAATGTTTATAAACTTCACTGGGTCGTACCCCGAGGCATTTCCCAGTTCCTTAACATTTCTTCTGCTTCTATAATTGAAATTTCAAAATTATTTATTTCATCTTGATCTATAGAACTATGATTAGAAGAATTGGGTGGAAGACTGATCTCATAACTATTCCTATTAAATAATCTTCTTACTAATTCAAACATATTTAAGAAAATAAAATTCTTAAAATTCTTCTAGGTTTGTTAAGGTTTATCGGGACCACCTCCACGGGAACACCGGCCTCTTTTGGGTCTTACTGGCTTACCAACACAGTCACAAGGTTGACCAACGCTAACCCTTAACTTACTAAAAGTCTTTTAAGAAAATAAATTCTTAAATAAATCTAAACTAACAAGAGGACTATTAACAGAACTAGGCTCTGATACCATTTTTTTCCCTTTCTTACTGGATCGTCGTTCTGTCTAAGCCCTAGCTGGTAGAACTGTTGAACAAGAAGTCATACAAAACTTCTGACATTTGAACATATGTAAATTCAGAACTTAAAATTTCATCCATAAATTCTATGTGAGATTCCTGATTAACAATATAAATTTTTGAACTATTGGGTTGAACGAAATATTCAAATTTAACAACAAGCATGAGATCAGTAAAAGGTATAGGAATAAATTCTAATAAAAACAATCTCATTTTGAAACAAAGATATATATATATATATATATATATATATTGAATTCTTAGAAGAGAATTGTAATACAGAAAAATTTTGAACTTACAATTTTGCAATAGTAAAATCTTCTTGAAAACAGAAACGATTAGAGAGATTGTACAGAAGTTCTTTTATTTCTCTCTATTTTTCGCTCTGAACTACTTTAAACTTACTACGCCTTTTATAGAAGTAAGAAGGCGGATTTGAACATAATTGAAGTCCATGGATTTCAGAGGCTCTGGAGTCCACAGATTCAAACAAGCTTGGAATCCGAAAAGCAAAGACGCGTGGACGACCGTTTTTTTTGAAAAATTGAACACGGGCATCTTCTTTATCAAAAGAGGATTTTTCATTTTGTGCCGACACTTTTCTTTTTTAAAAGTATGTCTGCCACTTGTTGAACATAATTATTTAGACAGAAGTTAAAGGTGTTGAGCTGGCAGAGGCTTTGGATTCTTCTACCGACGGCCTAACTAAACCATAGTCAGTCTTGACTAAGGTGGGTGAAGTCAATGTTGTAGCAGCCATCTTTATTCTGAAACTGACTGTTATCTTCTGGGTTGAATTCTTCAGAAGGAGCTTTGTCTGATGGAGCTCTTTCAGCAAGTTTTTGAACAAGATTGTTGAACTTGTCTTCAGTCTGTGCTTTGGCGAGTTCTGCCATAATCTGAGATTTTGAAGCAAGAAAGG
This sequence comes from Biancaea sappan, assembly GCA_037074585.1. Lineage (NCBI taxonomy): Eukaryota > Viridiplantae > Streptophyta > Magnoliopsida > Fabales > Fabaceae > Biancaea > Biancaea sappan. The sequence goes on from CM073499.1 coordinate 40,593,465, forward strand.
GAGACTAATTTGAATAGCCTGAGGATACTTCATCAGGTGTGGATTTTGAGCAAGCCATTTTTCAACGGCCTTTTCGTTGAGCAGATTAGGATTGTATATTAACCACCATTTTATGTTGAACGTCCGGCTTAAAAAGAGAGGATAACCGGTATTGAACTTATCTTTGAACTCGAAATCCCAGGACATAATCCATGGAGTTCTGAATGTTGAGAAAAATTTTAAAAGCATTTGTCCAGTGTGAAAACTGGTTTGAGCAGAGAATATTGAAAAGGATTCCTTCGCATAAGAGGGAAGGAAATCTGTGTTTGGACTAAAAAAGTAAAACCAGTCAGAGAACCAAGCTGGAAAATCTTGATTTCCTTTATTGAACCATATAAACCAGGAATGGGAAAAGGGGCAAATCAACAACATGTTGTACCAAGCCACTTTGTAGTCCCAGTAATTAAATCCTTGAGGCTGGAACTGTCTTGAAAAAGTTTTTTGAGAAAAAGGTTGTTGATTCCATTGAGAAAGCGTTAAAACTTTGTTGATCTTTATTTTTGAATACTGGATCCGTGAAAGAAAGAGTGGATCGTATTCATGAGTCAGAGTGATAGAGTTGGTATCTACCAATATGAACTCATAAAAGATTATTGATTTTTCTGAATCAGCAGTGAGAAAATATCTTCTTTTTGGGAAGAATTTTTGAACAACTTCCCTAGGGGTTATACTAGGGTTCTTGAGCCAATCAGGTTCAATGGCACAGATTGGTGCGTGATAGGATTTTGAAACATATTTTTTAGAAAGGGATCTTTTGAGCTGTGTAGGTTGAGCAAGTTGAACCATTAAGGAAGAAGGTTGAACAAGGGTGATTGCTTTCTGAGGAGGAGTGGCTAAGGCTTGATCATACGAAAGGGGAAGAAAGCGATTTTGAACAGGTGTTGAAGGAGAAGAAGGTCTAGGACCTCTTACTTGTGGTCGAGAACTACTGCCGAATGGGCTATTGAATGCCATAGACATCACCAGTAAAGGTGGTGTTATTGGAACCAGAGGGGTTCCTTGTTGAACATTTCTAGGATCCAGTGGGGATCCGTATTGCTCTTTCTTTACTTCTTTTGATTTTTGTTTTTTGTCCATTCATCTGTCTTACCCTGCAAGAATTCTCGTGTGAGAAAATTTGGAAGGGCATTCTCTTTGACTTTTATATGCTCGATCTCAAAATCAAAACAAGAAAGTAAAGCTTGCCATCTAGCAAAAATATGTTTTGAAACCAAATTTTGAACATCTTTTTCTAAAATTGTTTTTGCAGATTTACAGTTGGTTTTGAGCAAAAAGGTTTTATTGAACACATCTTTTTGAAATTTTTTGATATTTAAAACAATGGATAAAATTTCTCTTTTGATGGTGGAGTACTTTGTTTGGGCTTCAGTCCATACTCCCGAATTAAACTTAATTATTTGTTCTTTTGAAGTTTCTTTGGGCCTTAAGGGTTTTGACAGCTTCTGTTATTGAACAATCCCAAGTGAGTGCTTTCTTTCTTAACTCAAAATATAAAGGTTTGCAAATAATTCTAAGATCTTGAACAAAATCTGCGACATAATTAAGACAACCTAAAAATCTTTGAAGTTGATAACAAGGAATTTGCTTTCTCGGCCATATATAGTAGCCAAAATGCTACCCAAAGAAACTTTTTATCCAAAATTCTACCCAAAGAAACTTTCTATGGTTTAGATCCTTTTCTTGCGTATAATGTCAATCTTGTAGTGGATCAATTCCAACTCTCTATGGCAGGAGCTCTCTGGAATCATGAACCAAGGTAGGCAACCATGTTGAACTTGTCCTTTCGAGAAAGTATCGAAATACCATTCTCTTTTTGATCTATTGTAATCTTGTATAAATTCTTTATTTAACATTTCTTTATTAATTTTGAACTCTTTGTTTAGCACTAAGATTTGTGATCTAGTGGGTGAGTGATTGACCGATGGTGTTTCTTGAACAGACTCATAAATGGGTTGTGGAATAGTAGGTTGGAAATTTACTCCTTTGAGACTAGTAGAAGTCTCAAGAGTTTTTGCTGCAGATCTGTAATCAGAATCTACAGAGCGTCTTGAACTGAATTCTAATTCAAGGTTATTGAACATTCTAATTCTGGAAGAGGATGATCTATTCATAGATATCCTGACATGTCCTTCTGAACTTTGAACAAAGCTTCCAAAACTTCTTGACTCAATTTTCTTGGGTTGCTAGATACTTTTCAGGTTCCAAGATTCGGGAAAAGCAGCCATTATTTCATCATGTCTGAGGGGTTTAGGTGTCATGATCATTGATTTTTGAAGATTAGCCTCCATTAAGATGGTTTCATTCCTAGGTGACTCTTTCTTAACAGAAATTCCTACTCCAATTTTAGAGATCTTGTAGTGAATCCTATAGACAATAGAAAGATTATCCAGATCTTCACTGAATATTACTTCTAGGGTTTTGACGTGTAATTTTAAAGCAGTTTCGACGTTTCTCAACGTCTTCATGTAATTTGGAAAACAATGAAAATAGATTGGACCATTGCAGAGATTAGACTCCACAAGACTTAACATTGAATCTTTGAAAGACAAAGCATGTCTATCCTGTAAAAGTAACAGAACAGGATGATTACTTCCTAACCTATGCATAGGTTTGACCGCGACTTGAATTAATCCGATGTGGATAAATCCAAATCCTTCTTTCCTGTGTTAATCAATTTCAATTTTATTGAGCAAGTTAATTGTGTCTTGACACTTTCCTAACTTAGTAGTACACTCTATTGTCCTAACTATGTCTTGAACCTTGAAATTAAAAGTTGAATGTTTATAAACTTTACTGGGTCGTACCCCGAGGCATTTCCCAGTTCCTTAACCTTTCTTTTGCTTCTATTATTGAAATTTCAGAATTATTTATTTCATCTTGATCTACAGATCTATGATTAGAAGAAGTAGGTGGAAGACTGATCTCAGAACTATTCCTATGAAATAATCTTCTTACTAATTCAGACATATTTAAGAAAATAAAATTCTTAAAATTCTTCTAGGTTTGTTAAGGTTTATCGGGACTAACTCCTACGGGAACACCGGCCTCTCTTGGGTCTTCTTGGCTGACCAACACAGTCATAAGGCTGACCAACACTAACCCTTAACTTACTAAAAGTCTTTTAAGAAAATAAATTCTTAAATAAATCTAAACTGACAAGAGGACTATTAACAGAACTAGGCTCTTATACCATTTTAGGTCAAAAAATAATATCTGTCCATCCACCTTTAGAAAATTTAAAAATTTCAAGAGGAATTACTGAGATAGAAGCAACTCCATTCAAAACTGTAGAAGGTAATGAAGATCAAAACAGTTCAAGAAAAGATGTTAAGAATATAGAAACCCAGAATAATTTTACTAATCTAACGCTCAACACAATTGGTAAGCATTTAGATAGGATAGAAAACATGGTCAACAATAAGGTCCTAGAAACCCCTTCTAGTTCCTCTGTTCAAAATTCAGTAAGTTCAAAACCTCAACAACCCTTGTATAAGATTCCAACCATTACACAAGCCGAGTTGAAATCAATAAAATTAGGATCATCTTCTCAAAACTTAGTTGATGAAATCACTAAAAGATTAGATCAACTAAATGTCTCAAATAATAAGTCAAAAGGTCCACAGATCAATATACTGTCAAAATTAGAATCTGATCAACAACTAAAAATAAACAGAATTAGATACAAGAATCCAAGACCAGTAACTAGGAACTACTACCCTAGACCTAGTTACCCAGATACCTAGTATGAAGAAAATACCCTAGTTACATAAACTAGCTACAACAGCGAAGCAATAGTCGAATGGAACATTGATGGTCACAGCGAGCATCAAGTATTAGGAATAATTCAAAACATGTCAATATACGCTACGGCGTATAGGATCAAAGATAATGATGAAAGGTCCATAGTTACCATATTGACTACTGGATTTACTGGTCAATTAAAAGGTTGATGGGATAACTATCTCACAGAAGCTGAAAGGTCAGCAATTAAGTTTACAGTCAAACAAGAAGAAGTTAATGGTCAATTAAAAGAAGTTCAAGATGGAGTAGCTGTTTTAGTTTATGCCCTGACAAAACACTTTGTCGGAAATCCCATCGATTTCCAGCAAAGGATAGGAAACCAACTGATCAATCTCAAATGTCCCACGATGTCTGATTTTAGATGGTATAAGGATATGTTCCTTACCAAGTTATATACCCGGTTTGACAGTAGTGCAAACTACTGGAAAGAAAGGTTTTTAGGTAGTTTATCCAACCTATTTGCAGAAAAAGTTAAAGAAAGCATTAGAAAACAATGCAATAATACACTTCCCTTTAGTCACATGACTTTTGGAGAATTAATTAATTTTGTTACAAATGAAGCTCTTACCGTATGTAACAATATGAAGCTTCAGTCAAAATTAAAATCTGAGTTCAAAAGTACCCATAAGGAATTAGAAAATTTCTGTGATCAATATGGGATCAAAAAGATTCGAGCTCCCTCTGCTCAAAATAAAAAACATAGAAGGATCCATAGGTATCAACCAGTCAGGAAGACATATCGTCGACACCTTGACAAACCTGTTAGATCATTCCAAACAAAAAACTCTGTTCAACAGTCTAGAGAACTTAGATACCATAGTTCAAAAAATACCGATCGCAAACATATAGTTTGTTTTAAATGAGGTATGGTCATATTTCAAAATATTGTAAGCTCAAGAAAAGAATTAATTCTTTAGAAATAGATGATAAGTACAAACAGATTCTTATGCGTATTCTGTTAGAAGATCAAAACTCTGAACCAGAATATGATTCAGATCAGTCCAGTGTTCAAAATGAGTTATATCAGTTAGATCAACTGAATAATTTATCCTCTAGTTCAATATCTGATGACGAAAGTCATTTAGAAATAGGAATTTGTAGTTGTAGAGAATGTTCAAAAAATAGCTGTTCAAAAACAATTAATATGATCAATAGAGAAAAGATCCAAACCCTAGTAGAAATTATAGAAAAAATAGATAACGAAGAAATCAAAAAAGAATATTTGCTCAAGATTAAGGACATAGTGGATTCGGAAGAACCCAGGCCAAAACCCGAAATAAAATCCTATAATGTTCAAGAAATAATCAATAGATTTCAATATAATCATATTCAAGAAAAGGTTTCAATAAAAAAACTACAAGAAGAAATTAAGACAATAAAAGAAGAAATTCAATTGCTCAAACAAAAGGATAATGACTTATCCTTAGATATTTTAAGTTTAATGACCAACAAAGATGTTAGGAATTCTGATGATCAAAACGAGTTAGGAGAAACTAACTCAGTTCAAAAAGAAAGTTATTTAAACATTATCTTCAGAATATCCATTCAAAAATGGTATTGTTATGTCAACCTTACCATTAAAAGCTTTAATCTCAAAGTGATCGCTTTGATAGACTCAGGTGCAGATCTTAATTGTGTTAAAAAAGAATTAATTTCCACTCAATATTATGAGAAAACTACTGAAAGTCTCTGTGGTGCAGGAGGTAATAAACTTTCAGTTAGGTACAAACTATCTAATGCCAAGATATGTAATCAAGGCATTAAGTTCAACACAACCTTCGTTCTTGTGAGGAACTTGAACGAACCAATGATCTTAGGAACACCTTTTCTTACCCTTATTTACCCTTTTAAGGTTTCAGAATTAGGAATTTCAATAATAGTTTCAGGGAAAGAAATTTGTTTTCAATTTTTAAATCCTGCTAGAACAACAGATGTCAATTTGCTCAAAAGTTAGCTGTCTCTAAGTTAAACTTGATCGACAGAAAAGAAACCCAAATCAAAATGCTCAATAAAGAAGTTCAATACAAAAGAATTGAAGAACAAATAGAAAAACTTCAGATCAAAAATAGGATAGAGTTTGTTCAACAAAAATTTGAAAAAGAAATATGTTTTGAAAAGCCCAACGCCTTTTGGAATAGAAAAAGGCACACAGTCTCTCTCCCTTACGAGCCCAGTTTTACAGAGGACAAAATCCCGACTAAGGCTAAGCCCATTCAAATAAATAAAGAAACTTTAGAATACTGTCAAAAAGATATTCAGGATCTGTTAAGTAAGAAGCTGATTAGAACCAGTAAGTCCCCTTGGAACTGTTCAGCCTTCTATGTTCAAAATCAGGAAGAAATAGAGCGAGGAGTCCCTCGCATGGTCATCAATTACAAACCACTCAATAAGGTTCTTAGATGGATTAGGTACCCTATACCTAATAGAGAAGACCTAATTTCACGTATTCAAAAGGCATCTTTATTTTCAAAATTTGATATGAAATCTGGTTTCTATCAAATTCAAATTGAAGAAAAAGATAGGTAGAAAACGGCTTTCACCGTTCACTTTGGTCATTATGAGTGGAATGTAATGTCATTCGGTCTCAAAAATGCTCCTTCAGAATTTCAAAATATTATGAACACCATTTTTAATCCTTTTTCTCAATTCACCATAGTGCACATAGATGATGTCTTAGTGTTTTCTAAGTCAATAGAACAACACTTTAGGTACCTTGATCAATTTTACGAAATTATTAAGAAAAATGGTTTAGTTGTTTCTGCAAAAAAGATAAAATTGTTCAAAATAAAAATTAGATTTTTAGGATATGATATTTGCCAAGGTATGATCAAACCCATTAACCGTTCAATAGAATTTGTTGACAAATTTTCAGATGAGATAACTGATAAAAATTAATTTCTAAGATTTTTAGGTTGTGTTAATTATGTTGCATATTTTGTTCAAGATCATAGAATTATTTGCAAACCTTTATATTCTAGGTTAAGAAAGAAAGCACCCATTTGGGATTGTTCAATGACAGATGCTGTCAAAACCCTTAAGACCCGAGTTAAGAAACTCCCTTGTTTAGGAATACCAAACCCAAAAGCCTTTATGATTATCGAAACCGATGCGTCAAAAGAAGGTTATGGAGGTGTCCTTAAACAAAGGCCCAAAGGAAGTTCAAAAGAACAAATAGTTAAGTTTAATTCGGGAGTATGGACTGAAGCCCAAACAAAGTACTCCACCATCAAAAGAGAAATTTTATCCATTGTTTTAAATATCAAAAAATTTCAAAAAGATGTGTTCAATAAAACATTTTTGCTCAAAACCGACTGTAAATATGCAAAAACAGTTTTAGAAAAAGATGTTCAAAATTTGGTTTCAAAACATATTTTTGCTAGATGGCAAGCTTTACTTTCTTGTTTTGATTTTGAGATCGAGCATGTAAAAGGCAAAGAGAACACCCTTTCAGATTTTCTCACACTAGAATTCTTGCAGGGTAAGACAGACGAATGGACAAAAAAAAATCAAAAGAAGTAAAGAAAGAGCAATACGAATCCCCACTAGATCCTAGAAATGTTCAACAAGGAACTCCTCTGGTTCCAGTAACATCACCTTTACTGGTGACACCTATGGCATTCAATAGCCCCTCCGGCAGTGGTTCTCGACCACAAGAGGTCCTAGACCTTCTTCTCCTTCAACACCTATTCAAAATCGCTTTCTTCCCCTTTCGTATGATCAAGCCTTAGCCACTCCTCCTCAGAAAACAATCACCCCTATTCAACCTTCTTCCTCAATGGTTCAACTTGCTCAACCTACACAGCTCAAAAGATCCCTTTCTGAAAAATATGTTTCCTGTTACACACCAATCTGTGCCATTGAACCTGATTGGCTCAAGAACCCTAGTATAACCCCTAGGGAAGTTGTTCAAAAATTCTTCCCAAAAAGAAGATATTTTCTCACTGCTGATTCAGAAAAATCAATAATCTTTTATGAGTTCATATTGGTAGATACCAACTCTATCACTCTGACTCATGAATACGATCCACTCTTTCTTTCACGGATCCAGTATTCAAAAATAAAGATCAACAAAGTTTTAACGCTTTCTCAATGGAATCAACAACCTTTTTCTCAAAAAACTTTTTCAAGACAGTTCCAGCCTCAAGGATTTAATTTCTGGGACTACAAAGTTGCTTGGTACAACATGTTGTTGATTCGTCCCTTTTCCCATTTCTGGTTTATATGGTTCAATAAAGGAAATCAAGATTTTCCAGCTTGGTTCTCCGACTGGTTTTACTTTTTTAGTCCAAACACAAATTTCCTTCCCTCTTATGCGAAGGAATCCTTTTTAATATTCTCTGCTCAAACCAGTTTTCACATTGGACAAATGCTTTTAAAATTTTTCTCAACATTCGAAACTCCATGGATTATGTCCTGGGATTTCAAGTTCAAAGATAAGTTCAATACCGGTTATCCTCTCTTTTTAAGCCGGACGTTCAACATAAAATGGTGGTCAATATACAACCCCAATCTGCTCAACAAAAAGGCCATTAAAAAATAGCTTGCGCAAAATCCACACCTGATGAAGTATCCTCAAGCTGTTCAACATCAGTCTCCCTTTCTTGCTTCAAAATCTCAGATTATGGCAGAACTCGCCAAAGCACAGACTGAAGACGAGTTCAACAATCTTGTTCAAAAACTTGCAGAAAGAGCTCCATCAGACAAAGCTCCTTCTGAAGAATTCAACCCAGAAGATAGCAGCTAGTTTCAGAACGAAGATGACTGCTACAACATTGACTTCACCCACCTTAGTCAAGACTAACTATGGTTTAGTTAGGCCATCGGTAGAAGAATCCAAAGCCTCTGCCAGCTCAACACCTTTAACTTCTGTCAAAATAATTATGTTCAACAAGTGGCAGACATACTTTTACAAAAGAAAAGCGTCGGCACAAAACGACAAATCCTCTTTTGATGAAGAAGATGCCCGTGTTCAATTTTTCAAAAAGCGGTCGTCCACGCGTCTTTGCTTTTCGGATTCCAAGCTTGTTCGAATCCGCGGACTCCAGAGCCTCTGAAATCCACGAACTTCAATTATGTTCAAATCCGCCTTCTTACATCTATAAAAGGCGTAGTAAGTTTAATGTAGTTCAGAGCGAAAATAGAGAGAAAGAAAAGAACTTCTGTACAATCTCTGTAATCGTTTCTGTTTTCAAGAAGATTTTGCTGTTGCAAAATTGCAAGTTCAAAAGTTTTCTGTATTACAATTCTCTTCTAAGAATTCAAAAAAAAAAAAAAATATATATATATATATATATATCTTTGTTTCAAAATGAGATTGTCTTTATTAGAATTTATTCCTATACCTTTTACTGATCTCATGCTTGTTGTTAAATTTGAATATTTCGTTCAACCTAATAGTTCAAGAATTTATATTGTTAATCAGGAATCTCACATAGAATTTAGGGATGAAATTTTAAGTTCTGAATTTACATATGTTCAAATGTCAGAAGTTTTGTATGGCTTCTTGTTCAATAATTCTATCAACTAGGGCTTAGACAGAACGACGATCCAGTAAGAAAAGGGAAAAAAAGTATATATCTATATATATAATACTTATATAATAATTTATATATATATATATATTTATATGTATATATATATATATTATATACTTATATACTTATATAATATTATATATATATATATATATATATATATATATATATATATATATATATATATTATATACTTATATATTTATATATATATATATATATAAGACATCAGGGTTTAGATACTAAAAGATTCGTTTCTTCCATACTCCTTTCCTCGCCTACTTGCCCCCAACTAGATACACCATCCTCAACCTACTAGAAACTAGATACATGCCATTTCTAAATTTCTTCTTGATTAGCTTATTTCTTCTCACCCACTAGAAACAGGCCAACGTCGATTGATCTACTTTTTCTAATCCGGTAACATTATCTTTTACTCTCTGTTTTAATTGTTCCAAATACTCTTGTTAATTTTTGTTGTTTTCTCTGTTCAATGAAGGAAAAACCCTAGTAAGGATGTAACATTATTTTTCTTTGTTCAAGGGAGGAATAACCCTAGTCAGTGCTCAAATTGGAAATGAGTTCTAGTCCCATTCTTCTGTAATCATCCTCTTTCTCTTCTTCCATTTTTACAATTTCTTGAACGATTCCCTGTTTTTAGCACAACTTGATCTTAGCTCCTTGTACGTCTCCTGTTCGGTTATAGAGATCAATACTTTTCCTCAAGTGGGACATGGTCTTAAATTTGGTAATATAATCAAGGAAATATAATTGTTGCTTCCATATATATGTCGCAGTTAGTTTATTATTAAATTCAAAAAGTACATTATTTAGATATTCAAAAAATTTTGCTTCAAAAAATGAAGCCCTAAGTAATGTGCTAAGGCTTTGGCTAAAACTCCTGTTTCATATTGTTTTCAAGCTTATATAATGTTAACGCTATGTTCAGAGAATGAGATATTGGCTTATACTAATAGGACTTTTTTTTTCAATAGTTTTGAAATAGAAGATGCTTCAAATAAATTTTCAATGGATAGTAGCAATAAATTAAGTAGAGTCAGTGATATTTGGTCTCTTTTAAATTTTATATAGAGATTGGGAGTTATAATATTTTTTTATCAATTAATGCAGATGTAATATTTGCCTAAGCAAATAACTTCATTTATGACTTTGATAAGGATACAAAAGAATTGGATTATGTACCAAAGCACATTGGATTATGTCAGATTGGAATACACTAAATTACCCCTTCCACTCAATTATATTTATATCAAACATGATATAATATTTTAAGTTTTATGATACCATAATATTTATGCAATATTCGGGGTTCAGGTACTAGGAAAGCTACTTTCCTACTCAATAGATTACTTCGGGGCAAGGCAAGGCGGGTTCGGGTTCGGGTTCGGGGCAAAAAATAAAATACCCGCAAGGAACAGGGTAAAATATAAGTGCGCGGGGTGGGGACGGGTAGTAAAAAACCCGCCCCGATCCGCCCCGTTGCCATCCCTATACTTGATATCTCTTTCATTTTAAAAATTGTATTCAACTCCCCTTAAATGTATTCTTTTAATCAATGAAGTTAAATCTTTTACACAATATTTGTCCATTAAACAAATAAGATTTCTTAACAGTCTTTACTGTTATGCTAACAATTTAAAGTCATATTAGAAGAATAAAATAATAATTTTATTTTGTGCAAAAGTTGAATTCTTAGCAAAAAGTAAATATAAAAAAACTACAATGCATATTTAAATACAAAAAATAATCAAATCTAAGTTTTAAAATGAGAGGGATATTAAATATAATTTAATAAAAATAGAAATAAAAATAGAAATAGAAACAATTATTTAAAAAAAACTATAAAAAAGAGTACTGAAATTAGGAAGACCTCAAGAGACGAAGAGTCTACAAGAATTCAACAAAAGATAGGTGGTTGAACGTATTTCACTTTTTTGTAGTCAAATCAAGTGAAACCACCAGCTTCCTTTATCCGAGTGAATTCTCTTTTGTCGCATTATATGCGTACAGTGTTAGACTCTTCAGCACTACTTGGTTAGGGTGGAGACCTCATGGACTCCACCTATCCTACCCAATTGAATTGTCAGTTTGTCACTACAAAAAAACCCAGGATCATATACAAATTTTAGAGACAAAATTATTCTATCTTAGATATCATTCCTGATTTGCTTCAAATTGTCCCTGATTTTAAAATAAAAACTCGAGCGTTAGAGATGGATTCTGGGATAGAAAATATCCATATCTGAATGTATTTTCATCCCTAACATTAGAGATGAATTTATCTGTGTCAAAAAATTGTCTCTAATATTTTTCTCAATTTGTTTAATCACTTAAAAGTTAGAGACAGATATGTTTCATCGCAAAAGGCTGTTTGTAAGTTTTTTTTATTTTTTAAATATATAAAAATTTAGAAATGGGTATTTTCATCTCAAAATTTTTATGGCTAAGTAATTCAGTTGAAAACGACACCATAATTATTCTGAGACATATGTGGCTATCCCAGAATTCTGTCTCTAATCTCCTAATCTAAACGACATCGTTCAACTTTGTATTTTCTTGTGCCCTAAACCCCCAAATGCCATAGTCTTCTTAGTTGTCCCTGTACTAATATGAACCTCACCTTTTCCTAAAGCTCACCATCGCTTTTCGTTTGTGGCTACCCGTCGTCCATCCTTCCATATTCATCGAGGCTCACCATCACTCTCACTGCGAAGAAGGATTGCTTCCTCTCCTCAAAATCCGAACACCTGGATTCAATCTTCTCGGCTCACCATCACTAATGAACATCATTCAGCTCAGAAACGCAACACAATCGCAGGTAAATCATTAAGCTTCAATCTTCTTTCTGTTCAATTTTTCGTACATTGTCCATGCCTATCTTGCTGTTAGTGTGATTGCCCCTTTTTTTTTTTAATAACTTTCGTCTTACCTAGTTTTGACCTTTAGGGATAAAAAAAATTGATCTAGTTTTATGGCATTCGTATGATTGCCCTTTTTTTATTTTTTTCTTTCTGGTTTGAATATATATCTATTTAGCTGGAAATTTAGGGTTACGTTTTGTGTGTGTATGTGTGTGTGTGTGTGTAAATAAGAAAAATTTTATACAAACAGTAGGATAAAAGTTTAAAAATGAAAGAGAACAGAGGTGAATATATCGATGACATTGCATCAAGTTCCCTGTAGAATGGAAAATTATACAATAATTAGCCCTTTTCTAGCAAGGGTAGCTCCAAGCATAATTGTCAAAATATTCAGATGATCCTTACATGAAAATCACATCTTTTATTTATTCTTCTAGATTTAATCGAAAGCCTTAAAAATGCAGAGCAAAAATAATTTCCCTTCATATTCTCTCTCTTGTATAATTCCCTACCAGCCAAATTGATATTCACGTAGCTTAGAATTATTTTTGTGGATTAGCTACAAAAACCCTTTAGTTGACACATTAACCATTAATTGTGTCAGGCATGACTCCATCAATTGTGGACATAGAAAGCTTCTATCAGCTCTTGAGACTTGAGAGCCTCAATGTTGATTGCAATTTCAAACATATAAAATTCTCCCTTAAATTGACATATTTATTGTATTTTGATTTGTCTAGTTTGAGCCGGATGAGATCATAAAAATATAAAAGTCTCCCTATTAATTTGTTCAATTCACAGAATCTTAATTCAATTTTTTTTGAAAAAATAAATCTCAAACCAATTAAAGCTACCAATGATATATTTAAAATGTTTATTTTGGAGGACTGATGCCATGAAAGTTTTGGTGAAAGCATTGAGGGATGAGTTATGTGGTTGTGTTGAATAATAGTCAATATGAATGCTACTTTCAGGACTGATTTGAAAAAAGCAATATTTTTTTTGATTAATTATCAATAGTCAGTATAAATAATTCCCCTCCATTTTCTCTCTCTCATATTGTATACTTGATTAATTAAGATGTACGTAGAAGGGGAAATTATTGTTATTATTATTATTATTATTATTATTATTATTATTATTATTATTATTATTATTATTATTATTATTATATATGGATGTCAATGTCCAAGCACGAAAAGCAACCCCAATATATAATGGGTATGTTTGATATTTAATAAAAGGAAAGTCCGAGAGCTCTGCCTTTTCAGATCTTAAGTTTTTTTTTTGATTATTATGAGATTTGTGTATAATAATTCGAAAAAAAAAAAGAACATGTTCTATATATATCTTAAAAGGACATATAACAGTGAAAAGCTTACCTTTCACGAATTGGTTTCCCCCTTCTTGTGCAAGAGACTGAGGTTAGTATGTCAAAATTTGATACTTTATAGATATATATTCGTGCTCTATCTGTATTAATACTGAGTTGCTTGCTGGTTTGAGATCCCCATATTTTGATTATTGGTTTCATTTAAATTTGGAGAAATGCTAATTCAAGGGAAAACTCTGCCAAAATTTTTGTAGACTAAGTTTAGTGTCTTTAAATTTAGTGTTTTTAAGGTATTTAAAGTCTACATTAGTATCATGATTCATAATCATAACCATCTTAATGGGATTGTAGAATTTTTCCTAGTTGCTAAAGATTCTAGAGATAAATTGCTTAAAGGATATGAATTTTAAAGTACTTAAAAATATAATTTGGATCTGAATTTTATGGCTTTCTTTTGGTATTTTATGCCTTGTATATGATATATATGAATTAAGTGAGGCCAACTAACTAATCAAAAGAAAAAAGTAAAGCCAACTCTACGTTGTTTTGTACTATTCGATTGTTTGTTTTATTTTTTCTAGTCAACACGTGTGTGTTGAAGTGTTGACCCCTGGGCTAATGTTGTTTGTTATGTTTAGGGTTTAGTTTCTTTCTCAGTAGTCACATGGAGATGAACATAGATTTGGACTAAACAAGAGACACAAATCTCAAACATTAAGATACCATAAGGAGAAGATAAACGATATAAATCTCAAACATTAAGAGACTAATTTATTAAAATTTGTGTAGTTAATCTTAGAATGCTTTGAAATCTTAGGTAGAGAACATGGATGTGCCACAAAACCGTCAGTAGATGTACAATAGGGTGGGTCCTAATAGGGTTGGGTTTACAGATGAGTTTCTGAATGGGGTAGAGACATTCATTAGTCATGCCGAGAAATTGCGAGTATACTTGATGGAAGAGACGATAAGGTGTCCATGTTCAAGGTGTAAGAGTAACAATCTTATAGAACCCGATGACATGAGGTTGTACCTCTACCAATAGGGTTTCTAATTGGACTATTATTACTGGACATCCATGAGGAACGAATGCCACAAATGAGTGAATCATCGTCGATGGCGAATCCTTCCTTAGTTGACCAAACTTTCAACATTGGGGGCAGTGAGGCACCAGAGGGTTAGTATGAAGAAATGATATGTGATGCAGCTAAACATACGATCAGTGTTGAGCTTGTCCAATCATTAGATGAGCCCTTAACTTAGTGACCTAGGTCTTTTACGATTTTTTACATTTGCCCAAGCTCCTTTATGGAAAGGGTGTAATAGTCATTTTGAACTGTCAATGGCTGTACGACTGTTGAGTATCAAGTCATATTACAACATGGCTAAGGAAAACTTCAATGCTTTCATGCAGTTGATGGGTGAAGTCATGCCATATCGAAATCGCCTACCCCATAACTTTTATCAGACAAAGAAATTGGCCACTGGGTTGGGACTCTAGTACACGAAAAATGATTGATGTGTCAATGGCTGCAGTTGTATGCTTTACTACAAGGATGATGTAGACGCAACAGAGTGTAAGTTTTGTGGGAGTACTGGCTATAACACTAGAAGGAATAGTTAAGTTACTAGAGTTATTGACACACAAAGTACTCATGTCGGTACTGATACATTTCAAAAAAAAGATATGAGTCTGGTCATGCCTGCCATGGTAGAAAACGACAATGACCTTCAAGTCTAATGCAATGGTGGTCAATATGAAGAGGTTGATGGGGACGTGAATGATCAAATGTTTATCAATGATGAAGAGGAAGAGGAAGAGGAAGATGACACAAAAGAGGATACATGTGACACAATGTCTGAAGGAGAGAATGAGGAGGCAATGAATGTGGAAGAAGAAGACTCCTCTAACTAGTCAATTTATTTATAATATGGTATTAATTAATTACCTGGAGAATATACAATCATCTTTCTAATTTTTTTGACGTTGATTAACATACTGTAGACTTTAACTAACTATTTGATATATATGTCGAGTGGTCGCATAGGCTAAGTGGAGGCCATGGAAGAGGATGTCTTATGATATACTTACCTCGTCCCTCCTCTCTACCATTTACGTGGGCACCACCTGCTTCGTCCTTTCCACTATTTCCCAAGCAGAGCACCCACTATGAGTGGACAGAGGTTGCTGAGTTTCTCAGCACTTTTCTTGTGTCACTCAAAGGCGAACAGACTCTTAATAGTGTCCAGTTTATAGTGCAGCCTGACAAGATGGATCCAGTTGACAGCTGACATTAGATACGACCAGTTGGAGATTCATGAATCATATTTTGTGATTTTTTTGTCTTTAAATTCATAGTAACATTATGCTTTGTGATTACTAATGTTTTATCTATTTGAACTGATTAGTTTTGTTCGGTTGTTTATGCGGTACGAGAGGTTTCTCTCATCATATAGGGAAAATTTGAGGCCTCGACATTCTACTATAGTTCAGTTTGAGGAATGAGCAGTAAGTTATTTTGTGACTTAACTTTCTCTTTTTTTACTATTTAAAAGTATTTCCTCAAGTTTAATTGTTGCAGAAATGCAACAAGTAGTTACCCGAACATGCAACTCTCATCAGAAAGAATTGGGACTCAAAGGCTGGCTAGGTCCTATGTCACATGATGGGCCATGTCTGCACGAAACGAAATGATTTGAAAGGCAAGTAAGACCAAAATGGATTAGCAAGGAATTAATGCAACAACTGGTCCATAAATGGACAACCAAAGAGTACAAGCAAAAGTGTGAATAGGCATAGCAAAACAGGGCCTCCACTACTAGAGGGACACTTCACACGAGAGCCAGCATTCCAGCTTTTGAGCACATGTGCCGCTTAGTAAGCATAGATCTAACTGCTTCTTTATAATTTTGTTTCTTAATGCTTTCATTTCTGAAATTTTTTATCTTCTTTTATATGCAGGAGAGTCAAATTGGGAGGAAGTCTCAGTTGGTGGACTTCTTCATGCAAACCCACAAAAAGAGGAGCATAGGAGAATTTGTCGATGATTAGTCATGAGAAGTCTTTGTAAGTATACTAATATATTTTTCTTTTAATGATCTTTTTTTTTAGTTATGTATTATAAGGTTTAATGTATGGGAGTATACACAATTGAGATCCTCCAAGGCATCCATGACACCGCATTGTGGATATAGGCGGTTAAAGGGAAGAATAAGAAAGGCCAGATCTTCGGCATGGGGTTTGAGGCGCATGAGATCGGTTCACCGAGTTGCTCTTTGTTGATCCATCTGGTCTCCATCTTGACTTTGAGGAGGAGTTGCAGTGTCGCATAGAGCCTGTGATCGAGTAGTTGAAAGCTCAGCTAGAACGCCTCAACAATACTAAGGACGTGCTTAGCATAGAAACCCAACAGTTTGAGGAGTAGTCTACGCTGATATGGAGTCAGGCATCCATGTTGGAGAGTTTTGGCACATGATGGACCGCTATGTGGAGTCCATGGACAGATGTCTGGGTCCTCTGACTGATGATGATGAGACCTAGCCCCCAGATCACCCCTTAAACTAGACATTTATTATGTATGAGTGACAATTTGCTACATTTGTCATGTAATTAAACAATTCATTTATCTTTATGTGAAACGATTATTTTTTATGTTAATTGTTGGATGCTAGTTTAGACTACTGTTTATTGCTATACATTCATAGGTTTTCCAAACTTGATTTTTCAAAATAAAAAATAAAAAAAGCTACTAAAAATTAGAGGTGAAAATTGGGACGAATAAATCCGTCTCTAATTAGAGACGGAAATTTCATCCCTAATTAGAGACGAAATATTTTGTCTGAAAACTAAGATGGAATATTTTGTCCCTGAATAAATACAGATCTAGAGACGGAAGATCTGTGTCAAACTTCAATATTCATGTATGTATATATATATATATACACAGAGAGAGGCTTTTTTAAAAGTAGTTCTCACGTAATAGAATAAAATAATTCTTTTAATTTATCAAATGCAAAAAATAGAATATTCTCTCTAATAATATTTTCGTGAAACATTTTTCATTTTAAAATTTAAATAATTATTGTTATTGTAACTAATCAATGTGAATAACTTTGATAAAAGTTCTTACTTCTACGTTTGAATAAATAAGATGATTTTTTGGTACAACTAAGAGAAAACAAAAAAAAAACAATAAGAAAGACAAATCAGACAATTAATATCTAACAAACACCGCAAAAGTGAAGTTAGTCAAGAGCACAATAAATAAGTCAAGCTGGGGGGGGTGTCCCCCACTAAATAGTTATGGACTCGTGGATGAAACTACTAAAAATGGTAAAAACGAGTAATGAAATTAGGGAAACCTCAAGAGATGGAGTGTATGGGAATTCAACAAAAGTTAGGTTGTCCAACAAATTGCACTCTTTTGCAGTCAAATCAGTTGAAACCACCCCCTTCCTTCTTCTCCTTCCCTTCTCTTCCATTAGGTTATTCAAAGTGCTTTTAGGTCAATCCAATCTCACATGTGAAACATGAAGAGTTTCCTCACAACAACTGTTAAAATAAATTAAAAATAAATTATTAATCTAGTCTCTAAAAAATTATAATCATCTTAATTTCATTTAGTCATTAAAAGATAATATTTGTTTCAATTTGATTTCTCTTTTTGTTAAAATAATTTTTAATAATGAAAATTTTAAAATTTAGCAATATATGTATATATATATTTCATTTAACAATAAAAAGAACTAAATTAAGGCAAATACAATATTTAAGTGATTAAATTAAGACAACATAAGGTGTCATATCAATATTTTCCATTAAATATTTCGACTGCCTCAAGCTTAGGATATAATTGAAACTAATTAAAATATATATATTATAATTGACATAAAATAAAATTTTAAATTATAATTAAAACATAGGTCAAAGTTTCAAAGACATAAATAATACTTTTATCAAACAATGTGTTATATATATAATAAAAGTTCATAAAATGTCTCCATTAATAATAATACTAAAAAAATAGTTGCAGTTATATATCAAGAATTGACTTGTAGATTTCTTTAATGGCATTTAATTTATCAGACTCGTGCATTGATATTATAAGTAGTATTTTGTGTTGTCTTAATGAATTTTAATTAATAAAATGAATGCATTGATTAACTATTTCAAAGTTTATATCACTGACACACTTAATGCATTAACTACTATTTGACCATTTCCTATTAAAAGCAATGTAATAAAATTTATTATTAGATAGCAAAAATTAAATGCAAGATCATAAATCACTCAATCTTAAATTTATAATATAAAAAAGATAAATATATCATTATATAAAAATTTTGTCAAGCCCATGTTTCTTTCTGACTTTTTTTAGCTTTCTTAAAAGTGAGAAATTTGAATTTTTTAGAAAAATTTTAGCAAAAGAAAATTTTATTTTCAAACTATTTTTCTTCCGGCGGTCCTTTCAGATCTATAAATGTTGGATGTCCAATTGGAAAAATGGGGTAATAAATTTTGGATTTAAATTTAAGTATCCTCTTAATGGTAATAAATGTTTGCTCTTCTTTCAGGGGAAGGAGTAAATTCTTTAATAAATTATATAGCTGAACTTTAATTAGGTCAACATAACTGTTAATATCTCAAATGCAGATTTCCTAATTAATGTGAATCCATTTATTAAATGCCTTTCAAGTAACAATAAAAAAAAAGGAAAAAGAAACCCCCAATTCTTTTAATGCCCATTTACCTTTTACTCTTCTTTTTACGGTTTTGCCCCCTATTCAGGTAAAGGTAAAACTACTTTACATACCGAAAAAGCAGGTTCTCGGTCACAACTACCCCGTTTTGATTGCATTTTGTAAATTATTGTCTTAAATAAAAATATAATTTTGAAGAGGTTTTGCCATTATTGAAAATTATGTAGTTTCTATTATGAATGTCTATTTTGCAACAAGGAGCAACTTCAAAAATTTTTTTATTGTGTGTTGTAAGAAATTATTTGAATCAATATTAATACAAAAAGTGATTAATAAATTAATAATACAATTTCATCATAATTATTAATTAAATTCAATTAAAAAACATTTTCTTGTTTGTATCCTATATTCGTATGAAAATTCTATATTAAATTTAATATGCCAATAATTTTATCTTTATTGTATCATATTAGTTTAACTAAACAAATCTTTTCTTATTTAAATATACTGACCGTTAAGAAATATATCTATATGATAAGTTTTTTTTTTAATTAAGTATAACACGACAATAATTTTTGTCTTTACTAATAATACGGTAAAATATTGTTTTCATTGTATTAATTCAATTAAACAATTATCTTATTATATCTAATTAATGTATTTAATAAAGTATCTTATTTATTAATCATTGATCATTAATAAATATATCGGTACAATAATTTTCTGTGTTCTATTTAAGTGTAACACGACAATAGTTTTGTTTTCATCGTTAAGTTTGTTAACCGTTAAGATTTTATCATAAATAAAGGTGTAAAAACAAATATTTTTCGCATGCAAACTTTAACCATAATTTTTAGGATTTAACCAAAACTTCAGATTCTCTCATATCATTAGGGTTTAGCAACTATTCTACTAAGAACTGAAAATAAAAAATTGCTCTTCCAAAAAATAGTTGTGACAATATTGTAAAATTTCATTTGATTTTGTTTTTATTTTTCTTCCATAATAGCAACAATATTTAAAAAATTCTAATAGCATTTCATAATTTTATTTCATTAGTTTGCTCTTTTATTTATTTATTTTTTTGGAGGGGGTCTCAATTCTCAATTCTCAAGCACGCGTGATCCTTGGAGCTCCTTGAGCATGCCAGTAAACCTTGTGAGGATCGTCAAAGTAATTATTCACCGGAGCCAAGGGCATAATGGTAAACTCATGTCCCCTGTACTCCCACTCCATTGCTGCGAAAAAAAACTAATATAAATTCCCCCCTCTTCTTCCCACTGTCTCACCCAACTCACAATTTCTATTCAAATCTCACTCTTCTCATTTGAATAAAAGAGAGGTCTCAACTCTCGCCTGCAAAATTCTTCTGAGAAGCCGACACCAAGATGTGTGGAGGTGCTATCATCTCCGACTTGATTCCGGCGGCCGCGGTCAGCAACAGGAGGGCTCGCAAACTCACCGCAGACTATCTGTGGCCCGATTTGAAGAAGACCGGCGCCGGCAGGAGGTCCTCGAAGCCGCTGAGGTCCGAATTCGCCATCGACCTGGACGAGGATTTCGAAGCTGACTTCCGCAAATTCAAGGACGAATCCGACATCGACGACGACGAGGATGACGATTTGATGATCGATATTAAGCCCTTCACTTTCTCGGCCACCAAGCCCTCCAACAAGCCCCCGTCTGGCGGTTAGTGGTTTTATTTTCTCTTTTTCCTTAAATTTTGTTAGTGGAAACATATATATAGAAAGATAGATATCTCTGTATGATTCGCTGAATGTCTGGGGTTTAAATTCTCTCTGCATTTTTTTATGCATTTTTTTTTATGGAAAGATGTGTTTGCTTTTCCTTTTATTTGCTTGGTTTTATTTCGCTGAAAATATTTAAATTGTCTTTTTATTTTTTTAACGCTATTGAAGTCAGTTTTATTTATGAATGGCATAAATTTTCTTAGTCAATTTTGAAAAATCTATTAAGGCATTTTTATTTATAGATATAAAAATTAGCTTTGAAGTTAAATTAACTCTGGCATCCCCATGAAGATGAGTTTTGGGCTTTCCTTTATTCCAGATTTTGGTTTTTTTTTTTACTTAATATTTTTTTTTCCTTTTTCTTTCCTTTTGGCTGGGTGTTAATGAACTGTAACGCGCTTAGGATTCTTCAATTCATTTTCCAGTGAATTGAATTTAGGGATGATTTTGTTGATCGAGTTAGAGATACCTATTTTGCTTGAAGGATTGCTGAAATTAGTAGTATTTTTCCTTTTCAGTAAACACGAAGTTATTTTAAGAAAAAGATTTGGACCTAGTATAGATGATTTATTCTGTAGATTCTATTGGAGATGATTTCATTTTCTTATATCATATTCCAAATATTATTGTAGGTTCTGAAATTTCACTTTGATTTATCTAGCTTCTTTCTATGTGAAGTTGTTGATTAAATTTATTTTAACTATGCTTCTTATGATAAATCTGCTCTGGTTCCTTTAAAAAGTTAATACTGTGTATTATTGATCTGATTGACTGAAACGTAAACAGTTATGATCTGAGAATTTTATTTGATCGCTAGAGTAGTTCTGGCTTTGCTGTCACATTGAATATATGGTGCAAGTTCTTTTGCCTCTATTCTGGTTATTAATTAGCGTTGGATGTCATAGTTTCCAAATAATAACTTGTGAAGGGCTAAATTATCTTGCTGGTTGTTTGATGTTTATTAATGATTTAATTCCCTTTCCGATTATTCTGAAGGATCTGTGGCTGTGAAATCTGAGGAATCCGATGAGCAGTCTGAGAAGTCCTCAAAGAGGAGGAGGAAGAATCAATACAGGGGAATCCGCCAGCGTCCATGGGGCAAATGGGCAGCCGAGATCCGAGACCCGAGAAAGGGGGTTCGTGTCTGGCTCGGAACCTTCAACACCGCTGAAGAAGCTGCGAGGGCCTATGATGCTGAGGCCCGCAGGATCCGTGGCAAGAAAGCCAAGGTGAACTTCCCCGATGAGGTCTCAGGCACTTCCTCCAAACGTCTCAAGACAAATGTCGAGAAACAGCTTCCAAAAACAAATCTGAACTGTGCTCAGTCCAATGTGACCCAGAACTACAAAGTTGCCTCCAATCTGGATGACTGCTACTTCTCCATGGGTCTGATAGAGCAGAAACCACAGGTTAAGCAGTATGCTCCTGCTAACATGGGATCCTTCCCCGGCACTAACAACGGCCTCCCAGCTCTTTCACCATCTGATGATGTCACCCTGTATTTCAGTTCTGACCAGGCTAGCAACTCATTTGACTATTCTGATCTCGGATGGGGCGAACAGGGCCAGAAGACTCCAGAAATCTCATCCATGCTCTCTGATGAATCTTGCTATGTGGTGCCAGATGCCAACCAGACCAACAACCTGCAATTCTCAGACTCTCAGAATGTGGCATCCATGGAAAATGATTCCGCCAAGACCCTGTCTGAGGGTCTCGCAGACATTGAATCCCAGCTGAACTTCTTTCAGACTCCTTATCTCGGAGGGAACTGGGCTGACGCTTCATTTGACTCCCTGCTCAACGGGACTGCAACCCAGGATGCTGCAAACCCCATGAATCTCTGGACCTTTGCTGACCTTCCTTCTTCCCTCATGGGAGGAGCTTTCTGAGAAGATTCCTATCAGTGACCCCTTTTTTTTATGTAAATAAAGCTACAACTAATTATATTTAGTTCTTGGCTAAAATGCATTAAAATCTCTAGATTTGAAGGGCAGTGCACTTTTACAGTTTACTCAACTTTCAAACTCACAAAAAATAAATATCTTTAATTTTTGAAGCTGTGCAAAAATCTCCTCCGCTAGTGGTCAATAGTCTTGTTAAAATAATGTCTAATTAGATAAAAATTCGTTCACATGTACGCCAAACTCCAAAGTGACAAGGACATTATGGACATAATTTTTATACTTGGACTGGTAATTGGCTCAATCAAAGACATTTATTGAGTTACTAATTTAACCGTAGGTCGTGTGGCCATTGGTTGAATAAAAAAAATTTGAAATGAATAAATATACATTATATATATATATATATATATATATATATATATTCAAATATAAAAATTTTCATTAAAAAAATATACATATAAACATTATCAAGTTAGTGGTAATGAAAGCAATTGAAATAAATAATTTATATTAGGTTACCAGTTTAAACTTCACATTTTTAGTTATGTTCAATTTCCTATATAATTAAGAATCAAACTAATAATTCCATTATACAAAACATCATCTATTCTTAATAACTACAATAATAATTAATAAAACAAAAGTGAACAAGATTTTAAATTTGTTGAATTTACTTTTGTATGACACTAAAATTTTCAAATAATCTTATATTATTGTCTAAACTAGTAATTTCATGGTCATTATGATCATTTTTGTGTCATAAATAAATAATAAAAAACAGGAGAAAAAAGGGGTCAATCAGTCAATATCATTGAGTTACTCCAAAGCCAGGGGTCAAAAATTGATCTCTTGCATGCCGGGTCATTTGACCAGTGACTATGTTCAAGGGTGTGGGGAATTAATATATCTGATAATTTTTTTTTATTTCCATAACTCAATCATAACTATTAATTTTATTAAGATCACCTCATTTAATAATTTTTTTAAATTGAATTTAAAAATTAGCTGTATTCTACCACGACATTATCCAATAAATTTATATTTTATATATTTTATACAATATTTTTGGAGTCGGTCCAATTATTGACTAGACTAGCTTCTAGGTCACTGGAATCACTGTGTCAATTACTAAACCAGGTAAATAAATTAAAAAATAAAAATTATATATATACTTATATATGTTTACAAATAAATTTAAAAAAAGTGAAATAAATAATTTATATATAAATTTTACACTTTAAAACCATAGCCATTAGTCATAAATAATTAAAATACAAAAATTTATAAAGTCATAAATATCTATAATAAATTAAACATAAAGTGATGATTGCTAGAGGATACATAATAGATACAAACATATAATTTGATATAAAAATAACTAGTGCATAGACAAGATCTGGCACACTTGAGGAATAAAATTATGGATATAATATTAAATGAAGTTAGCTACAACATAAAGTGTTGGATTTGCAAATGTTGGTCTCTGCTCTGTCTTGAACAACCTTTTATTCACTACTGGTACAATATAGCTAGACATCGTTTAATTTAATCTAATAATCCTTTAGAAAATGTTTAATTATTTTTCATATGGTCATAGATATGCGTACGATTGTATTACCTTCTCAAAAGTCCCCTCCATCCTAGTAGTGATAAATAGATATTCCCTCATATTAATCAAAGTGGCATTGAATATTTACAAACAATGGTGATCAATAGCATTCCGTCTAAATTATACTTTAAGGTAAAAAAGCTAACATAACCAC
Organism: Biancaea sappan; assembly: GCA_037074585.1. Classification (NCBI taxonomy): domain Eukaryota; kingdom Viridiplantae; phylum Streptophyta; class Magnoliopsida; order Fabales; family Fabaceae; genus Biancaea; species Biancaea sappan. The sequence goes on from CM073499.1 coordinate 40,618,172, forward strand.
ATAATCACATCTATGTATAACAAGAATGACATGTTGATAGTACAATCTTCATGTGAAAAAATAAAGATCATAAATTGGCCTAAGTTGCAAGATTGAATTTAGAAGCTGACACTATCACATAATTATTAAATTTTATGAATGTTACATTAAAAAAAAAAGTGGCCCGATCCAAGTTGCCAAGTTTCTTGCAAAAATGGTCTAACTTGGTGACTCAGCCTGGGCCAACCCCTGGGTCACTGGCTCTCGGGTCTATCCAGCCTTCAAAGAGGATTTTTATATTATTATTTATCGCATATACATATTTATAATATTTATAATAAAAATATTTATAAATTATTTCTTATTTTTATCAATCAAAATTTCTATATCAACACGTGTATCTTGTTGGCTATTGAGTCATATGGGTCCACGGTCAAATCAGTCAATTTGATTAATTCGACAATCAATACATGGATGCCTTAGCATCTTTATGGTAGACAGCGGTGTTAAATGACTGTGACCTAACCCATCATGAATTATTCATTTGAATGACCTTGCGCAAACACAGATAAATATGGAAGAAAGGTTTGTTTTGAGTTTGACAATATTAATGGCGGATTGCCTTCCTCCGCTAGATATTTTCCAACTATAAACTATCATTATACATGTGACCAAACAAATTAGTGCAATATTGTTGGGAAAATTGGGGTATTTGAAAGAATAAATAATACCCTCAAGCCCAGGATAATTCCCAAACCAAAAAGACAAAATGACACCAAGATTTTAGCGGGAAAAACCCTCCAAATGAGGTAAAAACCACGGGACCCGTAGGCCACTTAAACTTCCACTATAATAATAATGGGATTACAAACTTCACCCTTAGGTGGATCTCTCACTCACAAAAAATACAACAACGGTATTTCTTCAATTTGTGAAAAAACCCTCACAAATTGGCTCACTATTTTCTTCTTAGAAAAACTCTCTTTCTAAGGCTCTCTCTATTTTTCTCTCACTCTCCTTTGTTAGGATTTTGAATGATTTGAGGAATGAATTATGAAGAAGGTGAATGACCCTATTTATAGGATTATTCCTCACCAACCCCTTCAATTTTCTTTCTTCTGCGCAGCCTCCACCAACCCAGCGTCTGCGCCTAACTCATTCAGCAGCCTCTGAAATTTCAGCAAACACTGTGCTTATTTTGACTTTGGGGTAAATTACAAATTTTGATTACAATTTTTATTAAATTGCAACTTGACCCCTTTTTTTTTAAACATTAGTGGTGGGTCCCACTTAGGAGGGACCCCACCTTACAAATCTCCCCCTCCCGACTTAAGTGGGGAGTGATACCAAGCCTGCAGTTTCTTTACAGACTTCCAACTTCTCTCTTGGTAGAGTCTTCGTCATCATATCGGCTCCATTATTGTTGGTGTGGATTTTCTCAACTTTCAGCAACTTACTTTCCAACACATCACGGATCCAGTGATATCTCACATCAATGTGTTTCGACCTGGAATAGAAAGTTGAATTCTTGCTGAGATGTATTGCGCTTTGACTGTCGCAATAGAGAATATAATTTTCCTGGTTTTGGCCTAATTCTTGTAAGAACTTCTTCATCCACAGGATCTCCTTACAACCTTCGGTGATTGCAATGTATTCTGCTTCTGTGGTGCTTAAGGCAACACACTTTTGTAATCGTGACTGCCACGAGACAGCTCCCCCTGCAAATGTTATTAGGTACCCAGATATAGACTTTCTGGTATCCACATCTCTAGCCATGTCTGAATCTGTATATCCTTCTAATACAGCTTTTCCATTACCAAAGCATAAACAATGACTGGAAGTACCTCTGAGATACCTGAGTATCCATTTGACTGCTGCCCAATGTTCCTTTCCAGGATTCGCCAGGAACCTGCTTACAACGCCAACAGCGTGAGCAATATCTGGTCTAGTACATACCATAGCGTACATTAAACTGCCAACGGCCGATGCATAAGGCACTTTGCTCATTTTATCCTCCTTGTTCGAAGGACACTGGCTCACTTTTAGCTTAAAGTGATTGGCAAGTGGAAAATTAACAGCTTTTGCTTTATCCATGTTGAATCTTTCAAGAACCTTTTCCACATACTATTCTTGAGATAGCCAAATCTTGTGATTTTTCCTGTCACGGGTAATCCTCATGCCAAGAATCTGCTTTACCGGTCCTAAGTCCTTCATTGCAAAGGACTTGCTCAACTCTTTCTTCAACATGTTAATCTTGTCAATGTTTTGACCTACAATTAACATGTCATCAACATAGAGCAAAAGAATGATAAAGTCATCATCAGAGAATTTCTTGATGAAGACGCAGTGATCAGCTGTTGTTCGATTGTACTCATTTTTCTCCATAAATGAGTCAAACTTTTTATACCATTGCCTTGGTGCCTGTTTCAGACCATACAAACTTTTCTTTAGTCTATACACCAACTTTTCTTTCCCTTTGACTTGGAAACCTTCGGGCTGTTGCATGTAGATTTCCTCGTCAAGATCACCATGTAGGAAGGTGATTTTTACATCAAGTTGTTCAACTTCCAAGTTGAGGCTAGCTGCCACACCAAGAACAACTCGGATCGAAGACATCTTTACCACCGGTGAAAATATTTCATCAAAGTCAACGCCCTTCTTTTGACCGAATCCTTTCACAACCAGTCTTGCTTTATAACGTGGTTGTGAGCTGCCTTCTTGACTTTTGATTTTGTAGACCCACTTGTTCTTGAGAGCTTTCCTGTCCTGTGGTAATTTCACCAGGTCAAATGTGTGGTTCTCATGTAAGGATTTCATTTCTTCTTGCATGGCTTTTAACCACTCATCCTTGTGTCCATCAATAATAGCTTCATCATAGCTCTCTGGTTCTCCCCCGTCAGTGAGCATCACATACTCATTAGGAGAATACCTACAACTTGGTTTTCTCTCTCTGGTGCTTCTTCTTAATGGTGCTTCTTGTTGGACCTGCTCTAAAACTGGCTCTAGTTGTGAACTGCTAGTTGGTGGATCAACATCATCAGTATCTGGTATAGCTCCCCCGTTATTGGAATTTGATGGTGGAGAGACTGGTTCCAGATTAACTGGCATTTCATCTGACTGTGGTTTCTCTTGTTTCTCAAGATCTTTGATTGTCTGATCTTCAAGAAACACCACGTCCCTGCTTCTAATGATCTTTCTGCTAACAGGATCCCAGAGTCTATAGCCAAATTCTTCATGGGCATATCCCACGAAGATACACTGCTTCGACTTTCCTTCCAACTTGGACCTTTCATCTTTTGGGATGTGAATAAATGCTCTACATCCAAATACCCTTAAGTGTTTGTAAGAAACATCTTTTCTCGTCCAGACTCTTTCTGGAATGTCATAATTCAATGGAACTGATGGAGAAAGGTTGATTAAATCAAATGCTGTCTTCATTGCCTCCCCCCAAAAGGAGTTTGGCAGTTTTGCATTTGAGAGCATACATCTGACTCTTTCACAGATGGTTCTATTCATCCTTTTAGCGACACCGTTGTGTTGAGGTGTCTTTGGTACTGATTTTTCCAGTCTGATGCCGAAACTTCTACAGTACTCCTCAAATGGTCCGCGATACTCACCGCCATTATCTGCACGTACACACTTCAAACGTCTGCCAATTTCTCTTTCAACTTTTACATGAAACTGCTTGAAAACTTCTTTCACTTCATCTTTAGTTTTCAAGGCAAATGCCCATACCTTTCTTGAGTGGTCATCAATAAAAGTCACAAAATAGAGTGCACCTCCATGTGACTTATTACTCATTGAACAGACATCTGTGTGTATCAAATCTAGAATATTTGCTTTTCTAGAGGGTGGAGAACTACGAAATGCAACTCTGTGTTGTTTTCCTATAATACAATCAACACAAGTACGCAAAGGTGTACCTTTTAATTCTGGCAAGAGCTCCTTCTTGGAAAGAATTCTGAGACCCTTCTCACTCATGTGACCGAGCCGCTTATGCCATAGCTCGGTGGGAATTTTTTTCCTAGCAGTGTTTACATCTTCTTTACATAACTTTGCTTCCATAATGTAAAGAGATGAATCTTTCTTGCCTTTGGCTACTATCAAGTTGCCTTTGGTGAGCTTCCATTTTCCTTCACCAAAATAGTTGTTGTAGCCATCATCATCAAGTACTCCGGTAGAGATTAAATTGAGGCGAATATCAAGAACATGCCTCACATCTTTCAAGAGTAACCTGCATCCAAGATTAGTTTCCAGATAAATGTTGCCGATGCCAATAATTTTGGATGCATCATCATTTCCCATCCTCACTCGTCCGAAATTACCTTGGGTGTAGGTTGAAAAGAATTCTCGTATTGAGGTAACATGGTAGGAAGCGCCTGAGTCAACTGCCCATGTAGTCTCTTGATATGCCAGATTGACATAGTCAGCATCTTGAACAATGACAGCATCTTCGGTGACACTTGCAGTGTCATTTGTTCGATTCTCTGCTTCCTGATTCCTGGATTGCTGTAACTTCCGGCATTCTCTAATGAAATGTCCGAACTTCCCGCAGTGGTGACACTTTTTATCATGTCTCGATCTAGACTTTGACTGTCCTCTTTGCTGGTTTCTTTTCTGAGAATCTTTACCCTTATTTCTTCCGCGTCTTTCTTGCTTGTCCTGTTTCTCTGTGACAAGCGCTTCGGACTCAGGATTATATCCTTCGTCTTTTCGTCGAAATTCTTCATTCAGCATTCTGTCTTTTACCATATCCATGGTAAGCTTGCCTTCAGGGGCTGAGTTGCTAACCGACACAACTAAAGTGTCCCAACTTTTTGGTAGAGAACTCAGCATCAGCAATGCTTGTAGCTCATCATCGACAGTCATCTTCATCGAGTTCAGTTGATCTACAATACCTTGGAACTCACTCATATGTTCCGATACACTGCTCCCATCTTTATATTTCAGATTGACTAATCGTCGCATCAGATTAGCTTTATTCTGTGCGGTTGTCCTTGCATACATTTTCTCCAACTTTTGCCAAAGAACATAAGCATCGTGTTCATTAGCAAAATTTTGAAAAATGCTTTTGTCAATCCATTGCCTGATTTGAGCAGCACATTTTCGATTCAGCACGACCCAATCAGCATCTGACGTGTTAGTTGTTTTGCCATCAGCTTTGTCATCCGTCGGAGTTGCCACTACTTTCTCCTTCGGCATCACAATCGGCTTCCATAGATCTTTAATGTATAAAAGATCCTCCATCTTTGGCTTCCAGATAGCATAATTAAAGGCAGTCAACTTGATCATATTGCCGGTGCTCTTTTCCATTTTGAGCGGTAGTCAACAAGTTTCACCGAACTTGAAACTTTTTCCGACAATGAACAGTACCGTATGTATGAACAGTACCTGTATGTATGAACACTACTCGTACGCCTTTATACAGTATTCGTGAATAGTACTCGTACATATAAATAGTACTTGTACAATATTCTTGAATAATCACAGCTCTGATACCACTTTGTTGGGAAAATTGGGGTATTTGAAAGAATAAATAATACCCTCAAGCCCAGGATAATTCCCAAACCAAAAATATAAAATGACACCAAGATTTTAGCGGGAAAAACCCTCCAAATGAGGTAAAAACCACGGGACCCGTAGGCCACTTAAACTTCCACTATAATAATAATGGGATTACAAACTTCACCCTCAGGTGGATCTCTCACTCACAAAAAATACAACAACGGTATTTCTTCAATTTGTGAAAATACCCTCACAAATTGGCTCACTATTTTCTTCTTAGAAAAACTCTCTTTCTAATGCTCTCTCTATTTTTCTCTCACTCTCATTTGTGAGGATTTTGAATGATTTGAGGAATGAATTATGAAGAAGGTGAATGACCCTATTTATAGGATTATTCCTCACCAACCCCTTCAATTTTCCTTCTTCTGCGCAGCCTCCACCAACCCAGCGTCTGTGCCTAACTCATTCACCAGCCTCTGAAATTTCAGCAAACACTGTGCTTATTTTGATTTTGGGGTAAATTACAAATTTTGGTTACAATTTTTATTAAATTGCAACTTGACCCCTTTTTTTTTTAATCATTAGTGGTGGGTCCCACTTAGGAGGACCCCACCTTACAAATATATACCTGCAAATTCCAATTATATATCAGCATCACGTTGCAACTCATGTACTTATACGAATTCTGATAACTAGGTCTTTGGACTGGTAATTGGCTTAATTAAGCATCAAAGTATTCAAAAAAAACTGAACGCTTATCAAACCGCAAGAAACTATCGTACTAAGTAATATTGCCTTACGATTGAGTCTGAGCCGAATTTAGAGACTCAACTCCCGATGTAATGTAAAACAAATTTATTAAACAAACTAATCTCTTAACCACATTAATTTCCATGACGATTTCGGAAATAGGATCATTATGAGCAAGCCTATCTGATTGAGATATTTGAAGCGTAATCGTTAAATGAGTAATGATATTGACTTGGGATTTCATTAAATCTGTCAATTTCTTATCTAACTTTTCGTGACTTTCATGCCATCATTGTATAGATATCTCAAGCCTTTCAAATTACGTAACTCTTTAGATGTGCAACTGATCATATATGTGTCATTGTTTAATGTTTACCTCAATTATTATCATTTGATACTAGCTACTATAATTTATGTTAGCTAGATTAGGATATCAAAAACTTCAATTTCATTAGATCTCAAGAGTTGAAGTATACAATTGCTTTAGCATTTCGATCGGAAGTAGGTATTTTCTTTTTTCTGAAGCACTCAAAATATTTGACGGTCAAATTACATATTTAAGATAAGCATTTAAATATTGGTTATGACTTAAATCTTCTGACCTTCCTTTTTATAGTTAAATATGTGTGTATATATATGAGTCTCCCTTGTCCATTAACAATTCGTACTATATATATATATATATATATTTGTCAAACTTATACTATATAAGCAAAATCATTAATTAAGATATTGGAAGTAAGTCAAAAGGCTAAATTCGGAAGTCAAATACTTAATACCCCTCAATAAAAGCTTTGGAGCAAATGCGTATATATTTTTAAAATTCGTAAAAAGAAAATATTAAATTATTTTCATATAATTCATACTTAACATATCCCATAAACATGCATATGTTTATATGTTAAAATTACAGTGTAAACTTAGTCATTTTATTTGACTGAATTATACTAACCATTTTATTTGGATGAATTATATTTGATACTTGATACTCTTCTTATTATAAAAATTAAATTAACTTGGTGTGCGATTCCATGCTAAAACTTAACATCAATTTAATTGTGTGAAAAATTTAAATGATATGAACCTTTAGGGAGCCATATATCCTAAAAGCAATCCTATATTAGGTTTGAGAGGCAAGCTTCATATAAGTCCTATACATTAGAACAATATCAAAATTAATTGTGGTAGGTTGTAATATAGTGAATTGAAGGGAATATTTATTATATATATATATATATATATATATATATATATATATATATATATCATAAATAAGAGCTAAGTTATACCAAATAGGTAAAATAGGTATAAAAGATCAGATGAAGAAGAAGAAGAGTAATACTGATAACTAGGGTTGAGCATGGGTCGAGTTGGTTTGGGTGAAGCCAAAAAATCAGCCCAAATCGACCAAAGATACACGGGTTGGGTCGAGCTGGGTTTAGCTATTTTGACAATTGAACTCGAACCGGCGGGTTGGGTTGTTTTTTTTTTTTCCTCCTCCTTCCATTGTGCAAGAAACCCATTCTACCCTTTTAGGGAAGGGACAATAATCATAAAATACTATGTAATATTCAACTTGTCCAAAACTCATGGCCAAACTAATTCTTGTCATGGCAGCAAGTTGAAGCAGATCAACAAAATTTAACATAGGTAATTACAATGCTACTTAAAAAACAAAAACAGCAACATAGCATAAGTACAATCCACCACTATTCTTCGATCTTAAATCAAAATATAAGTAACAAACTAAAGTCCAACAAAACACAACGCATAAACAAAATAACATAAGTACAATCCAGCATTCTTCAATCTCCAAATAACACAAGTACACAATAAATACAATATAAATAAATAAATTTCAATCCAGCGACATTCTTCAATCTTCAATTCCAATGCCAAGAGCTTAGAGCTCTCTAGTCCTAAAACAATAAGTTAAAAAAAAATTAATACGAGAGTTACAATAACAAACATTCTCAAAATATAAATTTATAAATATTAAAAAATTTATCTACTTTAAATCTTTCAGACTTTCAGATTCCCAAATCCATTAGTTCCTTACCATCATTAGTTTCCAACATCTCTAAAACAATCAAACAAAAATTTAAGTATAAATATAAAATTATCAACATAAAAAATTTACCTGTTTTAACTCTTTCAACTTCATCCATACTACTTCTCAAATCAATGTCTTTTTTTTAGCAACCTCAACAATTTGAGCATAGATCAAAGCCTCAATAGTATTAGGACTCAGTGAACTACAAAATGGGTCAAGAACTCGACTTCCAATGCTAAATACAGATTCTGATAATCCCGTTACAAGGATGGTTAACACATATCTAGCTATACAAGAAAGAACTTGGTATTCCATAGTTTTCCCCTTCCACCACCTCAAGATATCAAAACCATCATAATTAAAGAACTTGGTGCACTCCCGACTTGTGTGACTCCTCTTGACACATCATTTGCATCCATGTCTAATAGTGTACAACAACAAATAAGTTAACATGACAATCAAAGTATGAAGTTTGAGGTTAACAAACAACCAATTATTTCAAAGCATAAGGTAGGATAATTGTATACTAGAACATGAACAAGTTTAACTCCATATACAAGATGAAGAAACATTCTCAAAATATTGTTGTCTCTTAGCATACAGTCCTTGTAGATGCCAAAGAATGAAGCAAAAAGTTAATTATTCAGTTCATGAAGGATATATGAAATATGACTAAAGCTAGTCAAGAAGATAGTAGAATTTATAGGAAAATTAAATTAATATAAATCCATAACATCATTAGCATTAGACAAGATATTAATATTAGAATACTTATAGCATGTTAAAAGTTTAAGGACATAAATTAGCATTAGATAAAATATTAATATTAGAATACTAATAGAATGTCAAAAATTTAAGGACACAGACATCAGACAAAAGTTTATGCATATTAGCATGTTAAAAGTTTAAGGACACAAGATTAGTATCTAACAAAATTTTGAACTGAGCAATGTTAATGAAAAAATAGAGCATCTAAGATGCTATATGGGGAACAAGAAATGGATTAAAAAGAAAGGCCAAAATTTATCAAGCAACTTCTTTGGTTTTCTCAAAAGGTAAAAACTTCACCCCTTATAAAACCTCGAGCTTCAACTCCTGCAAAAGGAAAAAGGAACTTGCTTTTCAAAACCCATGGTTATATAAAAAATATGCACACAGCAAAAGATTCTTTTTGCCATTGACCCCAAATCTTTCTAGGAGGACAAAATTGTCACATCCCAAAAATTGAGTATGTGAAAAGATACTACTCATTTGATATAATTCTCAAACATACGTTATATACATATATTCTGTAAGGTTTTACATTCAACCTTAATCATTCATTCCACACTACAGAATTATATTCATCTGATAAGCAAATATAGACATACATAGTCTGATATTTCTATCTCATCGCAAGCCTAGGAGACCTATAAAAAGTACAGAGCGTTTCTAATATCCACATTAATAAGTACTGGTGTCCCACCAGACAGAAATAGAGAATAATCCCAAGGGGCTTCTAATCTTCAAACAGATTCTCTTCTTCTCTGTTTTCTGTATCTGAAAAAAATAATCATAGGGAGTGTGAGTTTATTTAAAAACTCAGTAAGTAAATAACTGTACTATATAAAATATCAAAAGTACAAATACCACATTTACTCATATAATTAATTGTCTTATACATCGAGTAGTATGGGACTCTAACCCTTTCAAACTCATGAATAAGATTTCATAGGTATACACCGAGTAGTATGGGACTTTAACCCTTTCAACTCGTGTATAGATTTCATAGATATGCACTGAGTAGTATGGGACTTTAACCCTTTCACACTCGTGTATAAGATTTCTTAGATATACACCGAGTAGTATGGGACTTTAACCCTTTCACACTCGTGTATTAGATCTCGTAGATCTTTACTCATTAATAAAATAGTGAGAATTCATCACATAGTACAATTGTCATGAAATAAATAGTTTCTTCATACTCTTATTTCTACTGATCATCATATACTCCCATATGAAAAATTAATTGCTTATTATCCAAATAATATTGTAAATGGGACTTATATTGTACTTTGACTAGTAATATCAAATTAGCTGAGCAAGGTTATTCACTCACCTTGATGTTTGTCCAAGTTTACCTTGTTCCACACTAGAATTTGTGTAGAAAAATTTCCTAGTAAAATATATTACAAGGAATCATAAGAAAGGAAACAAAATTACGAAAATACGTAAAATTTTCTGACTGCTACAGTAACGGGTTGCTACAGTACGGTTTGCTACAGTGTCGGTTCGCTACAGTAACGGTTCACTACAGTACCGGTTCGCTACAGGAACGTTGACTGCTACAGTACCATTGACTGCCGACACTACAGTACTGCTACAGTAACCCGAAGAAAATTTTCCAGATTTTGTTTCGAAATCCCTGGTCGCTACAGTAACTCGGTTTTTGCAGAAATTCTAACAATTTCATCCTTTCCCTTTCTTGTTTCAAAACCAGAATTTCAACTCCTTTAACTGATTATAACTCAAATATAACTTCTAAAACAACTGAGATTCATGAATTATCATCAAAATCTTCAAGAACAAAACCTCCTCTGATCTTCTACATAAACTGAAATTTAAGGAAAATAATCGGATTAAAGCTTACCTTTGATCCTTACAAAGCTTTTGAACCGAACAAATAATCGAACTTCTGAAGATCAAGGAAAGGATTTGAGAAGAAAATGAAGAACTGAGAAAGAAATCTTTTCTGCTTCCTTCGGCTGAGTGAAAAAATGAGGTTACTATTGAAACTTTATATTAAATATTTCTAATGGGTTATTCAATAACCCATGGGTATCCATAACCCAACATCCAAACCCATCCAGTCAATTTACAATAAATGGATTAATTGACCATTCTGCAACCACTTTTCCATGAATTTCACCATTCTTAGAATATATCCCTCATTGTGCAAATATTTAGTCCAGTCATTTAACTCAATTTTCATAAATAATATTCAAAGAGAACAATTAAATATGAAAATTAAAAATGACCAAAATAAATAACTAAAGTAACGTTGTAGAATTCTAAAATACTCTTAAGCGAATTATATTCTGAAATTAACGGGTATTACAAAAATAATTACAAGTATGAAGTAAAAGATAGCATTCCATTTCATTGTCATCAAATTGCAAGCAAACTCTTATGATCAAACCCAATTTAGTAATCAAACGTTATGCCCCAAATTGCATCGGACACATTAAACAACTCATATGAAGGAATGTTAATAAGAAATGGTTCGAACCATCTCTAGTTTGTACAAACCAGATTTTAGGAAGAATCAGCCTATGATTGGAGAAGAGAAGTGATTTACCTGTTCAAGCTAGAGTGGCTGAGACGCCGAGTAGAGAGAATCAAAGAGAGGACTGACTGAGTGACTGAGGAAGGAACTGAGCTTAGAAGAAGAAGAAATTAGACTGAAGAGGCCGAGAAGATTGAGGAAGAAGTGAAGATGGAAGTTGAGGTTGAGGAAAGTGGAAACCCTAAACTGAGGATTAGGAAGCCGAGGCTGAAGCTAAGTGTAAGGGACTGCACTGCAGTAAGCCAGTACTCGCTCACTCATAACTTCAAAAAATATAAAAAAATTAAATTAGCTATCAGGTTCACAGGTTGATTCGGTAGTGGTCAGGTTAAAGTTTTTCAACCCAACCTAATCAACAAACCCAAACCAAACCAACCCAATTGTGCGGGTTGGGCGGGTTCAATGCTCAGCCCTATTGATAATGTGACACATAATACTAATTACGTGTGGCTACCATACCATCACTTTCATCATCTACGTGAAAAACTTGATATTGTAAATATGTTATAACACAAATTATAACTGTAAACAATTAATTATTCATGATCAATCTCAAATGCTGAAAATGGTTGAAATCACAAATTTACCACTATGATCATGATTTGATTGTTTAAATGATCTTGATAGACTAGTTGATAATAATAACAATAATAACTTAAAGAATCAATAGAGAAGAGTGTATCTTAATCTATAGTAATAGTTCTTCAAATAAGTTAGACTCTTCAAGGTTAGTATGTGTGGTTTTCACAAATTAGGTTTGGTATGATAGATATTAGGTCATATACTCACATATATTTATATGTGTTCTCAAAACCTAAAATCCAAATCCATATAACCTTGAAAGCCATAACTCACTTATCAAGCCCAATAGATTGACCCTATTTATTAATAACACCCCATTGACATTATTAATTTGGTTTAAATATATGTACATATTATATTAATTCACAAACACCTCAAACTAACTTTAATATATCAAACAAGTTCAACCCAAAATATATTTTATAAAAATATTAATTTGAGCCTAATTATAGATAGTAACATATATGTCCAAATATGTGTGTGTGTGTGTGTGTGTGTGTGTGTGTGTGTGTGTGTGTGTGTGTGTGTGTGTGTGTGTGTGTGTGTATGTATATATTTTATATCATTCATGAGAGTTTTACGATCCATTTGGTTTGCAATACAGAGTAAGAATAAAATGAAAAGGAGAATGAAAAAGAGAGAAGGAAAATGAAAAAAAAAAGTTATTTGGTTGGGAATAGAAAAATGAATAGGAGAGAGAAAAAATATTAATAGTTATGTATTTTTAAAAAAGAATTAAAAGGAATTTGAGGGGTAATTTTACTAAATTACCCCTCACCCCTACTTTCCTTTCTGATATAATTTCAAGCCCTTATCTTCCTATACTTTAGGAGATGCTTCGACCACAGACCATGCCCAGCCGTGACGAGCTTTTGTTGGGTGGCCGGCAAGACTGAAGAGGGGTTCTACGACGACCATCAGCCAAACTCGCTTGCCTGCGACAACCGTGAGGGAGGGCGACTTTGGAAATGAAAGTGGGAGTCATCTTCTTTTGTGATCTCCGAACACAAAAGTTTCAGAATATTTGCTCTGTCTCTCACTTGCTTCATGTTTTTGAAGTCCCGCATACTTGCAAAGAAGATGGCTTGTTTGAGGGCAATGCAAGAATTTCCCATCTGAGAGCAGGGGCAATAGCATAACTATACATCCGTTTTCCATCCTTAGAACTGATTTTCCATCGACATTATTGAGGAAAAATCTGTACAGGTATCACTGGAAAACAGTGACCGATGGAAAGGAAGAAGGCAACGCGGGAGACTGAAGCAAACAAGGGAAAGATGTTAATTTCCTAATTTTACTAAATTAGGATTTATTTTGCTCATTAATTTGTAATCCCCTGATTGTATTTTTGTTGCTTTTCTAGTGAAATTAACTTATTTGTTTCCTTTCTTGTTGCTTCATTTGGGTTTCTAAATTCCTACCATTTTTATTTTTATTTTCTAGCTTTGTTCTAATTTTCAGATTTTTTTAGGGTTGACTTTCAGTAATTGATGGGTTGATGAGATGAAATAAAAAGGGAGATCATGTTACAAAAAGGAAAGATTTTCTGTAGAGTTTTTTCACTGAAAGTGAAGATTTCTCGGTTGTTAGTGAGGATGGATAGTACCAGCGAATTTAGGGTTTCAAATACTTTTTAGTAAATTTTGAAAAGGGAATTCGGAGTTTGAAAAAGAAGGGAAGCACCGTTCTTGACCTAAGGAGCAAGGAAGCTTGTCTTTGGAGCATCATTGGAGCCAATTTCTCTACTTCCGACCTTAGACTCACTACAAAAAAAAAGACTTTTGGTGGCGACTAAAGTCGCCACCAAAAGTCTAAAAGTCGCCACTAAAAGTCTTTGGTGGCGACTAAAGTTGTTGGCGTAAGTCCGTGACTGATTCTTTTGGTAGCGACTTTTGGCTGATTCTTTTGGTGGCGACTTTCAAAAGTCGCCACCAAAAGTCACCTTTAGTGGCGACTTTAGTCGCCACCAAAAGTCATTTTTATTGCAAAAAAAAAAGAAAATTCGTGAAAAAAATAATTTTTGGTGTCACCAAAAACTACCTTTAGTGGCGACTAAAGTCGCCACCAAAAGTCAATCGTCATCTTTTTAGATCCGGATTGGCCCGGAAGGTCCCGAGATCCATTCGACTCTTGCGGATTTTGGCAGATCCAATAGCTCGTTATCCTGAGCTGACTCGATTTTTGTGTGTGCAATATTCAAGTTTATTTGAAATTAAACCAAACATGTGCATACCTGAGATTCGAACCTGGGTTCCTTGCTTGCAGCCATGTGTGTCTTGCCATTCTGCCACTGATTCATTTGTGTTATGTAAGTGTAAAATATTATATATATCTATATATATAATCTGTTAAAAATATTTTAGGTCAAAAATATTATAAAACAAAAATAAAATAATATTAAAGTTAACAAAAAGTAAATATATTATTACTATTGGAGTCACCACAAAAGTCCAACTTTAACTAATTTCATAAAAAAAATGATTTCACTTAAAAAAATAGACTTCAGTCGTCACCGATAATCTAATTTTTTAAAAAAATTAAAAAATTAAAAAAATTAAAAAATTAAATTTCTTTTAAATAAAATTAAGAAAAATAAAAAAAATTTGAATTTTTTAAGTAAAAAAATGACTTTTTTAATTTTTTTTAAAAAATTAGACTTTTGGTGGCGACTAAAAGTCTAATTTTTTATTTTATTCTAAAAAATCTGACTTTTTTTATTTTTTTTAAAAAAAGACTTTTGGTGGCGACTATTCTAATTTTTTATTTTATTTTAAAAAATTTGACTTTTTTTTATTTTTTTTTAAAAAATACTTTTGGTGGCGACTATAAGTCTAATTTTTTATTTTATTTTAAAAAATCTGACTTCTTTTTTATTTTTTTTAAAAAAAGACTTATAGTCGCACCAAAAGTCTAATTTTTTATTTTATTTTAAAAAATCTGAGTTTTTTTTTATTTTTTTTAAAAAATACTTTTGGTGGCGACTATAATCGCCACCAAAAGTCGACTTTTAGTGGCGACTATAAGAGTCGCCACCAAAACTCAACTTTTAGTGGCGACTTATTTAGTCGCCACCAAAAAGTCGCAACTAAAAGTCAATTTTCTTGTAGTGACTCATGGATCTATATCTATTTTTTGTTGATTTTTGTTCTTTTGTCACCATTAGTGGCTAATTTTCTATTCGAGGGTTGCTATGAACTGCAGTTTTGAATAGGATTTGTTGTTTCTCCCTACTCTTGTGAACATTGACTTTGTTTTACAATTGTTTCATTTAATGATTAATGCTTTCCAGAATCTTGATCAAATTATGGATTGATTTGTGATTATGCTTATCTTGAGAGAGAAAGTGAAATTAGACCGATGAATGAAAAGTACGAGTCATGAACCTTAGGTAATTAAAGGAATTGATTTGTTAACGATATAGACATATAATCGCTAGCCTTGTATAATCAATCATAGGCTTGGTTTAAAATTGAACCTAATACTCATAAGAAATTATAGAGAAATTAAATTAACTTAGTTGAGGTTTGAGAGAATCCTTCTAGATAATGGTAAGCCTTAGATTCTTTTGTATATTAGTGAGAGCAATAGTGGTGTAGAACAACAATTCTTAGGAAGAGCAAAATGATTAGAAACTCTAGCCCTTTTTAATCAATAAATTCCCTTAACATTTTTGTTATTATATTCTTTTACATTAACTGTTCTTAGGTTTTATTTTATTATTCAAACTTCATTCACTCAATTTCTTGGTCTAAATAGTATATTTTAGTTTCCTAAGTAATTGGTAATTTAGTTCTTATAGAGACAATCCTCAAACTCATCATTTTATTACTTGTACAACCAGTATACTTACCGTGTTATCAACAAAAGAATACTGTTCAATGGCTTCTACTTTCCTTTTCCAGCCGTCAGCATGAACCAAACACAATGTTAGGGTTTCATGCATGGGAAGTCGCTTTCAGAGTCCTTGGGTTGGGAAGAGGGTGACGTGTGTTTTATATATATATATATATATATAACACGTGTGTGTGTAACACACAGTGAAGAGAAGGGAGAAATCTAGACCCACTCTCTATCCCTATGCTTATCTTGGACTCTTCTGTTATCCTCTCAAACACGTTCTCGTAAGAACATTACGTATTTTGCCGCATCATACAATATGATCACCCCACCATTCAAAAAATACTAAAAAATTATTTAAAGGAGGTTTCGTTTTCACTATAACTTCAAACTTTGCACATCAAAGGTTGTGTTAGTGGTGATGGGAATCAATTAGATAATAATTAGGTTTGATGTTATGGGGTTAAATTAAATATATCAACTGGATCAGCAACTTGTCCTCGAGTGCTAGCTACTCAAAGTGATTATTATACTAATTATATATGTTCGAAAATAATAATATGGGTTTGGTGGACAGCTATCTACAATCATGTGATTAACATAAAATTAATGAATATTATATTAATTTATAGTAAAAAGTAATTTCATTGCCTGTTTATTGTATGTGAATATTACTTTATTACTTTGTTTGTCCATTCATATTAGAATCCTCACTCTCTCCCAAAAAGAATTTTTTCAAAAAAGAACTTAATTACATATTTGATTTATCTCTGTTAAATCAAACACTTGATTTATCATTAAAAGAGTAAAATATTTAGTTTATAAAATATTATAATTGTTTTAATTTGATTTCTGAAAGATTATCTTAATTTAATTCATGAAAAATTGTGTTTGTCTCAATATAGTCTATATGTTTGTCAAAATCATGACTTTTAAATTTTGACAATAAAAAATTTGAAACTTAGCAATAAAAATTACGAAATCGATATAATTGTAATATTTTAGGAACTAATTTGATACACTTAATTTTTTAAAGATCAAATTAAGGTAATTATAATCTTTCAAGCTTAAATAATTTCCTCAATTTTAAATACAACATGTTGAAACAAAGAGAGTGTGGTTTTATCCATTTCATAAAGGTGCCAAACACCACACATTGAACTCGGGTAGTTGATGAATGTGGCCAACTTTTCACATATATGCCAAAAATTCCTTAATTAATTCTTTAATTAATCGGATTTCTAGAAGTATGACAAAACCAATGGGCATACATGGTAAAAATTAAAAAACAATTTTTTATTATTATTAAACTGCATTAGCTAAATTGAGAAATCCTCCATGGAAATCGTGGCTAGTAGCTTCTAATTAAACTAGACTTTCTTGCTCTTATTAAACCTTAAACCTAAATAGCATGGTTTTCAAAATCAGACTGGTCATTAAACTGTTGGAGCCACCGGTTCAAAGTTTAGTAGTCTATACACGGTCGAACTAGTGATAATTAAAAAATATTAAAATATACATAATTTAAAATGTTAAAAAAATATATAATTAAAATATTAAAATACTTAATATAATTGATAATTCATAACAATAAATGAAAGAAATAAAAAATAGATTAATCCATAATTGATAATTCATCACAACTTATAATATCTACAATTTCAAGCTAAGTTAATTCATCACAACTCATAATATCCACAATTTCAAGTTAAGTTTTATTGTAAAAATAACCTTGTAAAGGCCTTTGCATTTCAAAAGAGTGAGCCAAGTCCCACATTGGTTAGTTTTTCTTCTCTTCGGATTATATTTTTGTTTCTTTTTATTTACTTAACCAAACAAGGACATATTTGATAGTTGCAAAATTAACTTTTGTCTGCCTCATACAGCCATAGATAAAAGCCCAAAAAAAAATCTTCCCCAGAAAAAAAAATTGCCCAAAAAAAAAACTGGTTCAACCACCTCACCGGCTGATTTGACTGGTTCGACTCCTAGCTAATTTTGTGACCGAACCGAATCGCACCATCCTCTGATTCTTAGTCGACTCGGTTGAACCGGCCGGTTCGCTCCAGTTTTGCAATCCATGCTAAATAGTAACATAAGTTTGTTGAACGTAATTTAACATTTATTTTCCTTAAATAAGCTCTTGACTCTGAATTTTATGAATGTAGAAAATTGGCTATAAGAAAATTTATACTTCTATGGTCTAATTCGGCTCAGACTTGATTAATCAAAACCTAATGAATTTTTAAATACTAGTAATTCAAAAAAATAATAAACACACTTGTTAGAGTATAACTGAATTCACTTATGGCCTTTTAACAATTGGATTCTCTCATTTTTTTTAGTAATTAAATAGAGACTTTAATTTACGAATTATTACTATCTATTTTAAAATAAATGATCACAATTGAAAGAGGAAAATAAACTCCTCCACAACCTAATAGCAAGTGTATAGTGTTGCTCCATATATAAGTACCATTCTTCGGTTACCTCACATGTAACTTGAATCATTGGATTCTTATGGATAAGGCTACGCAATTATTTCTGTGTTGCATACTGATCAAGTCATGAATCTTTGGAATTTAATATCCTTTGCCTCGCCTTCTTTCTTAATCTTTCTGACAGAATCACTCATTTAGTTGTTGGTGGAATTTTCTTGGGGGTGGCCCATATTGGCCTTTCGAAAACCTTATTGGACTCAAGTTGCATCCCGGCCCACGTACGGTGGGCCCACTCCTTTGTTCCTGTCTTTGTAAGGTAGACAGCTGCCACGTGGAACCCACAAAAAGTGTGTTGATTGAATCCATACAAATCTTTTTAAAGATTGCGAATCAAGGAAATTTTTAAGAAATAAGATTAGGATTTGGATTTGGATCCTTATATGTGAAGATTAATACAAGTAGATGAATAGTGTCATGTTAAGAGATAGGCATAGAGTATGTAGTTCTTGGTGGAATTTACGATTACTTAAGCAAGTCAATTTATCATTTTGTTTATTTATCATTGTAATATTAATTTTGTATGTGAGATTGATGATCCAAATTCGAATTCAAATTTATCTACCAGCAATAGGTAGTTAGTAGAAGGAGTTAGTCTCTTATAAAGTGATAAATTAAAGTTTTAATTTCTCTTAAGAGAGATACTCATATTTAATGTCAAATAATACTTGAAGCAAGATTAACTTTAATAAAAAAAATTCATGTGGAAAAAAGATATCAAATTCATTTGGTGTAAGTGACTCTTAAATTCTAAGATATATATATATATATATATATATATATATATATATATATATATATATATATATTACATAACCTTCCTTTTTGTTTGAAAATATATTCTCAATTATTGTATTAATTTATTTATAAAAAATATTTTTAAAACTTTATTCTTATACTACAAAAAAGAAAAAGAGATTTAGTAACGGTTATTTAATAGTGGTTAGCGCAACCTCCACTAAATAGTGACAGCTAAAAAAAATCGCCACTGGTGGTTGGAAACAAACTTAGCAACGTAAAGAAAGACAGACCTAAACCACGAAATGCGACTCCTTGTGCATCCTTCAATGACTTACCTTTTTCGCCGCCATAGGACCATGAATATAGTTTATAAACTTAATTTTAGAGAGAAAAAGAGGAAAAAAAGTCAAAACAAATAAAGAACTGGTAGAGGTCACCAAATTTTACGTGAAAAATTAAAGGTCTTATCCGCTTCCCAGAAAGCACCAATTGCAAGCCAGACAACAGGAATGAGAATTCAAGACACTAAGAATCAAATTCAAAATCTTACAGAAGAGAGAGAAGTTGAATACAAATTAAAATCAGAGAGGGATCACCAAATTGTCCAAAAAACATTGAAGCTCCTTATATAACAACTTTCTGAAACAATCTGTAAAGCACCTGCACCAAAATAAGTTTCTGTTCAATGCCCATACATCACTACTGAAAACAAATAAAAAACAATTACAATGATAATTGCTGAAATCAGAGTCATAACTGCTACAACCAAAGTCAGCGCAAGTTATAATTCACCATGTAAAAATGCCAAAATAAAGTTCATGATATTGATGCAAAAGAAGAATCATGAAATTATCTAGGTGTTGCTGGCTGGCCCATCCAATATGGCAATGAAAATTAATATGAGCAGTAAATGAAGCCACAAAATACTGCAACAACCTTAAACCAAATTAAACAATCTTAGACGAAGCACATCACAATTCGAGAAAGTACACAAAAGATGAGAATTCTACAGAAAAGGTTCTTTTGTGTGTGAACAGAAGAACACAAAAAAATTGCTAGCACTCTCCCCAAAAACATAATTTTAACCAAGATATACGAACAACGAGAAATTTGAAAAGATATCAAAAGA
This sequence comes from Biancaea sappan, assembly GCA_037074585.1. Lineage (NCBI taxonomy): Eukaryota > Viridiplantae > Streptophyta > Magnoliopsida > Fabales > Fabaceae > Biancaea > Biancaea sappan. The sequence continues at coordinate 40,638,571 of CM073499.1, forward strand.
ATTAAGGTAAATAGTTAATAAAATGAAATCGACTATAATCCCTTCGACGTAGCTACAACCTCACCCACCATCAAAACCTCACTACAAGTGAACTATAATCCAAATATAACATAACACCATAACGACAAGTCATCTTATCCACATGGGAATCATTGCAAGAAAGTTGAAAAGACATATACCAGCACAAACTGTTGGAGATTTATTATTATAAAATATGAAAATAAATATTAAAATATGTTTTAATAGCTTTATTTGTTTTAGACGCTGGGAACATGCGTCCATGGCCTTTTATGATGTGAACGTTTTCCTCCTTACAGTTGGCCCCTTGAGTTCTTCAGCATAATAAGTTGCATTATCACCTTTTGAACATTGGCCTTAATGTTATTCAAGCATATGGACGTTTCAAGCTTTAACAAATATATTGAAAGATACTGTACGTTGATAGGTGAATGCCATTTACTTTGCTTAATGGGCTTTTATGTTGCTAACGTAATATGGCTTGGTTCCAACAACTATATATGTGCTGCGTGGAATTGAGTGAGTGTATAGAGAAGGAGTGTGTAATATAAAGTATGATATATATATATATATACATATACTAGTTCAGTTTACTTTTTATATACAGAGATAGTAAACAAATAGGCGATTACTGAACTGTTGTATACTAGAGGTATTGAGAATCACTGCACTGGTTAATATAACAAAATCAATCCGTGAGAGACGTTAAATTATCTTAAAGAAAGTTGAGATACGCGGACTTCAGTCCAGTACCACACAATTTATATTTTTATTCTAACTTTCAATTTTTTCAATTTTATGTTTATTCTTATTTTTTAAGTTACTGCTCTAACACAAACATCAAGCGGTCCTCAAATGCTTATCAATTTTATGAGATACATTAGATACATAATGTTAGCATTGAAATTCAAATATTTTTGTCTTTAATTTTAATCATTCAATTTTATTCAAACAACTATTATTTCACATTACTTTAACCAGAAATGTGTGTGTTGGGTTGGACTGAGGAGATTTTATGAACTGAACCAACTAAAAAAAAACGAGTTAGGTTAGTTTGAGTTGATAGATTGAACTTTATTTTTTTTTAAAGAATGGTAGACTTTTAAAATGCGAGAATTAAAAATAAAAAGAATAATAGAATTAGAGCTTACATAGTTATATTTTTTTAAAAGAAAATGTCATCTATAATTTGATATTGAATTATTTTTTTATTTGGTGTTTATTCGAAATGAAATGAAAGGTAGAATAACAAACTTTTAAATGAATAGACTAATGATTTAATAAATAATTAAAATGATCAATATATATATGTGATTTTATACATTATTATTAAAAAAAGGAAATGTTGCAAAGGAAACTAAATAGAATACTAACTAAATCTAAAATATTTTTCTCACAACATAATTGCATAGTATAAAAATATTACAATAAAAAAAATTGAATAGATTCGTAGATTGGTTTGAGTTTGACGTGTTGAAAATTTTTGAACTTGTTATCCAAACTAATAGTTAACAAGTTAAAAAAAATAAAATCAAACCAACTCGTTAAACTCAACTTAATCTTATATGTTAGTTGGATTTAAGCAAATTGGTGAATTGATTCGACTTAATACAAACCCCTAACACTAACATAAGATGATGAGAGGCGTTGAAAATTGAAAGTTCAGTCAAAGGGGTGGGATACATGTACATGACGAAGTCAACAGGGGATACCTATTGTTTTAGCGCGTGACGTCCATGCATTGAGGAATGCTCCTACCAACTTGCCCACTTGATCATCACCATCAATGCCCTTGTTTTAACCTTATGAAATATTGTATATTTCTGAGTAAATTACTCACTTAAATTCTGAAAGATGAAACTTTTCTTAGTTTAATATTAAAAAAATTAAATATTTTAAGTTAGCCCTTAAAAAATTTATATTTATCTTTTCTTAAAAAAGTTATATTTATCTTTATTTTGTTCATTTTATTATTAGATCATAAAATATTTTGTTATTAAATTTTAAATTCTTATTACTAAAAATTATTTTGAAAACAAATAAATTAAATTGAAACAAATGTAATTCTTTAAAAATTAAATTAAGGTAATTGTAATTTTTTAAATCAAATTAGTAATTTACTCCAAATTTATTCTATAACTTTTGCTATTATGATGCGCCTGCACTACACGCGCCATGCCTTCTAGAAGGTTTCCTTTTGTGCGATTTTGAGGACAAACATTTGTTTACTTCCAGAACTTTATCAGATACAGAATCTAAAATATACTATATATATATATGTATGTATATATTTCATTTAGAGTGAGGATACTTAGTATAAATTTGTCTCTTCACTTAATTTGTAATATTTAATTACAATAAAGTAGTGAAATGGTTATGATCAATTAATTGCATGCATTAAGTGGTGCATAATAGTTAGATTACATTAAATGTACAATAGGTATGTTGTATTAAACACGTTACATTAAATAGGTGTAATTGTTATATTGCATTAAGTATTGTAACGATTTCAATTATGATATCAGTGGTTATTGATGACCATTTAACAGGAGAGGTGATAAAGGCTTTTAGTTACAAAAGTATAATAACTAATAATTGTTCATGATGATTGAACACTATATATAAGTTTTCGAAGTTCTCTCTTTGCTCTTTAATCGAAATTCACATATACCATTTAAAGTAAAGAATCAAGTGAGAGAAACTTTGTTTTTCCGTAAAATGAATACAATGACTGGAGTTAAAGTCAGTTTTTAGATCATGTTTTGAATGTTTCAAAACATGTTTAAGTGATTTATTTTTCATACATAATCATCACATTTTTTCAAATAAATTATTAATTTTCTCAAAAATTAAAATTACAGTTATATTAATTTGGTTTCTAAAAAAATCAAATGGCTCAAGTAGTCCTTAAAAAAATTTATCTATTTATTTATCAAAATAACTTTTGACAATAAAAAAATTTCAATTTAATAATGGAAAAAAATTGAAACAAATGTACCACTATTCAGAAACTAAATTTTGTAACTCTGTTCTTTATTTTAAAAAGAATAAAACAACTTCTAATGTGTATATATGTATATGAACTACAAAAGGTAGAGAAAATGGTTGAAGAAAAATAATCAAATTAATTTATCAAAATTAAATTGAATAATTAAATTAGAAGGAAAGTAAATATTATAAAATTCAAATACCAAAATTTACAAGTTATAAAAATTGCATTAATTAATATATGTAATAATTAAAAGATAAATTAAAATAACACAAACAAGTATATTTTGACTTTACTATATATATATATATATATATATATATATATATATTTATGTTTGTTAAGCCTCCATAGCTAGCTAGCTTCAAGATTAATAAAGCTTTGGATAAAACTGTTTGAACGATTCACAGTAGATTCCAACCAGGTTCACAAGTTGCAATGTACCAAATGATTAAAATATTAAAAGTAATTGTCATCTGAAATAAAAGCTAAACATGTACGGCTCCACCAATAAAATAATGAGCAAATTATGTAGTGGTTAACAGACACCAATCCATCACAAAGTTGGACTGGTTTTTATGCTTGACTCTATTTTGCTGGGCTAAATAGAGTGTCCGATCAGAAAGACAAATGAAATATATGTGAATCTCACTTCAAATTGTTAGAATCTAACAGTGCTATAGAAAACCCATCAACCTATATTTTTTTTTTTGAAAAACAACAGGAAATTTGTTTGCCTTTTGTAGAAGCTGTTGGGACATATGGAAGTTACCACTGAACTTCTTTTACAGATGAGATCATTAGATTGCCATTAGGGCTTCAAAAGGTTGCCTATTCCTCTTCTTTACGAGGCATCCATAGCCACCACAATCTTGCAATGTGTCGTCTTTGCTTTTTCCTAATTAATTAAGCCTTATATTATATATATATAGATATATTAATGTGTTGCGTGGGGTGAAAGAAATTTATAGCTCAACTACCATATGCCGTAAACAAACGAGGTCTATAAATTGATATATCCAGACATCTAGTAGTACGCGAAATTTTTCATCTTTTCAAAATGAGCATATATATTTTAGCTATTACATTAGTTTAAAGTGAACATTTATACTTGACATTAGTTTGGAAATGATTCTACTTTTTTCACATACTAAATTCGAAAAGTGATTAACTTTTTTTTATCATATTAAATGAGATGATACTCTTAAAAAAAGTGACATTTGTAATAACTTAGCTATTGCAACATATAGAGGGTTCTTTTTATATAAGCAAAAGAACATGTTTTGCTCCATATCATCAAACATGGATTGAAAAGTGATGAATTAGCAAAACATGAATCTAACATATCATAAGTTTTTTTTTTTTTTGCTAAAATGCAAAAGAACATGACAAAAAAAAATGCCATTAATGAGTGTTATTGTTTTTGAGAAGTTGAATGATTTTTTTTAAATTTATTGATTTGACTTCTGTTGACTAATTACATGAATAAGTGGTGTTATCGTTTTTGACAAAAAAAAATGAAAATTTTACAATATACAAAATTGAAAGTTTTAAAAAAATCTTTTATCAACTTTTAAAATTAAGAGTATAAATTGCTTAACCAAGTTAAGGGGATGTTTTGCCCGAAACAAAATAGCTATTTAAGTTAAAAATAAATAAAATTTTAAGACCCAGTAAAGTTACTTCTTTTCTCTTTATATAATAATATATATCATATCTTGACTGATTCTTCAGATCTAGATGGTGCGAATCACATGAGTTAATTAATACTACAAGTTGTTTTTCTTAATATCCTAACCACTATTGAAAAAGAAAAAACTAAAATATATAATTAATCGTACTCTAAGCTAGCGTAGAAATTATATAGATATCAAGTGATCGATTAATTAAATTTGTATTCAATCTTAATTATAAACATTTCTCTTTTATATATATATATATATATATATGTATATATGTGTAGTGTGTGTATACATATATATATATATATATATATACACAGAGAGACACATCAACGAATTATTCCTGTGAAGTGTGAGATAAATAATAAAATAGAAGTAGTTACAAACATACACATGACATTCTATCATGAAGATATATCATTTGAATATTTGATAAAGAAAAGTGGACACTTGTTCCTGGATTCCTAAGGAAGATGTTATGGTGATACAGGCTAGAAGAGACAGAGGGGATATGTGATGAAAGCTTTACGTAGAAATATGCTACGTACATTATACATGCTCGAATTTATTTATTACGTAGTATTATTGCCCAAGTTTTATTCATTACGTAGTATTATTACAGGAAAAACATTATCGCGAATTTTTTATCTATGTTCTGTTAGTTTTTTTTTTTAACCAAAATATTAAGTGCATGATTCTTTAATTAGACACAAGTGTATAGTCTAAGGCCTCATTTGTTTCCACTTAATGAAGATTTAGATTCGACTCACACTACAAAAAAACACTAGATCAGAGACAGAAATTTCCATCCCTAATACAGGAAAATTCTATCTCTCAATTATTAGAGGCAGAATTAGAGACAAATTTCATTTCGTCTATAACCCTGGCGTCTTAAATATCTGAGATGAAAAAATTTTCGTCTCAGAAATAAAAATCTATCTCAGACCAAACTTTGTGTATCTGATACGGATAACCGTCCGTCAACTGAAATTCCGTCCCTGACGTTTCTATTCTGAGATGGAATTTCCGTCTTAGTTTAGGGACAAAGTTAGAAGTGGACAATTCATCTCTAATTTGAAATGAACATTCCGTGTCTAAATTTCGTTCCTAATTAGAGACGGATTTGTCCGTGCTTAATTTCCATCTCTAATTAGAGATGGATCATGTGTCCCAAAATTGTCATTGGCCTTGTCATCCCCGACTAAAGTACTCATCGATTGCAAATGCCTGCAAGGATCACAACCTTGTGTACTCTTCCTGGCACACATCCATACATTAGGGCATCATAAACATGTAAGTTTAATCCCAAAAATATTGGTAAAAAGATCATTAGTGAAATTATAACATATTAATATACTCACATAAACTTCCCACGTTCGGTCATCCACAAACTCGCCTATGCTGCTCTTCTTGTAAGTGCACATAAACAAGTCGAGCAGCCTGGGCTTCTTCTCTATTTGACTCTCCTGCATTTAAAAACAAAATTATGAAAGAAAATTATACCATATCTTAACTGACCATATATTTATAAATTCTTCAAAAGAAAAAAACGAGACAACTGTAGGCGACGCATGTGCTCGAAGGCTGAAATGCTGCCACCTGTGTGAAGTGTTCTGTCACATCCCAAAAATTGAGCATGTGAAAAGATACTACTCATTTGATATAATTCTCAAACATACATTATATACATATATTCTGTAAGGTTTTACATTCAACCTTAATCATTCATTCCACACTACAGAATTATATTCATCTGATAAGCAAATATAGACATACATAGTCTGATATTTCTATCTCATCGCAAGCTTAGGAGACCTATAGAAAGTACAGAGCGTTTCTAATATCCACATTAATAAGTACTGGTGTCCCACCAGACAGAAATAGAGAATAGTCCCAAGGGGCTTCTAATCTTCAAACGGATACTTTTGTTCTTTATTTTCTGTATCTGAAAAAAAAATCATAGGGAGTGTGAGTTTATTTAAAAACTCAGTAAGTAAATAACTGTACTATATAAAATATCAAAAGTACAAATACCACATTTACTCATATAATTAATTGTCTTATACATCGAGTATTATGGGACTCTAACACTTTCAAACTCATGAATAAGATTTCATAGATATACACCGAGTAGTATGGGACTCTAACCCTTTCAAACTCGTGAATAAGATCTCATAGGTATACGCCGAGTAGTATGGGACTTTAACCCTTTCAACTTGTGTATAGGTTTCATAGATATGCACTGAGTAGTATGGGACTTTAACCCTTTCAAACTCGTGTATTAGATCCCGTAGATCTTTACTCATTAATAAAATAGTGAGAATTCATCACATAGTACAATTGTCATGAAATAAATAATTTCTTCATACTCTTATTTCTACTGATCATCATATACTCCCATATGAAAAATTAATTGCTTATTATCCAAATAATATTGTAAATGGGACTTATATTGTACTTTGACTAGTAATATCAATTTAGCTGAGCAAGGTTATTTACTCACCTTGATGTTTGTCCAAGTTTACCTTGTTCCACACTAGAATTTGTGTAGAAAAATTTCCTAGTAAAATATATTACAAGGAATCATAAGAAAGGAAACAAAATCACAAAAATACGTAAAATTTTCTGACTGCTACAGTAACGGGTTGCTACAGTACTGTTTGCTACAGTAACAGTTTGCTACAGTGTCGGTTCGCTACAGTAACGTTGACTGCTGCAGTACCGTTGACTGCCGACACTACAGTACTGCTACAGTAACCCGAAGAAAATTTTCCAGATTTTGTTTCGAAATTTCTGGTCGCTACAGTAACTCGATTTTGCAGAATTTCTAACAATTTCATCCTTTCCTTTCTTGTTTCAAAACCAGAATTTCAACTCTTTTTACCGATTATAACTCAAATATAACTTCTAAAACAACTGAGATTCATGAATTATCATTAAAATCTTCAAGAACAAAACCTCCTCTGATCTTCTACATAAACTGAAATTTAAGGAAAATAATCGGATTAAAGCTTACCTTTGATCCTTACAAAGCTTTTGAACCGAACAAATAATCGAACTTCTGAAGATCAAGGAAAGGATTTGAGAAGAGGATGAAGAAAGGAGAGAGAAAACGAATATCAGTTTCGGTTGCGTGAAGAAAAAATGAGGGGGTACTATTGAAACTTTATATTAAATATTTCTAATGGGTTATTCATTAACCCATGGGTATCCATAACCCAACATCCAAACCCATCCAGTCAATTTACAATAAATGGACTAATTGACCATTCTGAAACCACTTTTCCATGAATTTCACCATTCTTAGAATATATCCCTCATTGTGTAAATATTTAGTCCAGTCATTTAACTCAATTTTCATAAATAATATTCAAAGAGAACAATTAAATATGAAAATTAAAAATGACCAAAATAAATAACTAAAGTAACGTTGTAGAATTCTAAAATACTCTTAAGCGAATTATATTCTGAAATTAACGGGTATTACATTCTACCCCCCTTAAAAGAATTCGGTCCTCCGAATTAAAATCTTACCTTAAGTTTCAAATAAATGTGGATAGTTTTTCCACATCTCATCTTCTGCTTCCCACGTAGCTTCCTCGCGAGAATGATTTCTCCAAAGAACCTTGACAGTAGGAATTTCTTTGGTATGCAATTTTTTGACTTTTCTATCAAGGATAGCTATTGGTACCTCTTCGTAGGTGAGAGTTTCATCAAAATGAACTTCTTGGGGTTGAATGACATGAGAAGGATCAGGAAGATACTTCCGTAGCATGGACACATGAAATATTGGATGAACTCCCTCTAGGTTGGAAGGTAGGTCTAGGCGATATGCCACATTACCCACTCTGTCTACAACCTCATATGGGCCAACATACCTCGGACTAAGCTTGCCTTTCTTCCCGAATCTCATTACTCCTTTCATAGGTGAGATTCGTAAGAAAACCATATCACCTATTGCAAATTCAAGGTCACGTCGTCGGTTGTCCGCATAAGACTTCTGTCTACTCTGAGCAGTTAACAACTTCTCTCTGATCAGTTTAACTTTATTTATATCTTCCTGTATCATCTCAGGTCCAAATATTTTGGTTTCACCAAGTTCAAACCAACCTATAGGAGATCGACACCGTCTCCCATATAATGCCTCAAAAGGTGCCATCTGAATACTGGCTTGGTAACTGTTGTTATAAGCAAATTCAATAAGAGACAAATGATCTTCCCAACTTCCACTGAAATCCATCACACAAGCTCTTAGCATATCCTCTAAAGTCTGAATTGTCCTTTCGGACTGTCCATCAGTCTGAGGATGGAATGCTGTGCTAAGATTCACTTTAGTACCCAAAGCCTCTTGAAAGACTTTCCAGAACCGAGAAGTAAACTGAGGTCCTCGATCTGATATAATGGATATTGGTACACCATGAAGTTTCACTATTTCTTTAACATAAATTCGAGCAAGTTTTGCTACACTGAAAGTGGTATGAACAGGAAGAAAATGTGCTGACTTAGTAAGTCGATCCACTATGACCCATATTGAGTCATTTCCTTTTGTTGACCGAGGTAAACCTACTACAAAATCCATAGTGATCCTTTCCCACTTCCATTCGGGAATATCTAGTTTTTGCATCAATCCAGATGGTCGTCGATGTTCAGCTTTAACTTGCTGACAAGTCAAACATCGAGCTACAAAGTCAGTCACGTCTCGCTTCATGCCCTCCCACCAGTAAACTTGTTTCAAGTCCTGATACATTTTCACAGCACCAGGATGTACAACGTAGGGCGAACCATGAGCTTCCATTAAGATTTCATGTTTCAAAGATTCAATGTTGGGGACACAGAGTCTCCCATTAAACCATAAGACTCCTTCTTCATCTACCAAGAAACTTGGTGCTAGACCTTGCCTTGCCTTATCTCTGATTTTGACCATATCAATGTCATTTTCTAAATTTACTTTTACTTTTTCAACAAGAGATGATCTAACTGTTAAATGAGCCAGAAATGTACCTGACTCAGTGATCTCGAAGAATACTCCATCAGCTTCCAACTCTTGTAGTTCATGTATTAGAGACCTCCTTATAGTGGCAATGTGAGCTAAACTTCCCATAGACTTTCGACTTAGAGCATCAGCCACTACATTTGCTTTACCTGGATGGTAAAGGATGGTACAATCATAATCTTTCAGAAGTTCCATCCACCTTCGTTGCCTTAGATTGAGATCTCTCTGCTCAAAAATGTACTTAAGGCTTTTGTGATCTGTAAAAATTTGACAAGTCTCCCCATACAAGTAATGTCTCCAAATCTTTAGGGCAAACACTACAGCTGCTATTTCCAAATCATGAGTGGGGTAATTCAATTCATGCTTTTTAAGCTGACGTGAGCCATAAGCTATGACTTTACCATGTTGCATCAACACACATCCTAAGCCTATCTTTGAGGCATCACAGAATACAGAGTAACCCCCTGGTCCTGATGGTAGGATTAAGATTGGTGCAGAAGTTAAACACTCTTTCAATTGGGTGAAACTTTGCTCACATGAATCATCCCAAATGTATTTAACATTCTTTCGGGTTAACTTATTTAATGGGAGAGATGTCTTAGAGAAATCCTTGACAAAGCGACGGTAATACCCTGCTAAGCCAAGAAAACTACGTACTTCAGACATAGTTGTTGGTCGAGGCCATTGTTTTACTGCTTCAATTTTACTTGGATCTACATGAATACCTTCTTGGAAAATAACATGTCCCAAAAATGTTACATGACTCATCCAAAATTCACATTTTAAGAGCTTTGCGTACAACTGATGCTCTCTCAAAGTCTGAAGCACTATTCTCAAATGTTCAGTATGTTCTTCATGACTCTTTGAATATACCAAAATATCATCAATAAACACAATTACAAACTTATCAAGGAATGATTTGAACACTCTGTTCATTAAATCCATAAATGCTGCTGGTGCATTTGTCAACCCAAAAGACATCACAAGAAACTCATAATGTCCATACCGTGTACGAAAAGCAGTCTTAGGTATATCATCACTCTTAATTCGTAACTGATGATATCCAGACCTTAGATCAATCTTTGAGAAGTATTTTGCTCCTTGAAGCTGATCAAACAAATCATCTATCCTTGGTAAAGGATACTTATTCTTCACTGTGACTTTATTCAGCTGACGATAATCTATACATAATCTCATAGAACCATCTTTCTTTTTCACAAAAAGAACAGGAGCACCCCAAGGTGAAAAACTTGGGCGAATGAACCCTTTGTTTAACAAATCTTCCAATTGTTCTTTGAGTTCTTTTAGCTCAACAGGAGCCATACGATAAGGTGGAATAGAAATTGGTCTTGTGTCTGGGACCAAATCAATACTGAACTCAATATCTCTTTCTGGCGGTAATCCAGGTAAATCTTCTAGGAACACATCTGGGAATTCATTAACCACATGAACGTCTTCTAACTTCTGTTCTTTCTTTTCTAAATCTTTGATAAAAGCTAGAAATCCCTGACATCCCTTTCGCAACATACGCTGTGCACTTAACATAGATATCATGTTGCAAGGTACATCACTTCGATCTCCTTGAAACACAAAATTACTCCTCCCCGGCATATTAAAGGAAATAACTTTGTCACGACAATTTATAATAGCATGACAAGAAGATAACCAATCCATCCCTAAAATCACATCAAAATCTAACATATTGAGAACCATAAGATCTATCTTAGTTTCCGTGCCTCCAACGATTATTTTACAAGAACGATAACATGTTTTAACCATCAAAGTCTCTCTCATCGGTGTGGAAACCAAGAATGGTTCTTTAAGAATAATCGAATCAAATGTAAATCTCTTGGCAAATAGGGGCGACACATATGAGTGAGTAGAACCGGGGTCAAACAAAATACGTGCAGCAAAAGTATTAACAGATAATATACCTGTAACTACAGCATTGGATGTTTGAGCATCCTGTCGGGTTAGAGCATATACTCTTGCATTTCCTCTGCCAGCAGCTTGTTTTCCACGGTCACCTTGGCCTCTTCCAGAACCTCTTCCCATACTACCCCCTGTTGAAGGGGTTGGTGTTTGAGTAATAGATTGTGGTCGAGGTGGCAAAGTAGACCCTTGACCTGGTCTTGTCATGAGCTGAGGGCACTCCCTTATAAAATGTCCTTTTTGTCCACAGTGAAAACAGCCTGTACCAACAGTGTTTAACCTGCATTCTCCGAAGTGAAACTTTCCACATTCAGGACATTGAGGTTTTTCCCTTCTACCTTGAGTACCTCCTCTACTAGAAGAGCTAAAACCACCCCTGCTCTCTGAACGAGGCTTAGCCACACTGGCTGTAGAATAAGTTGACTTATTAGGAGTGGCTGGAGCATTTTGTGACGCAGTAAAGGGTTTCAAAGTCCCTGAGTCTTCTCCTTGATCAAAAGATCTTCTATATCTAGCTTTCTTCTTTTGACGATATTCTTCTTTATTCTTTGACCTCTTTTCCATTCTTCGGGCCACATCAACAGCCTCTGAGTACGAAGAGTAATCGTTCATATTAGAACCCACTTGATCATATAAGGCATCACGAAGCCCTTCCACAAACTTTTCTATTTTCTTCCTTTCAGAAGGAATGATTTCAGGGGCATATTCAGATAATTTAACAAACTGAGCTGAATACTCATCAACAGTCATGGTTCCCTGCCGTAGATACAGAAAATCTCTGGCCCTGGATGATCGTTCACTTGCCGGAAGAAATTCATCCATAACCAATCTGTAAAATTCTGTCCACATAACTGGCGGTGCGCCTTGAATTCTAGCTTTCTTCCAGTTCCTCCACCATTTACCAGCCCTACCTTTTAACTGAAAGGAAGTGAATTCTACCTTTTGAGTAGGAGAACACCCTATAGCATCACAGATTGCTTCACAATCTTCAAGGAAACATTGTGGGTCCTCTTTGGGATCTTCCCCTGAAAAAGTAGGAGGCCTCATTTTCTGGAATTCAGACATTCTTACCTCTCTTACATTAACTCCTCCCGCTAACGGAACTGGTGGTACATTTTCAGCTTCAACAATAGGAGGATCCACTGGCAGGTTAGCTTGTGCAGCTCGACCTCTCATTTCAGCCTCAAATCGGTCAAATCGTTCATTCATCAAATGAATCACATGTGCAATAGTTGCATTACCGACGTGAGCATCAGGTTCGACTCTTCTTGCTTGCTCACTAGTTGCGCCCTCAGTACTTTGAGCATGTAAACTATCACCACGGTTAGGATCATCTTGCACATGTACTGGTGGATTTATGGCCCTCCTTGGACCCATATGCTCATTATTATTAGAAGATCCTTCTGACATTGATCTGTCACAGATCTACACACATAACAAACAATTTTCAGACATAAACAAAATATCACTTACTAGCCCCACTGAGAAGTTATCTATAAAATGACGTTATACTCTACAAGGTCTTTTATGGAACCTAATCCTATGGTCATGCCGCGGCTCATGACAATAGGGAAGGGCCCACAAAGATCACTTTGCTCTGTACTCTATAGGGGACCTATAAAACCTTTCCTCTGATACCAAATTTGTCACATCCCAAAAATTGAGCATGTGAAAAGATACTACTCATTTGATATAATTCTCAAACATACGTTATATACATATATTTTGTAAGGTTTTACATTCAACCTTAATCATTCATTCCACACTACAGAATTATATTCATCTGATAAGCAAATATAGACATACATAGTCTGATATTTCTATCTCATCGCAAGCCTAGGAGACCTATAGAAAGTACAGAGCGTTTCTAATATCCACATTAATAAGTACTGGTGTCCCACCAGACAGAAATAGAGAATAGTCCCAAGGGGCTTCTAATCTTCAAACGGATACTCTTGTTCTTTATTTTCTGTATCTGAAAAAAAAATCATAGGGAGTGTGAGTTTATTTAAAAACTCAGTAAGTAAATAACTGTACTATATAAAATATCAAAAGTACAAATACCACATTTACTCATATAATTAATTGTCTTATACATCGAGTAGTATGGGACTCTAACCCTTTCAAACTCATGAATAAGATTTCATAGATATACACCGAGTAGTATGGGACTCTAACCCTTTCAAACTCGTGAATAAGATCTCATAGGTATACGCCGAGTAGTATGGGACTTTAACCCTTTCAACTCGTGTATAGGTTTCATAGATATGCACTGAGTAGTATGGGACTTTAACCCTTTCAAACTCGTGTATTAGATCCCGTAGATCTTTACTCATTAATAAAATAGTGAGAATTCATCACATAGTACAATTGTCATGAAATAAATAATTTCTTCATACTCTTATTTCTACTGATCATCATATACTCCCATATGAAAAATTAATTGCTTATTATCCAAATAATATTGTAAATGGGACTTATATTGTACTTTGACTAGTAATATCAATTTAGCTGAGCAAGGTTATTCACTCACCTTGATGTTTGTCCAAGTTTACCTTGTTCCACACTAGAATTTGTGTAGGAAAATTTCCTAGTAAAATATATTACAAGGAATCATAAGAAAGGAAACAAAATCACGAAAATACGTAAAATTTTCTGACTGCTACAGTAACGGGTTGCTACAGTACTGTTTGCTACAGTAACGGTTTGCTACAGTGTCGGTTCGCTACAGTACCAGTTCGCTACAGTAACGTTGACTGCTGCAGTACCGTTGACTGCCGACACTACAGTACTGCTACAGTAACCCGAAGAAAATTTTCCAGATTTTGTTTCGAAATTTCTGGTCGCTACAGTAACTCGGTTTTGCAGAATTTCTAACAATTTCATCCTTTCCTTTCTTGTTTCAAAACCAGAATTTCAACTCTTTTAACCGATTATAACTCAAATATAACTTCTAAAACAACTGAGATTCATGAATTATCATTAAAATCTTCAAGAACAAAACCTCCTCTGATCTTCTACATAAACTGAAATTTAAGGAAAATAATCGGATTAAAGCTTACCTTTGATCCTTACAAAGCTTTTGAACCGAACAAATAATCGAACTTCTGAAGATCAAGGAAAGGATTTGAGAAGAGGATGAAGAAAGGAGAGAGAAAACGAATATCAGTTTCGGTTGCGTGAAGAAAAAATGAGGGGGTACTATTGAAACTTTATATTAAATATTTCTAATGGGTTATTCATTAACCCATGGGTATCCATAACCTAACATCCAAACCCATCCAGTCAATTTACAATAAATGGACTAATTGACCATTCTGAAACCACTTTTCCATGAATTTCACCATTCTTAGAATATATCCCTCATTGTGCAAATATTTAGTCCAGTCATTTAACTCAATTTTCATAAATAATATTCAAAGAGAACAATTAAATATGAAAATTAAAAATGACCAAAATAAATAACTAAAGTAACGTTGTAGAATTCTAAAATACTCTTAAGCGAATTATATTCTGAAATTAACGGGTATTACATGTTCCTTTTGTAGTCGAGGCCTTGTTCTATTGTGCCTAGATGTACTTTTACTTGTACTCTTCAGTGCTCCATTTCTGGACTCGCTATTGCATTATATCCTAGCTGATCCACTTAGGCTTATGTTCCTTCTTAAACCAGGTGCCCTGGACACGATCCATCATGCGACGCAAGACTTGGGTGTACTTCACGTCCCAGTTCTTTCTGACGTGGATTGCATGTTCAAGCAACCACTTGTGTTTCTGCAACAAGTCAACTATTAACTTTCAAATAGTAAAGTACAAAAAAACTAATGTAAAAGAGTCATAGAATAACTTACCGCCCATTCTTCAAACCATAAATCCCATAGGACATCAGGGGTGGTGGAACGGTTGAATGACGAAGCCTCAAACTTTCCCTTTATGATGGGAGAAATCTGTCGGACAGCCTTAACGACTGGAAAGAAACTAAGCAATGCAAATATTAAACTCATTAATCCTTAGAAAGCATATTATTATACTATGAATTTAATAATACTAACAAATCACAAATAAGTAACTTATGTATCTCCAATCAGTCATATCCAACGTTTGTTTCGGATTAATCCCACTGAGATGCATAGTGGACTGGATGCTAACTGGGGTTTACTTGCTAGTGCCTAACCGAGGAAAAGTTGAGGAGACCTCTACAGAATTGTCTGCTCAGAGCTGATGCTCGACAGCCTAAAGAATAGAGGAGGGGACGAGGTAGGTAGCACTGATATAGACGGCAGAGAGGAGGGACGAGGTAGATGTATTGTGAGACGACCTCCTCTGTGCCCTCCACCTCAACTTGTATGACCACTCGACATCTGTAACAAACAGTTAATTACACTAATAAGAAACCTCATACATGGCTACAACATAACAAATTATATCAGGAAATTAATTTATACAATGTATGTGTCTTATTTAATTAGAGGAGTCTTCTTCTTCGACATTGACATCCTCTTCACTCTCCCTTTCAAACACTGTGTCACCTTCGTCTTCTTCAAAGTCATCTTCCTCGCATTCGTCCTCTTCATCTTTGTCATTGCTGAATGCTTGATCATTCACACCTTCATCAACTTCTTATATTGCCCATTATTGCGTAAGACTTGAAGGTCATTGTCATTTTCCACTGCTACAAGCATTATCGGACTCATTTCTTCTTCTTGAAATGCATCGATACCAACGAGGTACTTTTTGCATCAATAGTTCTCCTAGCCTTGACCTTCATCACTGCCAGCTAGTTAGCCTTATTGCGGTTTGTAAGATAAGTGCAGTAGTATATCTACAAGGCTTGTTAGGCGAACACGAATGGGTCATACGTGACTAGCCTTCGAGACCTGTGAACCTTAACAATTCCCAGTTCTTGGTCCATTCTTGTGCCACGTCCGGTGGTTGGATCGAACCACTCACACTTAAACAATACAAGACATTTTGGCGGTGACCCTATGAATATCAACTCAATCACTTCTTGGAGTACACCGTAGTAGTCACACTCGACATCCTTATAGTCGGACCCCTTGATGCATACACCACAGTTTTATGTGTGTTTATGAAGGTTAAACTTTTCGATATGAAACTTATAGCCTTTGATAAAATACATGGGCTATGTCTTGACTTTTCTCACCAGGCCCCATGTAATGCTTTTCATTGTTGGATCTTGAGCTGAGTTTGTCAGGTCTAGCACTTATTGGAAAAAAGGCAGAGGTACATCATTTTTCCCAAATGAATGATGATTGTATAGTTCGAAAGACATAGATATATCATAGTCAAATTGCATACTTACATATGCACAAAACCAAGCCGAAAATTATAAGTCTATGTATTTATGTACCTCATTATTAGAAATGTTAGGCATCAATGCCTGGATATGCCTGGATGTTCTCAAGAAACAAACTGCAGTGATGTTTAGAGACTGATTTAAGAAATCATCAAATAGACAGTTAAATTATAAAATGGAGTTGAGCAATTAACTTACTCAAGATAAGGTTGCTCTTCATCACAGTTCATTAAAATGTACTTTGTGGCAATGTTAACCTCTTGATCAGTTAAGAAACGTATATTGCAGTCACCCACGTATGACCAGGATAACTGAAAATGGAGCATCGGTCTGAGGGTTCCCACTAATCATCATTTCTAGGGACCCTAGTTTTTTTAGTGACAACAGACTGGTCAAAGTAGTGGGAACAAAATGTGGCTTTCTCTTCAGTGATGTATGCCTCACAGATGAACCCTTCCACTTTAGCTTTATTCTTAACTTTTTGTTTTAATGTGTAAAGGAACCTACACATGATAGTTAATGACACACAAAACAAAACATAGAATGTTATATGATACATATTGCTAGTTGCAAGACACATAATGGATAAGATTAATGTTTACCTCTTGAAAGGATACATCCAGCGATATTGTACTAGGCCACCAACCTTTGCTTCATATGGAAGGTGCACCGAAAAGTACTCCATGGAGTCGAAGAATCTAGGAGGAAATATCTTCTCTAACTTGCATAATATCACTTGAATGTTTTCCTCTAACTGCGTTAACTTCTCCATCATCAATGTGGTGGAGCAAATGTTCCGAAAGAATCGACTAAGTTCTGCTAGCAGTCTCTACACAAAAAGATGTGGCAGTTGTGGTATTTCATGCCATGGAGCTTACCTTTCTTTAAGTCCACACACCGTGCTAGATTCGAGGCATACCCATCAGGAAAGTCCTTAACCCATTGACACATAGCACATCTTTGATCTAAAGTAAGGGAGTAGTGTACCTTCCGTTTGAATTGCTTACTACCCTGATTCACTAGTTCCAAGTCCTTACGACGGTAGTATTCTTCGATGTCCATCCTGGCCTTCACATTGTCTTTCGTTTTGCCCTTGACATCCATTACGGTATTAAAAATGTTGTCAAATACATTCTTCTTAACTTGAATGACATACAAGTTATGCTGTATAAGATTTGTCTTCCAGTACGGGAGCTCTTAGAAAATACTTTTCTTAGTCCAATTGTGTGTCACCCCATACCCCTGAAAGGTGACAGCTTGACCACACTCACGGACCATAGGAATGTAACATACTCGGCTCTTAATCATGGCCCCATTTAGCCGAAGAGGTGGTGATGATCTCTCATCCTAATTTCTCCTAAAGGCGTCTTATTTCTCCAATATAGATGGTCCATCAGCAGAAATTATTGGTGATAATCAAAGAACGAAGTTTTTCGGTCATGCTTCAGCATAAAAGAATTTGAACATTCCATGAAAATGGGACAAGATAACTTTCCAGCTATCATCCAGCCAGACAACATTTCATAAGCTGGGAAATCGTTTATAGCCCACATAAGCATTGCATGCATATTAAAATTCTGCTTTAGTGAAGCATCGTATGTCAAAACACCTTCCTCCTATAACCGTTTCAAGTCATTGACAAAGGCTCTAGATAGATATCTATCTTAGCCTTCGAATTGCTAGGCCCATTAATGATCAATGTCAAGAAGATATATTCCTGTCACATGCACCGATCAGGAAGCAAGTTATAAGGTGTAACAATGATGGTCCAACATGAATACACCTTTCCAGACTAGCCAAATGGCGTGAACTATTAAATTCCTAATTTTAATAAATTAGATTCATTTTGCTCACTAGTCTGTATTCCCCTAATTATATTTTTGTTGCCTTTTTAGTAAAAACAACTCATTTGTTTCCTTTTTTGGATTTCTAAATTCCTACAATTTTTATTTTTTATTTTCTAGCTTTGTTCTAATTTTCAGATGTTTTTATACGATTGACTTTCAGTAATTGATGGGCTAATGAAGTGAAAAAAAAAAGGAAAAAGGGAATGAATACTACAAAGTTTTTCACTGAAAGCAAAGTTTTCTCTACTGTTAGCAAGGATGAACAGTACCAATCGAAAATCTAGTTTAAATAGCTTTTTTTAAAACTTTTCAAGAGAAATTCTGTGTTTGGAAAAGAAGGAGCCACCACTCTTGACCTAGGAGCAAGGAAGCTTGTCTTTGGAACATCATTGTAGCCAATTTCTCTACCTCCGACCTCAAACTCATGGATATATCTTTATCTTTTGTTGATTTTTGTTCTTTTGTCACCATGAGTGGCTAATTTTCCATTCTAGGGTTGTCATGAACTGTAGTTTTGAATAGGATTTGTTGTTTTTCTCTACTCTTATGAACATCGACTTTGTTTTACAATTGTTTTCATTCAATAATTAATGCTTACCATAATCTTGATCAAGTTATAGATTGATTTGTGATTTTGCTTGTCTTGAGAAAGAAAGTAAAATTAGACTAATGAATGAAAAGTTTAAGTCATGAACCTTAGATGCTTAGGGGAATTGATTTGCTAACGATATAGACATATAATCGATAACCTCATATAATCAATCATAGGCTTGGTTTAAGATTGAACCTAGTGCTCATAAGAAATTATAGAGAAATTAGGTTAACTTAGTTGAGGTTTGAGAGAATCCTTCTAGGTAGTGGTAAGTCTTAGATTTTTTTGTACGTCGGTAAGAGCAAAAGTTAGGTAGAATAACAATTTTTAAAAAGAGCGAAGGGGATGAGCAACTCTAGGCCTTTTTAATTAGTAAAATTTTTTAACACTTTTGTTATTCCGTTCTTTTACATTAACTATTCTTTGATTTTTATTTTATTCTTCAAACATCATTCACTCAATTGTTTAGACTAAATAGTATATTATAGTTTCCTAAGTAATTAGTAATTTAATCCTTGTGAAGATGATACTCAAACTCATCACTTTATTACTTGTATGACCAGTATACTTGCCGTGTCATCAACAAGTTTTTGGCATCGTTGCCGAGGACTGAAATTTTTGCTAATATTCATAGAAACTAAGAAGTGCTAGATTAGACATTTTTCTATTTTTATTTTCTTATTGCATTTTTTGTTTATTTTTAGTTATTTTATTTGTTGCTTTATGTATATTTTGTTGTCATTCCTCTCATTAGTATTTTCTTGTCTGTGTAGGTGAGGTACCATTGATCCTTCTTCACTTTTTTTTAGATCTAAAATTAAGAAGCAAGCAAGGAGAACAAGGAAAGAAGCGCAATTAAAATAAAGAAAGTTGTTGACTCATACTTCGCAGGAAGACACAATGGAAAGAGTATATTTGAACAATGGGAACAACAACAATGAGAATCCACAACCTACAATTTGAAGGACTCTTGGAGACTATGCATATCTGAATACAGATAGATGTGCTCTAAGCATAATGCAAGCACCAATACAATCAAACAGTTTTGAACTCAAGCCTCCATTACTTCATTTGGTGCAGCAAGAACAGTTTGGTGGAAGCCCCATTGAAGACCCTAATGCTCATATTGCAAACTTTCTCCAACTATGTGATACCATAAAGGTGAATGGAGCTACGAATGATGCTATTCGTTTGCGATTATTTCCCTTTTCTTTAAGGGACAAGGCTAAGAGTTGGTTGTTGACACAACCACAAGGAAGCATCATAACATGGGACATTTTTCTCAAGAAATTCTTGGCCAAATATTTCCCTTCATCTAAGTTGGCCAAAATAAGGAGTGAAATTACTTCATTCTCGCATCAAGATAGGGAGTCATTGTACAACGCTTGGGAGCATTTTAAAAATCTTCTACGAAGATGTCCTCATCATGTAATCCCTGATTGTTGCAAGTTCAAACCTTTTATAATGGTTTGACATTGTCTATTAGAGCAATGATTAATGCCTCAGCTAAAGGTTCTCTTAACATAAAACCTCCTGAAGAAGCCATAGATCTTATAGAAATAATGGCTGCAAATAATTATTTAGCTTTTCATGACTGGGGTTCAAGCAAAAAAAGGGTGCTGGAGCTTGATACTTTGAATGCAATTCTGGCTCAAAATAAAGTTTTATCTCAACAAGTAGCTACTGTGACAAAACAATTGGGTCAGGTGCAAGTTGGTGCAATTTCTTCACCGCCACTTACCTGTGATTTTTTATGGTAGAAGCCATGGCAACGAGGCATGTGATGAGTCTCATATGATTGAGTAGATAAATTATATGGGTAATGCCCCACGTCCGTAGAATAACCCGTACTCAAACACATATAATTTTGGTTGGCAGAACCATCCAAACTTCTCATGGAATAATCAAGGGGCGGGTACTTCTTCAACTGGTAAGCCATTCCATCCACCAGGCTTTAATCATCAGAATGCCCTCAGTATAACAGACATCCACAGCCTCCGATAGAGAAAAAGCCATCTTTCAAGGAGTTATTCAGTCAATTTATGCCAAAGACAAATTTCATGATGGAAAGTCAGAATAATTTAAATAGTCAAGCAGCATCAATTTAGAACTTGGAGACCCAAGAGGGTCAACTTGCTAGTGCATTGACTAATAGGCCTCACGGTAATTTCCCAAATAATACAGAGAATAACCCACAAAGGGAAGGAAAAGAAGATTGCATGGCTATTACCTTGAGGAGCGGTAAGCAACTACCTAAAACCTCAAGTTCGAATGTTCATAAAGAGGCTATAAATAAAGAAGATGAAAGGGCTAGTGAAGAGATCTCTTTACAGGATAAAGTGGAAAGAAATTATGAACCTCAAAATATATCTGAGAAGGGAGAGTTAAAGGGTCAAGAAAGGTTGAAGAAAGATATACCTCCAAGAATTATTCCACCACTCCCTTTCCCACAAAGATTCGAAAAGCAGGACCCGAATACACAATATTAGAAATTCTTGGAGATATTTAAACAACTTCACATCAACATACCATTTGCTGAGGCATTGGAATAAATGCCGAGATATGCCAAGTTTATGAAGGATGCGTTGTTAAGGAAGAAACGGATTGGAGAGTTTGAAATAGTGGTACTAACTGAAGAGTGCTCTACAATTTTGCAAAGGAAGCTCCCACTGAAGATGCAAGACCCAGGAAATTTACAATTCCTTGTGAAATTGGAAAAAGATTTCCAAGACAAGCTTTATGTGATTTAGGGGCAAGTGTGAATTTGATGCCCCTCTCAATCTTCAAAAGCTTGGGATTGGGAGAAGCTAAACCTACCACTGTCACGTTGCAACTAGTTGATAACTCCTTGTGCTATCCTGTTGGGATCATTGAGAGGATGTTCTGGTTAAAGTACACAAGTTGATATTCCCAGCGTACTTTATAATTGTAGATTTCAAAGAACATAAAGAAATTTCCATAATCTCGGGTAGACCGTTCTTGGCTACAAGGAGGACAATAATTGATGTATTTGAGGGTTAGTTAAGTATGTGAATTAATGATCAAGTAATAACCTTCAATATGAATGAGTCAAAGAAATCTCAAGACAAGAAAAGGGAATGCTTCCTTGTGGAGGCAATGGAGATGGGTGAGCTTGAAAAATTGGAAAATTTAGGAATAAAGGCTAATGTTGTCAAAGAGAAATGAGTAAAAGGAATTCCTAAAGTTTCAGTTGATCATTTTGAAATTCGTGTTAGCCCCCATAAATTCAAACCTCCTAACATTGCAAACATGATTGTTCCTCAGTCAGAGTCATTTAGAAAGTGGCCAACATTGGAAGATCTGCCATGAGCAAACACCGATAAAGTCTAGCTGAAGACTATAAACTTAGTACTCTTGAGAGGCAACCTAAGTTTTCTTAACCCTACACTTTTATTTTATGTTTGTTCTTGTTTTTAAAATTTAGTGGTAGAATTATTTAGTGTGTTTCATGCTTGGTTGTTGTTGTGTGATCTCTTTGAATTTTTTGTGATGTGGTTTTATTAGATTAGAATTTGTGTGATTTTGATTTCTTCCAAATTGATTTCAATTGAATTCAAATTTATTCTTTCTTAATTGAATTAGATTTAATGCTAAAGTGTCTCCTAATTGAATTTCAATTCATCTCTAATTGATTGCCTAATTAAAATTGATTTATTCCTATTTTTTTATTCAAATTGCTTCAGCCCTAATTATTTATTTTTTAAAAAAAACAAATTGAACACTAATTCTTCTCCTTTTTCAGTGCATCCAGTTTCAAGAGGATGCCTCAGTAAAAGCGAGGAGTTTTGCGCTAAAAGCAGAGTTGGGGTTTCAAAAAAAATTCTTTTTTTATTATTTTAGTTTGTTAGTTTGTTTGACCAACAGTCTCTCTATGTTGGTCATGTTGTCTATGCCGGTCAAATTTTTGTTTGACATTTATGACTATATTAGCTCTACTGGACAATTATATAATGCACACTTGTGTCTTTCTTTTACTCTCATATAATGTTTTCATTATAATTCATTTTATGAATGTTGTTTCCTTATTTTTGGATATCTTTTCCACATTAGGGACAATGTGTATGAAGTTTGGGGGAGGAAGATGTTTTGTAGATACTTGTATCATGTTGATGTTAATTTATGCAATATGCTGGTGCTTTTTATAGTCATTCATGTATGATGAAGCTGGGTGAGTTCTTTTAGAGAGGTAGTACACACTATTATAAGCATGTAATTTTCTTCTTTTTCCCAAAACAAATTTAAATTTAGAGTTTGAAGAAAGGAAAACAAATTGTGTGGAAGACCAAAACAACTCTATAATTTTATTTCTGAGTGGTATTTTTAATTAGACGGTAATTTTGTGGTAAAGCGTCAACATTAATTTTTTTTAATAAATTTAATTTTAGCGAATTGAGAATCTTTTTGGTGCCTTTGTGTAATCTCTAATTTTTTGGAATTGCAATCTTTCATGCATAAAAAAAAAAGGAGAAGTTCAATAAGGGGTTTATATTCCTTGAAAAAAAAGAAAAAAAAGAAAAATATATATATATATATATAAAATAAAAATAAAAATAAAAATAAAAATTGTGAATTAAATAAAGAAAAATATGGTTTATGTTGAAGCGTTATTGTGTGGATTGGACGCACGATATCTCTTCAACCAATGGATCATATTTCTCCATCCAATAAGGGAGAGCGAAAGCATAGGAGGGTGTTATGTGGTTAGGTACACAGGCACACTTCTCATCCCATAGTTTTCCAGCTAGATATGAAGGAAAAGGGGGAGTTGTATGATTAGGCTCACGGGCTCCACTTATTACTGGCCATATCTCGCATTATTAATAATTTTAGTGGCTTTCTTAATCAATTTGTTTGGAATAAACCCTTGAGAACAAAAAAGAAGTATGGTAGAATTGCAATTCAAATTATTAAGGAATGCTTTAGGACAAGAAAATTAGCAAAGTTTTAAAATTGAATTTATTAAAACTTTCTTGTTGCCATTTTTGAACTCAATTACTATCTTGTAAAAATGCTATATTGGTATGATTTTATAAAGCTAGTTCTGGTTGTCTATATTTAAGATGCTTTCTAATCTTAAGCTTTATCTTTTAATATTATTATTTTGTAGAAGAAATTGCATGTTTATTTGAGTAAGTTTTGTAGTTTTCTTTTCTTTTCTTTCTCATGAGTCGGAGTTTTTTTGCTTGAGGGCAAGCAAAGTCTCAAGTTTGGGGAGTGTTAATTTCCTAATTTTAATAAATTAGGATTCATTTTGCTCACTAATATGTAATCCCCTAATTGTATTTTTGTTGCCTTTTTAGTAAAAACAACTTATTTGTTTCCTTTCTTATTGCCTCTTTTGGATTTCTAAATTCCTGCTATTTTGATTTTTTATTTTCCAGCTTTATTCTATTTTCAGATGCTTTTGTAGGATTGACTTTCAGTAATTGATAGGCTAATGAAGTGAAATAAAAAAGGAAAAAAGGAATGAATACTGTAGAGTTTTCCACTGAAAGCAAAGTTTTCTCCTCTATTGGCAAGGATAAACAGTACAAATCGAAAATCTAGTTTAAATAGTTTTTTTGGAACTTTTCAAGGGAAATTTTGAGTTTGGAAAAGAAGGAGGCACCATTCTTGACCTAGAAGCAAGGAAGCTTGTCTTTGGAGCATCCTTGGAGCCAATTTCTCTGCCTCCGACCTCAGACTCATGGATATATCTTTATCTTTTGTTGATTTTTGTTCTTTTGTCACTATGAGTGGCTAATTTTCCATTCTAGGGTTGCCATGAACTGTAGTTTTGAATGGGATTTTTTGTTTCTCTCTACTCTTGTAAACATTGACCTTGTTTTACAATTGTTTTTATTTAATAATTAATGATTTCCATAATCTTGATCAAATTGTGGATTGATTTATGATTTCGCTTGTCTTGAGAGAGAAAGTGAAATTCGACCAATGAATGAAAAGTATGAGTCATGAATCTTAGATGTTTATGGGAATTGATTTGCTAATGATATAGATATATAATCGATATCCTAATATAATCAATCATAGGCTTGGTTTAAAATTGAACCTAGTACTCATAAGAAATTATAGAGAAATTAGGTTAACTTAGTTTAGGTTTGAGGGAATCCTTATAGGTAGTGGTAAGACTTAGATTCTTTTGTACGTCGGTGTTGACGACTTGACAAGCGCACTAATCGTACAAGTAGTATAGTGAAAATTAAGTAAGAGTATCGTTCCCACGAGGATTAACGTGCTAACTACCTGAGAAATTAAATTGTATTAGTTAGACGATTCGAATTTGTATGGTTCTTAACAGAAAGCAAATGAAAATGTAAAGTTGAGTTAGAAGTGAGTTGTAAGTTGTATGGACTCTAAACAAACACAATGAAAATCACAAGACAAACACAATACAATTCACAAGTTTGACACAACCTAGGATTGCTAATTCCCCTTCATTCTTCACAGATTTTAATCCCTCTCCCTCTTGTTCTCACCAGCCATACATGCTAATCTAGGATACGAACATGCTTAGATGAATTCTCTCGAATGCCAACTAAGACTAAACCCAAAAGCCCCATAATTCCTTATGTAGTCTTAGGTTTCAAAAGTGCACAAACCCTAATCTAATTATATGAGGTTAATATCTATATTCCTATGATATTAACGAATCTATCCCCTCTCCCTTAAGGTTTAAGAACTCATACTATTCATTCTATGGTCTAGGTTTTTACATTCCTCTTCCAAGTACAGCAAAACTACCAAACAATCTATTAAATTGATTAAGTTTAATGAAAGCAAAAAGATAAGAATGAATAAACATGTATTAATGGCCAAATGATCACAAGAGTCAAGAGATTTACAAAACCTAATCCAAACTAGGGTTCATAGCAATCCTAGTACAGAAATTTAGCTACACATCATTACAAAATGCAGAAAATAAGAGAAGAGAAGAGAAAACTTCATGATTCCAAGTTGGGTAGAAGAGAAATTGCTTCAATCTTCACCAAAAGTCGGTTCCCTTAGCCTCTAGAGCTGAAATCGACGCTCTCCTCTCGGCTCCAACCCAGAATACCCTAAAAATTCAGTCCAAAATGCCTTTTAAAGCCTGCTGCACGTGACAGCAAAATGGTCTGTGCGCTTAAGTGCACTCTTTTCTCGCTTAAACGCTAATTAGGCAGAAATGACTCTTCTTCAGCATGTGTTCCCCACTTAAGCGCACAGTATTCACGCTTAAGCACGTTTTGGACAAAATGAAGCCTTCAATGTTGCACGTATCCGCTTAAGCGTGAAAATGGTAGAGAGGATCATCTTCTTGAGCCTTGTGCGCTTAGGCGCATGAAAATCCTGCTTAGGCGCATGATGGATAGCTTGAATCTTCATTTTGAGCCCCATTTTCTTCTCAAAGTTTCCACTTTTCATCATTTAGATCTTGGCTGAGGATTTCTCATCTTTCAACATCATTTTCCCAGCTAAAATATCTGTAAAAAAAATTAAAACACCAACATATTTAAAAAAGTAACCCAAAAAGAATGAGATTAGAAGCTCAAAAATTGCATTCTTAACATAAGAGTGAGGTATGTATGCAACTATCCAAAAATTAGGTGTTAAAACCCTAATAAAGGCCAAAAGTATGCCAATATGACAATAATCTCCATAGAATATATATGAATGCTGAGGATTCATCAATCCCCCAAACTTGAACTTTTACTCGTCCTCGAGTAAAGCAAATAAAAACATGTTGGAATCAATAAGTCAAGACAAGCAAAGCTTCAACTCTCTTTTAAAGCCCTCAATCGCTAATTTTCAAAAATCGCAAAGAGATGAAATTTAAGTCAGCCTATAGATACCTTTGATTTTTAAAAGCTTCAACTCTCTTAATTTTTTTTTAAAAGCACTCTTTTACTTCATTTCTTCTTCCACTCTTTGATTTGCTTGTTTCATACACCTCTATAAGCAACATCACTTTTCCAAACTTCATATATGCTATTATTCTCTTGAAAAAGGGGTTAGACATTATTTTTCAGGCTTAAAAGGTGGGGCTAAAGTGGGTAAAAGAAAGAATTAACAAAAAAAATTTTTTTAATAATAATTAAAAGCTCAAAACAGGGATCAATGGGTAGCATAATAAAAGGATGGCTTGAAAGGCTCAATCGCGCAAAGGAAATGCCTAAATCATTTCTCCAAACAATGCACAATTTAGAAATTTCGTTTCAAAAGAGTTTAAATATAGGTTCTAGAGTTCTTAAAATTGATAAATAACCATACAATTAAACTATAGGAATTTTCTATGAACAAATGCACTTAGATGAATTCTAGCTAATTTGTGCTTAAAAATTTTCAACAACTCCGAGGAAGCATAGTTTATTGGATAACTTGAACACAAATATAGACTCTACAAAAATTTTCATCCTAAGCAACAAGTAATCAGCAAATTCATCATAAGGCTTTTACAAGAGACAAATTCCAGCCAGCCAATCTCAACAAAATTAAATAATAGATAAGGCTAGAGAAAAAGTTCAATGCATTCACACAATTCTACAGATCACCAAAATCCTCCCCCAAACTTGAGGCAAACATTGTCCTCAATGGTTGCATAAACAAATATAAATCATATGAACAAAAAGGGATTTGGGGGGCAAGAAAAAGCTAATTAAAATAACTGAAAATAATGGAAAAGTAAGAATCAACATATCAATAGCCAAAATGCAACGTCTTAACCAAAAAGAGACACTAATCCAATAAGTCCAAAAGAACAAGTCAATCAACAAAGTGTTCAAGAACACAAATATGAAATAAAGTTCAATTACAATAATCCAAAAACAGAAATACAACAAAAACATAAATCCTAGCTATCATCCTCCTCAGCTCTTGCTTCTTCCTCTGCATCTTCTCCTTCAGCTACATCTCCTCCTTCTTCTTCTGTAGCTTCTTCTTCGCCTTCAACTCCCCTACTTTGGGATAAATCGCAGCCTTCAGTGCTGATCCCATTCTGCAGAGCCCATGCATTGCCAAAACTCCATTGATAATGCCACATATTCTTCATCATGATCTCAAGATCAGAGACACGCTGATCAACAGACAAAAATGTGACAGTGGGAGCCTGGGTGGAAGCTTGGAAGGGCTGGGAGGGCAACAGGAGGTCTAGGAGTACTACTAGTCGTAGCATCTTCTGCATCAAACTTATCCAGAAGCATTCTTGTGATTGACTTGGGAGGAGAAAGCAAGGTTTCCCCCCTCCATGGGCACTTTCTGGGCAGCACACAATTTAGTTATCAAGTAAGGATAACCCAGAATTTCCACCTTTGCCTGTGCCAAAGCTTCAATGTTCTTTGCTATTAATAAGCCCAAGTCCACAAATTTTCCGTCCATAATACAGTAAATGAGAGTGGCTCTCTTCACATTGACATCTGAGGTATTGGTGGTCGGGAGGAGGTTGGATTGAGACAAAACACACCAAGCTTTGGCCACTGGTAGGAGGTCAACTGTTTGTAGCTTGAGAGGTGCATTCTTTCTACCCAAAATCCATTGCGTACTAGGTTTGTACAATGTGTCAAGCACTCTCTCAGGGTTTGCAGGGATATCATCATCTGATGTTGGTAGAGGCAAATAGCTGATATAATCCCAAAATATCTGTTGATAGTAGCAGCAGAAAAATCAACTTCTACACCTCTAACCATAGTCTTGTACTCCCCCACACCGTCATTTTTTACCCTCCTAGCATTGGCATAAAATTCTTGAACCACTGGTAAGCAACTGGTGGGTTTTTCCATAAACACATACGGACCCAACCTCTTTTAGCAATTTGCTCGAGAATCTCAGGATAATTACCGGGACTAAGTGCAATTGCTCTCTCCCTGACATATTTTTTTATATTAACTTTGTCCTTAAACCAATTTTGGTGCTCTAGGGTTCTAAATTTCAAATTATCAAAAGGAAGAGAACCACTAGACCCAACTTTTTCCTTACCCCTTGACCTCTTCTTGGATGCCATAGGTTTCTTGTGAGAAATTCAACAAAGAATCCCAAGAACAACAAAATATATCAACACTAATCAAAGTCTATGTTCTTATAATTCCAAAATTTTGCCTAAGTTTCAGAAATTTAGCCACTAAGCCTACCGAAATCACAAAGGAGAGATGAGAGACATTACCTACTGAGCAAAAAGGGAAGAAATACAGAGAAAGCACTTGGAGCACGGAGGAAGACCACGGTACACACGTATCCGACGCAGAAGATGGAGGAACCCATAGCGGAGGGACTTCAAAACACCCAAAATCAGGAGAGGAATGGCGAATGTGGCCGAGAGAGTGACGGAGAAAGGATGGATGGATGGTTTTATGGAGGGAGTGGCCAGAAAGAGGCTGGAGATGGAAGGGGAGGGGGAGTTGCGGCGGGGGAGGGGATGAGAAAAGAAGAATCAGAAAATTTTTAGGGCAAAAAGCCCTAATTTCAAATTTAAAACAGTGGCCGCACGCTTAAGCGTGGTAAAACCGTGCTTAAGCGCGACAGCTTCAGCCAAATTTTTCCTTTTTTTTGGGTGAGGGTTCAAGGTCACAGCACTGGACACTGAGGGGCCGTCGCCGGGTGCTGGGGAACCAACGCCTGACGTTGAAGGACCAGCGCCGGACGCTGGCTTCAGAACATGCAAACATGAGCCACTCGCCTAAGCGGGGTATTTACGCGCTTAGGCACAATTTGACCCGAGAGCACCTTTAGAATTTTGCCATACCCCGCTTAAGCGTGACCATTATGCGCTTAAGCACATTTAAACCCGAGAGCAACTCCAGAATTAGCATTTAACACCCTTAAGCGTGAATTTAACCTGCCTAAGCGCGATTCCATCAGTATGACAGCAAAATTTTCAGCATAAACAAGTCTAAATTTTCTCAAATTAAGCCACACTAGCATTTCAAATACAAGCCAAAAGGTCCATCTCCCTCACACTACAGACTCAGCTTCTCAAAAGGATTACATGGGCATCCATCCAAACATTAATGCACAGAAATCATAGAGTTTGTGACCTCAAATACTTTTATCTAATTATCTCCAAAAGTTCCAAATAGGCCACAACATCAACTATCTTCCCCCAAACTTACTTCAGTCAAAGTTTCCAAACATCAGCAAAATTCCCTTTCCTCAAAACAGCAATGAACATCATAAACATACCACAAGGAGAGATAAGCTACAGAAAACATGCAACCACGCTACAAAGCTAAGCAACTAAACTACAGCAAACTACTAACCAAATTTAACTACACACAGTAACTTATGCAGCACAGCAAAAGGTCACAGCCATATATACAACACAACAGCACATAAACAACTAACTATTGCTGAAAATAAAAGGAAGAGTGTAAGAAAGCTTGGGGTGTCTCCCAAGAGTGCTATATTTATAGTCCTTAGCTGGACTTTACCAGAGCTCCTATGCCATGGGTTGGATGAGTGGTAGAGAAGTCTTGTCTCGCTCAACTTCACCACCAAGATAGTGCTTCAATCGATGGCCATTCACTTTGAAACTTCTAACACCCTCCAGATTTGAAATTTCCATAGCTCCATGTGGCAAGGCTTCTTTGACAACAAAAGGCCCTGACCATCTAGACTTCAGCTTCCCAGGGAAGAGTTTGAGTCTAGAGTTGAAAAGAAGAACTTGTTGGCCTGCTTCAAAGGATCGGGGTACTATTTTGCGAGCATGCCATCTTTTCACCTTCTCTTTGTACAGTTTAGAGTTTTCATAAGGTTGAAGATGGAAGTCTTCAAGTTCATTTAATTGCAAGAGCCTCTTTTCTCCAGCTTTCTTGATATCAAAATTTAAGAACTTTGTGGCCCAAAATGCTTTGTGCTCTAGCTCTACAGGGAGATGGCAAGCTTTTCCATAGACTAGCTTGAATGGAGATGTTCCAATTGAAGTCTTATATGCAGCTCTATAAGCCCATAAAGCATCATCTATCCTCTTTGCCCAATCTTTTCTTGAAGCGTTGACTGTTTTCTCCAATATCCTCTTCAATTCTCAGTTAGAGACCTCAACCTGACTGCTTGTTTCAGGGTGATAGGGGGTGGCTACTCGGTGTTTGACACTATATTTAGTTAGAAGACTATCCAAATACTTGTTACAGAAATGAGTTCCACCATCGCTAATTAAAGCTCGTGGCACCCCAAACCGAGAAAAGATGTTTTTCTTCAAGAAA
Organism: Biancaea sappan; assembly: GCA_037074585.1. Classification (NCBI taxonomy): domain Eukaryota; kingdom Viridiplantae; phylum Streptophyta; class Magnoliopsida; order Fabales; family Fabaceae; genus Biancaea; species Biancaea sappan. Next base: position 40,670,129 of record CM073499.1, read on the forward strand.
TTAACTACCACTTTTGAATCATTTGCTATGGTGGGAATGGCTTCCACCTATTTGGAGACATAGTCGATGGCCACCAGTATGTATTGGCATGAGAAGGAAGAGGGAAATGGCCCTATGAAATCAATCCCCCACACATCAAAAATCTCCACTTCAAGAACACTGTTAAGTGGCATTTCGTGTTTTCTTGAGATGTTGCCACTTCTTTGACCTCGATCACAATTTTCTACAAAATTTCTTCCATCCTTAAACAAGGATGGCCAATGTAGTCCACTTTCCAACAGCTTGGCTGCTGTTCGAACACTGCTATAATGACCTGCATAGTCTGAATTATGACAATGCCATAGCACACGTGTCATCTCTTCTTCTGGAATGCAGTGATGAATTATCCGATCAGCACAAACTCGGAAGAGAAATGGCTCATCTCAAAAGTAGTTTCGCACATCATGGATGAACCTCTTCTTTTGATAGGTGTTTATGTCTGGTGGCAATCTACCACACACAAGGAAATTTACATAGTCTGCATACCATGGCAATTGCTTGTCTCCTACTAGAAATAGCCGCTCATCAGGAAAATTTTCAATAATTTACAGCTCCATTCCAACTTGAGCATCATTGCTTAGGTGTGAGAGGTGGTCAGTAACTTGATTCTCACTCCCTTTCCTAGTATTTAGATTTAAATATAATATTTTAATATTCAAATGTATATTCATATTAAGATATCTTAATCTTAAAAATGCTCCCTTAAAAATAACTGTATTTTTTACAATTCAACATTGTATGATGAACTTTATTTTAAGGAATTTTTTATACAGGTTTTATTTTTAATAGAAAACTAATTGATAACAAAAACATAAAGAATTGCATAAAAGTATAGTTCTATTATTTAACTATGTTAAGTTATGCATGTGACTATATAATTTTGTTTAAGTTTATAAAATTGTCTTTTAAAAAATTAAAACTAAGACTCGATCTGAAATAAAAGGACTAATTATGAAATATACCTCTAAATTTTATCAGCTTATAATCTTAAATGTACTGAAGATGCACTAAATATGAATTAATTAATGTCATCTAAACAGAAAAGAATGTTTACCTCAAGAACTAATCAAACCTCAATTAAATTTCGATATGAGTTTTTAAAGGAAGACTTTAGCCTCAAAATGCTTGAAAATACTTTAATTTCGATATGAGTTTAAATTAAGTTGAGCAAACTTCTAGGCCCATAAACGCGGTCTTGCCGACAAGACAAGGAATATTACTTCCACCGATCACATCCATGTTTCTTACGTCACCAGCCAATGGGGTGGCCTCCACGGATGCTCCCACTACATCAGAGCACAGGTGATTCCTCCCCCAACAACATTGCATATGATGCCACCTCACCCTCCCCGATTCTCTGACGTGTCACCTTCTCAGTGCCACTTCGGCCACGTCATCCTCTGTATTCCCCATATCACAGGACACTCGTTCAATCACACACAATGACATCAACTCTTGCTTTTCCCAGTCTTTTCTGCCTCCTTCTACTCTTAACCTCACATCAACCTCCAAACACATTTCTTATTTCTTAATAATGGTATCATCATTCCCATTTTATATACTTGTTTTTTGATAGAATATATTTCTTCAATATTAAGATACTTGAAAACTATGTAATTTTATATATAGGGGGCTTTGTAACCTTTAGTCATTAATTGTAAAGTCATACATTATAATTGAGATAAGATGAAATAAAATTAAAAAAAAATAAGCATAATTTATATATATATATAATATTCACGTAATTTAAAAAAAATTATAATAAAGAAAAAGAAAGATAGAAGGAGACAAGACAAAACTGATAAGGGGACCACATTAATCCTATCAATGTATCATGATGGACGCCCACATGTGGGTGATGGGCCCCAAAAATGTAATACGACCTTTGATAATTGTCGTTTTGTTGACTCATTCTATTTGTTTTTTGTTCCCTAATTTATCGCCCATATTCTGGTTCATGCACCTCTTTTCCCACCTTCGTTATTTAATTCTAATTCCTTGCTTTTGCTATTATTTTGATTTAATTATTTGCTTTTATATATTCATTTTATTTGTACTGATTATTTTAAGTAATTTGATATTTATTTTTTTTAATAAAGTCTCAAGAACAACATTTTGAATGCAAGAAAAACTAATACTAACAAAACTTTCAATCTCTATCATCTCACTCAATTCGAATTGTATTAAATTTATATATACTAATAGTTTAAACCAGTGAAAATGTTATTATGTATAATTAGCTTCGTCAACATAATTTAATATAACACTTGTGTAAGTTTAGTGAGAAAAATTAAATTAAAATTTATAAACTTGTAATAATTTAATCTTCAACTTTTTAACTATAAAGACTAAATTAAAAATTGAGTAAAATTATTGAAAAAACCATTTTTTTATTATTATTAAGAGAGGATTTATTTATATAAATTTGTTTATATCTTTACTATTAAATTTTCTACTAAAAATAAAATATGAATACAAATTTATTAAAATATTAATCATACAATGATCAATTATAATTTTTTAAACACTATATAGTTGTCTTAAATTAAAAAAAAATTGATAATAAATATATAAAACAACTGCAATTAAGTTTTTTTATTATTATGATTTGTGGTTGTTACATGTTCATTTACTCCTGGTCTGTGCATGCGAATATGTGCACGCGAATCACCGCAGATGAAAACATGGAAGATTCCGAAAGTGTATTTCCCAGGTTACCCTTGTCCTTTGACCTCATTTTACTCTTTTGCCATTTTACTTTTCACCGATCAGAAGTCAAAACTCACAACTATGTCAAAAATCAAAATTGAGATCCTTGTAGTTGAATTAAATCTTCTTTTGAGTTTTCTTTTCCGCCACCAAAAGGGAAAAGAAATCAGTAAGTTAGTTGAAGCCATCTTTAAATTAAATGTTTTGAGTTTAGACTTTAATTAAAATCACAATTTAAAAAAAGGAAAAAAGGTTTTATGAATTTGAAATCATGTTGAAATTGCAAAAATTAAAAAAATCTTTTATAAATTTAAATCATTTACAATTACAAACATATAATTTTCTCTAATCTTTTGAGGTATAGATTTTATGTTACAATTTTTCTTTAACTAACATATCACTTTAAAGTTTGAACTCTTTCAATTATAAAATTTAGAGCAGTCTTCTACTTTTATGTAACTAAAGTTCTTGTCCCAAAAGCTAGTTTAACTTTCAAATTATTAAAGAATGTAGTATTGAAAATTTTGTCAAGGCATGACTGATATGTTGTGATAAATTTGATGGACTAACAAGAGCATGCTACATGATGAATGAAAAAGCTTGAAGTGGTATCCCACGTATTGTGTGGCATTAATAAGAATTAAATAATTTTTTTCAAGGCACAACTTTGAATCTGCTATTTCCTTTTATTTTTCCTTGTGAAAAATAATCGGTGATTTGATCATGAGTTCAATTAGGTTTAGGGGTCTAGTTTTAAGAATTTTAAATTTGATAAACATAGATTAAACTTACAATATGATCCTAAAAGATCTTCTCATTCTCTATTTGGTTCCTAAAAAATGCGTACTATATCCATTAGTTCTTGAAAGTCAAAACTGCTATACTCTTTAGTCTTATGTGCTTTGTTTTCTCGATTGACGTGACACATTATCTGCCTATATGGCCGTTAATTAAGAATGGTGGGATTCAATGTTGTGATGTGGGAGTTTAATGAAATGGAATTCAATGTTGTGATGCTGGGATTTAATGAAATGGAATTCAATATTATGTTGCTAGATGTTAGAAATAGTAACTTCAACTAATGTTAGAAATGTTTTGGAATTCAATTTCTGATGTAATAAAATGTTTTATTTGTATGTTAATTGAGTTCTTGTCATCTTATGTATGTTTGAAATTAGGAATGATAACTTAGATTTTTATTATTATGATCAATGAAATGAAAATTTGTACTGTTGTTAGGAATTTTGCCGGAGTGCAACAACATAGGCATATTATGTTTTTGTGTAGCTTCCAACATGTTTTATGTAAATCCTCATTCTCATAGACATATATTTTGTGTATTAAGGACTTTTTAGTGTGGCTCATATAAATAGTGAATGACTTTTTAGTATTTTGTGATATTTTTCAAGTACTAATAAATATAGTTTTTTTTTTAAGTTTTTCAAGGACTAATAAGTAAGTTTTTAAATCTTTTAGAGACTGATTAATCTATTTTGGAAAACGACAGGATGACATGCCACATCATTAGCAAAATGACATCGTTTTCGCTAACCAATTAATACTGTTAAACGGGTCGGTCCGCCATGGGCTTAGAGTTAAACATACCAACCCGTTTAAACCCGTGGTCTTTTTGAGAAGACCAAACTCGCCCATATAAGCCCTCGAGGCTAAACAAGCTGGCCCGCAGGCCACACTTTATTTATTTTTTTTTTAATTTTTTAAATATTAAAATAATATAATTTTAAATTTTTTAGTAAAAAAATTAATAATTTTTTATTAAAATAATATTTATCAATATAAAACATTACATCTTTAATGTTTTGAAATAACTGATAAATTTAATTTTTTATCTTTTCTTTCTAATTTAACTATATTATATTTAAATTTATAAATTTTATATTTATTTTTAAAAAATTACAAAAGTTTTATATCCAAATTTATTATATTTATTGAATATAAGGTTATAAAATATAGAAAATGTGATAAAGAGAGATTATTTATACTAAAGAATATGTTTTTTTAAAAAAATAATATTTTTTTAAAAAAGGGAAATATGAAGGGTTCTGATTTGGCCCGCAGACCACGATCTTTTTTCTCAATACTAACCAAGATGTCATGTTAGGGTTTGATGGCCATGTAGATGGATATGTGCCACACTGAGAAAACATATTAAACAGGCAATTAGAGTAAAGAATATAACATTTTCAACTTTCAATTTTTTCTCTTATGATGCATTCTACCACATCTTAGGCATCGAATTTTATTAGACAAGTGGATAAAAAGTAACTCTATTATTTCTCATAGAAGTTTGTGCACTTTTAAAATCATCAAATCAATTTACGTATCAAAGAAGAAATAGAATTTGATTCCACTGGTTAAGAATATATGTGAGATTTTATAATCTAATCCAATGGGCATTTTTCATATAATGACGCATCCAATTATGTATGTAGCTTAATTATACTAATCCAACATCTTCCATCTTTTTTTTTTTGCATCATCGAATGTCTAAATACGATACAAATGTTGACTAATCAATAGTTGAACCGAGTAGAATCACAATGGATGCAAAACTTTTTTAACCAAATTTCAACGCAACTACATTCTTAGGAACTCAAACTCAAGATCTGGTTAAGTTAGGACAACTACATATCAATTGACTTACACATTTAGTGGTAGCACTGTCAAATGAGGTGAATCAGATCAACCCATCACAACCCCAAAAGATAAACGGGTATAAACAAGTCAGTTGTTTAGCCATGAGCCTTACCAAGACTACCTGCATTGGCTAGTAGTCTTAAATAGCTGTGGGCCACATTATATATATATAATTTTAAATTTTTTAATAAAAAAATTCAATATTTTTAATTAAAATGCAAGTTATACATGTAAAATATTACTTTTTTAATTTTTTTTAAATAATCAATAATTTTATTCTTTTCATAATTTTTTAAATTAACTCTATTATATTTAAATTTAAAAATTTTATATTTATTTTTAAAAAATACATAAGTTTTTATATCCAAATTTACTACATTTATTTAATATAAGTTATAAAATATAAAAAATATAATAAAGTAAGATTATTTATAATAAATAATATAATTTTAGTAAAAAATAAAAAAAATCTTAAAAAAAGACTAATCCGCGGGCTTAAACTGTTTAACTTACAGACTAAATAAATTAATCCGTTTAGACCTATTTTTGAATAAATATATTTTTTAAACTCAAAAATACCTATTTATAAACAGTTTAAAACTACAATTATACTTGGTGGTACATCTTCCATGCTTTTGACCTTGTACATTTTTCAACTAAAAGACTGTAAAAAGGAGCAATGAAATTAGGGAAACCTCAAGAGATGGAGAATGCATGGGAATTCAACAAAGTTGGTGGTTGAACATGTCGCACTTTTCTGCAGTCAAATCAGTTGAAACCACCCCGTTCCTCCTCCTTCTTCCCTTCTCTCACATAGGTAATAATATGTATGTAGCATTATTTACAACTTGGAACTTTGGAATTGAATGTGCTTTAGGTCAATCCAGCCCCACATGTGAAACATGGATAATTTCCTCACACTAACCGTTGAAACAAATTAAGAGTATATTATTAATTTAACTTTTTAAAAATTATAATTATTTTAATTTAATTTTTGTAAAATTAAATTTATTTTAATTTAATTAGACTTTTTATAAAATAATTAAAATAATTAAAATTTGATAATAGTAAATTTTTTATTTAACAATAAAAAAATTAAATTAAATTAAATGTAATTATTTATGAACGAAATTAAAATACTTAATTTTTAAAAAAATAATTAAAAATATAATTTTTAAAGAAATAAATCAATAATTTACTCAAAAATAGTTTCTAATCTAACCTAACAATGAAAATTGGAATTGCCCACTAATTGATAAAAAAGTTAAAATTAACATTATTAAACAAGTCGATTAGACTCTCGATAGACCAACCTTAAGTGAGTTCATGAATGGACGTCCAAGCCGAACCGGAGGCCACGGACCAAATTAATACAATGTTTTATGATTAAAGTTCCTAGGCGAAAAATTAAAGTTCCTCACATTTTGAGAATAATTAAAAGGCCCTTTTGAAAAAATTAATGGTGAACAATGACCAAGGCAATAATTAATATCACAAATGTCCGCCATTTAAGCTTTATGTAACCTCTTTTTAAAAGTAGTCCTCAGATAATAGAATAAAATACTATTTCTTTAATTTATTAGAGGCAAAGAACAAAATATTTTCTCTAATAGTATTTTCGTGAAACATTTGTTATTTTTAAATTCAAATAATTATTGTTACTGTAACTAATTAACGTGAATAACTTTGATAAAACTTAGTACTTCTATATGTTTGATAGTTAATAGTTTGTAAATGTTAACGTATTTGAATTTTATAGTGGTCTTATTTATTCAGTTATTTCTGTGTTAAACTGCATTAGAGACACTTAATGCTTGAATTATATTGATCACTTTTAAATATGGTACAGTCATGAATATAAAAAGGGTTTTATTCTCTTATTACAATAATAAGTTCTCATTGTTTTTTTTTCCTTGTAAAGCCTATTGTTTTTGAAATAAAATATATTATTCGTAAAGTTAATTCATTATGGGTTGATTTTTTAAAAATCAATGAATTTATTTTTCTAAATTAGAACATTTTAAAATTATTCAAGTCTATGTTTAATTAATATAAAAATTATAGCACACAAAATATATGTTATGTATTTGATAATTAATATTTTATGGTGAGTACATAATAATGAATTATAATGAGCATTCTAGAACATAATTTTTTTATATGCACCTTTTGCACATAGGTGTGTATGAAAAATGATGAAATTCATAAATTGTCCCCATTATTAAACTTGCTCCTTTATGTAAATGCGGTTAAATGTTTTGTTTCAATGCATATTTATAAAAAATAAAAATAGTTGCATTTATATATTAGCCACTGACTTGTAGATTTCTTTAAGTGCATTTAATTATCAGTTACTAGTTAATTATTTAACGTTGACTATCATTGATATTTTATGTTGTATTTTTGTTTTGTCTCAACATATTTAGTTTCAAGCAATTAATGAATTGATTATTTCAATGGTGAATTATTAAAATTTTTATATTAATTACACACTTAATGCATTAATTACTATCTAACCATTTCCTAGTAAATGCAATGTAATAATATACCAATGTAATAAACTTTATTTATTTTTGGTAAACATGTAATAAAATTTATTATTAGATCAGTTCATAAGTGAAAATCTGAAATATTAATTAAATGCATGATCCTAATTTCACTTTCAATCTTAAGTTTGTCGCATATAAAAAAAATTATAATATTAATAATTTATCAAGCCCATATTTATTTCTTATTTTTTTAGCTTTATTAAAAGTTTAAGAAATTTTTAAACTTCAGTATCTCGAAAGAGATTAATCCCTACAACTGACAAGAGGTATTTCTTACGAAAGCCAAAAAAAAAATTTATAAAAAGTTTTAGCATAAAATATTTTTATTCAAGTTATTTTTCTACTTGTGGCCCTTTCAAAGATCTATAAAATGTTTGATGTCCAATAGGAAAAAAAAAGGTAATAAATTTTGGATTTAAATTTAAGTATCCTCTTAATGGTAATAAAGGTTTGCTCTTCTTTCAGTGGAAGGAGTAAATTCTTTAACAAATTAAATAAGTGAACTTTAATTAGGTCACCATAACTGTTAATATCTCAAATGCAGATTTCCTAATTAAAGTGAATCTATTTATTAAATGCATTTAAAGTAACAATAAAAAGAAAAAAAAAATGAAACCCCCAATTCTTTTAATGCTACAAGTACCAAATTGCCCATTCACCGTTTACTTCACTTTTTACGGTTTTGCCCCTCTGAGGTAAAAGTAAAACTACCTTGCATACCAAAAGAGCAGGTTCTCGGTCACAACTACCCCATTTTGTTTGCATTTTGTTAATTATTGTCTTGAATAAAAATATAATTTTGAAGAGGCTTTACTTTGATTGAAAATCATGTAATTTCTATTATCAATGTTAAATTTGCAACAAGAAGCAACCTCAAATTGTTTTTACTATGTGTTCTTAGAAATTATTTTAACCAATATTAATACAAAAAGTGATTAATAAATTATTAATTAAATTCAATTAAAAAACCTTTTTTCGTTTGTTTCATATATTCGTACAACAATTTCATATGTTCTCATTAAGTGTAATATGTCAATAATTTTGTTTTAGTAAAACTCCTATTATCTAAATATATTGATCTATTAATCATTGACTGTTAACAAGTATATCTATATGGTATATTTTTTTTTTAATTAAATGTAATACGACAATAATTTTTTTTACTAATAATAAGACAAAAAATGTATTTTATTGTATTAACTCGATGAAACAATTATCTTATTATACCCAATTAATGTATTTATGGAAGTATATTATTTACTAATCATTGACCGTTAATAAATATATATGTACAATAATTCTCAGTGTTCTATTTAAGTGTAACACGACAATAATTTTGTTTTTATTGTTAAGTTTGTTGAGATTTTATCATAAATAAAGGTGTAAAAACAAATATTTTTTGCATGCAAAACTTTAACCATAATTTTTATGGTTTAACCAAAACTCCACATTCTCTCATATCTTTAGGGTTTAGCAACTATTCTACTAAGAACTGAAAATAAAAAATTATTCTTCCAAAAAATAGTTGTGATAATATTGTAATTTTTTTTTTAAATTTTTAGTTCAGTGATAGAAATAATATTTAAAAATTCTAATAATATTTCTTAATTTTATTTCATTAGTATTATTTTTTTGGGGGGTCTCAGACACGCGTGATCCTTGGAGCAGCTTGGCCAATAACCATGCCAGTAAACTGTAAAGCTGAATGTCACCTTGTGAGAATCGCCAAAGAATTATTCACCGGCGCCAAGGGTATAATGGTAAACTCACGTCCCTGGTCTGTCCCTCCGTTGCTGCAAAAAAAACTACGATAAATACCCCTCTCTTCTTCTCCCTTTCTCACCAAACCCATAATTATAAAACAAACTCTCAGGAATTGTCTCTCAACTTCCAAATCAAGTCTCACTGTTCTGAGTTCTCCTTTGAGTAAAAGAAAAGTCTCAAGCCTCACCCACTCAAATCTTCTGAGAAGCCAACAGCAGCATGTGTGGAGGTGCTATTATCTCCGACTTCATTCCGGCGGCCGCGGCCGGGGACAGGAGGGCACGCAAACTCACCGCTGACTACCTGTGGCCCGAGTTGAAGAAGGCCGCGTCCGGCAGGAGGTTCTCGAAGTCGCTGAGGTCCGAATTCGTCATCGACCTGGACGACGATTTCGAAGCTGACTTCCGCCAGTTCAAGGACGAATCTGACATCGACGACGACGAGGATGACGATTTGATGATCGATATTAAGCCCTTCACTTTCTCGGCCACCAAGCCCTCCAAGAAGCCCCTGTCTGCCGGTAAGTGGTTTTATTTTCTCATTTTCCTCAAATATTTTTGGTAAATAGACATATAGATTGATAGATATCTCTGTTTGAATTTTTAAATGTCTGGGCTCTCGAGTTGAAATTCGTTGTGTGAATTTTTTTATGCATTTTTGTTTGTTTAATTTTTATTTTTAATGGAAAAGATGTGTTTGCTTTTCCTTTTATTTGCTTGGTTTTATTTCGCTGAAAATTTTTAATTTGTCTTTTTATTTTTTAATGCGATTGAAGTCAGTTTTGTTTGTGAATGGCATAAATTTTCTTAGTCAATTTAGAAAAATCTAGTAAGGCATTTTTACTTAGAGATATGAAAATTAGCTTTGAAGTTAAATTAACTCAATCTTTTTAGATCTCGGCATCCCCTTGAAGATGAGTTTTGGGCTTTCCTTCATTCCAGATTTTGGTTTACTCTATTTTTTTTTCCTTTTTCTTTCCTTTTGGCTGGGTGTTAATGAACTGTAATGCGCTCTAGGATTCGTCAATTAATTTTCCAGTGGATTGAATTTAGGGATGATTTTGTTGATCCAGTTAGAGATACCTACTTTGCTTGAAGGATTGCTGAAAATAGTTGTATTTTTCCTTTTCAGTAAACACGAAGTTATTTTAAGAAAAAGATTTGGACTTAGTATAGATGATTTAATCTGTGGATCCTATTGGAGATGATTTCATTTTCTTATATCATATTCCAAAAATTATTGTAGGTTCTGAAATTTCACTTTGATTTATCTAGCTTCTTTCTATGTGAAATTGTTGCTTAAATTTATTTTAACTATGCTTCTTATGATAAATCTGTTCTGATTCCTTTAAAAAGTTAAAACTCTGTATTATTGATCTGATTGACTGAAACTTAAACAGTTATGATCTGAGAATTTTATGTGATCGCTCGGCTTTGCTGTCACATTGAATATATGTTGCAAGTTCTTTTGCCTCCATTCTGGTTATTAATTATCGTTGGATGTCATAGTTTCCAAATAATAACTTGTGAAGGGCTAAATTATCTTGCTGGTTGTTTGATGTTTATTAATGATTTAATTCCCTTTCCAATTATTTTGAAGGATCTGTGGCTGTGAAATCTGAGGAATCCGATGAGCAGTCTGAGAAGTCCTCAAAGAGAAGGAGGAAGAATCAATACAGGGGAATCCGCCAGCGTCCATGGGGCAAATGGGCAGCTGAGATCCGAGACCCGAGAAAGGGGGTTCGTGTCTGGCTCGGAACCTTCAACACCGCTGAAGAAGCTGCAAGGGCCTATGATGCTGAGGCCCGCAGGATCCGTGGCAAGAAAGCCAAGGTGAACTTCCCTGATGAGGTCTCAGGCACTTCCTCCAAACGTCTCAAGACAAATGTCGAGAAACAGCTTCCAAAAGCAAATCTGAACTCTGCTCAGTCCAATGTGACCCAAAATTACGAAGTTGGCTCCAATCTGGATGACTACTACTTCTCCATGGGTCTGATAGAGCAGAAACCACAGGTTAAGCAGTATGCTGCTGCTGACATGGGATCCTTCCCCGGCACTAACAACGGGCTCCCAGCTCTTTCACCATCTGATGATGTCACTCTGTATTTCAGTTCTGACCAGGCTAGCAACTCATTTGACTATTCTGATCTCGGATGGGGCGAACGGGGCCAGAAGACTCCCGAAATCTCATCCATGCTTTCTGATGAATCTTGCTATGGGGTGCCAGATGCCAACCAGACCAACAACCTGCAATTCTCTGACTCTCAGAATGTGGCATCCATGGAAAATGATTCCGCCAAGACCCTGTCTGAGGATCTCGCTGACATTGAATCCCAGCTGAACTTCTTTCAGACTCCTTATCTCGGAGGGAACTGGGCTGACGCTTCATTTGACTCCCTGCTCAACGGGACTGCAACTCCAAACCCCATGAACCTCTGGACCTTTGATGACCTTCCTTCTTCCCTCGTGGGAGGAGCTTTCTGAGCAAATTCCTATCAGTGACCGTTTTTTATGTAAATAAAGCTACAAGTTAGTAATTTTCATTACCCTCTGGGATGCCTCTTTAAATTTTGTCATCGTCGTCATTTCAATGGACGATACTCTTATAAGCAATAGAATGAGTTTTTTATTTGTGTCCTGTGTGTTATTGGTTTCAGGATGTGTTGGAGATGGAGTGAGAAGTAAAAACTCGCTTAAGCATATGTGGAGGATATTCTCTGGTAGCTATTGGAATCTTGGACCATGTTTGGTTTTTAGGTGTCTTTAATTTTCTTTTCCTTTCTCAAAGACCTTAGTTTTTGGGATTTTAAAGTTTTTATGTTTATATATAAGGATGCTTATATATGATCTTTGATACATTGCTGATCAATGTTAACTTAGTGGCTTTTGTTTGTGGCATTTCATTGTGAGGCCAACCATTTCCCCATATTGCTCTTTATGCCTCTTTATGGTGCTTTTCCTTTACTTAAATATATATAGAATGAAAGAATATTTTAACTTAACAATTGATATAATTAATAAAAGAATAAATTACCAATTTTGTTTTTCAAAGATTATATTTTTTTAATTTGATTTTAAAAAAATTAAATGTTTTAATTTAGTTCTTAAATGATTATATATATTTTAATTTAATCTTATTTGTTATTAAATTACAAGATTTACTTTTATTAATTTTATTTTTTTGGGTCAAAAGTTATTTTGACAAAGAGAAGTAAAAAATAAGATTAATTTAATCTTTGAAAGATTAAATAAAATTACTCGATCTTATAAATATTAAATTAAAAAATTTATAATCTTTTCAAAATTAAATTAATGATCTATTCCAAAAATATCTGTTTTAAGTCAAACGTCCCTGTGTCCTAAAATTATTATTAGGTAGCTAGCTGGCTGGGTGTTAAGGAAGTTGAATGATTTAGGAGGGCAGCGTGTAGGTCCATACTCCATAGCTTTTCCCATTTTAGTGGGTAAATGGCCATTTTATGATAAGCCCTAATCCCATCTCTTTACTCAATGATTGATTAATTAGATGACATTAATGGTATCAACTTGGCCATGAAAGCACCTTTCAACCTTGCCTACGTTGTCCTCTTTGTGCCTCTCTGTCAGGTCATTATTATTAGACGTTTTTATCAACTTAGATTAGTTTAATTTTACTATATATATATAAATGTGCAAAACAAGTCAAATACAATAATTTACTATAGGATAAAATATACAAAAAAATTTCAACACTGTCAATTTAAGTATTAAAAAGAATAAATGGCTGATTTATTTTTCAAAAAATTATAATTATTTTAATTTACTTTTTAAAAAATTAAATATTTTAATTTTAATTCTTAAAATATTATATTTCTTTCAATTTAGTCATCAATTGACTTTTAACAATAAAAATTTTAAAATTTAATAAGAAAAATAATTTAATCGAGACAAATACAATTTTTTAAAAATTAAATTAAAAAAATTATTATCTTTAGCTATTAAATAAGTAATTTTCTTAATCAATAAGACTTAGAACACCTCGGTTAATTCTTAAATTAACTGCCCTTGCCTCTCTTTTTTTCCCAAAAATTTATATCTCGAAACTAGTGATTGATAAATGGGGCATCATGGGAATGACCCAAAAATAATAGAGGATATCAATAAAAAAAAAACTTTTTCTTTTGAGAAGCTATGCTTTTATATCATTATATTTTCTCAAAATTTGTATAAAATATATTTTTCTTACAATATATATACAATTTTGACATGATCTATTCATTAAAAAATTTAACTTCTTCAAAGCTCAATTCTTTTTTTATAAAACTTCTGGTAAACTATAAGGTTGGTTGTGCTTTCAATATAAGGGTGTGAAATTTTTCAACATCGTCCGACTGAACGACACCTGCCTTTACCATATCTCGTCCAATTGAGTAGTATTTGAGAGTGTTACATGTATGACGCCTGACGGAGGATCCACTTACCAACATTTGGGTGTGCCACAAGTTACGAGGGATGCAGGGAAATTTTAAGTGGGAGGGTTTTGGGGATCGTAAAAGGAATCAAGCTAGGCCTGCTTTTCATTTTGATCACATGGATGATGCAACCATGATGTTCAACTTTGGTGTCAGAAGGATATATTAATTATGTTAAGAGCTCTCGTGATTGTCGTATGTATGTATGTACGTACGTACGTGTATGTATAAGTATCCATGCATCCACGTGTCAGCTGGTGATCTCAGAGACAGAGGTTCCACCATTTGTTGACTTCCTCTTTACTCATAGCTTCTGTTATCACTCCAACACTGTGGGTGACAATACCTGACTCTTTTACCTCTAACCTACGTATCATATACTCTTAATTGTTTCTTTTATCGTTGCATAACCCTAAAAAAAAGTGGTCGGAGAACTCTGCCTTTCACACTTTTTTTTTTTTGTAAATAAATTAGTTTTCACTTATTTAAGGTGGGTTTGATTCTCAACATTTTTTTTTTGACTTTTAGTTTTCATTCTGTCCCTTCTTTTATATTTTAAAATTGGTTTATTATAATTTTTTAAGCAATGATAATATTTTGGTCACCTATGTTTGTTTTACATTTCAATTTAATTCTTTATGTTCCAATAGTTTCATATTAATTCGTTATATTTAAAATGTTTACTATTATGATTTTTTTTATTGGAACCATTAATCTATGTAACAAAATTGACACGTTATTATCTAAAAATTAACATGGCCCATTTAAATAGCTGCAAATTGAATTTTAATGTTCACATATATTTTTCAAAGTGTCCTTATTCTTCCCTTTTTTCTTATGTTTCTTCTTTTGGGTATTTTGAAAATTATACGTGAATACTGATATCTAGTCAGTAGCCATGTAAATTAGTTGTGTTAGCATTTAAGAGATGACGTGTCAATTCTGCTATACATAGACTAATGGTTCTAATGAAAAATAACTAGAATAATAAATATTTGAAACATAAAGGATCAATATAAAACTTCTGAAACATATATAGAGGGCTAAAAGGAAATTTAAAATAAATATAGAGGAAAAAAACCTTTTTTTGCCAATTTTTTAATATTTTGAAAACATTTTTATATAAATTTAATTGTGTTATTTATAATCTAATCCTTAAAATATTTTTCAAAAGCATTCCCCCCCCCCCCCCCCGGCTCAAATTCTAACTCTAGACAGCAAAACGCTCAGATTTGGAATAAAATAATAATATTTGACACACACACACACACCTCTTTGAATGATTAATATAATAATTTATTTTATAATTAATATGACTTAGACTGTAAATTAACTTGATTTTTTCTTTTTAGTTTGATCAATTTGTAAATGATGTGGTTCATATAGTTAAAATGTAATAATACACTTTATTTTCCTGCAAATTTGTAAAAAAAAAAATACCACCCATAAATAATTGGTAATATTGTTAACCTGTTTCTTTTTTTTTTTTGATTTGGGGGGGGGGGGATGTTTCAACATATTTTAAATTACATGCTTTAAGAAAAAAAGAATCTTGAAGCGTACCAAATACATTCTAATTCAAAATTTAAAATGTTTAAAACATAAGCAAATGACGAGAAAGCTAAACTTACTCTTACGTACTGTTTCTATCATTCTGGTTTTGCTTTAACGGATGTTTGACTGATTGAATGTATCTATGTATATCTTGGTAAATTACAGTTCATTTACAATAACTAAGAAATTCATGACTGGAAAAGGAATTTTGTGGCTTGATCCTAAATAAAAAAAAGAACTAACTTTTTGTCCTCATAATTCATATTATACGTTATACTTAGAGATTCCTTTTGGCCACAACCAACCACGTTTGTGCATTATACATGCCAACAAGCGTGATTTCCTTAATGAAAAACAACAACTAGGGAAAGTTTAAAAGCGTCTCAACAATACAGATCAGCTCCTATATATGGTTAAACTTCTTTTCAGCCACTTTTCATTATATAATTTATTTTTAAAAAACTTACTTTCGATTCAAATACCAGGTTATGAGAATAAACCGAAAGTCCCCACTATTGGAAATAAGTTGTTGCTTCTATTTAGGCCTTGTTTTGAGGATTCGGATAAACTCCAGCTCATTTTAGTTATGTTTTTGTGATTTTTAATTACGGTTATAATTGTGGTTATTTCTGCAACACTTTTAGCCACGGTTATAACTGTGGGTAAAAGTCACAAAATCATGGCTAAAAAGAGTTGAACTCTCCAGCTAGTTGGAGCGGATCCGTATCCCTATTTTGATAGTATAACTTATAATTTATTAAAGTTTTTTTTACTAGTATAAGTACTTTTGTATAAAAAAAATAATGTTTAGATAAGATTAAATAAGTAACTTATTAATCTTCAAAAAGTTATTTTTACCTTATTTTATGAAGCTAATTTTTTAAGCTTATTAAAAATCCTTGTGCGAAAGCTCAAATTCACATGATTAAAAAATTATTTTACACTTTTACAAGACAAGTATATACCCAATCATAATTTGAAATTACATGAAAACCAAACTCTTCACGTCCTTCATTCCTCAATCATAATTTAAAAGCGTTTCTTCAAATATATATCCAAACATTAAATAAGTTGATTTAAAAGGAGCTTATGATATAAAAGTTTTTCACATAAGACCTTCTTTTATAAGTGATTAAATAAATTGTTTACCCAAACAAGACTTTAGTCTATTTTGATTATAAAAACTAGGCTTAAGAAAAGATATATAGGTGTTTGTTATCAATTTTTTTAATAAATAAATACGTGATAAATAATTTTTTTTTCAAACCACCTACTTATATACGTGATGTTGAACTAAAAAAAAAAAATTACTTGTCTCATACTTTTTTTTTTTTTTGCTTTTTTGGTTGGGAAGTACCAGTCGTATTTAGGAATCTATTGGATTCCAATTGATCCTGTTTGAGCTAAGTATGAGCATAATGATTTAAAACTTTTTCAACACTAATTTTATTTGTTTATAATATTCAAACTCAAGACTTTACTTAAGAGAAACTAATTATGCATCACTTGAATCAATCAATATTGGTATTTACTTGTCACTCTTAAGTAAAGAATCGGATAGCAAATACTTAAAAGACGTATTCATTAATAGGTCCTGTTTTAATTAATTAATTAATTAAAGAGCTTGAAGCAAATGGTTGCTTTCTGCACAGGTTCTCTCCCCAAAATGTTTTGGTATCATCAATCTAGAAAAAGGAATAACTGTTGCCAATCCTTAAAGCAAGACATCCCATTCCCTCCTTAATCCCATCCAATTGCAAGTACGTAACGCCACTCAATTAACCAGCAAACCCACATATGTCCCTTAACTAAAACCATTTAATTACCCTCTGAAACCCCAAAATGCCAATCTTCAAAAAATGGCTAATTCTTCTAATCCTACGAAGAACAATTCAAATTCAAACTGCTTCTGTTTTACAGAACTATATCCCATCAACTATTTCTCCTTCAAGAAATTCTGCTTCTTTCTTCTCATCTTCCTCCTCATCGCCTTCCTTATAATTGGTCTCTCCACCTTCTTAGTGATCCTCATCATGAAACCCCACAAGCCCACTTTCTCAATTCGAGAAGTTAACATGAACTTCTACGAGATTGATTGCAACGATCACAGTTCTTCTAATAATCAAACCCTAATGGTTTCATGCGTTCTTTCGTTGACCCTTAATGCTAAAAATCACAACGAGTTTGGAATAGGGTTTAGCCCTTCGAGGTTTCGTGTTTACCATGAAGGTTTTCCCATAGGGATTATACGAATTCCCAGGTTCTTTCAGCCTCCTCATAGCAACGATGTTGTTGTGAAAAGTCGTGTGTTGTTGGAATGTGTTAATGTCACCAAAATCTTATCCAAGGCTAATTCACATGGTGACGAGTCAAGAGGCGATATGGCAGTGATGAAAATCTTAGGGGATGCTAAAGCACACCTTTGGTTGCTTCATATGAATGTAATCAATATTAAGGTAAATTTCGTCTTTGTTTATTATTCTGTTTTATGTTTATTGGTTATTTACTCTTATTCATTAGAACTTTATTCCAAGTTAGATTGTAGGTACTTTTTTGGAACAAGATCTGTTACAGCGTGCAAAAATTGTCACAGTTAAAATCATAGTTAACATAGTTATTAGCCATAGTTAAAACTATAACTAACAGTGTGCAGCGCGCACGACTCCTGCTCGCTATAGCAGATCCATACACACTTTTTTGAGTTTGCATTCTTCTTATATATATACATAGGTTTAAAATTATGATTTCTTATTGGTTATTAGGGAAAATTAGATGTAATCCATTACAATTCTAATATTTAAACTTTAACGCATCATACTTTATCATCTAAAGTATCACAAAAATTGAAAATTTCATTTATTAGTTAAAATTAACAGCTTGAAACATTATAATGTTACCACTGAGCTTGCAGTTTAAGTAGTATAGATTAATATACTGTAGGTTGAGGCAAGGCTTCAAGCCTCCTTGTCATAAGAAAAAGAAAAGAAAAGAAAAACTAATTTTTCAAAAATATGCAAGTAAAAGATTATGAAAAAGAGAAAATTGAAGAAGAAAATGAGCTATAAGGTATTACGTAATAAATGATCTTGTAGTTTTTAGATGTTAATTTTAAATGATATTTGTTTTCGATGACAAGGGGCTCGAAACCTAGACCCAAACAAATAATACTCCAAGCCTATACCAACATGCTCAAGTGATAATTTCAATTGATATATTAATTTGACGTTTTCACTTTTTGTGATAGTTTATGTATATGAGGATAAAGTATTTAAAATTTAAGAACTAAATTATAATTAAGAGGCTTACATTTATTATGTTTCTTCTAGTATTTACTTGTTACATCTTTTATTATATTAGGATCGCACCCTGTAATTTTTTGGAGGCACAATTAATTCCTTATTTTATATTAGATAAATAAAGTGAACTGTGTTTGTGGTTTGTTCATGCTTTCAAGTATAAGAAAGATGGCGAACTAACCATGGGTAGAGGTCCTACAAAAAAAAAAAACTAGGTTGATATGAATTAATTAAGCATATTGATTGAAAAGCCTTGAGCTTTAAATCTTAAGGTGGCGTGCTTGTGTTTTATTCATGATTCTAAACCATAATAATCTTGGATAGAAGATGTGTTAATTCGATTATTCTGTATTGGTTATTAGTTTTAGTAAAACTGGTTTGATTTTGATATCTTGGATTCCATATATATAACTGATTAACATTCTATCTCTAGCTTGGTTTAGATTGTGACATGAATGTTAACTTGAAAGAGATTACTTCCACAAATGAAATTTACAGTGCCAAAGAGATCAAGAATCGCTTGGTAAGCATTAATATATTTAATCAAACCCTTTCGGACATTTCTTCCTTTTTTTTTTTTTTGGCCTTTTCTAATTGCTTGATAATTGGGGAAAAAAACTTAAAATCATACCTTTTAATAACGTTTTCAGGCTTATGTGATCAGCAACTCCAGATCAGTCATGTCTATGAAATGCGTTTCAGCTCTTTCCATATAAAAAAAGCCAAGCCACTTCTATTCCAAGTTTTGGGTTTAAAGAGAAAAGGCACTGAAATTTGTATGAAACAATGTATATCCCATTCACTTGTGCTCTTAGTTTTTTGGCTCTTTTTTTTTTTTGAGTAAATAAGCAAATTGATCTTAAAAATGTATTATTTATTATATTTTGTCCTTGAAATTTAAGCATTAATTAGATGAATTAATTCTTATAAGGTACTCACTCAATATAAGTTAGTTCTTTTGTAAAACTAGATTAATGTATATTATTTTTGAAGGACCAACTATATAATTAATTAACATTGTATTACAAATTCTTAATATTTAAAGATTAAATTATATAAAATTAAATTTTTAAAGGATAAATATTTGACTCAATTTTTTAGGACTAATTGTTAATATGATTTTTTTTCCCCTCCAGAGGAATGTACGTTAATTGCGTTGAAACTTGAGAGGTAATGGTATATTTGTGAATCCACAACTGACTTTTTGTACAAGTACTGTACGTTTGGCTGGCAACTCCTAAATTATTAAAAGAAAAGAAATGAAAAGTGAAAAAGGTCATACTTAAAAGTGATCTGCGCCAGTTTCTTTGACTGCTTTATTCAGCAAAATATGAGATTCAAATTTGAAAGTAAAGCACGTGCAATTCATAAACAAATAAACAATTGTGTGATAAACATGGATAATTTAAATTTAGTATCATCAGGAGGCATGCGGATCTACTGTTGGTAGTTCGAAGTAGTTGTTTTCTCTTTTTTTTTTTTTTATGGTCATTTGATTTGTGAATTCAACAATTATGAACCAAATAATGACTATGAGCAATGTATAAACAAAGATGTCATAGGCTATTGGATCGATGTTAATCCAACAATTACAAGACATGATAATAAATCACATCGTTTACTAACATTTTTTTTTTTGATTTGACAATGCCCTCAATTAACCAGAGAACACTGCATGTACAAGTCTATAAACCCATGCTTTGACCCAAGCGGAAATAGAACAATTACAATTATTTGAATGTTTCAGTTCTTTATTAATTATAATTTTAATCATAGTTAATTTAAATTATAGCTAAAAAATATTGGAGCCTCCAAATACATATAAATGATCCTAATTCGACTCGAACCCGCCACCAGCCAACATAGATTTACCCCTTTTTTGAAGTATCAACAAAAGTCATATAAGAGAGCTGGCACGCATAGCCAGCGCCGCCAGGACAAAGATGATTACAAACTACTTATGAAGGAACCCCATTTTTCTTTTTACTCAGTAGTCAATAATAAACTTAATATATTAATATGTCCTTAATTAACAATAATATTCTGTAATTGTAAAGATCAAATTGATGTTTACTTAGAATTTATGAATACATCATAAGGACCCCACGATCACTTTCACTGTTCCATGTCTTGGAATTTAGAAAGAAAAAAAAACTAAAGGAAGAACTCGTAGGTGAGGTTGAAATTGTAGTATGGGCTCTAGTGAGTTTTGCTGTAGACTCGGAGGAGGTTGGTGAGGCCGGGTTCAGCCTAGGCGGTGGCAAGGAGCAGCTATGAAGTTTTACGATGAGAGTGCCAGAGAAGAAGAAGATTCATTGATGTGTCAAAGAAAAAGGGGGAATTCGAGTTAGCTCATGGTAGGTTTCGAATCAGAAGATGGGTTGATGGACCTAGACACATGACACTCTTTCATTGGCTGCGGGGAGGAAAAAAAAATCATGTTAGTGAAATGGTGCGTTTCACTACCATGTCTTGTCGCCGTCGGATTGACATTGATCCAACGACTTATGTTGCCCCACGCTTATCTCATTGATAATCGTTTGATTCATAAATTGAACGATCATAAAAAGAACAAGTACGCTGCTTGTCTTCCAAAGTCAAGCAGCAAATCCACACACCATTAGGAGTGTCCATGTCCATGTTTTATTGGCTTTTAATTTAGAGTACATTATAGGGTTTTACATTTATCTTAATTTAATCATTTTTTGTTACTAAACATTGGCAAATCAATAATTGCTAAATCTCAATTTTCTTTTATCATTGATTAAAAGTTACTGTAACAAAGTGAAAAACAAAATTGAGATAAATATTTTTTTTTATGGACTAAATTGAGATACTTAATCTTTATATGACTAAATCGAAATAAGTATATACATTTTATAAACATGAGAATAATAATTTGCTCTTTACTCTATTCTCATGGGAATAGCATGCAGATATGAAAACACAGTTTTAGCCACAATCTGAGAAATTCTGAGTCAAATAGTGGAAAGTTAAAAATTAAGTAAGGTTTTTAAAGTATTCATAACATGCATGCAAGTTATATCCAATAAAACTATATGTCGTGGAGATTTTTTTTTTCTGCAAAAATTAATCATGTAGTGCTTAAAATGTAAAAGATATAATTGTGTGATATATTTATAATAAAAATCTGATAACAAATACTTAAAATTTGTAATTTAAGTTTTCTAAAAGAAGTAATCATATAGCGCTAGAAATGCTTGCAAATTTAAATTGTTATTGATAAATATATAGTCGTAGGAAAGTGACATGACAAGATTGGGTTGCATGAAACAAAAGCTAATTAATTAGGTAAATATTTTAGTACCGACCCACCATTTCATATATTACCAACATTCAAATTCTAATCAATTATCTCTCAACCTCTTTTCAAAGTTCAAATCATTGCTAATAAACAGTGGTAGATCTAGTACTCCTTGGTCAGGGGGTAAAATATAAATTTTAAAATATTGTAAGGGCTAAAATTTAAAAAAAGTTTAAAATTTAGGGCTAAAGTATAAATTTTTAAAATATTATATTTAAAATTGTAATTTTAGCCAAAAAAATAGGGGCTAAAATATAAATATTCAAAATATTATACTTATAAATATAATTTTTGCAAAAACTTAGAGAGTGCACAACATGAGTCCCCCCTAAAAATATAAGGTTCAAAAAATTTTGGGGGGCAAAAAGTAAAAAAAATTTTTTTACATGAAGCTTTTGAAATTTCATGCACCCCCTCACTGAAACGTGGCTCCGCCATTGCTAATAAATATTAAGGTGGGTGGGTTTAAACTTTCAACTTATTTATGGTTGCTTCAAATAGGTCGCTGTTTTCAATTCGCTATAGTAAAAGTAATTAATCTTTTATAACTTATAAATCTATGTTCAAATTTTCATTAAGAGAGGTATATATATTTATTGTCTGACAATATTTTAAATATGATTGCCTCTAGTCACTACGAGAAAACCTAGATTTAGAGACGGAGTACGTCCCCAGTCTGATGCAAATTCCATCCTTGATTTTAAATTGGAAATCAAGGAATCAAAGACGGATTTTAGGAGGGAAACTTTCCGTCTCTGATTAAAATTCCGTCCCTAATATTGGAGATAGAATATGATGTGTCAAAAGTCCATCCCCAACTTTTTTTAATATATTTTTTAAGGTATCAAAATAATAGAGACAAGTTTTATCCGTGCCTAAATCCCGTCTCTAGGTAACTTAATTTGAATGATGTCATATTTGTATTAGAGATGGAATTTTCTGTGTCAAAATTTCATCTCTAATACCAATTTAAGTGTGACGACATCGTATTGTTGTTAGAGACGAAATTTTTTATGTCAAAATTTTGTCTCTAATATCAAAACTTAATATCCCCAATCCCCTCCTCTTCTCTATGTCTCTGTCTCATTTCCTTCTCCCAGAGCCTCCGACATTCTCTTATTTTCTGCATTTGCCATCACTGTTGCCGGTGTGTTTGCCATCGCCGCCACGAGTACTCTCTCTCTCTCACACACACACACACACACACACACATGCCTTTCCTGTGCGTTTTTTTCCCAATCTGTTGCACACCATTGATTTTAATTTTTTCCAGCTGCGCCGTGCATGACGTGCAATTTCCAATCATCTTCGAAGGGATGTTCTTCACACCTCTTCGAAGGTTTAAGGTGCTTTTCTGATTCTCCCATTTTTTGTTTTAATTTTTTTTGTTCATTGTTTTTGATGTGAAAATTGATATCATAGTTTTATTAAATTATTGTAATGTCCACCACTGTGTATAAGAAGGGCAGTAGTGAAAATGGAGAAGGGAAAGTTACAAGAGAAAATATTGTTTGAGTGATCAAATTCCCTAGATTCTAACACCATCCTCCCCCTCCCCCCCCCCCCCCCCAAAAAAAAGAAAAAGAAAAAAGGGTTTAGATCCCATTGTGTTTAATGACAGTGATGTTTTTGGAATTTATGTGGATTGGTGGGTTAGAAATGTAAAAAATGGATTAAATGGGGATGTGAAATTCTGAAAGAGTTCAAACACAAGGCCATTTTCGCTCATCTTGCTTTATTTGGTAGCCATCTAATTTTGTTTTAGTTTATTTGTTTCATTTAAAAAAAAAACCTCTTGCTTTAATTTTCCTATATTTCTTTAAATTGTCTGTGAAATACCCAAAATTTACTGTATCTTTGTTTTTGACATAGTTGGATGAATCTGCTAAAAGAAGCAGAGCAATCTATTTGGTATCTAAATTTACTTTATATTGTTGTTGCCATTATTATTATAGCTTGGTTGGTATGGGTATGTGTTGTGCTTTGAAAAATGGAGATTGTGATATCTTTATCTATAACTCTTGGACTGGTCAGACAGACAACATTACACATTTTGCCACTTTTATTACCATTGGATAAAAATGATAAAAGCCATTGTTGCCTTTGCCTTAATTTGCTGTATATGTTACTCATCGATTATTTCCCTTTTTACTTGGTATGGTGGTTCATTTTTTATTTGTATATGGTAATTTCATTAGACAAATTTGACAAGATAATATCTATAATAATTAAGATTTGTATAAAGAATTGACTTTTTAGTTTTTCAAATGTATCTCCCCATGTACATGAACTTGCACTACAAGAAAAATCAGAATCAAAGATGGAATTGCATAGAAGTCCGTCTTTGATAGGTCAGAGATGGAAAAAAATTCTGCCTCTAAAGTGGACATCACAAAGAAATAGAGAAGGAAAATATTCTGCTTCACTATCTGATACCGAATATTTAGAGACGAAAATTATTTCGTCTCAGATTTGTGGCGGACATTTCGGTTCCTGATATCGTCTCCAATTTGGGACGAATTTTTTTGTCTCAAATTATAGACGAAAAGTTTCGTTCCTGATTTCGTCTCCAATTTGGGATGGAAGTTTCGTCCCTAACTTTGCTTCTAAGGTTTAGGTTCAAAAAATTAAAAGATGCATGCATAATCAGATAGTTTAAACATGTTATACCAGGTAAATTTTCGAGAAAATATTTAGTGAACAAGAATAGAATTGCAAGCATTAGAGTTAGTGAAAAGATAAAGAAAACTTGCAAGTTATCTTTTAATTTTTTGAAAGAAAAAAATTAAATTAATACCTTAATTGTAGATGAGGTGCATAAATCTACCTTCTCCTTTTCCCATATGCATTGTTTAAATTGTTTATGTGTGTTAAAATGCACATAAAATAGGCTTCAGTCGAGTGAAGGAGGATAATTGTAATCAATGACCTAATTAATAATAATACATATTCTTAATTATGTCATTAATTACAACCATCTCCCCTTCACTTGATGAAATCTGTGTTATGTGTATGAAGTGGTGCATCTTGACATGGGCATCCTTGATATGATTATTGGCAATCACAAAGAACATAAAAAATGAAAAACATCAACATGACTGTCACAAAGAACATAAAAAATTATCAAACTGCACCTAAACTGACGAAGATCTTAAAATAGCTTCACTAATAACATTATCCTTACACTTGGCACAAAGACACCCTTATATTTCCATTTCTCCTTCTTTCATTTTTAGAATACTACAATTAGATGTTTATGTTGACTTAGTTAGATGATGAAATACTATATTTCTCCTTGTTTCAAGTACTCAAAGTTTGAAGCATGGAGTTGGGTGTCACTACGGGAATTACTTGTTTTATCGATAGTCAAATTAGTAGGAAAAATAAGATTTTTAGTAGCAAAAATTAAATTGCGACTAATTTCCTATTGAAAATATTCAGTAGGTAAATCACCAGTCACTAATTAAATTTTGACTAATTTTCTACTGATCAATAAGTGCTTACTGAAGCCTTCTTACTAAATTTCAGTCGGAGAGTATCACACCTCGTCCAACCTCCATGTGCTGCTTGTCTAAGTGTAAACATATATATATATATATACACACATTGATCCACTTGTGCTTGATATCCAATATGTTGAGCTTTTTTTTTTAAATTTGGTGATCTGTTAAAAAATTATAAATTCTAAAATAAATCTGAATTTATTATATTTATATGAATTTTTTACATTTTAGTTGTTATGTAGACTTTTTGCATTATGTAATTTTTTTTATTATTTAAAAAAAGACCAATTAACTTACATTACATATTTATATATTTATTTGAGGACATGCTCAAAAAATATTTTAAACTTGTTATTGCAAAACAAATTATCAATTTACAAATTTTGAAGTAAATGAATTGTTTATTTTATAATGAAAATAAAATAATAAATTTACAAATTTTCATATGAAATAATCTAATCTTTCTCTTTAGTATAACTTTTGTATCTTACTCTTCCATCTTTCTCTGCACTTGATCAGAATGCTCAAAGAAGATAAATTAATAGCTCCAAATAAATTAATAGCTCCAAATAAATTAATAAGTCGTCTTCTATTTCACACATAAGAATCTATTCCTATTTACACATAAGAATGTAAACGTTAAAGATAGTACACTTGAAAAAGCAAGACAAAAAAAAAAGATATTGAACAGAAGAGAAAAAATTGATTACCTGTATGTTGAGAAAATTGAGAACCTGTATAGAAGAAGGATAGTGAGAAATAATAACTTGATCGGAAGAAGATGAAATAGAAACTGATATACGCTGAAAGAAAAGAAAAACTATTAAAGTAGAAGAGAAGAATAATGCGGCACCGAAAAAAATATAGACAAATAATATTAGAGATTTTTTACATGTATTTGTGAACTGTGATATCAGAGAATAGAAGAGGAAGATGAATGAGATGAATGAGAGAGTAAGGAAAATAAAGTACACAGAGAAGAGCGAGACAGAATCTTATATAAAAATAAGGTTAAAATATAACTAAGCTCCTATAGTTTCACTCAATAGAGGATTTAATCCTTACACTTTAAAAATAGAGGATTTCATTCTTGTAGTTTCCAAAACCTCAAAAAATAGTCCCTAGTGTTAGTCAACCATCAGTCAATGGTTAGTTTGGGACACGTGGCAATGACTAAAATGCTTACATCAGCATTAAGTATCACGTTAGCACCACACATGGCAAATTTAAATATATGATATAGAAATATACAAAATAGATAAATATAAATCTATATAAATATTCGTATGATAATTTTAATAACTAATTTAAACAAAATAAATTAGTTTTTATTTGATATATTCATATGAAATTAAATTTTAGTTTGGTCCTTTTTTTTATAGTCCATAATTTCAGTTGAAACTAGATTTTATCTAAAATTTCATTCTTCTGTTAAATTTTTTTTTTGTTTATTCCCTTAGGTCCCTAACTAATATTTTTTCTTTATTCTTTGCATAACTTAAGATCATATTTAGCTTCATATAGTTCCCGAGTCCTAGAATATAATTTTTTCTGAAATTAAATCAACCTCTATTAACTTTTTATTTCTTTCAAGTTAGTCCTTATCATGCATTTTACATACTTTTCTCATGCGTGTGATTTCTAAACTTGCCCAGAATTTCTTCTTAGGTATTTTTAGAATATATTTGATCATTTCCATCCATAAACTAAGCCAACGAGAGACTTTTAAGAATCAAAAGTTTAGTTCTAACACTTACCTCGATTTCCTAGCTTATTTTTCTGCACTTTGTGTTCTCTTTGTTGCTGCTGTAAAGCACTCCTAAACACCCCAAAAGCCACTGCTATATTGTCATATTTTTCTGCAGCAACCCGTGAGCATGCCTTTTTTCTACTGCACAAAACCAAGAGAGAAAGTGAGTTGAGTAGTTGTTGAGTTCTCAATTTAGTGCCATTTTGATGTTAAATACCCTCTCTTTTGATCTCTTTCTTGTTGTCTTGTAATTCTTAGCTCATATTTTGAGTAGTTTAGAGTTTTCTTTGATCTTTTAATAAATGGAGTGATTTCATGATTCTTTTATGTAATTTAATGGGTTTATTTGCTATTTTTGGTGTAGGTTGAGTTGGTAAAAAGTTCATATTAGAAGATGGAATGCTAGAGCTGAAATTCTGAAAATTCTGAATTAATTGCTGTCTCCCACAGCTATAGCGGTAAAATTTACAGCTATAGCGGTGGATTGCTGAAAAAAAGATTTTGGTGCCTTCTTCTCTGCCAGCCACCGCTATAGCGGTGGATCTTCACCGCTATAGCGGTAAAACCTAAAAAAACTCAATTTTAAGCCTTCTTCTCTGCCTCCTACCGCTATAGCGGTGGGTACTTACCGCTATAGCGGTAGTTCGCGATCCTGCACTGATATAAAAGGCTTCAGATGAAATTTTTAGGGTATTCTGGAGTTGGAGACTGAAGGGGGGCGCCGTTTTGGCTGAGAGGAGCAAGGGGAACCTGATTCTCAAGGCTTGGGGAGCTCAATCCATCATTCCACCTCAGATTCATGGCCAACTTCATCTCTTTTTCTGCTTTATGCTGTTTGTTTTCTATGAGTAGCTAGATTTTCTATCTAGGGTTACTATGAACTTGACTCTTGAATAGATTTTACATCCTCTCATGTATTTGCAACCTTATTTCAATTAATATAAGTCTTTCTATCCATTTTATTGTTGCGTTATATGGACTTGATCAATCTATATTTATGCTTGTTGCTGTCTTCGAACTCGGGAGAGGGAGGTGAGAGTAGAACACTGAATAGGAAGGACGAGTGCGTGAACCTTACTAAGTGTTTTCGCTTGTTAGCTAATAGGAATGTTAGTTAATCTCGTTTAATCAAAGCTAGGTTGGTTGTATTAGGCTTAGCCCACACAAGGAATTGCGTAGGAGTTGAGTAACTTAATTGAGATTCGGGAGGATTCTTTTAAGTTATTAGAATAACCTAGGATTAACTTATAGGGTTGAATACGTTGCGAGTACGTGAGAGGGGTTTTGTAATTTCTAAGATAGAGGAGAGGGATTAGTGACCCTAGGCTTTAATTAGACTATTTCATCAGTTTTTGCATTGCTTACTGTTATTAAAAGAAAACTCATAAATATTTACGGTTATTGATTTTATTTTATCATTCATTGGCTAAAGCTATCTTCAATCCAATTGTTTCGTCCAACTAATTCAATTAAATTTCTTGGGTACTTAGTCGCTTAGTCCTCGTGGGAACGATACTTTTACTCTTAAATCACTATATTACTTGTGCGATTGGTGCGCTTGCCAAATCGACTAACAAGTTTTTGGCGCCGTTGCCGGGGACTAAGATTTGTGCTAATATTCAAAGAAATTTAAAGGGTTAGCTTAGACGTTTTCCTTGTTTTGTTTTGTTCTCTTTTGCTTTTGTTCAATTTCTTATTATAGAGTCATTTTTAGTTTTTGCTGTGTTGATTTTGCTGCTGAATTTACTGTCATTGATAATTAGTATCTTCTTTTTGTGCATGCGAGGTACTCTCAATCCTTCTGACCTTCTTTACGAACCTGAGATTGAAAGACTAGTAAGAAGAGTTAGGAAGGAGGCTAAAGCCAGAGAAGCTCAAGTAAGCCAAGCTATACAAAAAGAAATGGCTGAAGGCAACTTGAATCACCAGGGTGATGAGATCAATGCTGGAAATGGAGTTGTTGATGAGCCTCAAATGGGATTCAGAGCAATATGGGATTATGCATCACCTGTTAATGATGGGAATACTTCAAGCATAGTGAAGCCCGCGATTGGAGCCAACAATTTCGAGATGAAAGCTATGATGTTAAATCTGGTACAACAGAACCAGTTTGGGGGAAATTCTATGGAGGATCCGAACAACCATATTGTGAACTTCCTTGATATTTGTGATATGGTCAAGCTGAATGGAGTTACA
Organism: Biancaea sappan; assembly: GCA_037074585.1. Lineage (NCBI taxonomy): Eukaryota > Viridiplantae > Streptophyta > Magnoliopsida > Fabales > Fabaceae > Biancaea > Biancaea sappan. The sequence continues at coordinate 40,699,922 of CM073499.1, forward strand.
GATGATGCCATCCGCCTTCGATTATTCCCTTTCTCTTTAAGGGATGGTGCAAAAAATTGGTTGACGAATCTACCACCGGGGAGTATAACTACTTGGGATGAACTGCGAAGGAAATTCTTGGATAAATTCTTCCCTCCCTCAAAATCAGTAAAATTGAGAAATGAGATTACAGCATTCCTTCAACAAGAGGGAGAGACATTATACAATGCTTGGGAACGATTCAAGGAGATGTTGAGGAAATGCCCTAATCATGGCATTCAAGAGTGGCAACAAATCTCAATCTTCTTCAGTGGATTAAATTATGAAACCAGGGATAAACTGGATACCGCAGCTGGCGGTGCATTGTTGGGCAAGTCAATTGAGCAAGCCAAGGACATTATTGAGACCATGGGGGCTAGTCAGAACGCTTCCATCAGAGCCAAGAACAACTCAAAGAAAGGGATGTTGGAGTTGGACACTCTTCATGCTATTTTGGCCCAGAATGAAGCCCTAACTAAAAAGGTTGAAATGTTGTGTGCTAGGCAACAAGAGCCGGTGAGAGTAAATGCGGTGACTAATCCGGTACCAAACTGTGATTTCTGTGGGGGTGCTCACATTAATGGTTGCTGTGAGGAGAATTCTACAATGGAACAGTTAAATTATATGGGCAGTCACCAGAGAAACCAGAATACCTTCTACTCAAATTCTTATAATCCGGGAAATAGAAATCATCCGAACCTCTCATGGAGTAATGATCATTGTCTCAATCCCATGGCTTCGTCATCATCTAGTAGGCCTTCTCAACCACCCGGCTTCAATAACCAGAACAGAGCCCCACCACCTCAGGTGGAAAAGAAGTCATCCATGGAAGAAATGTTCATGAAGTTTATGGAGAGAACAGAGGTTATAAGCCAAACCCAGGGTGCAGCCATTAAAAATTTGGAAATTCAAATGGGCCAATTGGCAAGTGCTTTGAACAAAAGGGAACAAGGCAGCCTCCCAAGGAATACAGAAAATAATCCAAGAAGAGATGACATGGAGCATTGCAAGGCCATTACATTAAGGAGTGGTAAGGAGCTTCCTAATGTTGTTAAGTCGCATGATAAGAGGCAAGGGATGATTAGTGCAGAAGAGAATGAAGAAGTTATCAAGCCTCAACAGAAGGCAACTGAGAAAATTGATGCTTCAGGTGATCAAGGTAAAAGGGACAATGCAAGGCAAGACATTAGGACTGAAAATTTTATTCCACCATTGCCTTTCCCTCAGAGACAGAAAAAGTTTAATCTGGATTGGCAATATAGGAAATTCTTGGAGATCCTGAAACAACTTCACATCAACATCCCATTCGTAGAGGCATTGGAACAAATGCCTAGTTATGCAAAGTTCATGAGGGATGTGTTGTCAAAGAAAAGGCGCATGAGTGAGTTTGAGACTGTAGCTATGACTCAAGAATGCAGCGCCATTCTCCAAAAGAAGTTGCCTAGCAAAATGAAAGATCCGGGTAGCTTCGTCATTCCCTGCCACATTGGGAGCAACTTTTCTGGAAAAGCACTGTGTGATCTGGGAGCGAGTGTGAATCTGATGCCGCTCTCTGTTTTCAAGAAATTGGGTTTGGGTAATGCTCGGCCTACCACAGTGACTCTACAGTTAGCTGACCGTTCGATGTGCTACCCGAACGGAATCATTGAGGACGTACTTGTCAAGGTGGACAAGTTGATTTTTCCGGCTGATTTTATCATCATGGACTATGAGGAAGATAAGGAAATTCCGATCATTTTGGGAAGACCTTTTCTAGCAACTGGAAAAACTTTAATAGATGTTCAAAAAGGTGAGTTAACCATGAGGGTTAATGATCAAGAAGTCACCTTCAACATGAACAAGGCAACGAAAGCTTCTGATAAGCTGGAGGAGTGCTACTTCGTGAAGATAATTAATAAAGAATCTCATGGGTATTTTCATGATGGGATAGATAAAAATTGTCTGAAGGATGCTGATGATGTGAGAGAAAGAACAAGGGGAGATCTTGGAACTTCAGAGGCATATGCAAAGCTTTGTGATGATCCCCATGAATTCAAACCACCTGACATTGCAAAAATGGTTGTGACTCAGTCAAAAGCATTTAAGAAGCAGCCGACATTGGATGAGCCACCTTGAACAAGCATCGGTAAAGTCTGGCTGAAGACTATAAACTTAGCGCTCTTGGGAGGCAACCCAAGTTTATTGCTTTCGTCATTTTTTTTTTGTTTGATGTGCTGCTATTGGTAAAATTTTAACTGCTATTTATTATTTATTTTGGAGTCGAATTGATAAATGTTGATTATGGTCATGTTTATTATCTTGGTGAATGGCAGTTAGGATGTTCGTAATAGCATTTTGTTTTGTTTTGTTTTGTTTGTTATGTTGTGTCTTCTTTTCCTCTATTGTGCTGATTTGGGACAGTGAGGACACTGTCAAATTTAAGTTTGGGGGAGAGGTTTGTTGATGAGTTTCTTCTTTGAGAAAATTTTGGTTAATTTTGTGCTGTCCATATGCATGTGTAGTAGGAGGAAATTTTTGAAAATTTTGAAATTTGGAAGTTTGAAGTTTTTGGCAAGTCAAATCATGTCAAATGCAATTCTTTTTAAGAGTTACCTCTTGAGTTTGCTAATCTTAAGTTTTCATATTTTGTAAGTGTTAGCTCTATCACTTCAAAATAACAGGAGTTTTATTTTTGTCTCTTTGAATGGTTTTTAGATCATTTTCATATTTATATATATATAAAAAAAGTTCAATAAGAGGCTAGTGAAAAAAGGATTCAATAAGGGGATAGCTGAATGTTTCAATAAGGGATAGGCTCTTGTAATTAAACTAAAATGAGAAAATTGGAAAAAAAAATTCCAAAGGAAATAAGGAAAGTTAGGAAGCTATATCCTTGAGAACAAAATAGTGAAGCCCTTGAGAATCGAAATAAAACGATGCCTTTGAGAACAAAGAAGTAATTTAATTTTGGAAATTTTGTGAATTTGGTTTTATAAACTGTTCCAAGAGGTGAAGCTTTGATTTCAAATTTTCTTGTGGTTTGGTTAACATTTCTTATTGAATCCTTAAGATTGCAAACTCTTGAGTTAAATCTTTTGAGCAATGGTTTGATGAGGCTTGCTTTGCTTTAATTCACATTTTCATATCTTTACCCCTCCTAGTTGCACATATTCATGGTCGCACATATTTTTTCTCAAAATTTTTCTCATTGAAAGTTTTTGCTTGAGGACAAGCAAAGGTTCAAGTTTGGGGGAGTGTTGAGTTCTCAATTTAGTGCCATTTTGATGTTAAATACCCTCTCTTTTGATCTCTTTCTTGTTGTCTTGTAATTCTTAGCTCATATTTTGAGTAGTTTAGAGTTTTCTTTGATCTTTTAATAAATGGAGTGATTTCATGATTCTTTTATGTAATTTAATGGGTTTATTTGCTATTTTTGGTGTAGGTTGAGTTGGTAAAAAGTTCATATTAGAAGATGGAATGCTAGAGCTGAAATTCTGAAAATGCTGAATTAATTGCTGTCTCCCACAGCTATAGCGGTAAAATTTACAGCTATAGCGGTGGATTGCTGAAAAAAAGATTTTGGTGCCTTCTTCTCTGCCAGCCACCGCTATAGCGGTGGATCTTCACCGCTATAGCAGTAAAACCTAAAAAAACTCAATTTTAAGCCTTCTTCTCTGCCTCCTACCGCTATAGCGGTGGGTACTTACCGCTATAGCGGTAGTTCGCGATCCTGCACTGATATAAAAGGCTTCAGATGAAATTTTTAGGGTATTCTGGAGTTGGAGACTGAAGGGGGGCGCCGTTTTGGCTGAGAGGAGCAAGGGGAACCTGATTCTCAAGGCTTGGGGAGCTCAATCCATCATTCCACCTCAGATTCATGGCCAACTTCATCTCTTTTTCTGCTTTATGCTGTTTGTTTTCTATGAGTAGCTAGATTTTCTATCTAGGGTTACTATGAACTTGACTCTTGAATAGATTTTACATCCTCTCATGTATTTGCAACCTTATTTCAATTAATATAAGTCTTTCTATCCATTTTATTGTTGCGTTATATGGACTTGATCAATCTATATTTATGCTTGTTGCTGTCTTCGAACTCGGGAGAGGGAGGTGAGAGTAGAACACTGAATAGGAAGGACGAGTGCGTGAACCTTACTAAGTGTTTTCGCTTGTTAGCTAATAGGAATGTTAGTTAATCTCGTTTAATCAAAGCTAGGTTGGTTGTATTAGGCTTAGCCCACACAAGGAATTGCGTAGGAGTTGAGTAACTTAATTGAGATTCGGGAGGATTCTTTTAAGTTATTAGAATAACCTAGGATTAACTTATAGGGTTGAATACGTTGCGAGTACGTGAGAGGGGTTTTGTAATTTCTAAGATAGAGGAGAGGGATTAGTGACCCTAGGCTTTAATTAGACTATTTCATCAGTTTTTGCATTGCTTACTGTTATTAAAAGAAAACTCATAAATATTTACGGTTATTGATTTTATTTTATCATTCATTGGCTAAAGCTATCTTCAATCCAATTGTTTCGTCCAACTAATTCAATTAAATTTCTTGGGTACTTAGTCGCTTAGTCCTCGTGGGAACGATACTTTTACTCTTAAATCACTATATTACTTGTGCGATTGGTGCGCTTGCCAAATCGACTAACAGTAGTTCAAACCATGAGTTCTTTACAACAATGGCTTTTGGGGTGTTTAGGTTCTAAAAACACCTAAGAAGAAATTCTAGGCAGCTCTGGAAATCAAACTCATGAGAAAAGAATGTAAAATGCTTGACAGAGGCTAAAGTGAAAAGTTAAAGAGGTTGATTTAATTTAAAAAAAATTATGGTCTAGGACTAGGGACCTAGATGAAGCTATATATGATCTTAAATCTTGCAAAGGACAAAGGAAAAATATTAGTTAGGGATCTAAGAGAATAAGCAAAAAAGTTTTTAACAGAAAAATGAAATTTTAGATAAAATCCAGTTTCAACTAAAATTATGGATTATATAAAAAGGGTCCATACTAGAATTTAATTTCATATGAATATATCAAATAAAAATTAACTTATTTTATTTAAATTAGTTATTTAAATTATCATACGAATATTTATATAGATTTATATTTATCTATTTTGTATATTTCTATATTATATATTTAAATTTGCCATGTGTGGTGTTGACGTGGCACTTGATACTGATATAAGCATCCCAGTTAGTGCCACGTATCCCAGGTTAATTGTTGACTGACAGTTGACTAACACTAGGGACCATTTTTTGGGGTTTTGGAAATTACAGGGATCAAATCTTTTGTTTTTAAAGTGTCAGGACTAAATCCTTCATTGAGTGAAACTATAAGGATCTGAGTAATATTTTAACATAAAAATAATTAGGTAGGAGGATGAATATTTTTAAGTGCGCGTAAAATTTGGATCGTCCCACCTGAGAAAAAGATTGATCGCTTTAAAATTTGGACCATCACTGTTTTTTATAATTTACAGTAAATTGGGAAATATGTAATATTGAGAGTTTTTTTTTCTTCATGTAGGAAAGAAGAGAGAATAACTCTGAGAAGAAAAAAAACAAGAGGAAAGAAGATATGAGTCTGAGAGAAGAATAATTTTTACAAAGAGGTCATAATGAATATTTTGAATTTAGTAAAAAAATTTATAAAGTGCACCTAAATTTTCAACAATTGCCACCTAAAGACTGACACCTCAAATTTTCAACAATTGGCATCTTATCGCTATTCTATGTTGTTTTTTATGCACAAATAAAATTGTTAATAGTTAAATAGAGCACACACACTATGTATGTATTTATATGACACACACACACACACACACACACACATATATTATAATATATATATATATATATATATATATATATATATATATATCACGATTAGGCTTTTTTTAATATTCATATTCATCTAATTTAGCAATAAATAATAATCATATCAATTTAAAAATATTAGACAAATCTTCTCTAATTTAAAAATATGCAAGATTAATTTATATATAAACTATTAAGTTAAAAAGTTAATATAAATATTTTAGATTATAAAGTAAATAAAGAAAAATATATCTCAATATTAATTTAAAGGAAAATTATTTTAAAGTTACTCATCATCAATACTTCTATGAAATAGTTAGGCGGTAATGCACTAATTGAAAGATAATAAAAATAAATTAAGAAAACCACACATTGTTATTTGAATTTTTTCACATTAAAAGCATTAAAATTAAAATTATTAAAAATTAAAACTTGTTATATTTTAAATTACATAAAAATAATTTTGAACCATATATATATATATATATATATATATTCAAGGCTATCAAATTAATTTTATATTATATAAATGTATTTTATGTATATGTATGTTATTATTAACTCATATTTATATATATTCATATATTCAAGGTTGTTAAACTCGAGAGTTTACCTAAACTCATAGAAGGAGGTAAATTGGGAATGTAACTCGTAACTCGTAAAAGTTTATATATACATTTTCCTTCAATAGGCTACTATATATATATATATATATATATATATATATATATATATATATATATATATATATATATATATATATATATATATATATATATTCCAACGCAACAAAATTAGAATAACAGAGAGAGTAAGTTAGGTTTCTAATTCCTAAACAAATTTTAAAAATTACATCCATTAAGTATCAACATGATTTTTCTCTTTAAAAATGAAATAATTGAGAACAATCACTCATTCAATATATACACAAACAAGAAAGCCCATAGAACTAAATATTAGGAGTCGTCAATGATAGATTAGTATTTCAGTCCTTGTACATGTAAAGTTAATTTTTCTTAAAATAGAGTAAATGATATTTATAAATATTTAAATTAAATTTGAAAAGTGCAAGTCAACTGGTAGCACCCAAAAGCCTACTACTTCTGACCTTTGATAATTGTTTTGGTCATATTTCCTAAAAAGTAAAGATTTTTTTAATAAAACTTATCTCAATTGGACTAGACTCAAAAAACTTTACAATGATATATACATTTGCTTAAAATGATGTTCAAATGAAAAAGTTATGATTATTTAAAGTAAAATTGAAAACAGCAAAAAGTTTATTGTTTCTGATATATAGTCACTCTTTTGATCATATCTCCTAAACCATAATGATTTCTTTTAACAAAACATGTTTCATTTGAAACTAGACTCAAAGATCTTTTCAATGGTATGTCATTTCTTAAAACGGAATCCAAATGAAAAAGTAATTAGTGTTTAAATTGGAAGTACTGTTCAAGTTGACTCAAACCAACTAGGTGAGTTTGGCCGAGATTGACCCGAGTTTTACCGATTTTTGAATTTAGGACTAAGTTGAGTCAATTTTGAACATAAGATGTGAACTCGTGTGAGTTTATGAAGTAACTCGTGATTTTAACTACCTTATATCAGTGTTTTAGGAGCCGAACTGGCCCAGTGAGTCAACCCAGGACCCGGCGACCGAAAGGCTAGACCACTTTGGGTCACTGTTTTGGACTAGCTGAGACCTAGTCGGGTTTCATCCAGCTCACTGACCTACTGACCCGACTTTCCTTAAAAAAAAAATTGAAGCAGAAGTGCAAAATGACAGATGTTTGCCACCACGGGTCCACCGACTTCGCCTTCACAAAGATCATGCAGCAAAATGACATGAGGAAAATGAAGGATCCCCTTTGAAACTTTCCATTCTCTTCTAGTTTGAACTATGTCCAAATGAGGAAAATGGAGGAAAGATGAAATGATGAACATGAAAATTGAAGAGGGAAGATGAGGAAAATGGAGGAAAGATAAAATGATGAATATGAAGAATGAAGAGGGAGGAAAGACGTGCTGGTTCAGTGGTTCTGCATCCTACACCTACTATACTCTAGCTGGTCATGTCACTTTAATATTATATATATATATATATGTATGTATGTATGTATATACATATATATTGGTTCTGAAAATAAAAGCATTATATATATTGATCTAGTCAAAAAAAGAAAAAGAAAAAGAAAGAGAGAACAAGAAGTCAAAGGATTCTGACTCCTTTTGTGTAAAATGATATTGCCTTGACAGTAATAGCAAAACATGGATATAATAAATATAATTATATATATTTAATATTTGTAATTATTTATAATATTTTAATATTTTTAATTATATATTTAATTTTTTAATATTTTTAAAGTACTACCGGTTGGACCACGATCTGATTATTAACTCTTGAATTGGTACCTCTACTTGTTCAATGACTGGTCTAATTTTCAAAACCTTGGTTTTAAATTTATTTTTGACTTTATGAATTATTATGAATATTTATGACTTTATGTTTGAATTATTATGAATGTTTATGATTTTAAAATATGAAATTTACATATAAATTATTTATTTCACTTGTTTTTAAATTTATTTGTAAAGATATATAAGTATATACATAATTTGTAATTTTTTAAATTTATTTACCCAAGTCATTAATTGACCCAATGACTCGATGGTTGAACTAGTGACCTGATGACTCGGAGGCTTGCTTGAGTGAATAATTGGGCCGGTTCCAAAAACATTGTCTTGTATATATATATTTTAAGAAAATTTATATTTATTTGTTTTTATATACATTGATTATATTTAAATATAACTAATTATATTTAAAAATAGTTTAAAACTATTTAAAGTAATTTAAAATATAGTTAGTTTTACTTTTCAATAATGTTAATATTTTTAAAGTGAAAGATTTCACATAAAAATGTATATTTTTTTAATTTGTTTTATTAGCCCACCACAATCCTAATAATTACATAGAAATAATGATGAATTATTGTTGAGTTCTCAACTTAGCACTATTTTGGGTGCTATTTACCTTCGTTTTTGAATCTTGCCTATACTTGCAATTCTCAATCAGGTTTTGGTTAGTTTAGATTAGTTAGGTTTCCTTAAAGTCTTTGTTGATTGAGTGATTTCATGATCGATTACCTTTGGTCTTTGATGATTTATTGGTTTTTTTTATGCAGGTTGAGTTGGTGAGAAGCGTGTGCAAGAAGATGGAACCTGTCAGAGGAAGAATTGGTTTTTTTATCACCCATAACTATAGCGGTGGTTACTGGAACTGGAGATTTTCAAGTTGTCTTCTCTGCCTAGCGGTGGGTATTCACCATTATAGCGGTGGCTACTGGAGTTAAAGATTTTTAAGCCCGAAACTCTGCCTTTCACGGCTATAGTGGTGGGTTGTGTTTTTTGCACTTTCTTTATTGGTTTAAATAGCGTTAAAATAGAATTTTTTTGGGGATTTTGAGTTCAGGGGAAGCCAGAGGATGCCAATTTTGCAGAGAAAAGAGGAGGAATCCCATTTCGAAGCTCCCTGGGCCTGATTTCCGTCAACCTAACTTCCGATTCATGGAGTTTCCTCTATTTTTTACTATTTTCTATAGTTTTAAGGATATGAGTGGCTAATTCTCTCATTCTAGAGTTGTTATAAACTTAATTTCAAATGAGGAATTATTTCTTTATATGTAATTGTGATTTCTTTTAATTAATACATGTCTTTTCATTCTTCTACCTTGAGCTTGCTATGAACTTGATCAATTTATTGTTTGCACGTTGCTTTTACCAATCTTGGGAGAGGGAAGTAAAGTAGAACTCTAATAGAAAGGGACGAGTATGTGACCTTAATCTAAGGGATTTCACTTGTTAACTGATAGATATACTAGTTGATCTCATTGAAATAATTTTAGGTTGATTTGTATTAGACTCAGCCCATGTAAGGGATTGCGTAGGAGTTGAGTAGCTTAATCTAGATTCAGGAGTGTAATATTTGTCATTTTTATTTTCCGTTTAATTTGATGAATTGTATTTCACAATTGTTGATTTGAAAATGTTGTGTGAAATGTGTGTGTGATATCATAAGATGATGTGATGATGCTTAGATATGTGAATTTGGGCTATGAGCTAGCAATGTGTGATGCTAGGCCATACAGGAACTAAAGCGAAAATCTTAGAGACTAAAGTGAAAGATTTTGGAATATTGTGAAATACTTGTAAAGTATAGGAATAGATGGAGAAAATTATAGGGAACCTTGATGTGAAATAGGAAATGGAAAACAACTTATAAATCTTAGGATGTTAATTTTTTTTTTGGAATAAGAAGTTTGATTAATTTATTCATTGGTTTATTTAAAAAAAAGAAAGAAAATTTTAAAATAAGGCTGAGGTGAACAGTAGATGTATACAGTAGTGGGAAATGAATAATTGTGTTTAATATTAAATTAGGTTGTAAAAAAACAAGTAAAAGATAATGTAAAAATCAAATAAAAGAAATAGTTATTTATCTAACTAACCAAGTCTTTTTAATATTAAAATTAAGGATAATGGTTTCCATATTAAAGTCCAAAGAGTATCTTGAGAAATATGATTTGAACATATTCTATTTACTTAAGGTAATGTAAGATTTGAATAACCAATATTTTTGAATTTAAATAATTAAATTAGTAGGATTATGCATTCTAGAAGGATAGTTAACAAATAATCTAAGTGTATTTTAATTTGAAGTTATATCTTTCAAAAATCAATATTTAAAACCTTAGATTTTGTTCACATAAAACTATGTTGGGATATTCAATTTAATTTCAAAATTTTACAAGAAAGAAATTAGTTAGAAGGATAAGTCTTAGTATATGGATGATAATACATTAAAATAAATATCTTAAACAAAAGCTACAGATTTTCGTCCTTTTCTTTTTTTTTTTTCCCCTCTTTTTGTCTTCTTTCTTTTTCCTTCTTTGAAGGAAACCATAGTAATATAGTATTTTAACAGTATGCTTGAGCTTTAGTTAACTTAAAGAAACTATTTTCAATTTTAAACCTTAAATCCTTTCAAATTGTTTTAAACTCTAAATTGGAAACCCTAGATCCCAAATCTTAAGGCTTCTCGGTTTCCCCCTTCTCTTCCTCCCTCTAGCCGTCGATCTCTCTCTCTCTCCTCATGTTCCATTCGATAGCCTACATACATAACTTCACAGCAGCACATATACATAATCACGATAACACTCTATATACACAACACTGCCAAGCACCTTTCCAACACATGCATCCCACTCACCCATCACATTCCATATTTTGATATACACTCAAATACACCTAATACTCACTGTCCCATATATTCCATAAATCACATACACCACACTTAACCATGTCAAGTCGGCTAGCACATACTTTCACATGCACCCCACCATCTCGTACAATATCTCTCTCGGCCACCATTCAAGAGGTAAGGACGAATCAAGGTATTTCATAAATGATTATTTCTCTTGTCAATTTGTCTCCTTTAAAAGAAACATAAAGAATTTATTTTGACATCTAGACTTTTCTTTCTTTTTTTTTTGAAAAACCTCAGGTATCATAGAACAAATTTCTTTTTTTACATCAAAGAGAAATTGATCGGTTCAATCAGTAGGATTCGTTGGAATCCAGGTGAGTGAACCAACTATTCTTTAATATTATCTTAAATGTTAAAGTGATAGGGTATAAAGATATGTAATAGTCATGGTAGAAAAGAAGGAATTCAGTTAAGGGATTCGGGTTAGAAGCGAAATTAAGAATTTTGTAAAATTTAATTATTGATGGAATTGCTAACGGCAAACGTTAGGAAAAAGGCATGGTTCGTGAGACAAATATAATTATTTGTGATTTGGAATGCTTATGGTTATCCGATGGAAGTTAGAATGATGATTATGTTTATGATTATATTGATGAATATATTGTGGAATATATTAATGATTATTTCGATGATTATTTGAAATTGTTTGAACTTTGTGTGGTTTGGGCGGGATAGTACATTCTCTCATGTTAAGCGAAAAATTTGGGTGATAGGAAGACTTGACCTCTGAGAGTAGAGACAATGATTCCTTCGGTAGGGAGATGAGCCTGGATTTAATCCGTGAGGTACGTTGACCATTACTGATGAGGTTGTGCATCATGGTGGGTTTTGACGAGATTGATTGAGCAGGCTTACGGGCGCTCCCGAGTGTTTTTGTCATTGACGAGTACTAGTTCCGTTGGTCTAAATTATTTGATTGAATTTGCAAATTCTCTGGTAGATGTCTTTTCTTGTGAATTGTGATTTTTGCCTATACTTTTATTTTATTGCTTTTACAAAGTGAAATTTATTAGGGCGGGGATTGGCTCGCTCACTGAGATTATTATCTCACACTCATTGGATTTTCTTTTTCAGATCAGGTAATAGATGAGGGTCTTCCACTAGACGAGTAGTTGCCATTGGACTATCCTATCATTGGGTGGGTCCCATGTTGTTAGTGTTTTATTTTGTTAAGTTTAGGAAGCTCTGTGTCAACTAGGACATCTAGGGGGTCTTGGGCTAGTAAACTACTTTATTTACTGTATTTAATTTGATTTGAACTCAAAGATTTATTTTGAGAAGTTATGATATGGATTATAGTACAAGTTGAGATTTCAATTATGAATTTATTTTAGTTGATGTGATTTTGTGAATGAATGAAGTTTCGATTATTTTATATTAAATATTAAAATTGTAATATGGGAGATTGCAAGGAATCCGGGTAAGTTTTTGGTTCATGCCACTACGGTGCCGAATTGCCCAGAATTGAAATTATGGCAATTTTGCAGAATAATGGTCCCCAGGTCGTTTTCACTCTTGGAGCTTCACTTTTAACCACTAACTAATTGTTCTAAATACCTAAACATTAATTAACAGCTAATTAACACATAGAGGGGGGGGTTTAGTTGTGACAGAATTAGAAAAAATGTAATTAGGAATAATAAAAGCAACAGCAACCAAGACAACAGACAGCAGAGTTGAATAGCAACAGAAGAATGCAATCAGCCTTGATCTTTCCTGGAGATGTAATCTTCCTAGTTCTATTCAGATGCTAAGTTTTATTTCATTATCATTTGATTTTTAACTAAAAAGCCTAGAAAATCTTCTAGTTTAGATTACACTAAAACATAATCAAAGAAAACCTTCTCTGACTACATATTATTGTAACTACAGTAAAGATAATCAAATCATGTAAGAAGATCTTTGTTACATGCCATTTTCATCTCTTTCTACCATTTCTACCAGTCATGATAGATAAATCCTTATATGAAGCAATAAAAACTAGTTGTCAAGCTCATAAAACTCTAATAAAAAACATTCATAAACATAACAGAATAGAGAGGCTTAAAGAATAAGATGAATACTGGAATAAAGTGAATAAAACTTATCTTATAAAGCTTAGGAACTCATATTACATCTCCAATCTGAATCAAGATTGATTACGAGGGATTTTAGCCCTCTATGAGAGCAGAAAACCAGAAAAAAGGAGGGAGAAAAGAGAGGAAGAAACCACCTACGAAAATGCTCTGAGTTATGGAAAATTAAGATAGAAACTAAAGTCTGAAAAACTAACTAAACTAATGCCTTAAAAAGCTGATGGAAAAACTGACTTTCTACCTTTTTCTTCTGATTTCTGATATGGGAGGCATGCTGTTGTAGTGGAGTAGTTGCCTTTTTTAGAAAGTGGTATAGTGGCTGCTTCTTTCATCAAGGTTAGAGGAATGGGATGTAGAAAGTTGATCTGAAATGCTGCAGCCTTGGGTCCCACATGTCCATGTCATTAGGCAAGAAGAAGAGACTACCGAGTCATCCCAGAAGGTGCCACATCAGCGTCCAACTCATCAGGAATGCCATGTCAGCGCCACATCATCAAGAAATCTCCAAAATTAATTCTGAAAATTACACAAGAAGGATTAAATTGAATCTTTAATAATTTAAGTCCCAAAAGATGAAAATAGTTCATTTTCCATCTAAAATTAACTTAGACCCAATGAAACACAAAGTATAATAAAATTGGAGAAATTCTAAAGATGAAAATGCAAGGAGACCAAGATAGGGGTTAATATGTATATAAAAATGCTAGATATCAAATCCCCCACACTTAGTCTTTTGCACTCCTAGGAAAAATCAATTAAAAGCAACAAAGGCACCAAAGGAACACAACAAGAAGCGAAGAAAGTATGCAATTATGAAATAGTTCAAGCTTGAAAAGGTTTAATGCTCAGAGAAAACTAATCTTAGATTTGTAAAAAGTTCAAGTATCATGGCAATTTCATTCACAAGAATGAATCCAAGTAATAATCCACTCACAAGGGAAAGTGTATATGCTCTATTCTCTCAAGTGTTTAAGGTAGTGCACTCATATTTCAACCTATCACAAATTCACTACCATAAGCTTGTCAAGAATCTAAATCTCCACTACTTAAATCACATACATGCTTGAATTATTAAGACTTTACTATGGATGTAAGGTGGGAAAAGAATGATTGAAAGATGGGGGAAATACAAGAAACAAGGTTTAATAAAAGCTTAAAGAATTAAAGAGCATCAATCAAGTCATAAGAAATTGAACCGTGAAACTTGGGTACAAAAATGCTACTTCTTTTTCCTTTTTCTTTCTTTCTTGCTCTTTTTCATGCCTCTTTTGTTTTTATTTTTCAAATTTTTTTTGATCTTCATACAGTATATTTTTCATGAAGAATTGTCAAAATTTTCTTTTCTTTTGAGTAGCAAAACGAAATTTCAAAACAGCCCACAAATTCTTCTTTTTGTACATGCTCAATCTCTTTTCAAAAGAATTTTCTAAAGCTCTTCAAATCCTAAGTTTTTAGGGAAAAGAAAGAATTTGTTTTAAGGTGGAAAAGGGGTTGGAAACACAAGAAGGAAAGGTGGAAGTAAGGCACAAAGTGGTACACTATGGAAACAATGATAATGGATGTCTATTGGCTGAAAGTGGGTAACAAGAACAAATGCCTAATTCATTTCTAAGCATGTACATATAATGTAGCCTGAACAAAGATTCAAGACAAATTCTAGAGTGAAAATCATGATAGGGAATACTCACAACAAAAAAGAGTATTCTTTTGCATAAAGGCTCAAATTCTCACAGTTTAAAGACTACTATTAAAAATTTATTAAAAACAACGTCATTGCCATTTTACTTGAGTTTCTTAGAAAAATAAGATCAATTTATTTTCATGCTAAATCAAATCACACACTTAAGCTATTTCATCATGCATGCTCTCACACAAAAACTCCATCAAATTATTCAAAAAGAGAGCATCAGATTCGGACAAAACATAGTAGCAAGATTCTGCACTGCAGAATTTTTGCGACTCGGCTTTACTGACACAAAAGTGCACCAAAACGGATCCAAAAGACACCAAATAAAATTCTAAAGCTAGAAGACTATAAAGCTTTAAGACTATAAAGCTTTAAAAACATGTAAAGAAAATAGGAAAATTTGTAGCCAAACAGTACAGAAAATTAGTTCAAGACAGCAAAAAAATTTGGACAGAACAGGGAAAAACAGAGAAAACAGCAGAAAATTTTTTTAAGTCAATAACCAATGTTTTCTCCAATTAAATTCTCTCCCCCCCCACACTTAAATATTTCATTGTCCTCAATGCAAATCAGCACTAAACATCACATAAAATATAGAGGACATAAATTAAAAGGAAAGAAAGAAAACGATCTTATCATGGAGCCAGTACACTGTAGAGTTGGATTTCTTCTACAGTTTCTTCTTGAAAGCCCTCATAGAACTTCTTTAACCTTTGCCCATTTACCATGAATTGTTTGTTGGTGGCCTCATTTTGAATTTCTACTGCACCAAAAGGAAAGACATTAGTAACAACAAAAGGGCCAATCCATCTAGAGCGAAGCTTACCGGGCATGAGCTTGAGGCGAGAATTGTAGAGTAGGACTTTGTCTCCCACTTGGAATTCTCTCTTTTCAATTTTCTTATCATGTAGAGCTTTGGTCCTCTCCTTGTAGATGCGGGCATTCTCATAAGCCGCTAGCCTTAGTTCTTCTAATTCTTGAAGTTGTAACTTCCTTTCCTTACCGGCTAGGGTCATGTCCATATTACATTGCTTAACCGCCCAATATGCCTTGTGTGCAATCTCCACCAGCAAGTGACATACTTTACCAAATACTAAGTGGTATGGAGACATGCCGATGGGAGTCTTGAAAGTGGTTTTATAGGCCCAAAGTGCATCATCAAGCCTCTTACTCTAATCTTTTCTATTGGGCTGCATGGTATCTCCATGTTCCTATTGCAAAAGTGTGATCCTTGATAACTGATTATGGCCTTGGGTACACCAAATCTGTAGAAGACATGTGAACGAAGAAAATCTACAACAATAGAAGAATCATCAGTTCGGGTGGCTTTAGCTTCCGCCTACTTCGACACATAATACACAGCAACCAGAATATACATGAAGCCAAATGAAACTGGAAAAAGGACCCATAAACCTCACACATAAAAAATATCACAGAAAAGAAGAGGTTGTTGAGGCATTTCATTTCTCCTAGACACATTTCTAGTTCTTTGACACCTAGAACAATTTTTACAGAAATCACAGGCATCCTTAAACAAAGTAGGCCAATATAAACCATAATCTAACACTTTCCTAGCTATTCTTTGGGGACCAAAGTGTCCATCACATGCAAGAGTATGACAGAAATTCAGAACAGATACAAACTCATGATTGGGAATACATCTCCTAATAATTTGATCACTACAAATCTTCCGCAAATAAGGGTCATCCCACATATAGTACCTAGCTTCATTTTTAATTTATTCAATTGATGTTTGTTTTGATATGCAGGTAATTCAGATGCAACGAGATAATTCGCTAAATCAACATACCAAGGCTCACTAGTACCATGCAAAAGGGAAAAACACTCATTTGGGAAGTTGTCTCTAATAGGGAGATGCTCCAAAGGAAGCTCTGAAAGCCTACTCAAATGATCCGCTACAACATTCTCCGCTCCACTCTTGTCTTTAATCTCTACATCAAATTCTTGGAGAAGTAGCATCCATTTAATCAATCTCGGCTTTGCATTCGACTTCTTTAGCAAATATCTCAATGCTGCATGGTCAGAAAACACAATCACTTTAGAGCCAAGCAAATATGATCTAAATTTATCCAAAGCAAAGACAATTGCTAAAAACTCCTTTTCTGTGGTTGTGTAATTTGATTGAGCTGAATCAAGGGTGTGAGAAGCATAAGCTATGACATGTAACTTCCTCTTTACTCTTTGTGAAAGTACCACTCCTACAGCATAATTCGAGGCATCACACATGAGCTCAAAAGGGAGCTCCCACCATGGAGGTTGGATGATAGGAAGGGAAGTGAGTTGCTTCTTCAACTCATCAAATGCTAACCTGTAAGCATCATCAAAAACAAAATCAGTCTATTTTTGGAGGAGTTTGGATAGAGGTAGAGCGATCTTACTAAAATCCTTGATGAATCTCCTATAGAATCCTGCATGGCTAAGGAAAGAACGAACTTTCTACACAGAAGTGGAGTAAGGCAAAGAGGAGATAACATCAACTTTAGCTTTATCTACTTCTATGCCACGGGATAACACTATGTGGCCTAGAACTATCCTTTGCTCTACCATGAAATGACATTTCTCATAATTCAAAACCAAATTCTTTTTTTTTTTTTCTATGCATCTCTCAAGTACTCTCTCTAAATTTTTCAAGCATGCATCAAATGTGTCTCCATAAACAGAAAAATCATCCATGAACACTTCCATGCAATCTTCTAATAAATCAGAAAATATACTTATCATGCATCTTTGAAAAGTGGCAGGTGAATTTCAGAGACCAAAAGGCATGCGTCTATCTGCAAAAGTACTGAAGGGACAAGTGAAGGTGGTCTTCTCCTGATCTTCGGGTGCAATGTGAATTTCAAAATATCCAGAAAAACCATGAAGAAAATAGTAGTGGGACTTTCTAGCAAATCTCTCAAGCATTTGATCAATAAAAGGAAGAGAAAAATGATTTTTTCTAGTAGCTTGGTTTAACTTCCTATAATCAATGCAAACACGTCAACTGTTTTGAACTCTAGTGGGCACTAACTCATTGTTTTCATTTGTTATAACAGTTACCTTGGTTTTCTTTGGCACTACTTGTACTGGACTCACCCACTTACTATCAGAGATAGGATAAATAATGCTAGCTTGAAGAAGCTTACTTTTCTGAATGTCTCCATGATCTCTTTATCCATGTCAGATTCAGAAACTTTCCTTGATTGAGTTTGCCTATTGGGGAAGGGAAGAGGTATTCTCTGAACCTCTTCTTCATCCTTTTTATTTTGCTCATTGGTTGAGGATGAAGGAACACTTTGCTGCACATCTGATTTTGCTGGTTCAGATTCAAGAGGTGGACCATCTACTTGCTTGCCACTCCTTAAAATGATGAAACTAACATTACCTCTTGGATTGATCACTGGTTGAGATGGCAAACTCCTTGAACCTTAACTTTCATCTCATTGATTGTTGTGGCTAACTGACCAATCTTAGTCTCTAAATTTTTCATATTTGTTTATGTTCTCTGTTGAAACTGGAGGGTATTGGCAGTCAGCTCTTTCATTAAATCTCCATTCTAGTCTCAGGCTTCTTGGGTGCTAGAGGAAGTGCATGGCTAGGTCCAGGTGGATTGTATCTTACATAGGGTGGCTGGTAAGGAAGGGGATTTGGATTTAAGGTATTTCCATACTTGAAGGCTGGATGGTCACGCCACCCCAGGATTGTAAGTGGAGGAATATGGGTCATATCTCTGTTGTTGTAGCTGCATGGGTCTACTAGGGAATATGCCAGCATATGACTCAGTTGGGGTCTCTTGCAGTTGAGGGCACTGATCAATATGGTGGGTATTCAGGGCACAAATACCACAAACTGAAGAAGGAAGGGCTGGTTGTTATGTTCTCTAATTTAATGCCAATTGCCTTACCATTGAAGCTAACTCTTCCAATTTATTTTCTATCCTTTGTTGCTCCATGGGAGGTATCCTCACTTCATTGACAGTAACTGCTACTGGATCATTTAGTCTAGTGCTAAATTGTTGTGCATTTTGGGCCATCTTGGCAACAATTCATTTTTTGCAACAGGGGTCTTGTCCACTAATGCCCCACCAGCAGCTGCATCAATTATATATCTGTCTATAGGCAATAATCTCTTATAGAAATATTGGATGAGAAGCTACTCTGAAATTTGATGGTTTAGACAACTTGAACACATCTTCTTGAATCTCTCCCAATACTCATACAAAAATTCACCACCTGTTTGTCTAATCCCACTGATATCTTTCATGCTGCTATTCTGGAGGCTGGGAAGAATTTCTCTAGGAACACTTTCTTTAGTTCATCCTATCTTGTGATCAAGGTAGTTGGCAGGTAGTAAAGCCAATCCTTGGCTGCCCCATCCAAAGAGAAAGGAAAGGCTATCAATTTGATCTGTTCTTCTCCAACTCCATGTGGTCTCATAGTAGAACAGACAACATAGAATTCCTTCAAGTGTTTGTGCAGATCTTTTCCTGGAAGAGCATGCAACTTAGGCAACAAGTGGATTAGATTAGATTTCAATTCAAAATTAGCATCCAACTCAGGATAATTTATGCACAATAGTTGATAATGCACATCAGGTGCAGTCAACTTTTTAATGGATTGTTCTTGCCTATTTTGAGGCACTTGTGCATTTTGATTATCCATCCCAATTATCCCAGCTGACTCAAAATCAGTTGATTCTAACAAAATATTAGATTTAGACTCAGACTCTACTTCTACTTCTACACTATTGACAGCAAGATCAACAATTTTAGCAAGAAGTTTAGAAACTATACTAGTCCTAATGCTATTGCTTCTTACTAGCCTATGGATGGTCCTATCAATTTCAAGATCAAAAGGTGGCAAGTCCACATTAAGAGACCTTCTCATACACTAGGAAGGGCAAAATTCACAAAAAAACAACAAAAACAACGAAAACATTGAAATCGAAAAAATCAAAAAAAATGAAGTATCTCAGAAAAATCTGATTTTTCTTGGAAAAATCCTTCTCAAGTTGGAGGGACTAATGCAAAAAATAGAACTTAAAAATTTGATCCACAAAAATCACACTAAAAATCACAATTAATTAAAAAAATAAAAAACATTAAAAAATAGAAAAAGTGGGTCTAAACGATTAAATTTGGAAAAATGGCCACCCTGTACTGGGCAAAGCAAAGTAGGGGTTGCAACTTGCTCGAAACGTCGAAAACTAGTGGTTTACCAAGTTTGAGGTTAATAAGAGATAGTTAGGTTTTTCGCCGGCAAGAAAATGACTAGTTTTTGACTAGTTTTTGAGAAAACAACTCAAACTTGTAAACCACGTCAACAACACTGAAATAACTGAAAATCAAACAAAGACATACATGAACAACTAATTAGACAACTTAGAAGTGAATTGGCTCCCCGGCAACGGTGCCAAAATTTTGGTTCACGCCACTATGATGCTAAATCACCCAAAATTGAAATCATGACAATTTTGTAGAATAATGGTCCCCAAGTCCCCAAGTCATTTTCACTCTTGGAGACTCACTTCTAACCACTAACTAATTGTTTTAAACACATAAACATTAATTAAAAGCTAATTAACACACACGGGAGGAAGGGGTTTGGTTGTGACAGAATCAGAAAAAAAGCAATTTAGGAATAATAACAGCAACATCAACCAAGACAACAGACATTAGAGTTGAACAGCAACAGAAGAATGCAATCAACCTTAATCTTTCCTAGAAATGTAATCTTCCTAGTTTTATTCAGATGCTAAGTTTTATTTCATTATCATTTAATTTTTAACTAAAAAGCCTAGAAAATCTTCTAGTCTAGATTACACTAAAACATAATCGAAGAAAACCTTCTCTGACAACATATTATTGCAACCACAGTAAAGATAATCAAATCATGTAAGTAGATCTTTGTTACATGCTATTTTCATCTCTTTCTACCATTCCAACCAGTCATGATAGATAAATCCTTATATGAAGCAATAAAAACCAGTTGTCATGTTTATGAAACTCTAATTAGAAACATTCATAAACATAACAGAACAGAGAGGCTTAAAGAATAAGATGAATATTGGAATAAAGTGAATAAAACTTATCATATAAAGCTTAGGAACTCAGATTATATCTCCAATCTGGATCAAGACTGATTACAAGGGATTTTAGCCCTTTATGAGAGCAGAAAACCAGAAAACAGAAAGGAGAAAAGAGAGGAAGAAGTCACCTACGAAAATGCTCTGAGTTACAGAAAACTAAGATAGAAACTAAAATCTGAAAAACTAACTAAACTAATGCCCTAAAAAGCTGATGGAGAAACTGAATTTCTGCCTTTTTCTTCTGATTTCTGATATGGGAGGGTATGCTGTTGCAGTGGAGTAGTTGCCTTTTTCAGAAAGCGGTATGGTGGCTACTTCTTTCATCAAGGTTAGAGGAATGAGATGTAGAAAGTTGATCTAAAATGCTGCAGCCCTAGGTCCCACACATCCATGTCATCAGGCAAGAGGAAGAGGTTGTTGAGTCATCCCAGAAGGTGCCACATCAGCGTCCAGCTCATCAGGAATGCCATGTCAGTGCCACATCTTCAAGAAATTTCCAAAATTAATTCTGAAAATTACACAAGAAGGATTAATTTGAGTCTTTAATAATTTAAGTCCCAAAAGATGAAAATAGTTTATTTTTCATCTAAAATTAACTTAGACCCAATGAAACACAAAGTGTAATAAAATTAGAGAAATTCTAAAGATGAAAATGCAAGGAGACCTAGATAGGGGTTAATATGTATATAAAAATGCTAGATATTAGTTTTCATCGCCCTTTGTGTGTATATGATTTACAGTTATAATAATTTATATTGTAAACTAATAATTTGATATTTATTTATATTTATTTTAATATTTAGTTATAAATTAATATTTCTTTTAATTAATCTTATTTATACTTAATAAATATTTTCTAATTTTAATCTTTATTTTATCATACATATATTCCTATATATATATATATATATCAAAGTCTGAATTGTCTTTAAAATTTAAATAGTTGAGGCTATTTAAATTATTTAAAATAAAGTTGTCTTGTTTGCTTGATTTAGTTCGCCTATTTGCTAAATTCTAAATACTTATGAAAGCTATGTTATTTAATAAATAAAGAGAAAATGATGTATGTTATAAATATTTATAAATAAACAAAAAGGGGTAGAAATTGATATGTTAATTAGGCTTACGGTGACACGGGATTTGTGTAACTGTGCCAGTCATGTGCCTTAAATTTGGGTTGTGACAGGGAGAATTACTTTAAGCCATAAGATAACCTAAGATTAACGTGTATAATTAATTAGAATCATAGGTAAATGAGAGGGATTAGTAATTTGTAGGATGGAAGAGGGGGATTAGTGACTCTAGGCTTTTACTTATATTAATTGAATTGAATTGTTTATTAATCATTGTTAATTGTATTATATTTTGTTGATTTTATTTCTTTTCCATTTCTTTGAATAGAGTTTCCTTTAATCCAATATGGCTTGTCTAGCTAATGCAATTGAATTTCTTGAGTGATTTACGAGTTAATACTCGTGGGAACGATATCTTACTCACTCTTTATTATTTGTGTGACTGGTACGCTTGTGAAATCTCCACTTAAGTGGAGAAGAAACCTTCATTGGAGGAAATGTCCATGAAGTTCATGGAAAGAAGTGAGTTAGTGTTTCAGACTCAGCATATAGCCATTAAGAATTTAGAGACATAAATAGGACAACTGGCACTTGCTCTGAATAATAGGCTATAAGGTAATCTCCCCAGTGACATGGAAAATAACCCAGGAAGGGAGGGGAAAAAGCACTGTAATTCCATTACTCTACGGGGTGGTAAGGAGCTTCCTATTGTTGTTAAACAACATGATCAGACACAAGGGTTGGTCATTGAAGAAAATAGTGAAAAGTTGTTGAGCCTCAAGAGAAGGCAATTGAGAAAGTAGTTAACTCAAGTGCTAAAGGCAAGGGTGAAAATACAAAGTAAGACATGAGGGCTGAGAATTTTATTCCATTGTTTCCTTATCCTCAGAGGCATAAAAAGCTCAATCTGGACCAACAATATAAAAAATTCTTGGAGATCTTGAAGCAACTTCACATTAATATCCCTTTCGTAGAGGCATTAAAACAAATGCCTAGCTATGCAAAGTTTCTAAAAGATGTTCTATCAAGAAAGTGGCACTTGGGTGAGTTTGAGACTATTGCTATGATTTAAGAATGTAGCGCCATCCTTTAGAAGAAGTTACCCATTAAAATGCAAGATCCAGGTAGTTTTATAATCCCGTGCAATATTGGAAAAAAATTTGATGGTAAAGCACTGTGTGATGTGGGAGCAAGTGTGAATCTAAGCTGCTATCCATCTTCAAGAGACTAGGTTTAGGAAATGCCTGGCCCACCACAGTGACTCTTTAACTAGTTGACCGTTCATTATGTTATCCGAATGGAGTTATTGAGGATGTACTTGTCAAGGTTGACAAGTTAATTTTTTTGGCGGACTTTATTGTCATGGATTATGAGGAAGACAAGGAGATCTCAATCATTTTGGTAAGACATTTCTAGCTACCGGGAGGACTATAATTGATGTTCATAAAGGTGAATTAACCATGAGGGTTAATAATTAAGAGATCACCTTTAACATGAACAAGGTAAAGAAAGCTTCTGATGACCCAGAGAAATGTTATTTTGTGAAGATGATTGATGAGGAATTTCACGAGTATATTCAAGATGAGATGAGTAAAAATTGTTTGGAGGGAGATAAATACATAGGGAAAAGAAAAAGGGGAGTTCTTGGAGTTCTAGAGGCTTATGTCAAGTTTCATAATGATCCCATTAAATTCAAACCTCCTGACATTGTAAACAATGTTGTTACTCAACTGAAAGCATTTGAGAAGCAGCAAAAATTGGAAGATCCACCTTGAGCGTAGGCACCCTGGTAAAATCTGGCTGAAGACTATAAACTTAGTGCTCTTAGGAGGCAACCCAAGTTTATCGCTTTCTTAGTTTTTGATTTGTTCTTAGTTGTAGTTGTTACTGGTGTTGTTGTTGTTGCTATTTGTATATGTTTTTTTGTAGTTTTTCTCTTTCTTGGTGTTGTGTTGTTGGTATGCTTCTTTTCCTCTATTATGCTGATATAAGACAGTGAGGACACTGTCAACTTTAAGTTTGGGGGAGAGGTGTTTTATGTCTTGTGTTTGTTTGTGCTTGTTTTTGTTCGTTAATGTGTAAAGCATAGTTCAAATATGTCAGGTTTTGAAAAATTTAAAAATTTATAGTTGTGATTAAATCTTTGTAAAGGAAAGAGCTGAAAATGTTGTTGGTAAATTAGAAAAATTTGATGAAATTAAGATCTTGGAATTGCTTTTTATAAAGAGCTAGCCTTGTTTTTAATAATAATAGGAGATTTATTTTAAAATTCATTTTAAGGTTGTTGAAGTGTTGAAACTCTTAGAACAATTACTTTAGTTTGAGTTAACCTTTTCTAAAATCAAAAGCACAATAAGGGGTTGCATTCCATATTCCAAAAATAAAATATAAAAAACACGAGAAAAAGATTGATGTTCCATTTTTACAAACAAGAATAATGCACTGGCTGGAGGGAATGGTTTATGTTGAGGCGGTGCTATGTGAATTAGGCACACGAGTACTTTTTTCATCTAATGAACTTTACTTTTAGTTAGTTTTAGAGATTGAAGGGGTAGGGAAGTGTTGTGTAGATTAAGTGCACAGACACTTTTCTCACTTTGAATTTCTCTCCTTGGGTGTGAAAGGGGAATAAGAGTTGTGTGGATTAGGCACATAAACTCTGCTTTGTACTGGCTACATCCTTCTTATTCAAGTTGTTGATTAAACTAATTGGAATTTGGAATGAAAACCCTTGAGAGTGTAAAAATATAAAAGGGAAAGATTAATTCTTGTGATGGTCTTTTACTTTAAGAGGTTTCTGAAGTATCAAGGTGTTTATTTGAGTTTTGAAATAAATCTCCAACTTCTTATTGCAAGAATGGTTGTCCTCTAGTAAAAGTACTTCCTTAATCTAATTTTAGTAGATGGTTCAAATTATTCTCTGCATATTCCACTCTTTTCCCTTGCTTAGTTTAATCATTTTCTAAGCCTGATTGTAAACTTGTGTATTTGATTTTTGCTTTATGTTGTTGTCTGTGTTAAGGTTGATTTGCTTGAGGGCAAGCAAAGGTTCAAGTTTGGGGGAGCGTTGAGTTCTCAACTTAGTACCATTTTGGATGCTACTTACCTTCTCTTTTGATATCTATCTTGCCTATACTTGCAATTCTCAACTCATGTTTTGGTTAGTTTATATTAGTTAGGTTTCCTTAGAGTCTTCATTGATTGAGTGATTTCATGATTAATTACCTTTGGTCTTTGAGGATTTATTATTATTTTTTTATGCAGGTTGAGTTGGTGGGAGGCTTATGTAAGAAGATGGAACTTGTCAGAGGAAGAATTGGCTTTCTGTCTCTCACAACTATAGCAGTAGATTTCACAGCTATAGCTGTGGCTACTGGAACTGAAGATTTTGAAGCAGTCTTCTCTACCTTCCATCGCTATAGTAGTGGGTATTCACTGTTATAGCAGTGGCTACTGGAGCTAAATATTTTTAAGCCCAAAACTCTGCCTTCCACTACTATAGCAATGGGTTGCATTTTCTGCACTTTTTCTACTGTTTAAATAGCTTTAGAACATAATTTTTAGGGGATTTTGAGTTCGGGGGAAGCCAATGGATGACAATTTTACAGAGGGAAGAGGAGGAATCCCATTCTAAAGCTCTTCGGGCCCGATTTTCATCAACCTAACCTCAGATTTATGGAGTTTTCTATATCTTTTACTGCTTTCTATTGTTTTAAGGCCATGAGTGGGTAATTCTCTCATTCTTGAGTTGCTATGAACCTAATTTTAGATTAAGGATTATTTCTTTCTTTGTATTTATGATTTCTTTTAATCAATACATGTCTTTTCATTCATCTACATTGAGTTTGCTATGAACTTGATCAATTTATAGTTTGCACGTTGCTTTTACCGATCTCTGGAGAGGGAAGTAAGAATAGAACTTTGATTGAAAGGGATGAGTGTATGACCTTAACCTAAGGGATTTCGGTTGTTAACTAATAGGGATATTAGTCAATCACGTTTAATCAATTTTAAGTTGATTTGTATTAGACTTAGCCCACGTAAGGGATTGCTTAGGAGTTGAGTAGCTTAATCTAGATTCAGGAGAATTATTTTAAGCCATAAGATAACCTAAGATTAACATCTATATTTAATTAAAATCACAGGTGCAAAAGAGAGAATAGTAATTTTTAGGATGGAAGACGGAGATTATTGACTCTAGGTGTGTAATGACTCGAAACCCAGCTTGTGACCAGCACAGACAGTGTGTTATCAACACTGCCGGAAGCTTAAATTTCTACTACAGGATCATAAGTGGCCTATTTAATTACAGAGTACACTTGAGAAATATAATAAAAATAAATTATCTTATCCCAAACAATGGGGAGGCATCCTCGATTTGCGAGCCCTCAACCTAACCGTCCTGCATACCTACAACTATGAAGGGGTGAGTCTAAATTACATACTCACCATTGTTAGCCCTAGACTACATAAATATATAGAATATATATATAACCCATTTAGGAATTTATCTCGCATGGCACCAAGCTGTTCGAAGACACGCATATGGTATCATGTCCCATCATATACTCCTCCAAACACACACATATACACACCACACATTAAATGCATGGATCCTTGTGGGATCCATGCTTCCAATGCCCATAACCCTACTCAAGGGTTCATGCTCCCATTCTACATTTCAAGAGGTTAATCAACGTAGATTTACTTTTCCACGGATTATCACTCAAGAAATCTCATTATGTATCTGGCCTCTTGGGTCATATCCATAACCATAACATACGTATAGTCTCTCGGATCATGCCCTTAGCTAGCATATATATCCTACACACAAATAAACCACCACACACACAATACATTATGCAAATGAATGAGATGCAATGCATATCCCATTATTTTCTATGCATACCTATTGACACCAATTTACAGGATTACACAATGGGTATGCTTCTCGCTCTGTTTCCACAAATTCCATAATATAAATATGTAAATGAAAATATACAATGCATCTACACAAACACCACAACCAATCCACTATTCCCATCTACATATTCCACACAATAATCCCAAATAATCCCCAGTACGTACCTCACATATAATACATTTAACAAATAAATATATATATCCATACAAAGGAGAGCTAGATCCCTCATCTGGATTCCATACTCTCTTGGCTCTTACCTTGTGCTTCGACCATCCCTCTTAAATAACAAGGCAAAATCATCAGGGTTACAAAATAGAGAACTTCCTTATTACTAATCCCAACCTTTCACCACTTCTTCAATCATAACTCTTAACTAGTAATGAATATATGTATGAAACTTATACCATTAGAAACTAGACTCAAAAACTTTCTAACGATATAAAGTTTGCTAAAAACGGAGTCCGAATGAGAGAGTTGTGGTAGTTTGAAGAACAGCCCCAGAACACTCAGAATGCTTGTGCATGGGCACCACAAACGTGCCTGGCGTCTAGGTGCCAAGGTCATCTTTTTCCCCAAATCCTCTGAAACTAGGCGCCTGGGGTCCATAATCATGTTCTTTACGATTTCTTCTTGGATTTGGCTCAGATTCAACCAAATCTCCACCGTTTTTCATGATTTCTTCCATGGGACTTCATCTTTGGTGTCTAAGGAGGATTTAGACACCAAAAGCCTCGATTTTAATCTAGAAATGAAATCAGAATCTCGATTTGACCCTAAATATCCTTAACACTAGAAACTAGGGAAAAACTTGAGAAATATGAATTCCTACCTTGATTCCTTGCTTTTCTACCTTGCTTAGCTCCTATAGGCTCGCTTCATCGCCTGAAGCTCTATTGAAGGATTTGAGTGGAGAGAGAGAGTAGAGAGAAAGAAGAGAGAAAGAGAGGAGAGAGAGAAGATAGGAGGAAATGAGGAAAAAGGGGCGAGACCACATATATATACTCACCCATGGTAAAATTACTATTTTATTCTCTAGTCAACCTTGGTCAAGACTGATAAGAGTAAATCCGTAATATCCCACCTCGGGTGTTTCTAAATCCTAGGTGCCCCACAATTTTTCTTATTTTACTTTCGTCCCTCCCTGAGTTCAACTAGTCTCGTAACTCCTTCAATGTCCTCGGTACCATCTATACACTCCTCCACTCTCTACCACTCAATATTCAACAACCTTGCCACTTCTAAACCTCATATTTTCCTTCCTACGCAACGAAAAATTTCCTTCGCCCAAATTATTCTATAAAATTAGTTTTACATAATACCCAAAAATCTCAAATTTTTTGGGGTATTACACTAGGCTCTTACTTATATGAATTTAATCGAATCATTTGTTAGTCGTTGTGAATTGCATTTTATTTTGCTGATTTTATTACTTTTTTGATTCTTTGAATAGAGCTACCTTTAATCCAATCTAGCTTGTCTAAGTAATGCAATTGAAATTCTTGAGTAATTTAGTGAGTTTGTCCTTATGGGAACGATATCTTACTCACTGATTGATGCACTTGCCAAATCACTAACAAGTACTAAAGGTTATAGAGTATGAGTATTTGTATTAGTTTAAAATTTTAGGATCTTATGGTTACAAAATTAATGGTTCTAAATTTAGGATCTTATTAGCCCACAACAATCTTGATAATTTTATAGAAATAATGGTGATGACTGATGATTAATTTTGAATTACTAAAGTTAAGAATTATAGACTATGAATATTTGTATGAGTTTAATGTTTTTGGATCTTATGGTTTACAAGACTAATGGTTCTTAATTTTGGATCTTAGTTATAAGCAATGTTATGGAACTGGCCTGGTTATTAGCCCCAGATTGGACTTTAGGTCACTGGTTAAAGTGCTAGATCACTGAGTTAATTGTTGATATAGATAAATAAATTTTAAAAAATAAAAAATATATATCTATATATCTTTTACAAATAAATTCAAAAATAAATAAAATAAATAATGCATATGGGAATTTCACACTTTAAAGTCATAAACATCTATAATAATTCAAACATAATGTTATAAATATTCATAAAATTGTTAGGGCAATAGATGACCAATAGAAAGATAATAAGAAGAAGTTAAGAAAGACATATTGTTGTGTGCATTCTTTTTAATTAAAAGAGCTTAAAGTATAAAAAAAATTAAAATTAGTTATTACATTCACTTAATAATAATCAATAAATATGTAAGATTATTAGATTATAAAATAAAAAACATTAATAGCTCAAGCAAGAGTTGCTTGTAGCCCTTATATATTTTTTAAATATATATAACTTTAATTTTAATATATATAACTAATTATCTTTAAAAATTTTTAAAAATATTTAAATTAGTTTAAAATATTATTAATTTTATTTTTAAAATAATTTTAATACTTTTAAAGTGAAAGATTTCACACAAAATGATATGTTTTTCTTTATTTTTTATTTACCCATTACTACCCAGATAATTTTATAGAAGTAATGGTGATGAGTAATTTTAAATTATTAAGGTTGATGGTTATAAATTATGAGTGTTTTTATTATCAAAATAAATATGAGAGATGAAAAATGTAATTTTACGTATATATATATATATATATATATCTTCATTTGATTTTATTTTTTTGTACTTTATATTCTTTCTTGTTTTTATGTGATAAATGGAAATATTTAATAAGTTAAAATAAAGAATAGAATTTTTTAATATGAATTGTCATTACATTCATTATATAATAACTTATTGATATACAAGATTGATTCATTTATAAAATATTAAGTTAAACAGTTAATAGAAATTGTTGGATTAAAAATGAATTTATGAAAAAAAATTTAATTATTAAATCAAATATAAATTATTTTAAAATTATTATTATCAATACTTCTGTGAAATTCTTAAGCAGTGATGGGCCGATAGAAAGATAACAAGAAAAATTAAAATTAATTATATTTTAAATTACTAAAGATAATTTTAAATTCTTTTTAGAAAATTATTTTAAAAAGTAAAAATTTGACAAAAATATTTATCAGACCAAATCTTATATATATATATATATTGTAAAAAAATAATATATCTTCCATAATTTATATTTTATATAGTATAAAGTTATATGATATATATATATATATATATATAATATTTTATATAATATAATGTTATATATATATATGCTCGAGAATAAGTTTCTCGAGCAATTTATATATATATATATATATATATATTTACATATAATATAAGATAATATAATTATATATATATATATATAAATTATTATATATTATTATATTATAAACACACATTGTGTATATATCATATATAATTTAATAAAATATAATATATAAAACATTTATATATATATATATATATATATATTTAATAGTCAAGTTTTTTTATTATTCATATTCATCTAATTTAATAATAAATGATAATGAACTTATGAAGTAGAATTTAATTAGTATTTCAAATATAAGTTATTTTAAAATTACTCATTATCAATATTTCTATGAAATTCTTAGGAAGTGGTAGGCCAATCCTTATTGTGTGAAATCGTTCTAATTTGAAAAATTAAAATCGTCAAAAACTAAAATTATTTATAATTTAAATTACTAAAATAATTTTAAAGTTTGTTTTAAAAAAATTATTTAAAAAAAAAATTGACGTAATATTTATACACACACACCCATATATATATATATATTAAAAGAATAATATATATATATATATATATATATATATATATATACTCAAGCAACACAGCTCAAGAAATACAATCTCGAGCAACTTTGTTGCTCAAGGTTGTGTATATATATAGTATAATATATATTATATATTATATATTATATATCGCTAGCTACACATGTGCTCGAGACATATAGTGTGCTCTTGTATTTTTTTTTGGCTTTTTTATTTTTTATATATGTAAAATTTTATGTTTTCTTAGTTATAATATTTATTTTTTAACATAATAATAAATAATAAAAATATTATATAAATCTTTTTTTATTTTACAACAACTTTACTCAAATAAGGAAATTTTTTAAAAATATACTTCTTATAAAAAATTTATAAGAAGCACTCATAATTCTTATAAAATCCTTTTACATGTTCTCATCAACAAAAAAATTGTATATAAAACACAAAACAACAAGTTTTAAATATGTTGATTGCTTGAGAGTGTCTCCTGAGAACAGAGTGCTCGAGAGATGTTCATATCCTAATTTACTAAGTTAGGATCCCTTTTCACGATTATTCATATCTCCTTTAGTTAATATCTGAATTTACTAAATTAGGATCCCTTTTCATGATCACTTATAGCTCCTTTAGTGCTTATTTGTTGTCTTTTTAGTAAAATAACTCTAATTTCCTTTAAGTGTTTAATTTGTTTTTAATTTTTAGATTTGAGGAGGTTAACTTTTCTTTTTTTGCTAATAATTGTTATTTTTGTGTGTTTTTATAGGGTTGAGTAAAGACATGTGGAATGATGAAGAGCAAATTTGGTCCCTTTTTTTTTTAAGAAAATGTTGTCTATGCATTTTCGCTAAAGCGAGATGGTACAACAGCAGTTACAAATTTTGAAGCTTTAAATAGAATTTTTAGAATCTTTTCTAGGTATTTTTAGTTGAGGATAGTAAAAGGACGTCATTGTTGACCAAGGAGCAAGGAGCTTGACCTTGGAGCATGATCGGAGCCATTTTCCACCATCACCCTCTTGGATTCATGCTTTCTTCATCTTCTTTTAATAACTTTTGCTCTTTTACCACCATAGGTGGCTAGTTTTCTTATCCAGGGTTGCTACGAACTCTTTTTGTGAATAACATGATGAACGTTCTTTGTAACTTTGTTCTTTATCAATGAATTACATGTTTTCTCATTCGTTTATGTTTTTCTTTCCATATCTCTGATCAATTTATAGTATTGCTTAATGCTTCATCTGAACTTTGGTGAAGGAAGTGAGAGTAGACTGTATGTGAGATAAGTGAGCCTTCGATTCTAAATTTAGGAATGGGGTATGTTAATTGCATAGGAATATAATAATTAACCTCAATTAATCGATAATAGGATTTGTTCGATAATCAACCTAACTAAGATAAGGGATTGTGTTTTATTAGGAAAGCTTAGCTGAGATTCGAGAGAATTTGTTTAAGCATAGTATGATCCTTAAATTAGCTTGTAGTTCGTGATAAAAGCATAGGAAAGAGAGAGTTAGCATATTCTAGGAGGAAATAGAGGGGATTGCGACTCTAGGTTCCGTTTTGATTATTTTATCCGATAATTTAGTGTGTGTTATTGTTTTGCTATCCTTTTAAATTCAAGTTCTTTGTTCTTATTTCAAAGCTATCTTCAATCTAATCCGATTTATCTAACTAATACAATTTAATTTCTTAGGTACTTAGCACATTATTTCTTGTGGGAACGATACTTTTACTCAGTTTTTCACTATATTACTTGTGTGACTGGTATACATGCCAAATTGTTAACAAGTTTTTAGCACCATTGTTGGGAAAAAATGATTTTGCTAATATCCGAAGAAATTGAAAGGTGCTAGATTAGACCCTTTTCTATTTGAGTTCTTTTGTTTTATTTTATTTTTCTTTTTAATTAGTCATTTATTCTTTTTGAGTTGCTTTTCTGTTTTCTTTTGTTGTCAATATTGATTGGTGTTTTATTGTGCATTCTAGGTACTATAGATTTGTTTGAACTTTTGTTTAAGCGCAAAATAGAGAGTGCAAGGCAGACAAGGATAGAACATCAGTTAAAAAGAAAGGAATTACTGAGTCAGATTTCACAAGAAAGCATAATAAAGAATGTTGATTTGAATAAAGGGAATGGTAATGGAGATGGTCAAGGTAATGGAGGCAATGGGAACACTCCACAAGAGGATCAGAGATATGTTTGGGACTTTATATCACCCAACAATTATGGACACACTTCGAGTATTGTGATGCCACCACTCAAGCTGATTTCAAGATTAAGGCTTCACTTTTGAATGTGGTTCAATAGAATTAGTTTGGGGGAGGAGCATTAGAAGACCCCAACTCACACATCACGAATTTCATTGATGTGTGTGAGACTATTAAACTTAATGGAGTCCCCAATGATGCTATTTAACTCTATCTATTTTCGTTTTCCTTAAGGGATAGAGCAAAGAGTTGGTTGACAACACAACCACAAGGAAGTGTCACTACATGGGTTGATTTATTGAAGAAGTTTTCGGATAAATTCTTCCCTTCATCTAGATCAGCTAAATTGAGGAGTGATATCAATTTTTTTTTTGTCAAAATGACAGAGAAAGCCTATTTAAGGCATAGAAGAGATACAAGGATTTGCTTGGAACATGTCCACATCACCAAATTCTAGAGTGGCAGCTAGTGCATATCTTTCATAACGAGTTAGCTCCTATTATTAGAGATCAAGTCGATGCCGCAATTGGAGGATCTTTATTAGCAAAGAGACTAAGACAAGTGAGGGATCTGATAAAGTTGATGGGGGCAAGTTAGAGTACTTCTACAACCATTGGAGAATTGCTAAAAAGGGAACGTTGGAATTGGATATATTAAATTTCCTTCTAGCTTAGAATGAGGTTTTGACCAAGAAAGTGAACTCATTTATTTCTAAATAGAATGAGCCAGCCCAAGTGAAGGTCGTCATCAAATCTTAAGTGTGACTTCTGTAATGGTGCCCATGTCAACGGGTGTTGTGATGACTCAGCTATTGTAGAACAACTGACTTACATGAGTAATACCCAAAGGAGCCAAAATAACTCTTGCTCCGCTACATATAATCCAAGGTCAAGAAACCATCTAAATTTTCATGGAGCAACAATCATTGTCTTAGCCCCACATCTTCATCATCTTCTGGTCGACCATTTCAATTGTTGGGCTTCAACCAATAACATAACTATCCTCAACAAAGCAGAGCTCCGCCACCTTAGGTAGAGAAGAAACCATCAATGGAGGAAATGTTCATGTAGTATATAGCCAAGAATAAGGCAATGATTTAGACCTAAAATGATACTATTAAAAATTCACAGACTCTGATGGAATAATTGGCTAGTGCACTTAATACTTGGTCTCACGGCAACTTCCCAAGCGATATCATTCCCAATCCACAGAGGGCAGGGAAGGAAGAGTGCAAAGCAATTACTGTATTAAGTGGCGAGCAACTGTTTGGAACCTTGTACTCTAAGGCACACAGAGAAGGGGTCTTAAAGGTAGAAAAAATACCACTTGAAGACTCATTAGGCATAAGTAAGAAAGTTAAAGTGAAAGCTCAAGAGGGGTTAAAGACAAAGGTGCCTCCTAAATTCATTATGCCAATCCCTTATCCATTGTGATTTAAAAGCATCTAGATGCATAATATAAGAAATCCTTGATATTTTAAAAAACTATATATCAACATTTTGTTTACCGAAGCGTTAGAGTAAATTCTTGAGTTATGCTAAATTTATGAAGGATGTGCTTTCTAGAAAAAAGGAAATTTGAGGAGTTTGAGAATGTGTCACTGACATAAGAGTGTTCAACAATATTATAAAAGAAGCTACCTTTGGAGAAACGAGATTTGGGGAGGCTTATAATTCCTTCTGAGATTGGGAAAAGCTTTTATGGACATGCATTATGTGATTCAGGGGCAAGTGTAAACTTGATGCCTTTAACTTTCTTCAAGAGTCTAGGATTAGGGGAAGCTAGACCCTCCATTATCACTTTCTAGCTAGCTGATAATTCTCTATGTTATCCCATGGGAATTATCGAGGATGTGTCAATAAAGGTTGATAAGTTGATTTTTCTAGTGGATTTCGTTGTATTAGATTATAAGGAAGATAAAGAAATTCCAATAATCTTGGAGAGGCCGTTTTTAGCAACCAGAAGAATGGTAATTATGTGCATGAGGGTGCATTAACAATGAGAATTGAGGATCAAGTAGTGACTATCCACATGCATCATTCACTGAAGCCCCAAGATGAATCAGTGGCATGTTTTCTTGTGCAAATGGATAAGAATAGCGAGCTGAGGAGATCAGAAAATTTGGGCTTGGGGGATGATGAAGACGTGGGGAAAAGAATAAAGGGAGTTCTTAGAGTTTCATAAGTTTATGCAAAGTTTCATCATGGTCCCATAAATTCAAACCTTCTGACATTGCAAACTTGGTTGTTCATCTCTCAAAGGCATTTAAGAAGCCGTCAACATAGGAAGATCCACCATGAAAAAGCATCGGTAAATTCTGGCTGAAGACTATACTTAGTGCTCTTGGGATGCAACCCAAGTTTTCTCAACCTTACACTTTTATCTTTTTGTTTTATTTCATTTTGATGCTTTATTAGTATAATATTAAATGTGGTTTGAATTATTTGATGTAATTGTGTTTAATTTGCATTTCGTGATGTAGTTTTGATAGAATTAGATTTTGTGTGATTATAGTGTCTTTGTTGTTGTTATTGTTTGATAAGGTTTAAATTGATATTGAGGATGTGAAACTATGTTGATTGTTAAATTCTCTATGCTGATCATTTTGGGGTGAATTTTGCATTATGTGGTTTCTCATTGAAGCGAGGTAGTTCTTTCGGTATAGCGAGGAATGCTAGCTAGGTAGGAGATTGTTAGAAGACACCTCGCTTAAGCGTAGGTTTTTTTCTCGCTGTAGCGAGGTGAAAAAAATTATTTTTTTAGAAATTTTTTTGGAAATAAAGAGAAAAGGGTGTAATCAAGTGTCTTCATTACTATTTAATATTGTGTTTATTTTGTAATTGATTTCAATTAATTTTAAATTCTTCCCAAATTGATTTTGATCGATTGCAAATTCTTTCTTGACCAATTTCAATTGAATTTAAATTCTTTCCTAATTGATTTCAAATGAATTCAAATTTATTGCAAATTGATTTCAA
The DNA here is from genome assembly GCA_037074585.1 of Biancaea sappan. Classification (NCBI taxonomy): domain Eukaryota; kingdom Viridiplantae; phylum Streptophyta; class Magnoliopsida; order Fabales; family Fabaceae; genus Biancaea; species Biancaea sappan. Next base: position 40,735,832 of record CM073499.1, read on the forward strand.
TTGATTTTAATTTCCTTCGAAATTGTTTCAAATAAATTCAAATAGCTTCCAAATTGATGTCAATTTAATTGAATCCAATTTAATGACCAAATTTCCTCCTAATTGCATTTTAATTCTTCTTAATTCTGAACCATAGTTGATTACCCAAATAAGTTTAACTCATCTTGAATTGATTTTTTTTTTCAAAATTGTTTGAACCCCAAATAAATAAATAAATAAAGTTGAACTCTAGCCCTAGCAAATGCCTTTTCCTCTCTCGCACTCCATCCCTTCTAGCATCGTGCCCCTTTAGTTGAACCCTAATTTCTTTTGGCTTTTGCTCTAACATCATCGGACGCATCAACTCCTCTTCGCCCCTTCTCCTCTTCCTATCTTGTGACTGTTCTTCTTTGTGTATTGTACTTGTGATTGCTGCTTTTCAGTCGCGGCTTCAGCCTTGTTTTCGTCATATCTCTGAAGTTCTTAATTATGATTTTTGCACTCTTTGTCATCATGATTCTTTCTGTTCTTCACCACGACTTCCTTTGTTTTCTTCATTGGAGATTTCTACTCTGTTCTTCATCACTATTTCTGCTGTTCTTGTTTGTGATTCTACTATTTACGTTTGCGATTTCTGTTGTGGTCTTCATTCATGATTTCTTCTGTGTTCTTTATTAGAAATTTTCTACTACATTCTTCATCTCAAAATGTTAGGTCAATCTTCAGAATCACGTGGCACAATAGAAGAAGAAGGTGGCGTGATGGATACTAACAATGGAGGATTATTTTGCTTTGTTTTCTTATTTTGTTTGAGTCAGTGCTTTAGTTTCTTTATACTCCTCTTTTGAATGTTTTTGTCTATGGATGTATATAAGAATCTATGAAGATGCAACTATTTCATATGATGTAATCATTTTAGTATTTCTCTTTTTGTGTGGCATATTTATGATTTTGCCATTAAGTTAAAGTGTGGCATTTTCTATCACATTGAGGACAATGTGCATCGCATGTTTTTTTTTTTTTTTGGGGGGGGGGGGAGGGGGTTATTATGGTTATTGTTGAGTCAGTGATGGTTTGTATGTTTTGGTTTGGAAGTGCTTGTATCTAATCTTGAATAGGCATGAAAATTTTTTCTTCTTTTTCTCAAATTGTTTGATGTCTAAAGCTTGAAGAAAAGGGAAGTAAATTGTGTATGGAAGACTGAAATAACTTTGTAATTTTGGTTCTTGATGGTGTTTTAATTAAGAAGGCATTTTTGTGTTAAAATGGCAACATTAAATTTTTTTTTTGTAAATCCTATTTTCAACAAGTTGAGTCTTTCCTTTTATTCTTAGGGAAATCTTTAATGATTTGAAACTTTGATCTCCCTAAAAAGTTCAATAAGGGGATACACTTTTAAAAAAAAAGAGTTTCTCTAAAAAAAATATAGATATATAATAATAATAAAATAAAAATAAAGCTAAGTCCCTGAGAACAAAAATAAAGCTAAGCCCTTGAGAACAAAAAGATTCATGGTGAGATTGTAACTCAAGTCATTACAGAATGCTTTAGGATAAAAATGATTGTAAGCTTGTTGGGATATGCATTTATTTACACTTTCTTGTTGCTATTTCACATTTGGTTACTTTCTTATAAGAACATCATCTTGATGAAATTTTATGAATTTAGTTTCAGTTTTCTACCATGATGATGTTTCCCACTATTCAACTTTACTCTTTTCACTTTGTTATAGAAGAATTTGCATATCTGTTTGAGTTAGTTGTGTGGTCTTTTGTTCTTTGTTTCAGAGTTATTTTGCTTAAGGGTAAGCAAATTTCAAGTTTGGGAGAGCGTTAATATCTTAATTTTACTAAATTAGGATCTCTTTTGATGGTCATTTATATCCCCTTTAGTGCTTGTTTGTTGCCTTTTTAGTAAAATTACTCTAAAATCTCAAGCACACTGCATGCACTCGCAAATATGTGGTCTTTAATTATTTTTTTTAGCTTTTATATTTTTCTTATATATAATATTTTACATTTATACATTTTTTATTTTTTAATTATAATATTTATATTTTTCTAACTTAATAATAAATAATAATAATATAGACATAACAATATTATATAAATCTTTTTCAATTGCACAACTTTACCCAAATAAGGAAATTTTTTTTAAAATATGTTTGTTCATATAAAAAAATTATAAGAAGAAGCTTTATGAAATTCTTTTACAAATAAAAAAATTGTTCTTATATATATATATAATATAATATAATATAAAAAAACTTTGCTGGAGAGCACACATTATGCTCGAGATGGACCACCTTGACCACTCTATTTGAGCATTTTAAAAAGTAAAAATAATATTTTAAAATATATGTAAGATACCGACTAAAAATTAGTGGGTATCTAGTAAATAAATATTTCTTACTAAATTTCAGTCGCTAGATAGCAAGAAAAATTTGTTTGCCTGAATGACATGGAGAAGTATATTTTCGTACTTTTAACCAGTCGGAAACATCATACTAAGCAGTAACAAATCTTTTCAGAAGTAATTAGTCAGAAACTTTGAGTCGCAATTCTTATTCATTCCCGTAGTGGTATGTTTTCTTATATATAGCCTACTTTCGTGGAATTTTCTATTTTTAATATGTGGCTTGTCTTGAATATGTGTCCTAATGACCTGCGCCAACTATAACCTTTTCAAGGTGGGAGAAGACCAAAACACAAATGGAAAAAGACTAGCGGATACGTCTAGAATATATATGGTCATTCACAGCAATTATATTTCATAAAAAGTTGCTCTAGTAGAGTTTATTTATCAATTACATTTCTTATGCAACTCAGTTACACAACTAAAATATTCGTTCTTGTCCTCACTTTTTTCCTCAAGCTAAATTATTAAGCAAAAGCAACCTTCTGCAAATTGGGATTTTGTGAAAAAAAACTATAAGAACAGAACCAACAAGAAAAAAAAATGAACAAAGCAGAAGCAGTAACTCAAGTGTAGTAATAAATATTACTCTAAAATGCAGTACCTAAAGTACAGTAATTATGCTCTTAAAAGGCAGCACCTCAACGGGGTATACAGGGGCAGAGCTACATGGTAGCTAGGGTATGTAGCTAAACCCCCTGAGTTTTACATATTTGTATATAAAATTTATTTTTTATTTTGCCCCCTCATTGTTTTGGACCCCCCTTAATTTTTTAATCCCTTTTCATTCTTCCTCAACTCCCCAAACCCCAGCCCAGAGCCAGTACTCATCTCCTAGATCTATCACGGCCACTGAGCTCTCCATCTCTACCTCTCGACCACCAGTCTGACAGTTAGTGTTTGCGTCCACGTTCGGCCTTTGACAGAAGGTACCAGTTCACGTTTGCCATCGCGCATCGGCCTTGGACCACCAGGCACCAATCCATATTTTCCACCAGCCTTCTACCTTTGATCGCCAGACCCAGATGCCAGTCCACCACCGGCCTTCAACCACTACTCCAGTTTACGTTTTCTACCGGCCTTCAGGCTTAGACCACCACACCATGTCACCAATCCACCATCTTCATCTAATATAGCCTGCCACCTAGTTAGTGGAGCCGAGCCGAAGAAGAACACATCAGAGGAGCTTCTTCATTCTTCAATCTTATTGGTCACTGGTCAGTGAGAGTCAGAGAGTGAACTTAGCCGGTGAGTGAAATTTGGGGTTTTTGTATATAAATTTAATTCTATTAAATTGGTTGATTGATTATGCAATTATGATTATGAGTAGTATATTTGTGAAGTCAATTTCATGAAATTGATTCTTGATAATGGTTAATTTCTCATTTATTATTTGGGTAAAAGTTTGAAATTTGGGGTTTTTGTACATATATTTAATTCTATCAAATTAGTTGATTGATTATATAATTATGATCATGAGTACCATATTTGTGAAGTCAATTTCATAAAATTTTTTCTTGATGATGATTAATTTTTCATTTCATTGTTAGGGTAAAAATAAAATAATTAGGGGTTTTTGTATATAGATATAATTCTATCAAATTGGTTGATTGATTATGTAATTAAGATCATGAGTAACATATTTATAAAGTCAATTTCATGAAATAGTTTCTTGATGATGATTAATTTCTCATTCTATATTTAGGGACCCCATTGTTATAAAAGCTTGAAATTTGGGGTTTTTGAATATAAGTCTAATTTTATCAAATTGGTTGAATGATTATGCAATTAGGATCATGAGTAATATATTTGTGAAGTCAATTTTATGAAAATTTTTTTGATGATGATTAATTTTTCATTTTATTGTTAGGGTAAAAATAAAATAATTAAGGAGTTTTGTACATAGATCTAATTCTATTAAATTGGTTGATTGATTATGTAATTAGGATCATGAGTAACATATTTATGGAGTCAATTTCATGAAATATTTTCTTAATAATGGTTAATTTCTCATTCTATATTTAGGGACCCCATTGTTATAAAAGCTTGAAATTTGGGAGTTTTGAACAAATGTCTAATTTTATCAAATTGGTTGATTGATTATGCAATTAAGATCATGAGTAATATATTTGTGAAGTCAATTTTATGAAATTTTTTTTGATGATGGTTTATTTCAACTGGTCACCTCAACTCGTTGACAGTAAGGCCCCCCTTTTCTACTCTTTCATCCGTTCTTCTCCTTTTTGGTTCCTTTCTCGTTTTCTCATTTCCTTTTGCCATATCCCTTGCTGACTAAGTGTTCAAATTTTGGGGGACTCAAGCTATTGTGATGATAGATTGCAAAGAGAGTCATGGGACCGAGTAAAGTAATGAGATTGAGAGGTAGGTATTGAGCTATTTTCTCATCATCCTCTGTAACTCGAAGCTTAGTGTGATTTTTTATTATATATGAAACTTCTATATGTTGATTATGTGAATTTCATTTGGTTTTGGATTTGGATTGGAATATGTAAATTTTTTAATATATATATATATATATTAATTTTTTATTCAATTATTTAATTTATTTTTTAATAAATTGCCCCCTAGGTAGGGTGTCCTGGCTCCTCCACTAAGTACATATGCCCTTAAAATCTAGAAAATGGAACCTCAAAAGTGTAGAGAAAAGAACCTCCACAATAAGAATAACAGGCACAAGCACAATTCCAGTACATTTCTACACTTCAAAATTTTCCAATACTTTTCATTTGAATCTATCTTTTATACCTTCTTATAATTATTTTTTTATTAGCCATTATTTAAAATAATTATATTGATTGATTGTAAAAGCTAATAAGAAGAAAATGAAGCACAAGTGTTATTTTCAGCATAATCAAAGTCCAAAGAGCATGGAATTTAATATCTCTGAAAGCATCTCAAAGTGTTTACAATATAATTATACATGGTTATACCTGAAGATTAATTGAGGATTTGTTAGGTGGTTGAGATTCCCCACATTTTGTGAATATATAGAAAAAATTAACGTTAAGAGCATTTTTCTCTGACCAATTTGAACTAGATAAATTAGAGTTTAATGTATTTTTAAATATTGGTTGTTCAAATTTTAACCTATCTACAAGAACCCAGCAAACACGAAGAGGCTAGTAAACATAAAACCAGTAGAGAGAAAAATAACTAGAACCTAACAATAGAGGGAAGAGAGAAACAGAAATAGTTGCAAGAGAATGAGACAGAGGGCAAGGCAGAGCTTGGAAAGGACGGTGGTGGAGCATGCAGGAAGCACTCACACATATGCGACAAAGGAGATAAAGAGAGACGCAATAGGTGTGAGTGGAAATGGAATTGGGAAGTGAAATTGGAAAAAGGGATTAGGTTTAATCCGATATCCAAAACAACGTCATTTGGATCAGCGATAGATTTTTGAGATGGAAAAATTAGTCTCTAATCCAAGATGACGTTGTTTTGCCTCTAATTTTTTAAATATATAAAAAAAGTAAAAAAAAATATTAAGGATGGATTTTTGACACGGCAAAGTTCATCTCTAATGGATCAAAGATAGAAATTCAATCAGAGATGGAACACTTCCATGCCAAAATCCATCTCTGGTTCACTATTTAGCAATTTGAAATCAGACATGGAATTTGCAACATATCAGGGATGATTTTGAGACGGAATATTTTCATCTCAAAATTTTGCCTCTGAATATGGGTTTTCTTGTAGTGTTGTCTATTGCTTTCTCATATGTAATTAATACAAGTTCAAATGTATCTCCCCATGTACATGAACTTGTCTATTGCTTTCTCCTACAAGTTCAACCCCCTATCTTTATTATAACTTAACCTTTTATATGTTATTACTATGCACAAAATAAATTCCATATTGATACTAGCTAATTTCAGTTAGATTATTGGTGCGTATAATTTATAGCACATAAAATATTCCAGCAAGTATATTGGGTCGCAACAAGTAATAAAGTGATAAGTAGAGTATCGTCCCACAGAGATTGAGGTATTAAATAAAATTCAATTAGGCTAAGTGAAATGCTATTAAGACTTATGAAGGAAATTGCACAAATTACACAAAAGGGGGGGTAATGATTGAAACAACGCAATATAAATAACGAAAATTTAAATAACTAAATAGAAAACAAAACAGAGAAAAGATGTGGACTGGTCACAAATTCCATGGAATTGTACATCATCATCCTTTCCTTTGAATATTCTTGGCTAATTCTATTATGTAATTTTCAATCTAAAATTCTCAGAGAATCTTCTAAGACTGAATTATATTAAAATTATAGTTAGGAAGATCTTCACTAATCTATAACTCAAATATAATCCGATCAAGTCCTAATCACATTAATGCCCCGCAATCGCATATGACATGCTATCTCTTGTCCTACTCATTACAAATACATAGCAATCGCATACATGTATAAATAACAAGCTTCATAGGACAATAAATAAAATAGAACTTTGGCCAAGAAAATACTCATTGGTCCAAATGAATTAAAGTACAATTTCCATTTCATCAAATGACCGACTACACAAGAAAATGAGATTGATTTCGTTGGTCTAATCCGATTAATTCATAGACAAATTAATCATTGAATCATTGAAGAACAATTCAATCAAATTACAATCCATTCAATGTTGGCCAATTTTCTAAAATATGATTGAATCCAAAAACCTTGAAATTACAATCTAACTTAACCAAAATGATTGACTAAAATCTTAGATCAACCATTCAATTAAGTTATGAAGCTCAAGAAAATTATTCAAGCCACACAAATAATACTATCTATATCTAGATAATCTAATTTATGGTGGAAATTACAAGGTCAAGCTCAATATCTAGCTAAATCTAGCATAGACATCAAAATCCCAAACTCATTGAAGGTTAATCAAGCATTCAAGAGGAAGAATAATCGGTAAAATCCATTCCATTAAACGAAAGTGCATTAAAATCGAAATTGTTCAGCAATAAAACATCATAGAACCAAACTACATCAATCTTTAAACATCATAAAATTACATGGAAGAGAATAAGAACATGACAGAAATCTGCAAAATACAACAGAAAACTAACAAACTATGAAGGAAAATGGAAGAAAAGGAAAGAAAATGGGAGAAGGAGAGCCATTCCCAAGTGGGAAGGCTTCCTCTCCCTCAAAACCAGCTAGAGAGTTGCCTCTGTGTTGCTCCCAGCCACTGCTGCTCTAGGAAAGAAGAAAAATAGTGCTAGGACTTCCCCTCAGAAAAATGACTTAGCTTCCTCAATAAATTTCGGTTTTGCAAATATAAAACTGATCTAACACATGCCTAAAAGGATATTCTGCCCTAGATGCCTCCTTGGATGCTTCTTCCATGATGTGGCAGCACTTTGACAGCAAAACAGCAGCAGAAAGCAGCAAACAGCAGCAGAACAACATGGCAAACAGCAGCAGAATAGCAGCAGAAAAGTATGGCAAAAAACATGGAAAATAGAGGTGCAAAATTAATATTTCAGCCATGCTTTTCTGACCTACGAAAATTAATATTTCTGCCCATAAATTCTGACTACATGGCATTGAATAAGAGTTCAAGTAGGCCCCACATCTAGCATAACCTAGTCAGCATCTGCATCACCTAAAAAGTGCCACATTAGCATCCAAATCAGCATATTTGTCCATGTCAGCACTTTTCTCTCCAAAATTAAAATTTGTAGGAATTAAATTGAGCATTTTACAATTTAAGTTCTGAAAATATAAAATTGAGACACATTCAATCCATAAATAGTTTATACCCAACAAATTCCAAAACATAATGAAATTAGAGAATTGACAAAATTAAAGAGACAAAAAGGACTAAAATAGGGACTAAAATAAATGGAAAAAGCATGTTATCAATTATTTACAAAGAGTATATTCGAAGATGCTTTTGATTGATGGATGCCTATGTAAAGGTGCACGCACCACTTCTTTAAATTGTTTACATGTGTTAAACTGCACATAACATAGGCTTTAATCAAGTGAAGAGGGATGGTTGTATTCAGTGACATAATTAACATGTATTATTATTAATTAGGTCACTGATTATAGCTATCCCTCTTCACTGGTTGAAGCCAATTTTATATGCATTTTAACACACGTTAACAATTGAAATAGATATATGGGAGAAGGATGAGGTAGACTTGTGCACATCATCTGTAATTAAGGTATTAATTTAATTTTTTCATTTAATTAATTAAAATAATGCATGCATAATCGAGTAGTTTAAATAGGTTATTATACCATGTAAATTTTCAAGAAAATATTTAGTGAACAAGGATAGGATTGCAAGCATCAGAGTTTGTAGGAAGACGAATAGATCTTACAATTCCAGTGCTTTAGAATTTCAAGTTCTCTTTGTCTTCCCACTAACTCTAATGCTTGCAATCCCATTCTTGTTCACTAAATATTTTCTTGAAAATTTGCATTATATAATAACTTGTTTAAATTATTTGATTGTGCATTCATCATTTTAATTTATTGAATCTAAATATTAGAGGTAGAATTTGGGGACATAATTTTTCGTCCTTAATTTTAGACGAAAATTTTCATCCTTAATTTGAGACGGAAACAATCTATCCCTGACTGGAGACGAAATCAAGGTAGAATTTTCGTCTCAAATTAGGGACAGACATTTATCTGCTGTAGATACCAAAAGGTTATTTGAGACTAATTTCTCTTTTTGAGATAGAATATTTTTGTCTAAGATATATGAGATGGAATGTTTACACGTCTCAAAAATTAGAGATGTCTGGCTCAGAGACGGAAGTAAGAGGTAGAATTCTCTTAAATTAGAGACGGAAAATTTCATCTTTGATGTCAGTTTTTTTTTTGTAGTGAGTGGAGAATATTTGTAGGAAACTAAAAAAAAAGTAATTCAACACTTTTTTTTAAAACAAAGTTTCAAGTTTGAGTCTTGTAAATAAGAAAAATTAACATTGGAAGAGTTTTAGATTTTTGTGGTCTAACACATATTGAATTAGTTTAATCAAAACCAAATAAATTTCTGAACACCAGTTATTAATTCTAACAAAAAGAAGAAAAAAGGAAAACTTCCAACTTGTTTATATTTAGGCTCCATTTAGGTAAACAAATTATTTAAGCATTTATAGAATAAAGTCTTATGTTAAAATATTTTATATCATAAACTCCTTTTAATTTAAGTTATTTAGTGTTTGGATACATACTTGAAGAAACACTTTTAAAATTTATACCAACTTTTTTTAATTTGTTTTTTGTATACATAATTACTAGATTACCCAACATCAACATCTCCATTATCCCCTGCATCGCTCTGATTGTACTACAAAAAATTAATTTTTAGTGGTGGTTTTTTTTTCTGTGGTTTAGTGGCAATTTCTGAAACTGCCATTCAATTAAGCGTCACAAGAAATTTTACAACAATTTTTGGCAACCGTGGGAATAAGCGAGTCAAACTGCTACTATATTGTTAAATGCTTTTAAAAAATATAGTTGTCCTTAATTGTAAAAAATCTAAAAAAGCATATTTCAGAAATATATATATATATATATATATATATATTTTTCATTATATATTTCGGAAATCTGTATATTAGTAATATTCAAAGGCTAATGCACTAACAATTCTACACACACAAGAGAACCATTCAATAGCAAAAGTAAATAATTAAGTCCAGAAAAAGGCTAGCAAGAATTTCACCCAAAAGCAAATTCAATACAAGAATGCAGTTCCATGATCCTTTTAGTGCTAGGAACTAAAGTCACAGTTCATGATGCTTTTGATGTCTCAATCTCTACCTTTTGTCTCTTGCTTCTCATATGTTGCTTGAAAATATCTGTGGGGATTTGTGCACTACACAAGTTTCTCAAACTATGTATTAGTTTGAATATTAGATAAGTACCCATAACACATAAAAATAACCGCGCTGATAACACTTCCCAAGTCTTACAGATATGATGGTGATTACTTGCAAGTACACTTTTTGCCACAATTGGATCAAAATTTTTAGTTAGCACTTAGATTGATAATCAATGTAGTAATTACGTATGAAAGAAAAACCAATTTTTCTTATGAAATTTTAGGTACAGGAAAATATTTTGCTTCAACATCATTGATCTTTTTCAGTAGCAGACAAATTTTGCTTCCCCAAAATATTCTGCCTCACCAAAATTTTTCCTCTTATCTTCCCCTCTAGCATAAGTTAAACAAATTTTTGGCATTTGAATTTTTTTTCCTCCTTTATGACTACACTTGCAAACTTGGTTATGAAAATCAGAGCATGAGAAAAAGAAAGGAGGGGAGTTGTCCGGGACAGACCATATTGGAAGGAAGATCCAGGTAAAGAATAGTGTGGTCACTTGTCATAGCAGCTTTCCAAGGGACAAATAATTTTTGCAGTAAGTATCTTGTGAGGACCTGCAATTTTTTTTTTAAATATCAATATCTCGCTGATAACTGCATATGCTAAAATGAAATATACAATAAAAAAGAAAACGGGAATGGTAAACTTTAGCCTACGAAGGAAAAATTCCACAGTCCTGATCGCAAATGAAAATTGTCATAGTCTTTCAATTAAAGCAGAAGATATCATTAATTAAAGTTGAAGTGCACATGATCGATGCTATATCAAACTAAGAGGTTAACATATTACCCCAAGAATTCCAAAAACAGCTAAATGAATCATACATGAAACTTATAGTCTAGTATCTTTGGCAACCCGTTCTCATATTCCTGCAATTAGAGACAATAAACAATATATGACTCGCATGACTTGACCATAAAAGGGGAAAAACAAGTTTTGAATCATTCATCTTATGAGTTAGAACATGCATACAACATGCATAATCTGCAGGTTTATCCACGGTTATTGCTCTACGTTAATGTGTTTCTTTTCCATTCTGATAAGCAATCAACTATAAAAAATACACAAGCACACACCCTTGTATATAATGAAAAAAATCACAAGCTTATCATTACCTCTACACCATGAAGTAGTGCATCTTTAGAGATAAATCCTGGTAACTGAAAAAAGTTTCAATGTTCAAATTAAAAAACATGAACTATAATAAATTTAATATAATTTCAAAATAAATTAATAACATTTAGCTACCTGGAAGTAGTCCAAGTTATAAAGGTGGAGTGGAGTGGATATATATATATGAAAAGTGTCAGGAGTTTAAACTCTCTAATGCATCAATAAGAAATTGTTGTTATGAATTCATACATTATTGTGGATGCCCATTTAGTTTCTCAACTCCTAAAGCCATTGAAACTCATTTTTTCTTCTTGGCTTTTGGGTTATCTACCTTTATGATTGTATGTTTATAAAAGAGGCTTCTATGAAGCAATCAATAAGAAATATCTTTTCTTCTCTATATGTTATTTCTCTCTAGTGTCTTTATATTCTACTTCCTTCTTGTATAAAATTTCATTCACAATACGTTATCAACACGAGTTTGCTTTTGGCCATTTGTTTTCAAATCACAAGGAAGAAATTGTGTTGGTAAGATTTTTCCATCTTACTTGAGAAGTTTTCATTGGTTTCGTTTTATTTAATTCTAGGAAACATATCAAATCTTACAAAACTTGAGTTTGTGGCTCTTGATATTTCGAGCAAGAACTATTTATCTTGGATACTAGATGTTGAAATTTCTCTTGATGCAATGGGTCTTGGATACACCATTAAAGAAAGAAATGATAAATCAATGCAAAATCGCGCTAAGGCGATGATTTTTCTTCGTCGCCATCTTCACGAAGGACTAAAATCTGGATACCTTATTGCGAACGATCAACTTGTTCTTTGGAAAAACTTAAAAGAAAGGTATGACCACCAAAAAAACTGTTCTTCTTCCAAAGGCTCGTTATGATTGGATGCATTTACAATTGCAAGATTTTAAAACAGTCAGTGAGTATAATTCTGTAATGTTTCATATTAGTTCTCAATTAAAATTATGCAGAGAAGAATTACTGAAAAGGATATGTTAGATAAAACTTTCTCTACCTTTCATGCCTCGAATGTGCTCTTATTGCAGCAGTATCGAAAAAAGGGATTTGAAAAATACTCACAATTGATTTCATGCCTTATTGTGGATGAAAAAATAATGAGCTATTAATGAAAAATCATGAAGCTTGTCCAACTAGTTCTGCTCCATTCCCTAAAGTGAATGTGACTATAATTAATAATGGATGAGGATATGGTCATGGCTAAAGTCGTGGTCGTGGCCGAGGAAGAAATAATGCCTTTTCTCGTAAGTATGTTCCTTACCACCAAAAGAGGAATAAGAAAGAAGAAAAACAAGAAGGCACAAGTGAAAAAAGGAAGCATGCAGAAAGTTCATGTTATCATTGCGGTATGAATGGATATTGGTCAGGTACATAGACATCTTTTTTTATCTTCATTAGGCATTAATAAAACAAAAGGAGAAAGCCATTGAGACAAATTTTGTTAATCTATATGATGACTTTGCCAATGATCCTATAAATACTACACACTTGGATGTGTTAGATTTCTTTGCTAACCCGCAAGAAAATATTTGTGTTGTTGGTGACGAGGAATATCTAAAATAAGTTTACTTATTTTATTTTTAATTACTTATATGATTGCAAATTTTGCTAAAGATTTTAATTTTATATGAAATTTTTTTAAGTATGATTTCTATTTATATCTAATGTTTCTTTTACTTTGTAATATTTCTTACATTTCTTTATTTATTTAATTGAAGAAAATATGGATGAAAATATATGTCTTGTAGACAGTGCATCAACTCACACTATCCTTAAAGATAGAAAATATTTTTCTTAAATAAAAATGGGTGAATGTTATTATAATTTCTGGTAGTACAAAGCTAATTGAAGGTTCTGGAAGAGCTATAATCATACTACCGAAAGGAATGAAATTTATCATAAAATGCTTTAATCTCTTCAAAATCTCAAAGAAATTTGTTGAGTTTCAAAGATATTCATTGTAACGGATATCACATAGAGACGGTATGTGAGGAAAATAATGAATATTACAAGAATTGTTTTAGGTAAGAAAAGTGTATTAGAAAAATTACCTGTTTTCTCTTCTGGATTGTACTATACAAGAATTAGTACAATTAAGATTCATACTACAATATATTGATTCAAAAACTTTCATTATTTGGCATGACTAGTTGGGATGTCCTGGATCAATAATGATGCAAAAAATTATTGTAAATTCACATTGGCACCCATTAAAAAACCTGAATATTTTTCAATCTAAGGAATTCTCATGTGCTGCTTATTCGCAAATCGATTATTAAGCCATCATTAGCTAAACTTAGAGCTGAATCTCCAACATTTTTGGAACTTATACAGGGTGATATATGTGACCTATTCATCCTCCATATGGGCTATTTAGGTATTTTATGGTATTAATAGACGCATCCAGTAGATGGTCTTATGTGTACCTGCTATTAAGCTGCAATCTAGCATTTGCAAGATTACTTGCTAAAATAATTTGATTAAGAGCACAATTCCCAGATTATACAATTAAATCCATTCGCCTTGATAATGCTGGTGAATTTTCTTCTGAAGCTTTCAATGACTATTTTATGTTGATCGGCATAAATGTTGAACATCCTGTAGCTCATGTTCATACACAAAATGGGTTAGTTGAATCATTTATTAAGCAACTTCAATTAATAGCTAGACCTTTGCTTATGCAAACAAATCTCTATGTCTCTGTTTGGGGACTTGCAATTTTACATGCAGTAGCACTAGCACATATTAGACAAAGAAGGGACCATAAATATTCCCTTTTACAATTGGCTTATAGTCATGAACCAAATATTTCCTATCTCAGAATTTTTAGGTGTGTGATATATGTTCTAATAGCCCCACCACAACATGATAAGATGGGTCCTCAAAGGAAATTGGGAATATATGCTGGATATGATTCTCCTTCTATTATAAGATATCTTAAGCCAATGACAGGAGATGTATTTATGGTATGTTTTGCCGATTGTCATTTTGATGAATTAGTCTTCGCAACATTAAAGGGAAAAAATGAAAAATAGTTGGTCAAAGAAATTACATGGAATACTTCATCATATCTTGATCCTCATAGAAAAAAAATTTGAAGTTCAAAAGATAATTCACTTACAAAGTATAGCAAATTAATTGCCGGATGTATTTACTAACCTAAAGAGAGTGACCAAGTCACATATACTATCTATAAATACCCCTGTATGGATTGATGTCCCCTAAGGACAATCCATTAGTAAAATCGCTAGCAAGTCTAAAGCACAATAGAAGTATGGTAGACTAATCGATTCAAAAGACAAAAATTCCTACAAAAGGAAAGAAACATTTATTCAAGATCAGCCCATTAAAGAAATAGATGCTCTTGAAAAGTCTAGAGACATAACAAACAAAGTGCTTCCAGAAGAAGTTCAGGTACCTTAAATTGATGAAAATGAAAAGATCTCAATAAATTATGTATCTACGAAGAAAAGGTTAAATTGAAAAGAAATAGTTGTCGACAACACTTTTGTGTATATAGTAGCACTTAGTATTTTGAATGATAATGAGGATCATGAACCTACATCTATCAATGAGTGTTGACATAGATGTGATTGGCCAAAATGGAAAGACACAATTCAAGCAGAATTGATTTCCCTTAAAAAACATGAGGTTTTTGGACCTATAGTTCAAACACTTGATGGTGTAATGCCCGTTGGATACAAATGGGTATTTGTACATAAAAGAAATGAGAAAAATGAAATTGTGAGGTATAAAGCACAACTTGTTGCACAAGGTTTTCCAGAAAAACCTGAAATTGATTAAAATTTCACATATTCTCTTATGGTTGATGCAATTACATTTCATTATCTCATTAGTCTAGCAGTACATGAAAAACTTGAAATGAGTCTTATGGATGTTGTTACAGCCTATTTATATACCTCACTTGATAGTGATATATATATATATATATATATATATATGAAAACTCCAAAAGGATTTAAGATGCCTGAAGCATATAATTCGAAATCCCTGGAACTTTATTCAATTAAATTACAAAGATCTTTATATGGATTAAAGCAGTCTGGACGAATGTGGTATAACCATCTTAGTAAATATTTGTTAAAGGATAATTATAAGAATGACAACATATGTCCATGTGTTTTTCTTCAAGATTTGCTATTATTATGGTGTATGTTGATGATTTAAATATTATTGGAACTCCTGAAGAGATTGTAAAGGCAGTAGATTGTTTGAAGAGAGAGTTTGAAATGAAAGATCTTGGAAAAACAAAATTTTATCTCGACTTACAATTTGTGCTTTTGAGAAATGGAAATTTTTTTCATCAATCAACTTATACAAAAAAAGTACTTAAAAAATTTTACTTGGACAAAGCACATCCATTAAGTACCCCAATGGTTGTTCGCTCACTTGATGTGAAACAAGATGTGTTCTAACCTCGAGATGATAATGAAGAAGTTCTTGGTCCTGAAGTACCATATCTTAGTGCACTTGGTGCATTGATGTATCTTGCCAATAATACAAGGCCTGATATAGCTTTTGTTGTCAGCCTGTTAGCAAGATTTGGCTCTTGTCCAATGTAAAGACATTGGAATGGAATTAAACATGTCTTTTGATATTTCTGAGCTACTATTGATATGGGATTGCTATATATAAATGGATCTAGACCACAACTCATTGGTTATGTAGATGCTGGATATTTATTTGATCTATACAAGGCCCAATACAGGCTATTTATTTACATGTGGTGATACAACTATATCATGACGTTCTATAAATCAAACACTTGCTGCTACTTCTTCAAATCATGCAAAAATTATAGCACTCATGAAGTGAGTCGTGAATGTATTTGGTCAATATCCATGACCCAACATATCCGAGAAACATGTAGACTATCTTCTGGAAAGGGGACTCCAACTATACTATATGAGGATAATGTTGCGTGTATAGCTTAATTGAAGGAAGGATATATTCAAGGAGACAAACAAAACATATCTCACCAAAGTTCTTTTTCACTTATGAACTTCAAAAGAAAGGTGATATTGATGCACAACAAATTCGTTCAAGTGATAATTTGGCACATTTGTTCACCAAGGCTTTACCTACTTCAACATTTGAAAGACTAGTATATAAAATTGGAATGTGCCAACTCAAAGATCTTCAATGATATTGTGAACAAGAGGAGTATACAAGGAATGATGTACTCTTTTTCCTTCACTAGGGTTTTTTTCCATTGGGTTTTTCTCTAGTAAGGTTTTAATAAGGCATATTCCTTGTAAAATGGAGATCTAAGGGATCCAAGGGGGAGTGTTATGAATTCATCCATTATTGTGGATACCTATTTAGTTTCTTAACTCCAAAAGTCATTGAATGTCATTTATTCTTCTTGGATTTTGGGTTATCTTACTTCATGATTGTATGTCTATAAATTGAGGCTTCTATGAAGCAATTGAATAAGAAATATATTTTCTTCTTTATATATTATTTCTCTCTAGTGTCTTTACATTCTACTTCCTTCTAGTATAAAATTTTATTCACAATAATAGTTAAATTAAAATTTAAGAAACATATTTTAACATTTATTCTATTCTGAAAAAAACAAATCAAAATTTATTATTGAGATTCGAGAGTATTTTAATTATATTTTAGCATCAAAAACTTATGTGTCTGCATAAAAAGAAGAAGAAGAAAGAATCAGTTAATTAAATTATTTCACAAAGTTATAAGTACTTCAATTTTACTTAAAAAAAGACAAATTTTAAATTTCAATTTAAGAACTTTTGTTATGAGTAAATAATAACACCTCAAAAATATATATTATAATCCATCAATCACATAACTTTTATATAACATCATAGTTTCTTCTAGGCTATATGCATAATGAGAAGAATGTCAGGGAAAGGAAAGTCAAGGAAATGCAATAATACTTGCTGCAAATAAACATTAATGGAGAATAATGTCAGGGAAAGGAAAGCTCCTAAGAATAATTATTCACAAAACTCCCAATTACAATAGCATTATGAAAACCTAAATAACAAAGATGCTTAATAGGGATTCAATGCAGAAAAGTCCAAACCCGATCAAGTATAATCTCTGCAAGCCCAACAAAAATATAGTTATTTCTATGATTAGTTAATGAGGGAAGCAGTGACAATATTAGATGTAACATAATACAAAATTGGAACTGACTTCAATGGGTTTATTGGAGGCCAACAGAGTTAGTGCAGGAAAAATTCCTCTATCTATAGCTCATGTAGCGCATGCACACACACACACACACACAAAAACACATTAGTTTTGCAAAACAAGAAAGCACAACATAATTCAACAACTTAATTATCGCGATAAAAATAAGCTACAGTCTAATGTGACAACAATTGAGAAATGAAGATGGCATTGGTGTATATCACAAGCTAGATAATAAGTACAACTCTTAGCCATATATACTCATGTGAGATATTGGAGTGCTGCAAAGAAACATGACTCTAATGTCAATTGGACTGTTTCCAAGCTCTGAAGTGTTGGAGGGGAAAGATATAGGCAATAGAAACATATATAAAAGGCATTAAGGTAATAAGAGGGGAAATTAGTGGACTGAGAACCTATAGTTGTTAAAAGCAAAGTGAATCAAGAGAAAAAATTATAGTCTATGGAGAAGACATATATTCATGTAGCTTGAACAAATTTTGATTATGGCAGGGGAAGGGTGTGATACTCGTGGAAGAATTTTTCTTGATTTTAGTTTTTCTATTTGCATATTATATATGTATAAAACTTATCTGTGTGTATGACTAAAAAGGGCATGCATTACACGTCCATGTTGCACATATTGTATGGGATGACAAGTAATATGTGATAAGATACGATGTTGTGTGATCCAGGATACAAAGGAATTAAAGTAAAAAAAAAAATCTGACTAGGGGACAAACTGAAAATACTTCAATTTGTAGCGTGGATGGGAAATGTTATAGTAAGGAAAATGTGAGACCTTAGGGGGATTAAAAAGTGTCAAGATTGGAGGAAAATGAAAAATAGTCAAAATAGTTAAAAGAAACCTGTAAGGATTTAATAAAATAAATAAACAATAGGAATGAAATAATAATTTAAGGCCCAAATATAGTTGTCTAATTAAATTTAAACTATGCCCAATAGAGATTAAGTGAGATAAGCTAGGGTTAGTATAAATAAGTTAGATGTTAATTAGAAAGCCTAAACAAAATGCCCAATAGGTAGGCCCAGAAACCAATTAGAATAAATATGGGTTGACAAACTAATAGAGTACACTACAAGAAAATTGACTTTCAGTGGCGACTTTTTGGTGGCGACTAAATAAGTCGCCACTAAAAGTTGACTTTTGGTGGCGACTCTTATAGTCGCCACTAAAAGTCGACTTTTGTAATCGCCACCAAAAGTATTTTTTAAAAAAAATAAAAAAAGTCAAAATTTTTAAAATAAAATAAACAATTGGACTTTTGGTGGCGACTATAGTCGCCACCAAAAGTCTTTTTTTAAAAAAAATAAAAAAAAAGTCAGATTTTTTAAAATAAAATAAAAAAAATAGACTTTTGGTGGCGACTATAGTCGCCACAAAAAGTATTTTTTAAAAAAAATAAAAAAACAGTCAAATTTTTTAAAATAAAATAAAAAATTAGACTTTTGGTGGCGACTAAAAGTCTTTTTAAAAAAAAAATAAAAAAGTCAGATTTTTTAAAATAAAATAAAAAATTAGACTTTTGGTGGCGACTAGTCGCCACTAAAAGTCTTTTTTAAAATAAAATAAAAAAAAGTCAGATTTTTTAAAATAAAATAAAAAATTAGACTTTTGGTGGCGACTATAGTCGCCACCAAAAGTATTTTTTTTAAAAAAAATAAAAAAAAAGTCAGATTTTTTAAAATAAAATAAAAAATTAGACTTTTGGTGGCGACTATAGTCGCCACCAAAAGTCTAATTTTTAAAAAAAATTAAAAAAGTCATTTTTTTACTTAAAAAATTCAATTTTTTTTATTTTTCTTAATTATATTTAAAAGAAATTTAATTTTTTAAATTTTTTAAATTTTTTAAATTTTTTAATTTTTTAAAAAAATTAGATTATCAGTGACGACTGAAGTCTATTTTTTTTAAGTGAAATCGTTTTTTTTTATAAAATTAGTTGAAGTTGGAATTTTGTGGTGACTCCAATAGTAATAATATATTTGCTTTTTGTTAAGTTTAATATTCTTTTATTTTTGTTTTATAATATTTTTGACCTAAAATATTTTTAACAGATTATATATATAGATATATATAATATTTTGCACTTACATAACACAAATGAAGTAGTGGCAGAATGGCAAAACACACATGGCTGCAAGCAAGGGACCCGGGTTCGAATCTCAGGTATGCACATGTTTGGTTTAATTTCAAATAAACTTGAATATTGCATACAAAAAAATCGAGTCAGCTCGGGATAGCGAGTTATTGGATCGGCCAAGACCCGCACGAGTCGAATGGATCTCGGGTCGACCTTCCGGGCCAATCCGGATCTAAAAAGATGACGAGTGACTTTTGGTGGCTAGTTTTTGCTGACACCAAAAATCATTTTTTTCACGAATTTTTTTTTTTGCAATAAAAATGACTGTTGGTGGCGACTAAAGTCGCCACTAAAGGTAACTTTTGGTGGCGACTTTGAAAGTCGCCACCAAAAGGATCAGCCACGGACTTACGCCAACAACTTTAGTCGCCACTAAAAGTCGCCACCAAAGACTTTTAGTGGCGACTTTTAGACGTTTGGTGGCGACTTTAGTCGCCACCAAAAGTCTTTTTTTTTGTAGTGGTAGGCCCAATTAAAGCTAGTAGGGTGAGGCCCATTAGAAAACAAGACAAGTGTGGCGTGAGCCTACTATGAAAAATAATTAACTTCATCCTAAGAAGACTTTAAATAAGATTTGGATAAGGATATCTTAAAAACTAATATAAATAAATAATTAATTAAATACTAGATAAATCAATATAAAAATGAATTTATATTTTAGTCTAGCTTCTAGAAGGGTTATTAAATAATATTAATTAAACTAAAATAATACAATAGGATTAGGATTAAATAATAAAATTATCACTTAAATAATACCTAATAGTTGAAAATTACAATTAAAGTATTAAACAAAGGAAATAATAATAATAATAAACAAATACACCTAATAGGATTAAATCTTCTAGAAACAAGATAAATGAAAATAAAATAAGAGAATCAAGATAAAGTATTAAATAAATAAATGAACTTAGAATAAACAAAAATCTACAAAAGATAGTTTAAATTTAAATCATTTCTCCTGTTTAAGCTAGACCTTCACCTATAAATAGACCTCAAGGCCTTCACTCCCTTTACACACTCTCCCCCCTTTCTTCTCTCTAGTCATCTCTTTCTCTCTCTCTCCCCTCGCTCTCATCTTTGTCTCCTAGCCACCACAAATACAAGCCTCATTTAAAGGTATATGCCCCACAACCCTAATTTAATTTATTTATTTTGTTATTTTTAGGATAGTAGGTTAAGTAATTAATTAATTTAATTCGTTATTTCTACGATATTAGGTTAATTTATTTAATTTGTTATTTCTAAGATATTAGGTTTATTTATTTATTTATTTAATTTGTTATTTCTAAGATATTAGGTTAATTAATTGATTAATTTAATTTGTAATTTCTAGGGTATTAGGTTAATTAATTAATTAATTAAAATAGTTATTTCTAGGACATTAGATTAATTAATTTAAAATTATATTTTTAAGATATTAGGCTAAGTTAAGTGCATTTGAAGTTAGGATGGAAATATAACAAACTAGGGTTAGAAGAAACGTTTAATATAATCCACATATTTTGAAAAGATCCCTCTTTGTAGCGATTTGGGCCCATGTGCATAGAAAAATGCATTTAGACTTCTAGAAGGAATCATCAAGACCCCAAGTAAGTGAAATGACCCTGTCTCAATACACTACATGAAAATTGACTATCAGTGGATACTTTTAAAGTCGCCACCAAAAGTTGACTTTTGGTAGCAATTCCAAGACTCGCCACTAAAAGTCACATTTTTGGTGGCGACTCTTCAGTTTTTAAAAAAAAAAAATTAAAAAAATTAAACTTTTGCTGGCGACTCTCGTAATAAAAAATTAAAGAAAGTCAGATTTTTTTAAAAAAAATTAAAAAATTAGACTTTTGGTGGTGACTAAACTTTTGGTGGTGACTCCCATAGTCACCACCAAAAGCTAATTTTTTTAAAAAATAAAAATAAAAAATATTACAATTTTTTAAAAAATAAAATTAAAAAAATTAGACTTTTGGTGTCGACTCCCATAATCACCACAAAAAGTCAATTTTTAAAAAAGGAAGTCAAATTTTTTTAAAATAAAATTAAAAAAATCAAACTTTTGGTAGCGACTCTCATAGTCGCCACCAAAAGTCAATTTTTTTTTTAAAAAAATCAATTTTTTTAAATAAAATTAAAAAAATAGACTTTTGGTAGCGAATATAAGAGTCGCCACCAAAAGTCAATTTTTTTTAAAAAAATAAAAAAGTCAAAATTTTTAAAATAAAATTAAAAAAAAATTAGACTTTTGGTGGCGACCATGAGTCTTTTTTTTAAAAAAATTATAAAAGTCATATTTTTTAAAATAAAATTTAAAAAATTATAAAAGTCATTTTTTATTTTATTTAAAAATTTTGAAATTTTTTATTTTTTTATTTTCTTAATTTTATTTAAAAGAAATTCAAATTTTTTTTTAATTTTTTTAGAAAATCAGATTTTTGGTGGATACTAAAGTCTGATTTTTTTTAACAGAAATTGATTTTTTTTAATGAAATTAGCTAAAGTTAGACTTGGTGGTGACTCCCATAGTAATAATATATTTGCTTTTTGTTAAGTTAAATATTGTTTTATTTCTGTTTTGTAATATTTTTTACTTAAAATAATTTTAACAGAGTAACATATATATATATATATATATATAAAATATTTTGCATTTATATAACACAAATGAAGTGGTGGTAGGATGGCAAGATTTGGGCGTTCTGGCAAGTGCACCAGTTGCATAAGTAATATAGTGTAAAAAGGACTAAAAAGTTATTGTCTCCACAGGGACTAACGTACTAAGTACTCTAGAAATTCAAACGCATTATTTAGGCAAACTAATTTTTGATTTTAGAAAGCTCTAATTGGAAGTAAAATCAAATTGCAATAAAATCGAATGGAAATAATTCAAATAAAAGTCTAGAGTTACTAATCCCCCTCTTTCGTTCTAGGAATTGCTAATTCTCCCTAACACTTGTGATTCAAATCAATTATACACATTAATCTTAGGTTTTCTAACGGCTTAAAGTGATTCTCCCGAACCTAAATTAAGCTACTCAACTCTACACAATCTCTTATGTAAGTTTAAGTCGAATTAATGTTAACCTAATTTGATTAACTAGGTTAATTAATATTCTTATTAATTAACAAGTAAAACCCCTATGTTCTATCACTCGCCGTAATCATTCAGTGTTCTACCAACATTTCTCTTTCCCGAGTTCGACGAAAGCAACAAACAAGTCATAAATTGGCCAATTTTATAACAAGTACAATAAACATGAATGAGAGGTATGTAGTAAATTGAAAAGAATCACAAGTTTCAAGAGAAATACAAATCCTAATATGAAATTGGGTTCATAGTAACCCTAGAATAGAAAATCAGCCACTCATGGCTCTAAAACTACAGAAAATAGTAAAAGAATGAGCAAACTCCATGAATCTGAGGTTGGGTTGATGAAATTCGGGCTTGATCGGCTTCGGGAATGGATTCCTCCTCCTCCTCTAGCAAAAGTCAGCGCCTCCCCTCTGTCTCCCACTCAGAATACCCTAGAAAATATGTTTTGATGCATTTAAATCAGTGCAAGATCGTGAACCACCGCTATAGCGGTGAATTCCTACCGCTATAGCAGTATGAGGCAGAGAAGAAAGCTTAAAAATATGTTTTTCCAAGTTCTATCGCTATAGCGGTGAAGATCCACCGCTATAGCAGTGGCTGGCAGAGAAAAAGGCTCCAAAATCCTTTTTTCAGCAATCCACCGCTATAGCGGTAGATTCTACCGCTATAGTTGTGGGAGACAACAATCACTTCAACGTTTTCAGAATTTCAGCTCTAGCATTCCATCTTTTAACACGAACTTTTTACCAACTTAACCTACACCAAAAATAACAAATAAACCCATTAAATTGCATAAAAGAATCATGAAATCACTCCATTTATTAAAAGATCAAAGAAAACTAAAACTAATTTAAACTACTCAAAACATGAGTTAATAATTACAAGACAACAAGAAAGAGATCAAAAGAGAGGGTATTTAGCAGTAAAATGGCACTAAATTGACAACTCAACACTCCCCCAAACTTAAACCTTTGCTTTTCCTCAAGCAAAAACTTTCAATGAGAAAAATTTTGAGAAAAATATGTGCGATCATGAATATGTGCAAGTAGGAGGAGTAAAGATCTGAAAATGTGAATTAAAACAAACCAAGTCTCATCAAACCATTACTCAAAAGATTTAACTCAAGAGTTTGCAATCTTAAGGATTCAATAAGAAGTGTTAACCAAACCACAAGAAAATTTGAAATCAAAGCTTTACCTCTTGGAATAGTTTATAAAACCAAATTCACAAAAATTCCAAAACTAAACTACTTCTTTGTTCTCAAAGGCATCGTTTTATTTTGATTCTCAAGGGCTTCAATGTTTTGTTCTCAAGGATATAGCTTCCTAACTTTCCTTATTTCCTTTGGAAATTTTTTTGACAATTTTCTTATTTTATTTTAGTTACAGGAGCCTATCCCTTATTGAAACTTTCAGCTATCCCCTTATTGAATCCTTTTTTCACTAGCCTTTCATTGAACTTTTTTTTAAATATATAAATATGAAAATGATCTAAAAACCATTCAAAGAGACAAAAACAAGATTCCTGTTATTTTGAAGTGATAGGGCTAACACTTACAAAATATGAAAACTTAAGATTAGCAAACTCAAGAGGTAACTCTTAAAAAGAATTTCATTTGACATGATTTGACTTGCCAAATAATTTCAAACTTTTAGATTTCAAAATTTTCAAAAATTTTCCTCCTATAACACATACATATGGAAAACACAAAATTAATCAAAATTTTCTCAAAGAAGAAACCCACCAACATGTTAAACCTCTCCCCCAAACTTAAATTTGACAGTATCCTCACTGTCCCAAATCAGCACACAGAGGAAAAGAATAAACAACATAACAAACAAAACAAAACAAAACAAAACAAAATGATATTATAAACATCCTAACTGCCATTCACCAAGATAATAAACATGACCATATTCAGCATTTATCAGTTCAACTCCAAATAAATAATAAATAACAGTTAAAATATTACCAATAGCAGCACATCAAACCACAAAAAAAAAAAGAAAAACTAAACTACGAAAGCAATAAACTTGGGTTGCCTCCCAAGAGCGCTAAGTTTATAGTCTTTAGCCAGACTTTAATAGTTTTATCCTGTATCACAATAACCCATGGAAGAGTCTTGAAGCTGAATAGACATTGTTTCTTCCCTATTATTGCAGGCTCCCTTTTCCATCAATGATTTTGCAATATTAAAGACACTAAAAGTCTCTGTCTCATTATGGACTGTCAGAGTTAACGTCCCATGAGCCACATTAATTATCGCTCCCGAAGTAGCCAAGAATGGCCTACCTAGAATGAGAGGGATTTCCTCATCTTCTGCAATGTCTGATACTATAAAATCCACAGGAAAGAAGAATTTTTCCACTTTGACTAGTACATCTTCTACTACCCCATATGGATGTCTCAGGGATCAATCGGCGAGCTGAAGAGTCATCATAGTTGGTTTCACCTGACCAATCCCGAGTTTCTTGAAAATTGATAGTGGCATAAGATTGATGCTAGCCCCAAGATCACACAAAGTCTTCTTGAATGTGACATTCTCAATAGTACAGGGGATGGAGAAACTCACTGGATCCTTGAGTTTCGCAGGCAACTTCTTATGTATGATTACGCTGCACTCTTCATTCAATGTGACTTTTTCATTATTTCCCATCTTCTTCTTTTTCAGCAACATTTCCTTCATGAATTTTGCATACATAGGCATTTGTTCCAAATCTTCAGCAAAAGGTATGCTTATTTGCAATTTACTCAATACCTCCAAGAATCTGCTGAACTGCTTCTCATTGTGCTTTTTGGGCCTCCGAGCCTGAGGATACGGTAGTGGTGGAACAAAACTTTCGGTCCTTCTATCTTTTACCACCCTTCCATATTTACCTTTTTTCTCTGAAACATCAGCTTCCTCAGTTAGAGATTCAGCAACCTCATCTTTTCCCTCTTCAACAATCACATCTTCAGATGGATCATGTGATGTAATAGTATATGGAAGCTCCTTGCCACTCCTTAAGATAATAGCATTACAATGCTCTTTCCCCTCCCTTCTTGGGTTATTTTCAGTGTCACTGGGGAGATTACCTTGTGGCCTATTTTTCAAAGCAAGTGTCATCTGTCCCATTTGTGTCTCTAAATTTTTGATTGCCAAATTCTAAGTTTGGAACACTGACTCGCTCCTTTCGATGAACTTCATGAACATATCCTCCATTGAAAGTTTCTTTTCCACTTGAGGTAGTGGAGCTCTGTTTTGAAGAGGATAATTACTCTGATTATTAAAGCCAAAAGGGTGAGATGGCTTACCAGAGGATGCAGCTGAAGGGTTTAAGCAGTGATTATTGCTCCATGAGAAATTAGGATGATTCCTCGAACTCGGATAATATGTGTTAGAGTACTGGTTGTTCTGGTTCTTCTGCAAATTACCCATGTAGTTTAATTGTTCCACTGAAGGAAATTCCTCATAACACCCATTGACATGAGCCCCTCCATAGAAATCACATTTTGCACCCAGCATAATTATCGCATTCACCTTTACCGATTCGTTCTGTCTTGAGCATAGCAAGTCCACCTTCCTGGTTAATGCTTCTTTCTGAGCTAACAAAGCATTTAAGGCGTCTAATTCCATGACTCCCCTTCTTGCAACACTATTGGATCGACTAGATACATTTTGGCTCGCCCCCATAGTCTCTATTATCTCTCTTACTTGGACTATAGATCTTGCCATCAAAGCACCACCAGCTGCAGTGTCCAACTTATCTTGAGTCTCATATGTGAGACCACTGTGAAAAATAGTGAGCTGCTGCCACTCTTGGAGACCATGGTTTGGACACTTCATCAGTAAATTCTTGAACCATTCCCAGGCCTTATATAAACTTTTGCCTTCATGCTGATAAAAGGCTGTGATCTCATTCCTCAATTTGATTGACCTTGAGGGAGGAAAGAACTTATCTAAAAACCTATTTTGGAGTTCATCCCAAGTTGTAATACTCCCTCTCGGTTGAGCGTTCAACCAACTCTTATCCATATCCCTCAAGAGAAAAGGAAACATATGAAGACGTATGGCATCATCGCTTACCCCATTCATCTTAACCATGTCACAGATATCTAAGAAGTTTGTGATGTGGTTGTTTGGATCTTCTATTAGGCTTCCCCAAACTGGTTATGATGGACCAAATTCATCAAGACTACCTTTATTTCAAAGTTGTTTACACCAAGCGGAGGTTTCACAATGCTAGATGCATGTCCAGCCTCAATGGGTGATGCATAATCCCACACAGCTCTATTGTCATCCTTCTAAGGCTCATTGCAGCCCCATTACCAGCATTAACTTCAAAACCCCAGTGGTTCTGGTTATCCTCAGCCATTTCTTCTTGTGTAACTTGGCTCACTTGAGTTCTCCTTTCTCTCGCTTCTCTTCTAGTTCTCCTTGCTAGTCTTTCGATCTCAGGCTCAAAGAGAAGATCAGAAGTATGAGTGGTGCCTCGCATATAGAATAGAAAACTTCAGTCATAATTAACCAAAAAAAAAAAAGAAATCTCAAAATTAATGCTAAAAGCAAAAATGACTAACTACACAAAAACAAATAAAATAAAAAAAAACTAAAACAAAATAAAACAAAACAGAAAAAATGCCTAAGCTAGCACCTTTAAATTTCTTAGAATATTAGCTAAAAACCATTAGTCCCTGGCAACGACACTAAAAACTTGTTGGGCGTTCTGGCAAGTGCACCAGTCGCACAAGTAATATAGTGTAAAAATGAGTAAAAAGTTATTGTCTCCACAGGGACTAACGTACTAAGTACTCTAGAAATTCAAACGCATTATTTAGGCAAACCAATTTTTGATTTTAGAAAGCTCTAATTGAAAGTAAAATCAAATTGCAATAGAATTGAATGAAAGTAATTCAAATAAAAGGCCTAGAGTTACTAATCCCCCTCTTTCATTCTAGGAATTGCTAATTCTCCCTAACACTTGTGATTCAAATCAATTATATACATTAATCTTAGGTTTTCTAATGGCTTAAAGTGATTCTCCCGAACCTAAATTAAGCTACTAAACTCTACACAATCCCTTATGTGATTTTAAGTCAAATTAATGTTAACCTAATTTGATTAAACGAGGTTAATTAATATTCCTATTAATTAACAAGTAAAACCCCTATGTTCTATCACTCGCCCTAATCATTCAGTGTTCTACCAACATCTCCCTCTCCCGAGTTCGACGAAAGCAACAAACAAGTCATAAATTGGCCAATTTTATAACAAGTACAGTAAACATGAATGAGAGGTATAAAAGAATCACAAGTTTCAAGAGAAATACAAATCTTAATCTAAAATTGGGTTCATAGTAACCCTAAAACATAAAATCAGCCACTCATGGCTCTAAAACTACAGAAAATAGTAAAAGAATGAGCAAACTCCATGAATCTGAGGTTGGGTTGATGAAATTCAGGCTTGATCGGCTTCGGGAATGGATTCCTCCTCCTCCTCCTCTAGCAAAAGTCGGCACCTCCCCTCTGTCTCCCACTCAAAATACCTTAGAAAATATGTTCTGACGCATTTGAATCAGTGCAGGATCGTGAACCACTGCTATAGTGGTGAATTCCCACCACTATAGCAGTAGGAGGCAGAGAAGAAAGCTTAAAAATGTGTTTTTCCAGGTTCTATCACTATAGCGGTGAAGATCCACCGCTATAGCGGTGGCTGGCAGAGAAGAAGGCTCCAAAATCCTTTTTTCAGCAATCCATCGATATAGCGGTAGATTCTACCGGTATAGCTGTGGGAGATAGCAATCACTTCAGCATTTTCAGAATTTCAGCTCTAGTATTCCATCTTCTAACATGAACTTTTTACCAACTCAACCTACACCAAAAATAACAAATAAATCTATTAAATTGCATAAAAGAATCATGAAATCACTCCATTTATTAAAAGATTAAAGAAAACTAAAACTAATCTAAACTACTCAAAACATCAGTTAATAATTACAAGACAACAAGAAAGAGATCAAAGGAGAGGATATTTAGCATCAAAATGGCACTAAATTGAGAACTAAACAGTAAGACACACATAGTTGCAAGCAAGGGACCTAGGTTCGAATCTCAGATATGCATATATTGATTTAATTTCAAATAAACTTAAATATTGTACAAAAAAAACTGAGTCACCCCAGAGCAGCAAGTTATTAGATTGGTCAAGACTCGCACGAGTAGAATGGGTCTCGAGTCGACCCGTCGAGCTAATTCAGATGCAAAAAGATGGTGGGTGAGTTTTGGTGGCGACTCACCATTTAAGGTGACCTTTAGGGGCAACTAAAGTCACCACCAAAAGTCACTTTTTCTCACGAAATCTTTTTTTTGGCAATAAAGATGACTTTTGGTGGCGACTTTTGAAAGTTGCCACCAAAAGACAATCAGCCACGGACTTACGCCAACAACTTTAGTTGCCACCAAAGACTTTTGGTGGTGACTTTTAGACTTTTGGTCATTTTCTTTTGTAGTGATAGGGTTGTAGCATCATTACTGATAAGGCTTTGGGGTGATGTAATGGCTAACGTTTGAAACGTTAAGGATAAAGTTTGAAACTTTTAAAGAGCACTTTAATTGTTATATTGACTTATGGTTTATAAACTTGTGGTACGGTAATTTATGACATCAGATATATGAATATTACATTGTTCTTTTGTTTATGATATGATATGTTGTGCCATTGATTATGATTGGACAGGATAGTACCCCCTCTTGCGGCTAGGCAGGAAGCCCGAGTTAAAGGATGCCTTAGAATTTTGGTAAGACTTACAATGATGGCAAATTTATTATTGTGCCGGTCACATGCCCGCATAGCTAGTCTTGACAGAAGGAGAGAATGAAATCAAGCTCAAAAGCTATTTGGCATTGGAGAAAAGTGCGGAGAAGAGTGCAAAGGTGAAGAGACGTCGTTGGCGACAAGGTCTGGTCAGACAGAGGTCAACAACAACTACGTGATGGAACACTCTGTGAATGGTGAATGGATGCTACTACTGGGCTCTCTCGGCTCATGAGAAACAGGAGATCTGATGTAGGATAAGGTATTTAAAACATAAATATTAAGTAAATAGTGGTGGTTTAGGGTTTAGGGTTTGCCTTAAACCACCACTAAATAGTGGTCGTTGTGGAAAGCACTACAAAGTTTTTTTTAGAGGCAGTTATTTCTAACTGCCACTAAACTACCTTTTTTTTGTAGTGTTGACACAGACATCGATTTCTTTATCAGAAATCCTTGCAATGCCTCTGTCAGTACCTCCCTCAACATCTTCAAAACCACCTTCGCCATTATTTCTAGAACCATCAATCTCATATGTAATTATAAAGCTAAGCAAGGAGTAATCACAATAGCAGAGCATAAAATACATAGATGGAGGTCGTGCCCCTTACTCAATGATTATTCATTCTCTTTCTCTCTAGTTGCTGTGCTCTGTTTTTGCTCTTGTCTTTATGTCTCTCTCTGTCCCCTTTTCATTGCTGTGCTTAGTTTCTCACTCTGATTTGGGTGTCTCTCTCATTGCCCTTAATCTGTATCATTTGTCTTGCTCCATAGTCCCTCTGTCTCTCTACTCCCTTGACTCGCTCTCTTTCTCTTTTCTTTATTAGTCTGTCCCCTAAAACATGTCACCCTCATTAACATTGACATTGATATCTTAGTTGATGCACTCACCAACACCTTCTTCAGAATTTGATCGAAATAGGAAAATAATAGCAAAATTGAAAGCCTTAGAAGCCCAATCGAGAATATGAAGTTTGATTGTTGAGCAGGAAGATGAGTTGATGACTAAGTTATTTTCATTGCAGAGAAACAAGGACAATAACAGCTTGGTAGGAGAGAGAGGGAAGCGAGGAAAGTGATGAAAGAAGCTTAAAGACATTGGAGGCATAGAAGAGTTCAGACACTATCATGGTGGAAGAAGAAGGAAGTTAATTAAATGTTTTAGAGATGGATGGAAGAACAAGGGTGATGGAAGAGTTCAGACACTGTCATGAGCATCAAAGGAGGAGGTGAAATGTTTTAGTTTGATTAGAATTCCAAATTATAATTGAGGATATATTTTTCCTTCAAAAGTGTAAATCAACTTTGTAGCAAACTTTTTGAAGAAGCTAAAAAAATTGGCTTCATGAAACAAGCTAAGAATAGTTTTTTTTTTGGATTAATAAGTTACTTATTTAAGCTTATCCAAACACTATCTATTTTTACATAAAAGCACTTATACTAATAAGAAATCTCTAATAAGCTATAAGCTATGCTATCCAAATAGGGCTTTATTATACTTGATCTGTTTTTCTCACCATTTAAAAAGTAACTTGGTGTGTCAGTGATATTACACTCCAAAGCTAAGATGCATAGATCTCCAGCCACATTTGGCACTTGCTGGGTTACTTGTTTCAGATGCAATACTTTTTATTAAAATATTTGAAGTATAATTCATTATGGTGTCTATATTATATTTGTATAATAGTGGTAATAAGAAAAAGAAAAATAATTTTAAAACCCAATAAAATCGTAGAAATGTAATATGAAGTAAAGGTAAGCTAATATAGTAAAAGAGAAGTCTTTCGATAAGCAAAGCTAAGAGGTTTTATTGGCTCCCATCTTAGAGAGAGAGGGTATAAACACATGATTTGGCTTCCTATATTTTATAATGCATCTGATAGTAAACGTAGGCTTCCTCATAAGGACTTGTCTAGTATTCACCATACTCATGAGTGGAGATATCTCTATCCATAATTGATCAAGGTCATAGTCTCTCAACTTTTATAATGTTGCCAAGCTCAATTGCAATCCTTAAACTCTAGCAAATAGTTATGAGTTTGCATGCATATTCGTTGTAATTCCAAGGTGTATATATTTGATAAATATGTAACTTAATAGGGTATAGTTATTAACTTATTATGGACAAAGTAATTGAGATTTAGAATATATTTATTATACAATAGATGTGTAAAAATACTTCAAAATAACTAAAAGGTTTAGAATTAGACACTACAACAATTACACTTTATACATCCATAAATATTAGTAGCAAATAGATGAGATTCAATAGGAAAAAGAGATTTCCTACTGAATTCCTACTAAAACTTTGCAGCAGCTAAATGCATAGATAAAAATAAGAAAGCTACTGAGCTGTGACTGAAAAAAATTCTTACTACAAGCTTCGCCTACATTTTCAGTTGGAGAATGAATTGCTAGCTGTTCAGTCTACTAAGATTGACTCGGGTGGACAACACCCATGGAATAGCAACTCACGAAGAGAAGGTTGGGTGGATAGCACCCGAGCCACATATGAAGAATTGCTCGAGTGTGAGTGACTCAGGTGCTGTCTACTCGAGCCAAAGCTGCATTTAATTTTTTTTTTCTTATAGGTTATTTGGTATGTATTTATTATGTTTTATTTATTAATTTGTATTATTATAATACACATATTTATTATTTTTTAAAGCTATTTGGTTGAATATTTTTGGTAATTTTATTATCTTTTATTTATCAATAATAAAGAAATTAGTGATTAATTTTATATTCGTATTATTTGTATTATTGTAATCAAGAAAAAATAGTTGATATGTGAATTTGTAGATTATAAATTTACAAAAGATAACTTATTCATAAAAATATTAACTTCAAAAATTTGTTGCCAGTATATAAATCTGTTTTATTTTACATAATAGAAAACTCTTTGTCATTAAGATATCAACCTTAAATTTTTTTTCAATATACAAATCTGGTTTATTTTACATAATAGAAACAAAAATAATTTAATGGTATGTATTTTACATAATCAAATAATTTAATCACTTCAATAGTTGCTCTTCTGTAATGGCTGATATTCAAAATTAATGGATCCAGCTAGTCTTGTCCCCTCCTCTGAAATTTTACGTGTAGAATCATTCAACTCCACTTTCTAACTGATATTCAAAATCAATCGATCTAGTCAGTATCATCCCCTCCTCTTAAATTTTACATATCAAAATCATTCAACTCCGCTTTCTACAAGTACATGAGAATATTGTTAGAATATAGTATAATACATCAAGAAGAAAGAAAAAAAGCTGAAAGAAGAGAATAGAAGATAAAAACTGGAGAAGAGAGAAGAAAGAATAAAATGACGTTGATGAAGAAAGTTGAAGAAGTGAGTAAAAAGAATAAAATAGGGAAGAAGTTACCAGTACATCACACAAATGAGCGAGAAATAAGAAATAAGGAAAAGCTGAACAAAGCAGAAAGAAAGAAAAGTTGAAGCACCTAAGACGAGAGAGGAGAGAAGACTTTCACTATTAATAGATATATTTTAGCCAGAAGCAAATATTTTTGCAAGGTGCCTAAATATTTAAAAAGAATCCCTGGGAAGCAAAGACAAAGAAGCAAAGCAAAGACAAGGAAGCAAAGACAAGACTTGACATATATATATATATATATATATATACTACAATTTGATTAATATTCAATAAGTTATTACATATTTATTGTTAAGTTATTAAATAAGTTGTTACCTATTTTTTTAGATAATATTTTATTTATTTTATATTATTTGTATGTTTATAAAAAATAATCAATAACACTGAATTGAATAAACTGTATTAAATCCTCAATAATTATTCATAGATTATACTATATATTCAATATATTTATATACTTAGTATAATTACTTAATATATAGTACTAAATAAATAGTTAGTTGTTTAAAAATAAGCTATTATATTAATACAAATAGATTACAATTAATTTGCCTAATATAAATCTATGCTTCTTTATCATCTTGTCTATCTCCATCATGACCCGTGGCCGGCACAATGACGACATCCCTCGTTACTATAAGCCTTCCTATTGATTATACCCTTTTTTGTTGAGTTAGTAATGCGGAAACAGTAAAATCCATAAATTTATTTTAAAATCACATCTATCTACAATAGATGAAAATTTAATTAAAATCATATGTGGCTTTATTTCTTACATATACGGGAAATATTGTACATAACTTAATACAGTTAAAAAGACATAGATAAATAACCATAATAACAACATCCTCATAAAGATTATAAAATCAAGTTAGGGTTGTTTAGTACAGATACTTTTCATACATATGATTACTATTCATATGTACAATTACTATTCATACATACGGTTGTTATTCATACATAAAATAGTAAATACAAGCTGTAAAAGAGTACACTAGGTAAGTTCTCAAAAAGAGAGGTGGGTCACAATGGACACTCTTAAGTACAGGTCTTTAGTTGGAACCTTTCTTAGACATATATTCTTCACAGTTTAAATTTTATTTTGGCAATCAAAAATTAAAATAATTTTCAAGCAATTGAGGATAGTTCTTTTCTGATATAGAAGATCAGCTAAGAGTATAACTACAGAGCATACTAAGAATTTAACCTCTAAAATTTGTAAGAAATAAATAGGGTATCGTATTTTCACCTCGTATATAAGTTGAAAAGGAAAGACCTCATATTTCATAGGCCTAGCGCCAGAGCAAAAGAAGTTTGAGGAGAGGAAAGAAGAGAAGCTGAATGTGTAAGTTTAGAAGTGAAATGGAATGAACTATTTATATAAAAAGTCAAGAGTACTATTCGACACTATGCGTTAATAATTTAATTTACTATGTACTTTAATAATTCAGTTTATTATGCACTTTAATAATCCAATTTACTATGCAAAAAGTTTCGCACGAGGTGACTGAGAATTTGGTTACTACTAGGAACTAAAGAGAAAACTATCCTTTCTCCTAAACTTTTAAGTTTCATTTAATTTTAGTCCTTTTCATTTTAGTCCCTAAGGGGATTTTCTCCCATAAAATGTCATTTTCTCCTATGAATTCCTTTCTAGTTCCCTCTTATGCCCAATGAATATCTAGTACTCGACATGATGATTGTATACGTGAACAATACCATATTTGTATATAGTGTTGTATACTGGAATAGTAATGGTAGTTAATGAACATATTTTTATTTTATTTTTCCACGGGGTAATACAAAAATGGAATTATATCAGGTTTTATATTATGATTTGTACCATACATATGCAATTTTACATGAAATAACACTTATAAAGGTTGCCTCTGATTTTTTATCAACCTATCTTTGATCAGTCTTATTTTGATGAGTTCAGAGGCTCGTCCTACTTTTTTGTCTATGGTATATAAAAAATGAATAAATAAGTTTTAAATATAATGATGAAATGGTAAATTAATATATTTTAAAAAAAAAACAAGTTACTAATCTTCTCTTGTGCGCAGTCATTGAAATTGAGCCTCCAATGTGAAGAGATGAGCCGAACCTATTAGAGTCAGAAGATTTATTTTTCTTCCTTTGCTCACTAATTTGTTTGAATTATTTATTCTTATCGCACAATTGATTTCAAATAGATTCCCCTATCCAATTTAGTTTTTTATTCTTCTTTGCGTTGTATATATATCAAATCATTCAAGCGCATTGACAAACAACTTTTCCAAATGTTGTAAATATTGTCGCATGATGTGGTAACCAAGTATAATATTTCTACAAAAAAACATTTAGTTTAATAACAATAAACTATGAACCAAAGAAAAAAATTGAAATATTGATAATGAAATTGTACCTGAAAATCTATCCACCAAAAGTTTCGCAAGGATTTTGGTACATATCTCCAACAAGCGTATGGTCCATCATAAGTTGCTTTAATGATAGACACAATCTGACCTTGAACCTTATTATGGTTTGGAGAAAACTTGATTTAAAGAAACCCAAAAATGGACAAATTTCATCGATATAAAATTAAATGTAAACTACAATAGTTAGAAAAAGAATAATAATAATTACTCTTTTCCATCAGGAGCAATAAGGTCTTTCCTAATAATAACATTGCTATCTTCTTATTGCGAATCATTAGTTGTTGCATCCATTGAGACTGGGATACAGATGGCGGCGAAGATCCAAATGGGGCATTTTGTAAAGGTGGAGATGGTGATGGGCCTAAATATTGGTATAAAGACTGAGAATGTTGCGAAGAAGTAGAGTTATTATGATATGTTTAAGTTGCAAGTGGCAAGTTATTTAGGACTTGAAGAGAAGTAGTTCGCATATTAGATGTATCATGATGGGTGTAAAATTGCCATAGGGGTGGTGGTCCAACTGGGGGATATCTAGAATAAGCCATTGGTGGTGGTAAGCATCCCTGAAATTACCCTAGCATTGGTGAGTAAAAATTTGGAGGAGTCATGGAAGACATATTTTGCTGTGGGCCAAAAAAAGAAGGGTAAGGAAATGAGTGTCATTGGTTTATTGTTGTGGCATTGTCAATGTCCATACTGGTGGTGTTGTTTGAAGAAAAAGGATTATGAGTTTGAATAGAATGTTGTCTTCTTAGTCTTCCTCTTGATAAATTTTCAGCATGTTGTGATGGATCACCCGACATGTTAAGTAGAACAGAAAAAATGAAAGCTAGTAGTTATGAAAAATAGTAAAGGGAGATGTAGATGAAGAATAGAGAAGTGAGTGTTGAGAAACCAACATCAGTAAGATGTGAGTGGATTTACATATCTATCCAAACATATATATATATATATATATATATATATATATATCTACGTACCTCCCATTTCCACCCTATGCGTAGTTAACCCTATGCTTAGTAGATTAAGGTAGGTATTGAATGCGTGTGAGTCTTTATAAAAGAATTATAATAATTTATAAAAATATAATTTTGATGAAATCATGTTTATAGAATTTAAAAAATAGCTATTATATATAAATATAAAATTAATTATTGTGAAACAATAATTATTACAATTGATATTTAGTAAAATAATTATTACAAATGATATTTATTACAATTGATATTGATATTAATAATTATTATTTTATAATTATTTAAAAATATTTTAAAATAATAAGTATAAAATAAAAATAACATAGCATATATAAAAAATCACGAGTCTTCCTGCCCATAGGAAGGAACCCTATGCCATATATATGCCCACCATATGTTAAATATATATGATTTAATTTTTTTATTGTGTCATATATTAAATGTTTTGACTTTTTTTTTTCATTGTCGTATTACTGCAGACACCCCAAACCCTTATAAGTACCTATCTCCACCATTTCATTTACTTCCCAGTATTTTCCATCTCTCTCTTCTAGTCTTCCTATTCTCCTACTTCTCTTTTTCATCTTTTTTATTTGCCTATTCATCTTCCTACTTCTCTGTTTATCTTTCTACTTTTCCAGTCTCTTTCTAGTTGTTCATCATGGCCACACGTAATGAGCATAGAGTTATTGCTGGCCCCTCAGATCCTAATTTATTATATTTGCAGGAACAACATATTTCTTCTTTAGTATGGGAAAATGATTGAGTAAGTATCTATTATTCATTATTCTAAAATTATTATTAAGGGAAATATTAAATTTTTATTTACTAATATTATTTTTTGTCATTTATGCCAAGTTACTAAATGATTTATTTACGCATTTATCAAGTATAAAATTTTTTATTTTCATATTATGATTAATTTATTTTTTCTATCTAAATAAATTGCATTCTTACAGTAGAAAAATAAACAAATTTGCGATTTGTTCGTGATCCACCTATTGTTATCGTGCTTCTTCTTATAGAATAAGGGTTTTATGGTGTATCTATCTTGAGAGATTTTGCCTATAACTACGCTTTAGTTTCTACCTTTGTTGACGGTGGTGCCCAGAGATACACACTTTTCACTTCACTAGGGGTAAAATTACAATACCGCTTCAAGATGTAGGAATTCTATTGGGACTTCCATGTCTAGGAAGACCAATAATAGGCATTCCTTACATAAAAAGTTTGGGGAATTATGTGAGAGAGCATTTTGGAGTTGTGCCGCATGTATCAAAAACCGATGGGCAAAGAATTACACTGAGGTGGCTCGTCGATACATTTGCAAAGATCCTTGAAGGAGCAGACCAGAGCACCTTAGAGTTCCATACTA
The DNA here is from genome assembly GCA_037074585.1 of Biancaea sappan. Lineage (NCBI taxonomy): Eukaryota > Viridiplantae > Streptophyta > Magnoliopsida > Fabales > Fabaceae > Biancaea > Biancaea sappan. The sequence continues at coordinate 40,773,639 of CM073499.1, forward strand.
GAGCATGGATTCTGCAGTTAATTGGTGGATATTTAATGTTAGATAAATCTGGAGATTTTTAATCTGAAGTACTTCCCTTTCCTCCTTGATTTTCAGCAGTGTGGCAATATGTCATGGGGTTCGACAATATTGGCTTTTTTGTATAGAGAGCTTTGCTCAGCCACATTGAAGAACACTAAACAAATTGAGGGGTGCATTGCCCACCTGCATATGTGGATCTGGTAGAGATTTCCTTTTTTTTCTCCTGATGTTGTCTGACAGCCAGATCCATTGCTAGACACTTATGTATTGTAGTCACCTTTGGGTTTTAGGTATATTTCATTAATTGATATGTGGGTTAAATAATTTGTATTTTTCTAATTAATAATTATTAATTTGTTACTATCTTCATAAGTGGGCGGGGGCTCGGATGGATCCAACTCCTTCAAAAGTACTAATGAATAAATACAGAGAAATATTAGACTGCAAGAGTAACAAAGAGGTATTCAACATCTACTAATGTAATTTAGTTTTTCTTAAATATGAAATATGCTAATAGGTGTCAAATCATTGTAGATTGAATGTCTTCCATATTCAAGCAGGTGGAGGAAAATTCTTGTATATTGTGTGAGTGGGTTTGAAGTAGGTTAGGCCACAGTGCCTTTAATTTATTTCCATATTGTTGAAATGCAAATCACTAATCCTGTAATGCGACAATTTGGGTAAATGCAAAGAATATCACATAACCCACCGAGAGAACCGATGAAAGATCTGCATGCTCTAAAGGCCAAAAGGAAACACCGGAACTATGATTGGACCAACCACCACAAGGAGCCCATTGAGATGTGGAACAGTTGGAGATTCCATGTTGTGCTTGGTGACTTCACCAATGAGCCACACTTGGATCTAAACTCACTATACATGAATTGGCATTTCAGAGCCACACGCCACCATATTGGTCAAGATAGCACAGTGGGCGTACCTGGTTGAATGTGCTTCCCTTAATTTCCTACCAAAATAGTTCATTCCTCTTGCTCAAAATGAAATGAAATTAATACAAGGGATGGTGAGATAGAGGAACCAGAGACAATTCACAGGGATGCAAGCTGAAATGTCTCAAGGGTCTAAGCCTCAGGATGAGAAAGCCGATGCCAGTAACACTGCTGGCTCAAGCAACACTACTAGACCAAGCGATAAGAAGAGGGTAAAGAGGAGGCGGAGAGAGTAAAAACAAGGAGAAGAAGGAGAAGATAGAGAAAATGAATAGGCATTCAGCTATTTTTTGTAGTTGTTTGTTAGATGATATTAGTACTTATTTTCTTAATTTGCTGTGAAATTTATTAAATTATATGTTAAAATTAGCTAAACAATATATTTTATATAAAATTAAAATCAACTTAAATTAATTTTATTCTTTATATTTTATTCACAACTTAAAAAATAATAAGTAATTTGTTTATAAAAAAATGATTGTTGCATTTTTTATAAAACAATTATTTACTATATTTTTCTGCATTTAGGGGAAGGGTGGGTTTTTATTTTTTATTTTTTAATTTTTTTTAAAAAATTATATCATTCTTTTAACATATGCAATAAAAATTTTAGAAGAAAGTAAACACAGAAAAAAAAAGTATTAGAACCTATCTAAATTTTTTGTAAAACAAAAAATATACATTTAATACAAAAGAAAAATAAAAAAACTAATGGTTGTTGGATCAATATATAGATCCAACGGCCATATGTGCTTTTCCTAAGGGAAAAGCAAGAAAAATTTGGTCACCCACTTGTCTTATCTTACATTAAGTAGGTATAATATATATAAATATAAACAAATTTATATATACTAATATACATATTCATATATATATATATATGTATGTATTAGTTTATATATATATATATATATATATATATTAATATACACAATGTCACTCTTGAGCTAAAATGAATACATGACTCCCTGCATGAAGATTTCCTTTAACTGCCAACTCTAAAAAATGTTAATAAGAATGTATGAGCAAACCACTTGCCCAGTGAGGGGATAACACTATGCTACGACGAAAAATAATCATAATGCATTATAATAATAACATGGATCAATCATTCGTAAATTAATTATAATACGATATAATATAATTCAGAATAATTTTCAACATTCAAACAAATCAATCACATTTCAATATAACATAGTTCAAAACAATTCACAACAGTAAGCAATTCAATCAATAGCATATATTTCTCGTACCAACCAGGTCATCTAGGGTACCTCTGGATCGTTACCCGCGGCCCCGCCGCATCCACCCTTATCGCTCTATTTATATATCTCCATCCTTATAGCTCCTTGTAGAATTTCCCATGGGGTACACCACCATGACTTTCCTTTCTTTGTCTAACACAAGCACAATCACAATTCAAGATCTCACATCATAATACAAATTCTACAATTTTACACCAACCATCCATAGATGAATGAATTCAATAATCCAGATAAATTATAACATGCCACATCTCATCATTTATAGTACATCACACAGATACATATGAGTTCATGAACATCCATAATTGTCATTATTTTGAAGCCAATTTAACATTCAGAAAGGCCTTACATCCTTACTTCAATTCCAAAATTAGAAAACAGAAATGTGTATATACGTATACATATATATTTTGCCCAACCAATAATTCCAAGTGGGCATATATATATATATACATGTATGTGTGTGTGTGTGTGTACATACACTTCTTAACTAAACAATAAAATACATTTATTCATATATATATATACACACACACACACATGTACACATGTACCTTCTTAAATTTTAAATATTAAGCTTCAAGTTTTTTCATGTATATATATATATATGAAATATATTTTCACTTTCAAATTTCCTAAGGATAGTAGAATGTATATGTTCATACACATTTTTGTAAGTTTCATTATGAATTGATTAATACATAAATATGTACACATACACACACACACACTTAGAATTATACCCTTCAAGCCTCCAATCTTGAAAAAATGAGAAATACACTAGTATATACATTACCATACAAGTTTAGAATTGTTTATATTTCATCATTTTATTCAAGCATGATAGCAACAATAGTCTAACATACCATTTCATATGTTTGAATCATCATTCTTTCCATATTTAGACATACTACATGTTTTTATTATGATGTAAAGCAGTACTAAGGAAACATACTAGTCATATGAACTGCCAACCCACTCACCTTAATTCCAAGCTAAGTTATACTTTTCAAACTGGAGAAGGATGCCAAAGATCTTATAGGAGGCCTAGGAAATAAGCCAAGTAGGAAACAATATCATCTTAGAATTTAAGTCACCAAGTTTTCAACATTGTTTTGTTTTTCTGCTAAATTTGGAACTAAATTTACAAAATTTCTGGTATCAATCCATAGCTCCAAAATTCATGATACTTGACATATATCCTTATTCATGTGTTAACATGCTAGGTTAAATATTTCAGCCAAAAAATCCACCATTTCGCCCCTCAAACGGTCACCTTCGTACCCGTATATTAGAATTGCTCAATTTTGTTATCTATTATGTTCTTCGTGTAACATACCACCTTAACCATTTTCAAATACAATGAAAATTTTCAGATCAGTAGATCTATATCTTGTTTAAGTGCCATAAAAAGTTCAGGTTAAAAAGAGACATTTAGCTACTAAAACTAACTCAATTTCCTAAACTACTCAAGCTTTACTCTACACTGAACAAGTATTGTTCCCATGATTATTCGAACAAGTAAACCAATTTTTGTGAACTTGAAACTTTCTAGATCTGATTATCACACTATAAAGAATCTTTTTGGTCATCCAAAAACACATAAAACTAGAAGCAAGATAGATCAGTCTTATTTTCATACACTCTAATTTTCAGCTACTGTTTTAGGTGTATTGAGGGTACCAAACTAGCCCAGAAAATTTTGAAGTAATTTAGGCCTATTCTTGGACACTACAATTAGCTACATACCAAATTCATGAACATTGGAGTTCATTTCATAACAGAAACAAAGGTGTACTACAAGTGTCATGATTTAGAGTTACAAAACTTAGCAAATGGTAAAGTGATAAAGCCAAAGGCTAAATTTGTATTTACGCTAGAGCAGTGAAAGACCATTTACGAGTGGGTCAAAACATTAAAAATACTTGATGGATATTCTTCGAATTTGTCAAGATGTGTTGATATGAAGGACAGAAAGTTATTCGGACTAAAGAGCCATGACTGTCACATTTTCATGGAATGTTTGCTACCCATTGCATTCAATGCATTGCCAGGGCAAGTTTGGAATCTTCTCACTAAGATAAGCCATTTTTTAGAGACCTATTCAGCAAAATTGAAAGTGGATGAGCTGACGCAAATGGAGGTCATTCTCTGCAAGCTAGAAAGAATCTTCTCTCTAGGATTTTTTTGACTCAATGGAGCATCTACTTGTCCATCTCCTGTATAAGACTCAATTTGGTAGACTGGTTCAATATCGATGGATGTATCTTTTTAAGAGGTGGTGAAAATCATTAGTTACTTCTTCTTTTCTATATTATTTTAGTTCCTATTTATTAAAACCTAACAAATTGGTTCCTTTCAGTTTTAAAGGTTTTTAAACAAAATTAAGAAGATGGTCAAGAATAAATCTCAAGTGGAAGAATCTATTTACGAAGCATATCTGGCACAAGAGATATTGTACTTTTGTTCTTATTAGTTTGAGTCACACGTAAATTCATTAAGAACAAGAGTTGGTTTGAATTCTTGTATGTAGGAGGAGATAGGCCAACCAAAGACATTAACAATTTTTAACTAAGTTGAGCGTCCTTCTAGCAAGAACGACACTAAATTTTTAAGTGATAAATATAGGACTGCTCAACTTTACGTTCTTCTCAATTGTGATAATATAAAGCCATATGTCGAGTAAGAACACATTCTATTTCCTAATTTTATTATTCAACCAAACATTATTTACCTACTATGTATGCTTACTGATTTTGGTTTTGCACAGTAGCAATTTTGAACAATACCACTAAAATTTAAATCCACATTTCAACGACGCAAATATTGATAGGCTTGTCGAATCACACTTTATCTCATGGCTCAAAACCCTTGTAAGTGACCTTTTGATTTAATTAGATTAAGTGCATGATGGGTCATTTTTTATGTGGTGTGCATTAGTTAAATCAATTATTCATTGATAACTTTTAACTAGGTATGCATTCAACCTCATGTTTTTAATGATCCAGATGTAAGGGACTTAGCATGGGGACTATTTAGAGAGGTCGAGACATGGCCAACATATTTTGTGAATTGATACAAATTTCATATTGATGACTGAAGCACCGGGAAGAAGACGATCAACAATAGGGTTTGTGTTAAAGGCGCTGGAGAAGGTGGTAGAGAAAATGATTATTTTGGCATCCTTAAACAGTGGTACAATTATAGCATTTTGTAAAACCTATAAAAAAGATTATTTTGTTTAACTGTGACTGGTTTTGATCCGATGTCGAATCGAGGAACTAGGCACCCAAACTATGGAATTATAGAGATTAAGCATACAAAAAGATATGAAAAATTTGATTCTTTTGTGTTCGTACAATAGGCAATACAGGTATATTTTGTTCCTTATCTAATTAAAACAAGAGAAAAATCTGACTGGTGGGTTGTTATAAAAAATAGGCCCAGAAATCTAGTAGAAAATAAAGAAAGACTAGAAATTGCGTACCAGAATGAACTGATATAATCCCACGAGAGTCTAACTAAAGTAAACTTCACAAGCAAAGTTATGTGAAACCCAACGACAAGATGTTAAACTTCTTAGATTGAAAAACCAAATTATATCAGGTTCTTAACAACGAATCAACAAGAAAAACAAGGATAGAAATATTGACCCAGTGGCTATGAAGAGCCAGAAACCAATATTGTTAATGGATAAAAGATTGTTAAACCCAAGGTTATTAACAACTTGAAACCAACAATACAATCAAACAACAAATCTCAAGTTATCCGCTTGGGACTTTCGGTATAAAAGCTGTAGAACAGCACAAAGGAGAAACAAATCTCTCTTATATTTATCAAACTCAAGTTTTGTACAAAGCATATGCCATAAGACTTATTTATAGGCTGAAAATGGAAGACTAAAAGTCATGAGGAAACCCAAAGGTTGTTCTTAGCCAACAAGCTAGAAATGGAAGACAAAAAGTCATGAAAGAAACCAAAAGGTCTTAGCCAACAAGCTAGAAATGAAAGCCAAAAGTCATAAGGGAAACCTAAATCAAATTGGGCTAAGAACTAAACACTCTAAACACACTATTTGGGCCTTTTACAAAAGACTGAAAATAAACTTAACAAAAGAAGCCCACATAGTCTAAATAAGCTTAAACAAGGTATTTTAAGCCTTTTAACATCAATTTTAGGCTTAAGTAAACAAAAGATGTCTAAAATGATTAAAATGGTTAAATAAGTTGTTTAAGCCCAAATAACACATTCTGGACTCTTAAAATTTTGTCATCCTTTAACGCTTGGTTCTTCTTGGATATGAAAGTGTGAAACATTGTAGGAATTCTCTAGCCCTCCCTCTAGGTGATTTCCATGTTGTAATTGCATCAGGATGCCATTCATAGCTTGCTGGATCTGTTTGGCTTTGGCTCTTGTAATTGGCCCTTTTGGCACATCATTTTCAGCTTTGGATGGTGTAACTAGCTCCTCTTCTTCTAGCTCTAGCTCCAAGCTAGGTGACTCGATCACATCATGAGCAATCTCATGTTTTGCTATTAATAGTGATTTATTAAATAAAAATTTAAGAGAGGAAGGAAAATATGAAGAAATAAGATATGCACAAGCAGTAGAGGAAGATCATGAAGAATAGGAGAAAAAGGAAGATCAAGTAGAAGAGGAGGATGAACAAAGTGAAGATGAGGATGAGGACCAAGACACAGATACAAATAAAGAACAAGATAAACAACATGAAAGGGTGGAAAACACAGAAAGTGATAACTAATTTTATTTTTATTCTATAGCTCTTTTTGTGTACTAGAAGATACTATATCTTGTGCACTGTGTGATAATTTAGCATTTTTTTCGTACTATGAACTTTTTTTTTTCAACAAAAATATTTTTTAAACACATTCTTCTTAAAAAAATTTAACTTATTATAAATTTAAATGATATAAATAGATTTTATTTTTAATCTGTTATAATAAAATTAAGATATAAAATTTATATATTAACCCTTCACCTACGCCACCAAAAAAAATTGTTAATGTGGTGCGAGGGAAGCCCACTTGCGCCACATAATATTATATGGTGTGGGAAAGCCCACCCCTGCACCACAAAAAAATTGGGCTTGAAGAAAGTAGTTTCCACATACTTTCAGTCGGTTTTGCAATAAATTTTTATTTCAAATTACATTTCAGTCGCTTCCTCAATTATAATGTTTTGTGCAACGTCTACTAGGATTATATGCATTAATGCAAAACATTATAATTGAGGAAAATCTGGTCAAAGATATGATATTTTTCTGAAAATATTTAAATATTAACTAATTTCATAAAAATAAATATATTTTGCAATATCTTAAAGCATAAAAATTTGCACTTGACAAGTCGATTGATTAGTGACTATCGGTCGACTGATTGTATCCGAATTTACAGAAATCAAAACCGAGAGGTATCAGTTGACTGATGCATAGAGATTAGTCAACTAATATATCATGAACTTCTATTATACATAAAATGGTACTTGAAAAGCAGCACAAACTTCCCAACTTATATAAACACATAACATACAGAACATATTCAACTATTTCTTGCAAATTCTCTTCTATTATGTATATAACATACAAAGTTCAGGTACAACTCTTTTGAAGTTACAACATACTCTTAAACTTTATCATCAATATTTACAATACACAACATTCTATAAAAAAATGCCATCAAAAGAAGGTGACTCAACTAACTAACATATCAAAAACTTATTTCTTTTCTTTCTCCTTTAGTCCCTGAAATGGTAAAATCATCAAGATAAGGTGAGATAAGAATCTCAGTAGCTAGCATATTTATGAAAACATTACCACCATTTCAGTCATAAAAGTAATTCTCATGACAAATCTTATTCCATGAAATATAAACTAATATAAACACATAACTGTAATATGGTCTTTTCTTTTAATATAGTGCACTATACTTTAGTTCTTTCTCAAAAAAAAGTACTCAATGTCCCATGAGGAATTTTTGGGGTTCTGTCATCTCATGAGGACATAAACTTTGCTTTTCAAGAGAAAGATGGTTATACTTGTTCATGGAAAACTTTTAAGATATAAATACTTGATAAATCATATAAAGACATGACAAATACATCAAATACTTTGCTTTTATGAAAAATTAGCTACCTTTAATTCTCCTAAAGATGGAATTTGTGTAACATCTTCTAGTTCCCTTCTAAAGTTTCTTGGTGGCTCCTTCCTATTTCCTCTTTTCTTAGTCTAAAAACCATAATTTTAGTAATTTCAAGCTCTAAAATCTATCTAAACTAGCAGAATCAAGTTAGAAACTTACATTTTATGATCTTCTTGTTAAAATCTCTACTAGAACTTCCTTCTCTCTCTTCTTCTTGCTCCTCATGTTTTCTCTCTCTCTTTTCTAAATTTCAGAATTTGCTCTTTCTCCCTCTCTTCTTGCTTCTAAAAGGGTCTAAAGAGTATTCTTATTATGGAAAGCCCCATTTTAACCCTACTATTTTATTTCTAAGCTTCATTAGCATGCTAGGGGTGTTTAGGTAAATTTTCTCACTGATTTTTCAGTTAATACCGACTTACTTTTACACTTCAGTAGTCCATTAGTCGACTGATTGCTCCTCGATAGTCGACTAATTTGTAATTAGTCAACTAATCCATCATAATTAGTCGACTGATTGCTTCAGAACCTAAAATTTTAGCCTGATAAAGAATAATCAGTCAACTGATCTCCCTTATAGTCAACTGATTGCAAATATCAGTAATTTGGTCTAATCTCTAATGCTATCAGTTGATTGTTCTTCTCAATCAATCAACTAATTGCTTCAAAACTTCAATTTTCTTTTACTCTTAGCTCATTTATCCTAATTTCCTCATGCCTTTCCTTTATTACTTCCTCTTAAGTATCTAAAAAACATATTTTACTAATTTTTAGCATCATTTCTGACTTAAATAAGAAAGTATAACTTGAATACATTAAATGTGGGATGTTACAATTCTGCCTCCCTTAAAAGAATTTTGCCCTCAAAGTTCAAAGTCTTACCTCAATCAAAAAGCCCATGGTATTCTTGCTTCATGTGGTCCACCATTTCCTATGTAGCTTCTTCTTGTGTCAACCCCTTCCAGACAACTTTTACTAGAGGAATTTGCCTGTTTCTTAATGACTTTATGCAAGTATCAACTATTCTATCTGGTTTCATCTCATATCTCATATTATCTTGTAAATGCAATTTTTCATATTCAATAATATGTGTAGTATCTGGAAAATACTTTCTTAATTGGGATACATGAAATGCATCAAGAATATTGCTCAAACTTAGGGGTAAGGCTAATCTATAAGCTGTGGTACCAAGTTTCTCAAGGATTTGGAATGTTCCTACATATCTAGGACTAAGTTTCTTTGCTTTTAATATTCTGCCTACAGCTGTGACTAGGGTAATTTTGAGAAAAACATGATCACTAACATTAAATTTCAAAGGTTTTATTCTTTTATCTACATAATTCTTTTGTCTGCATTAGGCAGTAGCAAGACACTCCCTTATCAATTTTATCTGTTTAGATATCTGGTCTATCACTTCTGGTCCTATTATAGCTTTTTCCCTAAGTTCTACCCAAAAAATAGGTGACCTACACTTTCTCCCATATAATGCTTCATAAGGAGCCATCTGAATGCTAGATTGGTAACTGCTATTGTGTGCAAATTTTGCTAATGATATGTTATTATCCCAGTTACCCTTGAATTCTAATATACAAGCCCTTAACATATCTTCTAGTACTTGATTGATTCTTTTAGTTTATCCATCAATCTGTGGGTGATAAGTTGTACTAAATCTTAATCTAGTTCCCATGGCTTCCTGCAAAGATTTCCAAAATCTTGAGGTAAATCTAGGATCTCTATAAGATATGATGCTATTTGGCACACTATGAAGTCTTACTATTTCCTTGATATAAATTTGTTCTAATTGATTTAGGGTTGATGTAGGCTTAATTAGTAAAAAGTGTGCAAGCTTGGTTAGTCAGTCTATAATCACCACCCATATAGCATCATTACCTGAAGATGTCCTAGGTAAACCTACTATAAAATTCATAGAGATATTATCCCATTTCCAAACTGATATATCTAAAGATTGCAAATTTCGTGGGGGTTTCCAGTGTTCAATCTTAGTTCTTTAACATATGAGGCACTTATTCACAAATTCTACTATACTTCTCTTCATTTCGGGCCACAAAAAATTCTTCTTTAGATCTTGGTACATCTTAATGGCTCCAGGGTGTACAGTATACTTACTTTGGTGAGCTTCACTAAGAATTTCCTTTCTAAGGTTCCCTATATTTGGGATATATAATCTATCCCTAAACTTCAGCAATCTAGTTTCTATAAATCCTAATTTAGGGGCTTTTCCTTTACTCTTAAGTTGCTTCACTTCTTCAATGTAGGGATCATTTGCTATCACTTGTAGAATTTGCTTTTCCAATTCACTCTCAATCACAAGGGAACTTAATTTGATACAATTGGTTCAATAAACACTTCAAGTTTCAAATCCCTGAATTCTTCAAGAAGTTGTTCCTCCCTTATCATCATCATAGCCATATGGATGGATTTTTCGCTAAGGGCATTGGCAGCAACATTGCCTTTTCCTGGATGATACTTAAGGGAAAACTCATAATCTTCAAAAATTACATCCATCTTCTTTATCTCATATTCAACTCTCTTTGACCAAATAAGTAGTTCCAACTCTTATGATCTAAATAAATCTCAAATTTAGCTCCATAGAGGTAATGTCTCCAGATCTTTAAGCCAAACACTACTGCAGCTAATTCTAGGTCATGTGTTGGATAATTTTACTCATGGGGTCTTAGTTATCTTGAGGCATAAGCTACTACTCTCCCATCTTGCATTAACACATAACCTAAACCCTTCAAAGATGCATCTGTATATACTACAAGAGGCTCATAAAGATGCATATGTATATACTACAAGAGGCTCATAGGGATCAGGGATAACCAAAATAGGTGTTGAGGTTAATCTAACTTTCAGTTCCTAAAAACTCTCTTCACATTTACTATCCCAAACAAATGGTTGGTTTTTCCTAGTCAATCTGGTTAAAGGTAATGTTGTTTATGAAAATCCTCTAATGAATCTTTTGTAATAACCAGCTAGACTTAGGAAACTCTTAATCTCAGTTACTGTCTTTGGTCTTTCCCATTCGAGCATAGTATCTATCTTATTAGGATTAACAAACACCCCTTCACCTAAAACCACATGGCATAGAAATTTTATCTCTCTTAGCCAAAATTCACACTTATTTAACTTAGCATACAATTGTTTCTCCCTTAGGCTTTGAAATACAATCCTCAAGTGTTTCTCATGTTCTTCTGGAGATTTTCAGTAAATCAGGATATCATCAATAAACACTACTACAAATTAATCTAGGTAGGGTCTGAATATTCAATTCATATAGTCTATGAAAACAGCTAGGGCATTAGTTAAACCAAAAGGCATCACTAAATATTTTTAATGACCATACCTAGTTCAAAAAGCAGTCTTTGGTACACTTCTTCTTTTATCTTCAGTTGATGATAACCTGATCTCAAATGTATCTTAGAAAAAACTAAAGCTCCTATTAATTGATCTAATAAATCATCTATTCTTGGAAAGGATACTTATTCTTAATGGTGATCTTATTCAATTACCTATAGTCTATGCAAAGCCTTAAAGTTCCATCTTTCTTTTTAACAAATAAAACTAGAGCTCCCCAGGGTGAGACACTTGGCTTAATAAAACCCTTCTTTAGCAATTCCTTATTCTGCCTTTTAAGTTCAGCTAATTTTGTAGGTGACATCCTATAGGGAGGCATAGAAATAGGGCTAAAACCAGGTATTAGATCAATAGAGAATTATACTTCTTTAACTGGAGTAGACTAGATACATCTTTTGAAAAAAAATCTGGGAAATCTTTCATTATAGGAATCTATTCTAAACATTTTTATGTTTTTGTCATTATGTAGAAAAGAACAAGATACCCTTGGCAATTTTCTTTCAAAGATTTCGCAGCTTGTGTGGCAGATAAAAATATATCCTCAGTTCTAGATAATTGGGGTGTTGCATTGATAAATAAAGATATAGTCTTTTTGAAACAATCAATCAGGGCATTGTTTTGAGACAACTAATTCATTCTAATTATGATTTCAATGTCGTACATAGGTATACATACCAAATCTAGAGTGGTTGCTCTATTCTCAAATTGTACTATATAATTGAGACAAATTTGGGTAGTTCTAACTTGGTTCCTAGTAGGAGTGGAAACAATCAATTCATGAGGTAAAACATGCATTTCTAATCCCAGATTCTTAGCACATATATATGAAATAAAAGAAAGTATAGCTCCTGAATCAAATAATGCATTTACAAGAGTATCTCAGATAAAAACCTTACCTCGAATCAAGTCAAGAGCTTTTTTTGCTTCATTCTGGCTCAAAGCAAATACCATCCCTTGTATTGGCTGGTTGGTGTTGCACTGTCTCACCATGTGTCCTGGTTTTCCACATTTATAGCATACATTTTGACATGCTAAACAGGGTTTGTTGCCATCATTCCTTTTGCATTTGGAACACTAGTTTTTGGAGGTTACTGCTGGTGGATTATTCTGACCTTGCATAGCCCTTGATCTTTTCATGTCTCTTCTATTATCACTCCCACTAGTCTCTCTTTTCTTCTTTTCTTTTACTTCCTCTTCACTCTTACCTCCCTCATAAATCTTTCAACTAGTTTACATTTGATGACATACTGAGCAAAACTCCTAATTTCCATAAGTCCCACTTTCTCTCTAATCTTAGCATTCAACTCATTCTCAAAATGGCATGTTTTCTAAGCCTCATTATAATGATCAGTCAGATTGGTAGAATTTAGTTGATCTTATATTCTCCTATTGGCATGTCTCCTTTTCTAATCCTTATAAATTTGCTTCTATTTCATTTCTAACAATCTCAGGGAAATATTACTCATAATAGGCCTTCTAGAATTCTTCCCAAGTAACTTCATTCTCATTGGCTTCTATCAATTTTTGGGCTCCTAACCACTAATCCTCCGCATCACCCTCTAACTTAAAAGTTACTAGATCAACTTTTTATTCAAGACTACACTTCATAACTCTAAAGATTTTCTCTATTTGATTCATCCACTCACGAGCGACATCAGGGTCATTCGTACCTTTAAAAGAAGGTGGCTTCATCTTTCGAAATTTAGCCAATACTTTTGTAATGGAATTATTATCACTAGTTCTTTCTCCATTTTCTTTCCTAGATTATTCCCCATTTCTCTTCATTTCCTCTCTCAAAAGCTTGAGAAGTTTAACAACATTTTGTGTACTGGCCATACTTTCTAATGTGTCAGCTTGAGAATTTTTAGGTGAAAACATCTGCAAACACACTCATAGCATAGTGACCAATACATGAGCTCATGTTCATACTAATAAAATTAATCCAGTCCTTGACCAAGTATTCTAATTCTACCCACAAGTACCTTGAATCATGCTCTGATGCCAAAAATGTAACGTTTACTAGGATTATATGCATTTATGTAAATTAGCAAAAATTATAATATAGACTAAAGGAAAATCTAGTCAAAGACGTGATAGTTTCTGAAAATATTTACAAATTAACCAATTTCATAAAAATAGATAAATTCTTGAAAATTTGGTCAAAGACGCAAGTTGAGTCTAAATTGTTATTTTAAAAAAATAATTGAGGCCGAGTCGATTTCAACGTGGAGTCCAAATGATGGGACTCCACGATGACACGGGAATCTCTACATAGTAAGAGATTCTATGCAGAGATTCCCTATGCTATAAAGCAAGCTCGGCCTATCAATCACCGAGCTTGCTTTATTTTAAAAAATAAATAGAGCAAGCTTGGCCTGCCAAAGGCCGGGCTTGCTTTATTTTTTAAAAAACAATTATTCTTGTGACTAGCTTCCTACATTTCATGCCTTATTTTATGTTCATTCTTCCAATTACTAGAAAGAATTGTGAGAGTGTTGTCTCATAAGAGAGGTTATATGTGAAAGCTAATTGAAGAAGAGTGAAGAAAGATCTTCAAAAAGTTTGGCATGCTTCATTTTTTTTTTTCATGATATTAATTAATTATGTTTTTAAAATTAAATAATTGGTTTTACAAATTAATAATAATTTATAATGTTGTATAATATTGATTTTATAAATTTTAGTTGTTTAAACATTTTTAATTATTTTTAATTATTTTGTATAATATTTTTATAATATTAGTTTTACAAACAATGCAATTTAATTATTCTATTTTTTTTTGCAGTTTAAATTATTTGTTGCTTTTGACTTATTCTACAGGCAGTTAAGATGAATTCATTCATAAATGTATATCAATATGTCAACAGAAAGCCTTTAAGGGTTTTGAGAGGGTTAAATTAAATCTGATGTTTTCACTATAATGTCGCTAGATGATTTAAATATCACCTTGAATGGATTAACTAGTATGATTCACAATCATTTAGAGGTCCTCCTAGTGAATTAGTGGCGTCAATAAGTTATAGGTACAAGTTGCGATTAGAGTACAGGGTGATAAAGTTGAGTAATGACAATATAGTCAGAACCATGATCATTAAACATTTAAAAAGTGGAGATGAGGAGATTGAGCTGCTAGTCAAAACTTCAAGTCATCAGATAGATTTTAATTCCGATGCTGGTATATCACAAGTCATTGTTCCTTATGATATTTCATCTCAGCCCCCAGTCAAGGACAATTGACTTCTATATTACTAGCAGGCAATGATGAACCAATGCCACAACTACATGATACTCCTTCATCTCCCTGGCTATACATGGATGACTTTACTAATGAGGAGGAGTGTTTTGGTAATTTAGTCACAAGTGATGATGATGATGTTGATAATGATGCAGATGAAGGCAGTGATGATGGTGGTGAAGGGCAAGGCAAGGGAATTTGGTCCTTCTAATCAGTGAGTACCAAGACCCTGTACAAAGGTATCTGACAAGCCTTTTAGAGCAGGAGGAGATGACTAATGAAGAACTTGGTAGTTTAATGATGCATGACGACAGACTATATGGTCGAAAAGTATTCAATAAAAGACGTTTACTGAGAGGTGAGGTAAAAGAGTACTCTATCCGGAACCACCAAACCTATAAAGTTACCCACCAAAGTAAAAAAGTTGAATTATACGAGTGCACTAAAAAGGAGCAGGGTTGCAGGTGGAGCCTTAGGGCCACTCTGAAGAATCCGGTAATTATTGGCAGATTATTAAGTATCTGGGTCCCTACACTTGTATCAATGCCTCGTTGGTCCAAGATCATCCAAAATTAGATGCAGATGTTGTAGCAAATCATATTATGGACATGGTGATAGAACATGTAGATATACCAGTTAGTCAGGTTGTCGCACACATTCGAAAAATTTTTAGCTATAACATTTCTTACTAGAAAGCATGGTCTGCAAAATGCAAGGTTGTTTCCAAAGCATATGGGGATTGGGAGCAATCATACGCACTGTTACCTCAGTTTATGGCAGCAGTTCAGCAGGTCATGCCAAAATCTGTGGTGGAATGGAAAACTAACCCAAGTCTGCCCAACAAAGATGGTCACCTACAAGTGAAGTTCGTGTGGGTATTTAGGTCCTATAAGCCCTGCATAGATGCCTTGGCTCACTTAAAGCCATTATCATGGTTGATGGTACATTTTTGTACAGTAAGTACAAAGGAACCTTAATGATAGCTTCATCCCAAGACGGCAACAACAAAGTGTTGCCTATTGCATTTGCACTGGTGGAGCAAAAAACTGATGAATCCTAGTCGTGGTTTCTTTATATTCTCAAGCAACGGGTTGTAGGCAACTAGGACATAACTCTAATCTCTGATAGGCATCATGGGCTTATCACCGGTGCGCAGAAACATGGATGGCACCACATGTTTTGTCTACGGTACTTGGCCAGTATTGTCCACACCACATTAAGATCAAAGTGGCTATCTAAAAGGCTTGAGCATGGCGGTATGTCTTTATTAAAAATTGAATAATGTTTGAATTCATAATTAATTTGTAGATTAACGTGTTATCTTAATTAGGATATTCATACGATTTTCGTGTAGTGAACGAGGTTGTGGCTGAAATTCTTGGGTCGCTTGCAAATTCAAATGGGAAAGTTGGGGATCGGCTAAATAGACTAAGGATTGAGTAATAGGTAGGTCATCTGGTATCCAAGGTGGGATCAAGTGATGATAAACTTAGCCAAGTCTATGAACAACATCTTCAAGGGCATTAGATATCTCCCTATTTTGGTGTTAGTGAAGCACACATTGTACAAGCTTGCATCTTACATTGAGAACAATTTGGCAACAATGAATGCACAAATTAACACCAAGGAGATATATTTGGAGGTCATGCGCAAGAAGCTTACAGAAAATAGATTAAAAGCATCTTCATGCATCGTGAACGTCTTTGATCGGGCCAATGGATATTTTGAAATCGAGGAGCCATACGACCAATTGAGACGTCAGCTTGGTCATGTCTATACGCTTAACCTTTATGGTGGCCAGTGTGATTGTGGCAAATATCAAGTTTGGCATTTTCCATGCCCACACGTGTTAGCAGCTTGTGCAAATGCAAACATTGATTTTGACACATTTGTGAACTGTGTCTATCAACTTGACACGATCAAAATGGCTTACATCACATAGATTAGCCCTATCGGTGGGTAAGAGCAGTGGACAGTACATAGAGGTCCACGGTTGCTACCTGATCCATCCTTTGCTAGAGGTCAAGGGCGATGAAGATCATCACGGCTACGGATGGACATGGATCATTGGTTGCATTGCCAGCCATCCCAGTGTAGCTTATGTAGACAACAAGGTCACAACCGATCAAATTGTCTACAACAACATTGTTAGATATATTAGATTTTTTTTTGCGTATATTTGTACAATTTTAAATTTTTTATATGTATATTTTGCCAAATTTGAATTTTTAGTAACACTACTAGATTTTTTATATTTATATTTGTACAATTTTAAATTAATAATCACTAATATTACTCATGTCTTATACAAATTACACTATTATATTACTAATTATCATAGTAACTGAATTATTACTAAAAATATCACTAATAATTAATTCTGATCAAGTTAATTAAACCAATTTTCCCTCTCTTTTTATGTAGAAGGACTTCTTAGAAAAAAAATTATCACGGACAGAGTCAGCGTGGAGTCCCATCACACTGACTTTGACCAAAAGCAAGCTCAGCTTGTCAAGCCTTTGATAGGCTGAGCTTGCTTTATATAAAAAAGAAAATTAAATCAAGCTCGGCATGTCAAAGGTTGAGCTTGCTTTTTGTCAGCAGTCAGAGTGGATGGGACTCTACGCTGACTTCGAGCAACAGTGCATACAAGCATTGCATGCACTACCCAGAAGAATTAAGGGGGAGAAAGGGAGATGGATTGGGCTATAAATAGGAGAGAGAGAATGGAGGTTTACACGCACAGGAGAAAAAGGAAAGTGTTAAAGGAAGAAGTATTAGTGTGTTGAGAATATCTCAGCATATAGAAATTTTTTATGGTTAGATTGAGATAATTATTTTTTTAAAAATTAAATTTGATTATGTTACATTATTTTATTTTTTCTTCTTATATTATTTTTTTTGTGTCAGATGGCAGATCCCAGATGAGTCGTGAACCCAAGTCTTGACAATGACTCGCTTTTGTATTTACAGTCTCACCACATTAGTTCACGCCACTACGATGCCAAATCGCCCAAAATTGACTTTATGGCAATTTTGCGGTATAGTGGTCCCTAGGTCGTATTCACTCAAGGGGCCTTACTTCTAAACACCAATTAATTGTTCTAAACACCCAAACACTAATTAAAAGCACATAAACGGGGGGATTTGTTGGTAGTAAGTAACAATAAAAACAGAAATAAACAGCAATAATGAACAACAATAGCAGCAATTCAGCAACAGAACAAAATTTGACAATAATAGAAAACCAAGCAACCAGTCACTAGGATTTATGGGAGTGCAACTATCATCACTTAACTCATTGATTCAGTTTTGTTCTCATTTCACCATTTGGTTCTTTATGAAAATGGTTCTAGAATAACTTCTAGAATTTAATGCTACTAACTATAGTCAAGAATATCTTCCCTAACTATAACTAGATGCCTTCAATAGAAAACCTCAACCAAACCAAGTTAAATATATCATCTAACGAGTCATTTCGCTTCACTCACTTTCCTAATCAATCAAGCAAGTTTATATCTCATATATAAGTCAGTTCATGTTCCTTCAAGTTCAAATCAGAATCTGACAGCAACATAAACATAAAAGCATAACAGAAACGAAATGAGATGAAATAGAGAATAAAACACTTATCTTGCATTTTCAGTTCAAGCTACAACATCCCAAAGCCCTAGTGACTGATGACAATGGAGATTTTGCCCTCCATAAGAACAAAACAACAAAACAGAAGAGAGAAAACGGAGAGAAAGTGTGTCTGTGAAAATGTGCTAAGCTACAAAAAAATGAAAATTGTCTTTTATTACAAAATTGATGTCCTAAAATGCCTTGGAATATTCTACCCTAGATGCTTAGTTGACTTTCCAAAAGAGGGCTGAAATGTGGCTAAATTCTTTCTACAGAAAGGGAACAACAGGCAGCAGCATCAAATCATCAAAATGGTGCAGTAGAAGGCCTCTTTTGCTATGCAAAAAGCTGATATGCCATTTTTAGCAAAGTTTGGGGAAGAGGTAAGCAAAGGCTGGCTGCATACAGAAGATAATCTGGATTGAGGGCCCCACATATCTCCATGTCAGCAAAAACACAGCAACAAGTCTAATCAGCATCCTACTCATCAAAAGAGTGCCACATCAATGCCATGTCTCAAAAATATCCACCTCAGCGCCACATCATCAGAAAATCTCCAAATTTAATTTCTGCAAAGCACACAAATGGATTAAATTGAGTCTTAAATAATTTAAGTCCTAAAATATGAAAATAATTCATTTTCCATCCAAAATTAATTTAGACCCAATAAATCACAAAGTGTAATAAGATTGGAGAATTCCCATAGATGAAAATGCAAATAGACCAAATTAGGGGTTGAAATGTATATAAAAATACTAGATATCACACATCTCTCAAGATGTTTAGGCAAACAAGGTTCGTCCATTGTAGAATTTTTAAAGAATTAAATAAAATGTTGTTATTGTTATTAGTATATAAAATTGTAGAATTTCAGACATCACGCTTTACGCTTACACAAATTATACTTGTGGACAGTAATTCTCCATTACTGATCGTCCCACTCTTACACACTGTTGGGTTCTACCGTGTAGCGCACTTGGGTAAATTTGAGTACAACCAATCTCTTGTCTCAATGCTTGTTGAATAATGGTGATCGAAGACATATACTTTTCACACTATGAAGGGAGAATGCAAAATGATGTTACCAGATGTAGTGATTCAACTTGGCCTCCCATGTGGTGTTAAGCCAATTACTGGTACAATTGCCATAAACTATGGGCATTTATGTGAGTGGCTACTGGAGTTGCTCCACCATCAAATAAATTGATGGCCAAAGGTTGAGTATGAATTGGCTAGTAGAGACCTTTGCTCATCTTCCAGAGGATGCCCCATATGAACTAGTTGTTCATTTTACCTGTGCCTATATTTTAAAACTGATGGGGGTACTTGCCGCCAGATAAATTTGGCACTATGGTGTATCTAATGTACCTTCAATTCCTCAAAAATTTAAATGACTATAAACAATATAGTTTTGAATCGACAGTATTGGAACATCTGTATAGGGGACTTTGCATGGCAACGAAGCCTAGATAGAAGGAAATTGGTGGCTACCTCACTCTTTTGTACGTCTGGGCATGGGAAAGATTCCCTCGGTTAGAGCCATCCGTACGCCCTATCTACAATTTGGATTTAGAGCATTATCCTATACTCCCACCAGTAGGAAGTTGATATGTATTATCTGGTATGATTATTGAATTTATCAATTATTATTTAATTTTTAAACTAATATACTTTTGAATTGTTGCAGTTGGAGCGGTGCTAATGACTCAATTGGACCTGCCAAAGAAGCTTTGAGACATTACAGGCTTATATTGGATAGGATGACTGATGAGGAGGTATCTTGCTTAAATTGATGTTTTTCAAATATCAAGTTACTCTAAGTATTTATTTCTCGTAACATTTAATGGTCATAGATCATTTGGTGCCCATACATCGAGAGAACTATCAGATGATTTGAGAGTACTGCCTAGTTAACAGGAACATCTGGTCATCCTATGTACCTATAATTTGTTTTTTATATCATCATGTAGATTGTGTGCTCTGCCAATAATAGAGATCAACCGATTCATCAGCCACTAATCAATCTTGGCTGTTATCGCACATTGTAGATGACAGGAAAATATGATAAAAATTGGGCAGAAGTACATAAAGACTTCATTGATTAGTGGAATCAGTGGCCCCAACAAGTGATCCAAGTCTAAGTCCAGTATCCTTCAATTCCCCTACGACATGACTCTGAGTAGATGTATTGGTACTGGAAGCATACTAGATGATGGATCAATCCTATGAGTGGTGCTGATGGTTATGCGTTAAATCTCCTATTTACGATCATATTTAAATTATATTTTCAGTTTATTTGCTTTGTTCTAATTTTTTTTTGTAGGTTGGCATGGCATAGTGTTTGTATAGAATGACTCGTGGGATCCGAGACTAGATGATTTGGTAGAGAGAATTGAGCAGGGAGCTATAAATATTATCACTGTCATGGGTGAACAAAGAGAACTCAGACTCTCTCACCCTGCTCCACCTGCTCAGGATTTTCTTGCAGCAATCATTCTAGAGGAAGTGCCGAGTGGTTCGTGCCACTACGATGCCGAATCGCCCAGAATTGAAATCATGGCAATTTTATGGTATAGTGATCTCTGATAACATGCATTTTCCATTTCTTTTAGTCCCATTTTAGTCCTTTTTACCTCTTTAATTTTGCTAATTCTCTAATTTTATTATATTTTGAAATTTATTGGGTATAAATTAATTATGGAGGTAATATGTTTTAATTTATAATTTTAAGAGCTTAATTGAGAAAGACCCAATTTAATTCATATTTTTATCTTACAGAAAAATAAATATTAGAGAATTCATATGATGAGAAGAACTCCAACAAGTGCACAAAACTATGCTTACAAATGAAAAACAAGAAGATGAAAAAAACTACAAGATCAGAGCTACTGCTGCGAGGAATATATCTCGTACTCCTAAGCTCTAATCACCAATGTAACCGTTCAAAACCAAGAATCACATGTGTTGAACCTGCTGTCCAAATTTGAGCATGATCCAATGGTAAACAAATCTTTGTTCATAACTTTACGGTGACAGCAGGAATTAAATCATTAGAGAGAAAAGTGCTGAGTTAGATCCTGATATGGCACTTTTGGGTGATGAATATGCTGACTAGGATGTAGGGTTCACTTCAACTCCTTTTCAATGTCATCTAATCATAATTTAGTGGCAGAATTATTACTTTTCATAGGTCAGAAAAGCATGGCTGAAATATTAATTCTGCACCTCCTTTTTCCATGTTTTCTGCCATACCTTTCTGCTGCTGTTTGCTACCTTTCTGCTGCTGTTTTGCTGTCAAAGTGCTACCACATCATGGAAGAAGCATCCAAGGAGACATCTAGGATAGAATATTCCTTTAGGCATGTGTTAGATCATTTTTATATTTGCAAAATTGAAATTTATTAAGGGAGCTAAGTCATTTTCGGGTCTGAAGTTTTTCAGTAGTGTTTTTCATTTTTTCTTCACAGTTTTGGCTATCATGGAGGGCTAAATACCTTTGTAATCAGTCTTGGTCCAGATTGGAGTTGTAATTTGAGTTCCTAAGCTTTATAAGATAAGTTTTATTCACTTTATTCCAGTATTCATCTTATTCTTTAAGCCTCAGTTCTGTTATGTTTATGAATTTTTCTGATTAGAGTTTTATGAACTTGACAACTAGTTTTTATTGCTTCATATGAGGATTTATCTATCATGACTGGTTGAAATGGTAGAAAGAGATGAAAATGGCATGTAACAAAGGTCTTCTTACATGATTTGATTATCTTTACTGTGGTTACAATAATATATAGTAAGAGAAGGTTTTCTTTGATTATGTTTTACTGTAATCTAGACTATAAGATTTTCTAAGCTTTTTTTGGTTAAAAATCAAATGATAAACGAGATAAAATTTAGCATCTGAATAGAACTAGGAAGATTATATCTCCAGAAAAGATTAAGACTGGTTACATATTCTATTTTGTTGAGGATATATTTTGTTATTGTTTTATAGTCCAGTATTTATTTTTTAAGTTAATTTCATTTCTATCAAACAACACCTCCCCCCCCCCCCAATTGTGTGTTTTGTAATTAGTGTTTTAGTGTTTGAACAATTAATTAGTAAATTAAAAATAAGGCTCCAAGAGTGAAACGACCTGGGGAGATCACTATACTGCAAAATTGCCACAATTTCAATTCTAGGTGATTCGGCATCGTAGTGGCACAAACCATTCTCCCTAGGTCGTTTCACTTTTGGAGCCTTATTTTTAATTCACTAATTAATTGTTCAAGCACTAAAACACTAATTACAAAACACACAATTAGGGGAGGGGTTGTTTGACAGAAATGAAATTAACTTAAAAAATAAATACTGGACTATAAAACAATAGCAAAATAGATCCTCAACAAAATAGAATATGTAACCAGTCTTAATCTTTTCTAGAGATGTAATCTTCCTAGTTCTATTCAGATGCTAAGTTTTATTTTGTTTATCATTTTATTTTTAACCAAAAAAAGCTTAGAAAATCTTCTAGTCTAGATTACAATAAAACATAATCAAAGAAAACCTTCTCTGACTATATATTATTATAACCACAATAAAGATAATCAAATCATGTAAGAAGACCTTTGTTACATGCCATTCATGATAGATAAATCCTTATATGAAGCAATAAAAACTAGTTTTCAAGTTCATGAAACTCTAATAAGAAACATTCATAAACATAACAGAACAAAGGCTTAAAGAATAAGATGAATACTGGAATAAAGTGAATAAAACTTATCTTATAAAGCTTAGGAACTCAAATTACAACTCCAATCTGGACCAAGACTAATTAAAGAGGTATTTAGCCCTCCATGACAGCCAAAACCGTGAAGAACAAAGGAAAAACACTACTGAAAAACTTCAAATCCGAAAATGACTTAGCTCCCTTAATAAATTTCAATTTTGCAAATATAAGACTGATCTAACACATGCCTAAAGGAATATTCTATCCTAGATGTCTCCTTGGATGCTTCTTCCATGATGTGGTAGCACTTTGACATCAAAATAGCAGTAGAAAGTAGCAAACAGCAGCAGAAATGTATGGCAGAAAACATGGAAAAGGGAGGTACAGAATTAATATTTCAGCCATGCTTTTTTGACCTATGAAAAGTAATAATTCTGCCACTAAATTCTGATTAGATGCCATTGAAAAGGAGTTGAAGTGACCCCCACGTCCTAATTAGCATATTCATCACCCAAAAGTGCCATATCAGCATCCAACTCAGTACTTTTCTCTCTAATGATTTAATTCCTACTGTCACCGTAAAGTTGTGACCAGAGATTTGTTTACCTTTGGATCGTGCTCAAGTTGACATGTGATTCTTGGTTTTGAACGGTTGGATTAGTGATTAGAGCTCAGGAGTGCAAGATATATTCCTCGCAGCAGTAGCTCTGATCTTGTAGTTTTTTTTTTTTTGCATCTTCTTGTTTTTCATTTGTAAGCATAGTGTTGTGCACTTGTTGGAGTTCTTCTCAGCATATGAATTCTCTAATATTTATTTTTCTGTAAGATAAAAATATGAATTAAATTGGGTCTTTCTCAATTAACCTCTTAAAATTATAAATAAAAACATATTAGCTCCATAATTAATTTATACCCAATAAATTTCAAAATATAATAAAATTAGAGAATTGGCAAAATTAAATAGGTAAAAAGGACTAAAATGGGGACAAAAAGAAATGGAAAATGCATGTTATCACCGAGCAAATGTTCTCGAGGCCTTATCACAGTAAGGGAACCTATTCCATATGATTCACGTTACAAACATGGTGCATTTATGCTGTATCAGACTGCCAACATGCCATATTAGACTCAGCCTGACATAGGTTATAGTGGCGATGGTCCATCTTTTACATGCATTGGAGGCTCCAGTTCTCCATTCAACGCTACTATTATACGCCGTCAGTACAACACCACTTTGATTTGTCATCTCTTCTTTCTTCTTCAATGCCATATAATGTACACTTTTGAATGCAGTTGTTCACAACAGACCACCTGATTCCATTAGTTTAATCTTCGATGTTGGATTTAAATGCTCAACCTACTATGCCATAGAGAGAAGGAGAACAACAAGATAAAGATGACGACGAAGAAGAAGAAGAAGAAGTAGGAGAGGATGAAGGAGAAGAAGAAGATAACGAGGAAAAAGAACCCGAGCAACATTGATGGTCAAAATGACCTATTGTACGTACGCGTTATCGGACAAACAGTCATTTTAATTAAATTTTTTTAATCATATGTTGTATATATTAATTTTATTCAACATTATTGATTTTCATAATTTAAATAAAACTACAATTATGTTATTATTTAAATTTCTTTTCAATTTATTCTTTTTTCAATTAAAATTAATTAAAATAATTGAAATAATTAAAATAATTAAGTTACATATTTAGTAAAATTAATATTATACAAAATTAAATTAAAAATTTATAATTAATTTGTAAAATCAGTTAATTAATTTTAAAAATATCATTAGTTTTAATATTGAAAAGAAAATTATATAATTTTCAAGTAATTTATAATTCTTTATTAATTTTTACAAAATTATAATTTATTTAATTAAATATTTCATAATAGTATTTTTTAAATTATCTTTATTTTTCATATTAATGTCTAAATAAACTCATTTTAGCCATACAATTAATTTATTAAAATAAATTATTATGTAATCAATTAATTTAATAATATATATATAACTAATTTGTCTTTAAGATAAATTTAATATTTATAATTATATATTTATATATATAAATTTAATTATAATATTATTTATGACCGTTGCCATATTTTTTTTTTAAATAATCTTAATTTAGACTCTATCTGTGACAAGTTAAGTATATTTTTTAAAAAATTTAGGACTCGGCCTGCGGTAGGCCGAGTCTAGTTATTGAAAAAAAAAAAGAATTAGACTCGGCCAGCAGAAAGCTGAGTCTTGTTTGAATTTTCTTTTTTTTTTATTTCTCACTGAAACTCGGCTTGACATGGGTCGAGTTTCAATAAGAGAAAAACAATGATGGGACAGATTTCGTAATATGCCTTTAAATTTTTTTTGGTTCTGTAGCATATTACTAAATTTTTTTGAAATCTGTAGTATTTGACCAAAAAACTCCAAAACGCCAACCATTTTGTTCCTTCCTTCCCGTACATCTTTGATCATTGTTTCTTCATTTTAGTTGCAGCACAAGCAAAACAGAGATGGAAAACACCATATGATGGTCGTCTCCATATGGAAAACACTGACTTCTTCCTCATGTCATCTCCACGTCATCCTCTTAACTGCTTTTGGCTAGAGATGGGCGACATGATGGCGGCACGATTGTATTACCATGGTAGAAGATACAGGTCAAGTTGTGGGTTCTGCACATTAGGTTATGGGTTTGACTGACATTGCATCAGTTGCTGATAGGGGTAAATTTTGGGTAACATGGCATTTCATTAGTTTGACTAATGCTTTTTTTTTTTAATGAAAGGGCTAAACTACATAAATTGAAAAGTTTATAGGAGTTTTTTGTTGAGTTTTAAAGTTCATGAGAATTTTTTGCATATTGAAAAAAAAAATCATGGCATTCTATCCTGTACACATCAAAACGAGATCATCTACCTTGAATGTGTAACCTTTAATACCAATTTAAAATGACCTTGTGATGAACCTTTTAAATCCATCTTTCTTTTTGTCATAAAGAAGATTGACAAGGTCATTTTGATTATTTCAAGCTGTCATCTGACTTGACACATTTAGGTTAGAAGATTTGGCACTGACATGTGTAAAATAAAATGTCACATCAGTATTATTGTTAAATATTTTAATGGCATTAAGCTCAAGAGTATAATTAAAACTAATTAAAAACACACAAGTTATAATTGATAGTACAAAATAAAAGTTCAGGTTATAATTAAAACATTAGTCAATATTTAGTGGCATCAATCAATAGTACTTTTGCGAGTTTGTCGATTTCCAAAAGATTACAATTTTCTCAATTTAGTCTAAAGAGATTATATTTTTTTTCAATTTGGTCCCTTTTTTATCAAAATAACTCTTAGCAATGAAAATTTTGTGATATAAAAAAGGTAGATTTTGTGATTTAGCAACAAAAAAGATTAAATTAACAAATGCAATTTTTTAGAGACTAAATTAAAATAATTAATCTTTTAAGTACCAAATTGAAAAAAAAACTGTAATATTCCACTAACTAAATCAGAAATTTATTCTTTATTTAGGTTATGGTAACTGTTGTTTGATTAATTGATTTGCCGGTGATGGACCTAAAAACTCAACTAGCTAATTTCAGAAACGTTATTTGGTGTCAAATGCTGTATAATTATTTAACATAGGAGCCAACGATTAAGCAGCAAGGGTATTAGAGAAATCAAGTGATCTTCAATCATACACTGCAGAGGAGTATGTTACTATGGTGATTGGTAATTTGACAAGTGTGATCCTTCTCAATGCAAAATTTCAAGGGGAAACTAAATTTTATTCTCTTAAACTAAGATTATTTAATTACAGAATTAATATATAAAGTTATGGACTTTAAAACATAATAAAGTACACTTTCAAACTTCGCTAAAATGGTTGGAAAGTGTCACTTGATTTGACTATGATGCCAATGCTTGACTTAGCTCAATGTTCAATTTGTAAATTTGGTATTTGAAAGATCAAGTGTTTGAATTTATAACTTTATTAATAATTTAGTCATTGAAAGATACATGGATTAATTGTTTATCCCAAGAAATTTTAACTTTATATGATTTAATAGTTATTGAATGTTGTAAATTTTTTAAACACTATTATTGAGCCAGTGTTTTAAACATAAGTAAATATACAATTTAGCCTTATAGAAAGACTAATTTGTATTGAGTTTGTAACTTATAGGGAAAACTTATTCAACACTTAAATTTTAAGGACTAAATAAAAAAAAATGTATCTTTTGAGGACCAATTTGTATGTTTACTCTTCAATCTAATTTTTGAAAAATTGCATTTGTTTCAATTTAATCTTTTTTATTATTAAAACATAAAATTTATTATTGCTAAATCTCAAATTATTTTATTGAGAAATAGAGATATCAAATTTAGACATAAGCTTTCATGGAATAAATTCATATGCTTAATTTTTTTGAGAATAAAAGTGAGATAATTGCAACCTTTTAGAGACCATATTAGTAATATATTTTTTTTAGTTAAAAGAGTGTAATGAAGTATTTTGCTTCCTCAGTATCAATTTCGTAATCAGGTCCAAGTATAGGAAAATAAAATGCAATTTCTCCATGTATAAAGTTTCCATCTTTATGCAATAATTTTATGCTTTTACAATTATCTATATTTAATTTGGAGTGGTGATATGTTGTGAAGGACATATACAATATGGGAGGGAGAAGTTATGGCTCCATTGGGGTGTGTGCCATATGTGAAAGTGAAGGTTCTTGCCCTGAAGAAGCTTCTGCACTTGCAAAGCTACACAAAACTCTCTCTAGCCCTTCAAAAGTTAGATTTGGGTTCTCTGCATTACTAAAAGTAATGCAGAGTGCAATACCACTTTTAGCAACAGTTTTTTCTATTGCTAAAAGTTTCAGCAACAGAATTTTTTGTTGCTGAAACTTTTAGCAACGGAAAAAACTGTTGCTAAAAGTCCAAGCAGAAAAAGTCCAGCCAGAGAACCCAAATCCTCAGAAGTTAGAGAGGCAGCTTCAAGGGTTCAAATATTTATTCACCAATCAGTATGATTTATTCACTGCCATGATGAATTTCCCCTCAAAATATGGTATATCAATGCATAAGTTTAATGATTAAAACTTTAATTTTGTCCCTCACAAATAAGATATTTTCTAATTTGGTCCCTCACAAAATTTTCTTTTCAATATGATCCCTTACAAATAAATATGTTATTCATAACTTACTTTTGTCAATATGTAATTAATAAAATTAACAAATTTGATGCTATATAACATATTTTCTTGTGGGTTATAACTTAGTCACCATTATTTAATAATATTATGTAGATTGATAGCTAGCCTTATTAATAGCAAATTAACTGTAGGACATTATTGGTAATAATTTTATTTGTAAGGGGTCAAATTGAGAAATACCTAATTTGTGAGGGACCAAATTGAGAAAGGTAATTTTACGAGGGATTTAATTAAAAAAATAACCTATATATAAGGGACTATAATCAGAAGACAACTTTATGGGAGACCAAAGGGAGAACTACCCTATCTATGAGGGACCAAACTAAAATTTTAGTCGAAGTTCAATTTAAGGGTGTATACGAACTTGGAGGACCTAGTCTAATTGGGTTGGGCCTCATATTAAGTTCAAGTTCAAGTTCAAGTTCAAATTGAGGTTGGGCCAAGGGTTGGTGAGATCACT
This sequence comes from Biancaea sappan, assembly GCA_037074585.1. Taxonomy (NCBI): domain Eukaryota; kingdom Viridiplantae; phylum Streptophyta; class Magnoliopsida; order Fabales; family Fabaceae; genus Biancaea; species Biancaea sappan. The sequence goes on from CM073499.1 coordinate 40,802,655, forward strand.
AATGTGTACACACCACTAAATTAAAATTAAATTAAATTCCTGAAAGTTTAGTTTATACCAAGTTACTAATCTGTGTACTTGTTATTGTACTTTTGAATTGTTGAGGAAGGTTTTAAGACCGAGGGGAAGATGGTCTCCAAACTGCCTTCTACCAAAGAATCTAGGATCTTTCACATGAAAAACTCCTCTCTGAATTCCAAAAATTCTTCTCACAATGGATTATTCTAGATTAATTCATGGCACAAGACCTTAATTATCATCATCCCATAATCTAAAAAACCATGCACCTTAAACCACTACAGACCCATTAGTCTTTGTACAACACATTACAAAATACTCACAAAAATTCTAGTATCATGTCTCCGTCCTCATCTCCAAAATCTCATATCTCCTCTTCAAGGACCTTTTCTCAAAGGGAGAGTCTTTGTTGATCTTTTCATTCTTGCCCAAGAAACAATTCACTCAATGAATAAATCAAAAAGAAAAATTGGTTGACTTGCTCTAAAATTTGACATCAAAAAAGCCTTTGACTCCATATCTTGGGACTTCATCTCACAAATCTTAGGAGTTGTTAACATCCCCTCTCAATGGATCTCTCTCATAAATTCATGCCTCTCCAACGTGGATTCACTACAAAAAAAAAACATAAATCAGAGACGAAAATTAAAGACAAAATTTTTCATCTTAGATTTCGTCTTTAATCAGTTGAAAATCTGTCCCTAATTTAGATCTAAAATAGAGGGAAATTTTAAATAATTAGAAACTGATTATGGGACAGAAATTTTCAGTCTCTGATTGGTTTTTTTGAATTTCTATCCCTAATTTTTAATTCAATTTTTATTTTCTAAATTTTAATAATCAAAGACGGAATTTGAGATGGAATTTTCCATTTCTAAAAGTCTGTCCCTATTTCTGTCTCTAATTTTTAATTCAATTTTTATTTTTTTGAAAATTCAATAATCAGAGACGAAGTTTTCTGTCTCAAATTTTTAATTTAATTTTTTTAAAAAAAATGAGAACATGTGGCACAATTTCTTATATGTTCTGAGGCTTCTTGAGGAAGCCAGATGGAGGGCTCCTTCACGTGCAGAGAAGGGAAGTCGAGAGAGAGTGATGATGGTAGTGGAGAACAAGTCTGATGGAGTGGTCGTTGTTGTCACCATCGCCATCCACCACCACGCATCATTGTGGGTTCCTTCCCTTCTTCCGCCGTCTTTGTGGCTAAATCTGATAGATGAAGAACCAAGAACTCAGAAGAACAGAAGAATTATCAAGGAAAATATAGAAGAAGAGAAATAAGAAAGAGAATAGGAAAGTAAAAAAGAATAATGACAGGAAGAAGAAGTCAACAATCAATTCTGTTTAGCAAAACACAGCGTACAAACAATATATTGAAGACAATAAGTAATAGCAATTAGTTAGGGTGAAAATACAGAAATACCCTCAACAACTCTAATAGGGGCCCCTTTTCACATCACCCTTGTCCCCCAAGGGTGAGTCTTCTTTGCTAACTCTAGGTACTTTTGCTAAATATCCTACCACAAGCCCCAAGTGGCGTCCTTAGAAGTCTCACCCTACCATTTGACCAATACCTCAGTCACAGCTCTCCCTTTTCTCTGTACAAATCTTCTATCTAAAATTTCTGCTAGTTCCCTCAGCCCAAATGATAGATCCAAATCCATTGGTATATGCACCTGAGCAATAGAAGAATCCAAGCACCTCTTGAGCAAGGAAACATGAAAAGTGGGATGCACCTTAGATCCTTCAAGCAATTTCAAAGTATTTGCTACTTTCCCAACTCTTGCCAAAACTTCATAGGGACCATAATATTGAGGTGACAGCTTAGCTGTTCTCCTCTTTTCAACTGTCATCTGCCTATAAGCTTGCAATTTGAAAAATACCCAGTCCCTTACTACAAACCCGATCACTCTTCCTTTTGTTAGCCAGTTGCTTCATTCTATTAACTGCTACATAAAGATTATCCTTAAGCTTAGTCATTATTTTCTCCCTTGCTACAAAACTTCTATCTACAACTTCAACTTGACTGTCATGAGGCAAGTAAGGCAAATGAAGTGGTGGCATTTGTCCACATGCCACTTCATAAGGAGTCAATTTGGTAGATAAATGGAATGTGGTATTATACCACCATTTTACTAAAGGCAAATATTGACTCCAGGTTGAAGGGTTCTGCAAACTAAAAGATCTTAGGTAAGTCTCCAGGCAATGATTTACTACCTCACTTTGACCATCACTTTGAGGATCGCATATTGAAGATAAATTTTGTGTGACACCCAACTATCCCACGAATTCTTTCCAAAAGGTGCTTACAAATAAAGGGTCCTTGACACTTGTGATATCTACTGGAGCTCCATGTAACCTATAGTACTAGTCTATATAGACCTGAGCCAAGGTAGATGCTGACATAGGATAGGTCAAAGTTAAAAATTGGGCATACTTACTTAAACGGTCTACTATGACCTAAATCACATCTTTTCCTCCTGATCTCGGTAGCCCCTCTATGAAATCCATTGTAATGTTGTGCTACACCCCTTGTGGAATGGGTAAAGGTTATAACAATTCTGGTTGAGCACAAGTCTCATACTTACAGCACCTACATGGTTCACACTTAAAGATATACACTTCAATATCCCTTAGCATCCCTTTCCAATAAAAGAGTGATTTAATCCTCTTTTCTGTAGCCTTAACACCTGAATGTCCTCCTTGTGGAAAAGAATGAAAATAGTCCAGTATAATGCTTTGAGTCTAAAATTCAGAACCCACTACCAGTTTTCCTCGTCTTGTGAGTAAATCATTCTACTACTTAAACTTTGAATGAGATTTAGGGTTCAACTGTAGCTATTGTATCAAAAGAACTAACACTTTATCATGCACCCATTCCTTCTTAATTAATTCCCAAAGCTTAGTTGAGATATTAGAGACTGATATCTATAATAATTCTTTGTGGGTTGCACAAGATAGTGCATCAGTAGCTCTATTCTCATTACATTTCTTGTACTGTATTTGGTAAGTTAATCTCATTGACTTTGCGAGCTAGCTAAACTAACTAGGAGTAGACAGGCATTACTCCAACAAATACTTCAGACTCTTCTAGTCTATTCTTATTATGAAAGGCAAAGCAGAAAAATAATGATGCCACTATTCTATCCATACACCACAGCAAGCAACTCTCTGTCATATACAGATAGTAAATGATTCTTTCGGGATAGTGACTTACTAATGAAGGCCACCGGGCACTACTCTTGCATTAGCATAGCCCTAATGCCCATTTGTGATGCATCGACTTCAATTATGAGTGGTTTCTTCATATCAAGTAATGCTAGTACTAGAGTAGCTGTGAGTGCTTCCTTTAACAGCTGAAACACCTTCTCTGCCTCTTGGGTCCATTGATAGGTTCCATTTTTAACAAATTCAATAAGTGGTTTGGCAATATTGCCATAACCATTTACAAATCTCTGGCAGTACCTAGCTAAACCCAAAAAACCCTTCAACTGTTTTACATTATAGGGAGATGGCAATCATACAATGCTTTAATTTTTCTTGGGTTTGTTGACACCCTTTCATCTGAAATAAAGTGGCCAAGATATTCAATTCTCTTGGCTGCCAAAGTGCACTTCTCCTTTCTTTCTACATAACCATGAGTTTTCAGAATACTAAACACAACCCTAAGATGTTGCAGATGCTCTTCCATGGTAAAGCTATAGATCAAGATGTCATTGAAGAACACTAGCACTATTTTTCTCAATTGGTCCTTGAAAATAGTGTTCATAGCATTTTGAAATATGGCTGGAGCATTGGTCAAGCCAAATGGCATGACTAAAAACTCGAAGTGGCCTGAGTAGGTTTGAAAGACATTCTTATAGATGTCCTCTGCAGATCTGGTGATAACCAGATTTTAGATCCAGCTTAGAAAAAATGGATGCCCCACCTAGTTCATCGAACAAATCCTCAATTAAGGGAATAGGATATCAGTTTTTTACAATGATCTTATTCAACGCTCAATAGTCAATACACGTAGGCCATCCTCCATCTTTTTTCTTAACCAAAACCATGAGGGAAGCAAAAGGAGATGAACTTGGCTAAAAAATTCCTTTTGACAACATTTCCTCTACTAATTTCTCAATAATCTCCTTTTTCATTGTAGGGTACCTATAAGGTCTAATATTCATTGGATTAGATTGTAATACAATGGCATGGTCTACTCCTGGTCTACAGGGTGGCAAATTTTCTAGTTCAATCAATAACTCTAGGTATTCCTCCCATAAATGTTGTAGCTTATTACTGTCATAATCAGCTTCATCCAATTTAAGAGCATAACACTATGAATCACCATTCCATAGAGCTACCTGAATCATGTAAGTTTGTAACTCCTTCATTTGACTTTGATTCTTTTCTTCACCTAGTAGTTGATTTCTTCCTTCACGGCCCACTAGTCTCACCTTTTGTCCTTCCTTATAAATTCCATGGTCAGATTTAAACAATCATAAACCATGGCACCTAATGTTTTCAGCCACTATATTCCTAATATGAGCTCACAGCCTACTAGTGGAAAAAGAATCACATTTGTACAAAATTGATGCCCCTGCATCGACCAGTAAAAGTCTTTAATCTTTTGAGATCCTTTGATTTGCTCCCCATCAACAATGGTTACTTGCAAAGGATTAATATTCTTTACTTGGATGGCCCTATTCTTGAAGAACGTATTGCTTAAGAAATTATGTGAGCTACAAGGGTCAATCAATATATGTAATATCCTAGTGCCACAGTGTAATACCCGTTAATTTCGGAGTATATTTCGTTTGAGAATATTTTAGAATTTTACAACGTTACGTTAGTTATTTATTTTAGTCATTTTTAATTTTCATATTTAATTGTTCTCTTTGAATATTATTTATAAAAATTGAGTTAAATGACTGGACTGAATATTTGTACCATGTGGGATATATTCTTAGAATGGTGAAATTTATGGGAAAATGGCTTAAAGATAGTTAATTGGTCAATTAATGGTAATTTGACTAGTTGGGTTTGGGTGTTGGGTCATGGATATCCATGGGTATTCAAATAACCCATTAGAAATCTTTAACCTAAAACTTCAACAATATCCTCTCATTACTCACGCATCTAAAGCAAAGGCAGAAGTGAACAGTGAATTCGTTTTCTCTCATTTCTTCATCTTCCTAACAAATCCTTTCCTTGATCTTTAGAATTTTGATCATTTGTTCAGTTCAACTGGTTAACAATGATCTAAGGTAAGCTTCAATCTCTTTGATTTTCTTAAAACTTCAATTTATCAGATAATTTGGAGGAAGTTTGGTTTTTAGGCTTTAAGATGAAAAATTGAAGATTTAGACTTTGTTTGTGGGTTAAAATTAGGGATTTTGGTGTCAAAAGATTCCTTATTCATCAAGGATAAAAACCCATGGAAGAAATCAAGGTAAACGATGAAGATTTGATCTCAAAATCATGAAAAACTAAGAGGGAATATCGCGGTTACTGTTCATTGAGAAAATTTTTCTAGATTTTCGCGGTTACTGTAGCATTGACTTTGGTCAAAGTACTGTAGTGTCGGTGGTGGTTAGTTGACCATTAGTAGTGACTGTAGCAACCGTTACTATAGCTAGCGGTTACTATAACAACGATTAGTTGACCGTTGATTGATACTGTAGCAATCAGAAAAAAAAATTGCATATTTTCATGATTTTGTTCCCTTTGTTATTTTTCCTTGTGATATCTTTTACTAGGAAATTTTCCTACACAAATTCTAGTGTGGAACAAGGTAAATTTGGACAAATATCAAGGAAAGCGAATAACCTTGCTAAGCTAGTTTGATATTATTAGCCCAAGTACAATATAAGTCCTATTTACAATATTATTTAGATATTAAGCAATCAATCTTTCAGATGATTGTATATGATCATTGGTATATTTTTTTTTACAGACATTCAAAGGAATAAAAGTATATATAAATTAATTTATTTCATGGTATTTGTACTATGTGATAAATTCTCACTATCTTATTAATGAGCAAAGATCTACGGGATCTAATATATGAGTTTGAAAGGGTTAAAGTCTCATACTACTCAGTGTAACTATGTATGCACAAGTTTGAAAGGGTTAAAGTCACATACTACTCAGTGTATAACTATAAAAACCTATGCACGAGTTTGAAAAAGTTAGAATCTCATACTACTCAGTGTAAATAGATGAAATTATAAATACGAGTTTGAAAGGGTTAGAGTCCCATACTACTCGATGTATATCTATAAAATCTTATTCACAAGTTTAAAAGGGTTAGAGTCTCATACTACTCGATGTATAAGACAATTGATTATATGAGTAAATGTGATATTTGTACTTTTAATATTTTATATAGTACAGTTATTTACTTACTGAGTTTTTAAATAAACTCACACTCCCTATGATTATCTTTTCAGATACAGTAAATAAGGAAGAAGAGTATCCGATTAAAGATTAGAAGCCCTTCTGTCTGGTGGGATACCAGTACTTATTAATGTGAATACTAGGAACGCTCTGTACTTTCTATAGGTCTCTTAGGCTTACGATGAGATAAACACATCAGATTATGTATGCTTATATTTGTTTATCAGATGAATATAATACTGTTGTGTGGAATGAATGATAGAGGTTGAATGTAAAACCTTACAGAATATATATGAATAACTCATATTTGAGAATTTTATCAAATAAGTAGTTGTGGTTATTAAGATTGTCCAGGATTTTGGGATACCACAGAGTTTTTCCCTAAAAATAGTATCTTTTCACATGTTCAATTTTGGGATGTAACACATAAGATCCCTTTACTCTCATAATGCTGGAAGTACTGCTAATATTACCAAATATTGAATTGAGAGTTACAGTAACAGGTTCTACCTCCTTCTTAGGTTCACACCCCATTTCCAACAATGGTTGATCTCCCAACTCAGCAATAATTTCTTCAGTTTCCATAAAAGAACAATTGTGCTTTCTGCCTCTGTGCACAATTATGACTAGGTGCAAATCTTTCACGGCAGAAGAAACAAAGACTTTTTGCCCTATGCTCATCTAATTCTGCTGGAGTCATTTTTGAATGGAATTTATACTTCGGTTTACTAAGAATTCCCCTCTAGTCCTGACCTGCTTCAGCATTGGTGGGTCCTGGTGCTAGCCCTTTTCTTGCCCTCATATTCATTATACTCCCCTTGACTGTGCTACTCAGACTGCTCTCTTAATTCTAGCCAACCCTGTCGCTTCAAGAACATTTTGAGGGTTAAACAGTCTCACATCCCACGCTATTTCTGGTTTCAATCCCCTTAGGTAATAATCCAATTTTTGAGCCTCCGATAAGTCCGACAGGGATGATATACGATCAAAGAGTTCTTGGTATTCACTGAGTTTTCCGTTCTATTTTAATTCCATTAACTCTTTTAAGGGCCTTCGTAGGATAGTACAGAATCTGACCTTGATTCCTCCTTTGAACATGTTCCAAGTAATCAGACCATCTACACTCCTCTTAAATCCATCAAACTACAAGTACCCAGTTTCATCCAAAGTCAGACTCGACATCGTCACTTTATGCACTTCTGGTGTTCTATCCAAATCAAAATACCCCTCACATTTTGAAATCCACCCTAATACATCCTCCGTAGTGAATCTTGGCAGGTCCATTTTAGTGAACCTCATAAGGGCATGATATCCTTCTCACTGTGGCCCAGTGTTAATGTGCGCCATCTCCATTAATTGTTGGGAGATGTTCGCAACCGATTCTTGAATCATTGTCAATTCTCCCTTCATGTTAGCGAATTTCTGTTCGGTTCTTTCCTCCATTTTGAGCAAGACAATTTGAGATCGAGTCGCATCTTCTATGGCTTCAATCGAGTATTCCTAATGCTCTGTAACAAAAGTGAACCCATAGCCAAGAAACATCGGCTCTAATACCAATGATAGATGAAGAACCAAGAACTCAGAAGAATAGAAGAATTATCAAGGAAAATACAGAAGAAAGCATCAAAAGACAAGAAGAAGAGAAACAAGAAAGAGAATAGGAAAGCAGAAAAGAACAGTGACAGGAAGAACAAGTCAACAATCAATTCTATCTAGCAAAACACAGAATACAAACAATATATCAAAAACAATAGGTAACAACAATTAGTTGGGGCGAAAATATAGAAATACCCCCAACAACTCTAACTCTAATTAGGACTAAAGTGCACCTCTTGACAGTTTAAGCCTTATCAGAATCCAAAGACGGGGCTATGGGAATGGGAGGGAGGCGGCTCGTGAGGGAGGAAGAGGACCGAGGAAGCTGCGTCATTGACTGACCGCCATGGATTCTATTGAACCCACGTAGTCTGGATCAAAATCCTTTGCATTCCCTTTGATTCTGCAAAATTTTCCTCAACACCAGGTCTTCAACACACGCTTTCTTGGTTTGTTTTTTCATTAATGCATAACTACATACCTATTGCGTGTTGGTTTGGGTGGTCTGCATGTTGGGTTCAAGGGCTGAAAGATGTTCTTCAAAATAAAATTTCAGTTTTGGGTAAAAAGCAGAGTAAGTTCTGCAATACAGAAAAAATAAAAATAAAAAAATAAACCGAGAACAGGGGATGTTAACGGGGGGCTTATTTTTGTAATTCTTGGTTTGTTTTCTGTTTATTTTGGATGAATGATATTGGATGAGCCGGCCAACTGATAAAAGGACCCTGTTTTGAGCTTTTGTTGCTGTTCTGTTATTCTAGCTTACAGCATATCTGTCCAACTTTTTCCATCATACTCTAATATGTATTTCACTCTTTTTATGTCTAAAAGATTAGGAATCTAAAACCCATGATGAGATGGAATCTTAGAGCAAGTTGATTTCCCAATTGTCCAGTTTTCTGAGTATGTCCAGGTGAGTGACTAATCTATGGCGGACAAATGCTTTCCTTCTATAATTTGTTGGTTCTATTCTAGTTGTACTGGCATTTTCAGTTGATTGCAGCTATTAATTATTCTGATCCCAATAATAGAGGAAGCATGATTTTGCCTGTGAGTTCTCTTTCTGCTTCACTTTCTTTTCCTTTTTGGATTGTGAATCTTCTCATCCCTTTCCTTTCCATTTTCTTCTTCTTGGTTTCTGCAAAATTCATATGTATGTGTGTGTGTATATATATATATATATATATATATCATATAACCTAAGAAAAATGTAGAATTATTCTGTCATCATATATCTGTACACATTTGGTTTAGCAATGTGAGTGGGCTCATGCATCTGATATATATATATATATATACATATTTTAATGTGTTAATAACTATTGATTTTCATCTTCCTAAATTAGATTAATTCTGGATTCTAGAAATAGGCATTGTAAATGTGTTAATAACTATTGATTTTCATCTTCCTAAATTAGATTAATTCTGGATTCTAGAAATAGGCATTGTAAAAATGAATTTCTAATATAAATATATATATATATATATAATGAGTTGTAAATTTATTGATGATGAGTTGACCCATCAATTGAATGGATTGCATCTACTGATTTTCATCTCCCTAATTTTGTTCACGCACTTGTAAATGAAGAAGTCTACTAATTCTTAATCTTGAAATTGTCATTTGTTTTTTATAGCAGTAATCAAGATAACGCCAATCATAGACAAGTTGTGTAGAACTACAACCTTGATGTATATTTGATTCTAAAAGGTAATTTATTAATGATATATGTTGGCTTAAGGTCCAGGTTTTTTCAGTTGGCATTTATATCGCAAATTGCTCTTCCTTTCTCTTAGTCACTCATTTAGCTACTCTTTTGCTCTTTCCTCTTTCATCGTTGTTGTATCCTGTTGGAAATTTAGGAGAGCTGCGCAATAGGCCTTTTGTAGGGTCTGATGTAATAAGAAAGAAAGTACAATTTGTGGTTTGCATCAAGTTGAGTCTTTTGTTTATTTTGGATGTTTCTGATATGGTACAAACACATCCATGTTTCTTTTGTTTATTTTGGATGTTTCTGATGTGGCATAATATTCTTATTCTTTTGTTTTTTTTTTTCTTTTGAAATCGTTGTGTGCTGGGTCTGGAGATCATTCTGTGTGGGATTGGTCTTGTTTTCTTAAACATGTGGGTTTTAGCTCATGGGTTTCTTAAGGGAGTTTTCTTGTCTTATATGTTTACGTAGGTAGTAGGTTGTGTGTAGGTAGTAGGTTGCTCACTTGAGCTGATGTTTTTTCTTCTATGTTTATCTTTGCCTTATTATTTCCTTTCCTATGAGGTAAATGTTTTTTTTTTTTGGGATAGTGATAGGATCATCAAGATTATGTATAGTTACTTATCTTAATCTCACTATGTATGTATGTATGTAACTTAATGTGTTTCTTGATTAGAATAAGATTTTATTTTGGTGTATTGCATTTTAAAATTAAATTTTATAGTTATAATTTAACTTTGATATGTTATTTTATTTTTTATTTTTTAAGAAGATGATGATGCTTGTCCTTCATCAGCGTCCATTCATGAACCAAAAATATGTAACTAACTAAGATTTCTAGTTTTTTATTTTTACACTTTAAAATATTATGTACAAATTTTTAAAATATAATAGCTTTGGTACATTTTACTTCAATTAACTTATGTATGATTTTTTTGAAGTGATTATATTGAATATATTATTTGACAACGGCTGTTATATATAAATATTGAAAGAATATGGTTTTAGAGACATTTAAAAACTATTGCAATATATTCACAGAACTGGCATTACAAATTAAAAGGATTTATGTCAATTAGCAGCAGTTACAGAACCACCACTAACTAAAAAATATGAAAAACGTAACATTAGCGACGACTAAACCCGAAGCAAACTTGACAAAAAAAATAGAAATTAGAGATGGAATCAAGGACGGAAAAATACGTTTCTAATTTGAGACAGAATTAGAGATGAAAAATTTCATTCCTAATTTAAGACAGAATATATTCCGTCTCAAATTAGAGATGGAAAAATTCGTCCCTAATTCCATCTCTAAATCTGAGACAGAATTTATTTTCTTCTCAAATTTTTGCAACGCCACGATTAGAGATAGAATTTTCATGAATCATGATTTTCTTTTAGTGATTACACTCCAACTCTTAAGGGAACCAAACTTTGCCTATTCAAACCTCAAAGGGGTATAAGACAAGGTGACCCCTTGTCCCCGGCCTCTTCATCTTGGTAATGGAATACCTCTCTACCCTCATCTCATCACATGTAAACGAAAATTAACAACTGGAAGCCGTTCAAACTCAACAACTCTACCTTTAAAATTTCCCATCTTCTCTTCTTCGACGACATTCTTCTCTCTGTTAAAGTTGATGAAAAATCAATCTCTTCCATCAAACTCATTCTACATGACTTTTGCTCAGTTAGCAGGATGAAAATAAATTTTGACAAATCAAAACTCTGGTTGTCCCCCACCATTTTGGATAATAGAAAAAATTACATCTCGAACTGTCTTCAAATTAAATGTACACCTAGATTAGGGAACAATCTAGGTTACCCCTTCAAACCAAAGTCTTCCTCTTCTGACTTCAACAAAAACTTCAAGGTTGGAAGACTAATCTTCTCTCCTTTGCGGGTACCAACTCATCTCCTCTACAATTAATCAAATTCCAAACTATCACACGAGAGTCTTCAATTTCCTAGAAAAAATTCACTCACAAATTGACAAACTAACTAGAAAATTCCTTTGGGGCCACTCTGATCATATTAGAAAAACCCACCTCATCAATTGGAAGAAAATAACTACACACAAGAAACATGGAGGCCTTGGTCTTAAAAGTAGTAGTTCACTTAACGCCTCCTTTATGGCAAAACTCCGTTGGGATCTAACTTCAAATAAAAACAAACCATGGGTTACTTTCTTCCTGAGTAAATACAAAAACTCTATCCCTCCTTCTCGAAGCTGCAACTCCTCCTACTCTTTTAGGGGCATTTTTAAAGACAAACTTATCTTCAAAAACAACACATCCCATATCATAATGAATGGTAATGACACCAACCTTTGGTCAGACAAACAAACCTCTTATCTCCCAACTAATTGGCCCTCTTCTCCCTTAGGAAGATAAAAAGACTGTTTTCTCCATCATCTCCTTCACACACGGCAAACTCTCCTGGAATCTAGATTCAATCCCCTTTAACTCACCTCTCAGATACAATTAAATTCTTAGCCCTTCCCATTCTTCGTCAAAACAGAAACGATAAAATATATTGGAATCTAACTCCAAATGGCTCCTTCACCTTAAAATCAGCATACTACTCTGGATATGGAAAACAAATTGTAATACCAAAGAACAATTTTTCGCTTGGGCCGTCGAACATGTTTTTCCCTCTTCAAAAGAAAAATCTTCGCCTCCCCTAATTTTTCCCTTTGCAAAAATGCAGTAGAAACTTTCCAAACTCAGTAGAAATTTCAAACCCCCCAACCTTTTTCAATGGTAATTTTAAAAACTGGATTCAGTCAAACGCCACATCCACCTCCCAAATAAACTTAATTTTCAATGGAATACAATTTTTCTATTTACACATAGATCTATCTGGCTAGCTAGGAGCAACTGCATTTTCAAAAATTCTCCTTATAAACCCCGGTACAATAGCCAATGCAGCCTTAGGCAGAGCTGCGGAATACTGGTCCAATTCTGTGAAACCATTCAAACTCAAAACACCTCTTAATACTCCCTCCACCCGCCCTTGGAAACCCCCAGAAACCTCTTGGATAAAACTGAACTGTGGTGGCTCTATGTCAAAATCCCTACCATGAGCAGGTAGTTGTTTCAGAAATGAACATGATCTCTGGATCCTTGGCTTCAGCAAATTCTTAGGAAGGGGTGATGTGAGGCCGAACTTTGGGCCATTTTCCTCGGCCTCCAGCTGGTCTCCAACATCCCAAATGCCTCAAAAATTGAAATCGAAACAGACCCCACAGAAGCAATTCAGCTCATTCATTCCTGTTAAAATTTTCATTCTTTTTTAACAATCATTGAGAACTGCAGATCCCTTATTTTTGAGCTCACAGAGTGCAGAATCACCAAAGTGGCAAGAAGCCAGAACAGATGGCCAGACTCCTTGGCCAAAAATGGAAGAAGAAACCAGACCCCCATTCACCCTTTATAATGACCCCCCAACTTTCACTCTACAGCATAAGATGTTTTCTGTTTTCTGTTTTCTGCAGCATAAGATGTTTTCTGTTTTCTCCAACATAAGATGTTTGATTTTATATTTCTGTTAAGTACTTATGCCTTCTCTTTTTGGATTGCTGTAATCGGTGGCCTAATCAAGCCACCTAAGACATCTTGTATGGGTCTGTCTACTTTTCTTATCTAATCTATATTCCTGTTTTACCCACAAAAAAAAAAAAAGAAAGAAAGGAAAAGAAGGCAATGTGGCATGCTTTGTTCTTTGACTCTTATCATCCCTGTGAAAAGCCGATTGAATATATATATATATAACACTCATGAGATGATCTGTATATATGCAGATCCTTAATTTCCTTTTGGAAAGTTTATGTTGTTTGGAGACAAAGAATATAATCAAACTCTGGTGTTTGATTTGAGATCAAATTCGAACTCAATGTCCATCTCATTTGATTTGATTCACTTCTATCTCATGATTTATAGTTGATCATATTGATAATTTAGTTATTTAAAAATATATAGATCTATTGTTGAGTTTATAAAAATTTAGCTCTATATAATTGTTCTTGAATGTAATGAACTCATTAAGCAGTGTTAATAAGTTAGTCCTTTAAAAATAAACAAATATAAAATTTAATTCTATCAAAAGATTAATTTGTACTAAAACTATAACTTATATGGATTAATTTATTCAACATTTAAATTTTAAGAAATAAATGATAAAATTTATATCTTTAAAAGATCATTTTATATGTTTACTCTTTATAGTTGGTTAGATTGTACCAATGTTTTTCTTTTTTAATTTTTGATCGATAACATTATACGATTTAAGAAAAAAATTATATAAATGGAGTTATCAATAGTATTAATACAAAACTAAAGATAAAGAAAATGGATTCAGATTGCACTTTGCTGGTTGCAACAAATAGCGACACTTAAATCTTAATATACTTTGGGATGAGTCGGTTTTAAAATACATATATTCCTGTTAACGAGTTCCAATTTAATGAAAATTAAACATAAGCTCAAAAGTTTTAATATCAATAAAAAGATCTGAAAAATACAAGTTCAGCTCAAGGAATTTCTTAAAGCTACGCCCGACCCGAGTATATGCATGTATATACATCAACATTTTGAACATTAAACTTTCATTGAACTGATGGAGATATTAGTTCCAAGATAAATAGTTGAACTGCGATTAAATTGTGATTAAACTGATCATCTACTTTAAAATATTAAAAATATATATAATTAAAGATTATAAATATAAATTTATAAATTTAATTAAACTAAATATGATTTGATATCAAATTATAGAAAACAATATTCAAAATCAAAAGTTTATAGCAAAAAATCTATATAATAAACTAAAATAATTTCACTGTAAAACATTAATTACATAGATGTCATTAAATAACATATAATAAAATTAACAAATAAAAATAAAAATTAAATGAATAAATTATGCAAATGAATAAATTCATTCATATTAATGACACTACATTAAATTTATTCTAAGTAACCTTTTTGAGATGTACTGTAGGGCTCTCTTTTAAATTTTGTGAATATTACAATATATTAAATACAAATTAATGTGATTGATTATATAATACATTCAAATGAATTTGAAAAATTTATATTCAAATGAATTCAAATTATCCTTTTTAAAACTATGAATTGTCATAAATTTAATTAATAATTTAATAATTAAATAATTGTAATATATTAAATACAAATTGGTGTGATTGATTCTATAATTGTATTCAAATGAGTTCGAAAAATTTGCATTCAAATAAAGTCAAATCATCCCGTTTAAAATTGTGAATCATCGTAAAATTTTGGTATTTGGAGCTTAAAATTCTGTCTTTGGAGAGTTTATATTAGTTGCCTCTGTGCCAATCTCAAGCTCGATCTCAAGCTAATATAGTGCGTTTCAAACTTCAAGAATGACCGAATATTGAGTGTCATGCGTTGAACTGAGAAGCAGCAATGGAAGATTAATGATCGGATGACTATTGTATCAATTTCAGAGTGGATTTCCCGCCACAACTACAGAGAAGCAGCTCGCCTCTGTCTCTATTCTATTTTCACTCAAACTCGGTATAATATTTTCACTCAAATTGCTTGAATTCGAGTTTATTCCCATTAACATGAAAGAGGGTGAACACAAAAAAAAAACTTTTCATTTTTCTTAATGTAAGTGTTAGAGCAATTTATAGATTACTTGTCTCTAAGTTTCAGTTTAACTAACTTTGGCTTCTTTTGATACAGACATTCAGTCAAGTTCCAACATTTGAAGATGGAGATCTAAAGCTATTTAGTAAGTATTAAGTATACATCTCCAGCAAGTACACTCAGATATCGTTAAATTAGCATTTGTAAAATTACTTATCAAAATCATTTCAATATACAGAATCAAGAGCAATCACGCAATATATCGCCCACGAGTATGCTAAAAAAAGGACCCAACTAATAAGCAGAGAGTTCAAGAATATGGCGGTTACAGGGAAAGGTAAACTCCTCAGATCTAGTTTTTTTTTCCTTTTTAATTTGTGTATTCTTTGATTTAATATAATTCTTTTATTTGAATCAACTTCACATCTTGGAGTCAAATTAAATTTTATGGTGTTCTTTATTTTTCATTTTGTCCTTAATGTTGTAGGGCTCCGAGATTCGAACTGAATTTCTGAAGGTTAGTAATCTTATTAAATTGAAACAAGGTTAGAAAATAACCATATCAACTGACTATAGCATAAAGGGAGATGAGAATACAATTTGTATGAGCTACAAAAAGTTGGCTAAGGATGTGAAGCCTGGTAGTGTAATACTGTGCTCAGATGGAATTATCTCATTTACGATCGTATTATGTGACAAAAAATGAGGTTTGGTTTGATGTCGCTGTGAGAACTTGACAGTTCGTGGCGAAAGAAAGAATGTTAATCTATATTAACACAAGAAATCTTTTAGAGTTGTCTTAAAGTGACCATTTATTATCATAAATTTTTTATTAAAATTTATAATTTATATTTGTATAAATAATCAAAATTTATATTAGAATATTTACGTTTTAAAATATATATGTCATAACTCATAAGTCTCATAAGTTTCATAAGTTTCACAAATTTATAAATTATAATATTATTATCAGAATATATTATATGGATTCCAATGTATTTAATATATTATGTGAGTTACTGTTAAAATAAATAGCATAATATATTTTTATCAAAATATATTATCATAATTATTAATTAGTGTAATTAGTGAAATTAATAATTAGTGAATTTCATTATTTTATTTGAATTGAATTGATTTGAATGAATAAATTAGGTAAATTAATAAATTTGGTAAATTTGGTAAATTAATGACATCACATAAGATTAATTATTTGATTTAAATTGATTGAAAAGATTTGAATTGAAATTTAAAAACAATTACCTTTATTATTTGACCATTGTAGGATAATTAATGACATCACATTAAATGAATTATTTAATTTGAATTGATTTGAACTGAAATTAAAAAACTATTACCTTTATTATTTGATTTGAATTGATTTGAATTGAAATATATAAATAATAAACTATTGAAATATACATACACAAGGATCAAGACATATTCGAATTCATTATTAATCATATGTAAAAAAAATTTTATAGTCACTATCCTAAATTCCATATGAACATTTTAATTTGATTATAATTTTTTTTGTAAAAAAATTTAAATTTAAATTTTTTTACTGATTTCACATACAACTTATTATTTTATTCCATTTGATGATTTATTCTACATCATAATATAATGTGTTCATTTATTATCATAAATTTTTATTAAAATTTATAATTTATATTTGTATAAATAATCAAAATTTATATTAGAATATTTACGTTTAAAAAGTATATTTCATAACTCTTAATTTTATAAATTTTACAAATTTACAAATTATAGTATTATTATTAGAATATATTATGTGGATCCCAATATATTTAATATATTATGTCGGTTATTGTTAAAATAAATAGAAAAATATATTTTTATTATAATATATTATAATAGTTATTAATAAGTGATATTAATAATTAGTAAATGTTGTTATTTTATTTAATTTGAATTGATTTGAACGAATAAATAAATTAGGTAAATTAATAAATTTGATAAATTAATGACATCACATAATATTAACTATTTGATTCGAATTTATTTAAATGATTTGAATTGAAATTAAAAAAATTACTTTTATTATTTGATCACTGTAGTGTCTTAGAAGATTTTTTTAGTAGGTAAAATAAATTTGATTATAGAATTGATATGTGAATTAAAAAATTTACTTTATTTGACTTTATTTTGATTTCCTTCCAAAATAGTTTTTAATTTAATAGAAATCAAAGTTTGAGATATGAATCTTTAAATTATTATCCCTTGACTGAAGAAAGAAATAAAAATCAAATTATTGAAAGACGAAATCTGAGGCCTAGAGATACAGTTCAAATGTAGCAATAACCTTCAATTTTTTTTCTATGGATCCGATTGAAACAAAAAAAAGATGCATTTAAAAGTAAAGATGAAATCAATATTCAATTAATCACCGACTTATGCAACAAATAATTTATAACAAATAACAAATAATCCACAAATTAACAAATTAATTAATTTACCTGTTTGATTCATTTAAATTTATTCTATTAAATAAATAAATCAATTCAAACCAAAGTTAGAATAGGTAAAATAAATTTGATTATGGAACTAATAAATCAATTAAAAATATTTAGTTATTTACGTATAAAAAGTATATGTCATAACTCATAAGTTTCATATAAATCAATTGTAATTATTATTATTTTTATAAATTATAAAAATTTTTAGATTTATAATTTAACCGTACATTGCACGGGTCATAGTACTAGTTAATAAAATAACAAACAAATATTATTAATCAAAATAGTATTTACTCATATCAAATTCATAAAATAGCAAGATATGGACATCACTAAAATTGGCTGACATGTAATATTAATTTCTTCATTACTTGATTATAAAATAAATAAAATTAAAAAGTTAAGTGAACCGATTCAACTAATTCTTCTGTGATTCAATCGATTTTTAGCTGGTTTGATCTGTTAAAGACATAGTATTCAAATGTTTTACACATATATATAATATTACAATATATATTTTATATATTACATATTATTCGTTTTTATAATATATAAAATATACTTTATATATATTATATTATTATACATTATATATATATATATATATTATAAATTAAAATAAATAGTTTAATAATTGTTATTTGGACCGGGCCCAAAAAGAAAGACTTGAGCCTATAACTTTCTCACTTTTTTAAAGAGCTTAACTCATAGTCAGGTCTATTGTGAAAAGATTTCAAAAAGCAAAAGATTAAAAAAAAAGGTCTATTTTGAAATAATTAATTTCAATTTTTACTTCCATTAATTATAGATTTTCTTTCATTAATTTTAGTTACAGCTAATCGATCAAGTTTAACAAATCGTCCAAAAAATCAAGCTATGTGGGGTGAGATAATTCCCTAAAAGTTTTTTGTATTTTGCTAACGGTCTTCTTTAATTATCTCTAATTGTATCTTAGATCGATCGCTTGTAAGTATGAAACTGTTATCATATTTTGTTAGTATTGCAGAGTTTTAATGTTACCTATACTTATATTTAAAAAGAAAAAATACACTTTATCCTCATGAAGTTTGTTCTATATATAGAAAATCCACATGAATCATCTGTTGACATGATGTTTTAATGTCTATGTCAGCATTGAACGTCAATTGACTAACAATCAACTCACGTTAGAGAGTTTTTGGCACAATATGAAAGTTCATAGGATTTGAAATTTGCTTTGATTCAAAGCAGTGCATGCATAATAGGATTTGAACTTAGGCTTGGATAGAAGAGGAAATAGCTCTGCACTTCAGCTACTAATGCACATTCAACATATATTTAGAAAATTTAATATACATAAAAACTTCTGTTATTATTTTCAAAATTCAAAACAATATAAATCAATTATTATATCTAATAAAATAATAACAAATCTTATAATAAGAGAATATGCTATTTGTTACATAACTCCTTTTAAATTATATTATAATATCAAATCTTATATTAAATCTTATATTAAAATTATATTATACTATCAAATATTATTTTACATAATTCATTTTAAATTATTTTATAATATCAAATCTTAAAATTTAATTATTATTAAAAAATTATTATATCAAATCTTATGTTAAAAATAATTTTAATATGCACAGTATATTTTTATAATTATTTTTAATATAAATTTAATTTTTATTAAGTATAAATAATAATTAAATTAATACTATAAGATTTGTTATTAAATTTTTAAATTTTTATATAATTTAAAATGAGTTATGTAAAATAATGTATTCTATTATTTTAAGATTTATTATTGTTTTATAAAATATAATAATTGGTGTATATTATTTTAAATTTTGAAAACAGTAACAGAAATTCCTATATATATTAAATTTCTCATATTTATGTTAAATGTGTATTAGTGGCTGGATTGTGGAGAGCTTTTCCCTCTTCTATGCAAGTCCAAATTCGAATCTTGTTGCGTATACTTTGCTTTGATTTTTCTTTAAAGCTAAACATATGTCATGTATCAGCATTGACTGTCAGTTAACTAATGGTCAACTAATTATAGAGTGTTTTTGGCATAATATGAAAGTTTATAAAGGTCTTTTGTTTAGTTTTAAACTTTATAAGGTTTTTTACATATAAAGCAAACTTTAAGAGAGTAAAGTGTATTTTTCTCTATTTAAAATGTAAGAAATTTTTGTTGGAATTATAATAAAATATCAAATAAAAAATATTATAGTTTCTTCATCTATACGTTGGCTTCAATTTCTACATACTAAAATTGTTTAAATTGCTTTTGACTTTGCCTCATTAAAGCTCCTCTTGATTAAGTTGCACGTTTGATTCATCTTAATGCAATTAAATTATAATCAACGCCTTTACTCTCATATTCACGGTAGCGGATAGAGCTGTACATATATGTGTGTCTTTGTGTTATAGGGAGTGTAAAATAATATAAAGAAAAAAATTAAATGGGATAAAAAATATATATGAAAGATATATAGATATTATGACTTATGTGATATTATGGGTAGAGAAAGTGTGTATATAAGTAGATGAGCCTTATCTACTTTCTTTGTGTAAAAATTTTAAACCAAACAGATGAGTTTCAAACTGTTATATTTTGAAAGTAATATGTCTGTAGTATCCTTATACAAGGTGATATGACAAAAATCAACTTGTAAGAGTTATGAAATTATCTTAAAAAAAATGAGCTACTCAAACTTTACTTCAGTACCACACAATTTATATTTTAACGCTAACCCTAAATTTCTTCTATTTTATGTTTATTATTATTTTTTAGGTTACTGCTCCAACTATTTTTCTTAAAATTTAAGATTTATCCCAAACTATAATTTAAAATTAGATTATATGATTTATATAAAAATATTATAATATATTATATGAAAAAATAAAAAATAAAAGTATTACTAAATCCTTCGGTCACTGTATAAATGCCGAAAATGAGCTTGCTTATTAGTACCACCTAGCGACGGTGAGATCATCCATTACTTTACGATGATTGAATTAACAAAATATAAAAACAAATGATTAAGACCAATATACAAGAAGTAGATTATCTCAATTCATGATGAGAAAATGAAAATTCATTTTATGATTCAAATTGTTTATTTTTCTTTATTTTATATCATTCAAACGTTCGGATTGATTTTTATTTTTAATTGTTCTTCCATTAACTTAGACTATTTGTTATAAAATTAAAAAAAAATACAATTTAAATCTTAAAATAGATGCTCATTTTCTTACTAGACCTAACACCAATCAATCAATATAGATAACAAAGCAATTCCACTGCCCGTATTTATTGTAGCTGACTTGGTCTGTCAAGTTGTGAATCTTTTCTATGTTGGCTTCATAAAATCATCCTCTTTTATTTTGCTCTTAGTCTCTATATTGAAACATACAAAATAATGATACACCTTTCAGTTAGTCAATTAATTTTCTTTTTTGATAGTGTCTTCCTTGGGAAGCCTAATAGGCCAACATTCACACCTACTCTCTTATTACTATATAAATGTTTTTCATTTGGTTTCTTTGGCTTTAAGTTCCCTTCCCCTTTCTTGAACTATCTTACAAGCTTATCACTAAGTTCATTTTGTGTCTTCATTTTTTTTTTTTGTGTGTTTCCTAATGGCTATGAAAATGGATTATGTGAAAGAAATATGTCCATTGCATCAAAGTTGGAAGATCAATGTTTGTGTCATACATTTATGGAAAGTTCATAGGTTCAATCAACCAGACGAGGTCGAAATGGTGTTAGAAGATGCGATGGTACGTTGCTTTATTATATATATGGTTCAATGTATAAGCATTGTATCTAATTTGTTGTTTCATTATTTTGTAGGGATCTCGCATCTATGCAACAGTTAGGAGAGCTCTTATATGTAAATTTAAGGATATTCTGATTGAGGGCAAGGTTTATGTCATCACTCAGTTCGATGTTGGTCAGGATAGTGGATCCTACTGAACAACTAAGCATGCATAAAATATCCATTTCCAATAGTCTACAAAGTACATTTGCTTGAGGACGATTCTTCCATACTGATGTATGGTTTTGATTTTTGTCCTATTGAAGACATCTTATCGTGACGTGTAAATGAAAACTTCTTAGTCAGTATGATTTTAATTGCTATTATGTACAATCATAATTTTTAATAAAGTATTTTCCACATTTATTTATTCCATTTTTTTGTTGTTGTAAGTATATAGATGTCATCGGAAAATTAAGTACATATGGTAAAATTGAGGTTGTGTTCAACAAGGACGGGACAGAAATTAAGCACGTGGAATTGGAATTGGAGGATGCCAAGTACTTATATTTGTTTTCAATTTTCCTTACTCTTTTATTTGATATTTGTTTTGATGTCTTTGTTGTTTTGTAGAGGTAACAAGTTGATATGCACATTTTGGGGAGCTTCGCAGACGAGCTTGATTCTCATCTGGCTAAGGATAGTTCAAGTCCAACAGTTGTTGTTATACAATGGTGTAAGATTCGTGATTTTTCTGGTAGGTATAAGCTTTTTTTTGTATATGTTATATTGTAGTTATTTGTTGTATAATAATGTTATTATTTTTGTTGTTTGATAATTTCTCTTTTATTTTATAGTAATATAGATTTTTTAATGGAAATAAATATGATTGTACATTCAATTAGAATTAGATTTTAACACTACATTTTTTTTTCTATCATTAGGTAGAGGAGGATTTCAAATTCATTATATGCTACAAGGCTTCTTATAAATCCTGATATTCAAGAGTGCAAAGATCTCCTTGAACATTTATTGATTAAAATATTACTTTTATATTGTATATTTAGTTTATTTGTTTATTTGGTGGCAAGTGTATCAGTCGCACAAGTAATATAGTGTAATGAGTAAAAGTGTCAATTCTACGAGAACTAACTTGCTAAGTACTCCAAAAATTTAAATGTAATAGTCAGACAAACCAATTTGGATGAAAGGCCGCTCTAATTGTAAATTGAAAGATAAAATTGAATTACAATAAAATTAGATGAAAATAAATAAAATAAAAGGTCTAGAGTTACTAATCTCCCTATTCGTCCTAGTAATTAACCTCTCACTTGTACCTATGTTTCTAAATAATCATACATTTTAATCTTAGGTTATCTTTTGGCTTAAAGTGATTCACCCGAACTTAAATTAAGCTACTCAACTATAACATAATCCCTTATGTGAATTTAAGCCGAATAAACGTCAACTTAATTTGATTAAGCAAGGTTAACTAATATCCCTATTAATTAACAAGCCAAAACTATTAAAGTTCAAACACTCACCCTAACCATTTAGTGTTCTACTCTTACACCCCTCTCCCGAGATCAGCAAAACCAACATGCAAACTAAAAATTGGCCAAGTTCATAGCAAGCTCAATGTAAATGAATGAAAAGACATGTATTAATTAAAAGAAATCACAAATACAAGGAGAGTAATAAATCCCTAATTTGGATTTAGGTTTATTACAACTCTAGAAGGAGAAAATCAGCTACTCATGGCTATAAAACTACAAAAAATCGTAAAAGATAAAGCAAATTCTATGAATCCGAGGTTGGGTTAACGGAAACCAGGCCCGGAGAGCTTTGGAATAGGATTCCTTCTCTTCCCTCTACAAAGTCGGAATTTTTTACTTCCCCTAGAACTCAGAATGTCCTAAAAAAACTGTTATAGCACTATTTAAATCGTTGCAGAACGCGATCTATCACTATAGTGGTGGAAGACAGAGAGGATGACTTAAAAACACTTTTTTTTAGGTTCTCCTACTATAGCGGTGAAGATCCACACTGTAGCAGTGGCTGGCAGATAGAAAGACTTCAAAATAAATTTTTTCAGCATCCTCCACTATAGCTGTGGGAGACAGCAAGCAACTTCTTCCTCTGACAGGGTCCATCCTCTTGCACAAGCTTTACACCAACTCAACCTACAACAAAAAAACAACGAAATATTAGAAGCAAAGAGTCATGAAATCACTCAATTTATTAAAAGCTCTAAGAAAACTTAAACAAAACTAAAATACTCAAAACAAGGGTTAAGAATCACAAGCCAACAAGAAAGAGACCAAAAATAGAGAAGATTTAATACCAAAATGGTACTAAATTGAATCACAAGCCAACAAGAAAGAGACCAAAAATAGAGAAGATTTAACACCAAAATGGTACTAAATTGAGAACTCAACACTCCCCAAAATTTGAACATTTTCTTGTCCTCAAGCAAATCAACCCTCACACAGACAACGGTGTAAAGCAAAAATCAAATACACAGGTTTACAATTAGGCTCAAAAAATGATTAAACTAAACAAGGGAAAATAGTGGAATATGTAGAGAAAAATAGGACCATCTATTAAAATTAGATCCAGAAAATGCTTTTACTATAGAACATCCATACTTGCAACAATAACTTGGAGATTTAAATAAAACTAAAAATAAATTTATTGAACACATCAAAAACCTCTTAGAACAAAATACCATCACCTGAATTAATCTTTCCTTTTTATATTTTTACACTCTCAAGGGTTTTCATTTCAAATTCCAATTGATCCAATTAGCAAACTAAATAAGAGATGTAACTAGTAAGAAGCAGAGTCTGTATGCCTAATCCATACATCTCTTCCTCCCCCTTCACACCCAAAGTGAAAACTAAAGAGTGAGAGAAATGTATGTGCGCCTAATCCACACAACACTTTCCTACCTCTTCATTCTCTCAGACCAACCAAAAGCAAGGATTATTTGTTTAAAAAGTGTCTGTGCGCCTAATCTACATGACACCACCTCAACATAAACTATACCTTCAAGCCAGCTACTAATTCATATTTAAATAACCTTTTTTTTTAATTATGGAATCTGAAATTAATATTGAGTTTACATTTGATTTTAGGAAAGCTTAACTCAAGCTAAAGTAATTGTTCTAAGAGATCCAAAACTTCAATTAGCCTAAAATGAATTTTGAATAAATCTCCTATTATTCTTAAAAGTAAGGTTGATTATTTATTAAAAACAATCTCAAATCTTAATTTTACCAATTTTTCTAATTTTTCACAAACATATGCAATTCATTCCCTTACAAAGTTCTTCAACAAAAATTTTAAAATTTTTGAAAATCTGACATATATCTGAAAACTACTTTACACACCAAACATCTAACAAACAAAACAAGCATAACAAACACAAGACACAAAACACCTTTCCCCCAGACTTAAATTTTTATTAAAATTTATAATTTATATTTTTATAAATAATTAAAATTTATATTAAATATTTACATTTAAAAAATATATTTCATAACTCATAAGTCTCATAAACTTCATAAGTTTCACAAATTTATAAATTATAATATTATTATTAGTATATATTATGTGGATCCCAATATATTTAATATATTATGTGGGTTATTGTTAAAGTGAATAACAGAATATATTTTATTAGAATATATTATCATAATTATTAATAAGTAAAATTAATAATTAGTAAATGTTGCTATTTTATTTAATTTGAATTGATTTCAATGAATAAATAAATTAAATAAATTAATAAATTTGATAAATTAATGATATCGCATAATACTAATTATTTGATTTGAATTTATTTAAATTATTTGAATTGAAATTAAAACAATTACTTTTATTATTTGACCATTGTAGTGTCTTAGAGAATTTTTTAGTAGGTAAAATAAATTTGATTATGAAATTAATATATGAATTAAAAATTTTGTTTTATTTGATTTCTTTCCAAAATAGTTCTTAATTTAATAGAAATCAAAGTTTGAGATATGAATCTTTAAATTATTATCCCTTGACTGAAGAAAGTGATAAAAATCAAATTATTGAAAGACGAAATCTGAGGCCTAGAGATCCAGTACAAATGCAGCAGCAACTGTCAATTTTTTTTCTTCTATGGATTCGATTGAAACCAAAAAAAAAACGCATTCAAAAGTAAAGATGAAATCAATATTCAATCAATTACTAATCCATACAACAAATAATTTATAACGAATAACAGATAATCCACAAATTAATAAATTAATTAATTTACCTATTTTATTCATTTAACTTTATTCTATTAAATAAATAAATCAATTCAAATCAAAGTTGAAATAGGTAATTATGGAACAAATAAATCAATTAAAAATATTTAGTTATTTATGTTTAAAAAGTATATGTCATAACTCATAAGTTTTATATATAGCAATTGTAATCATTATTATTTTTATAAATTACGAAAATTTTTAAAGTTATAATTTAACCGTGCATCGCACGGGTCACAATACTAGTTATTCTTAAAAGTAAGGTTGATTCTTTATTAGAAACAATCATAAATCTTAATTTTACCAAATTTTTCTAATTTTCCACAAACATATGCAATTCATTCCCTTACAAAGTTCTTCAACAAAAATTTTAAAATTTTTGAAAATCTGACATATCTGAAAACTACTTTACACACCAAACATCCTAACAAACAAAACAAGCACAACAAACACAATACACAAAACACATTTCCCCTAGACTTAAATTTGACAGTGTTCTCACTGTCCCTTATCAACACAATAGAGGAAAAGAAGCATATCAACAGCACAATAACCAAGAAAGAAAACACAGATAAAATAGAAACAAATAGCAACCCCAGCAATACCAGCAACATCTACAACTAAGAACAAAATCAAAAACTAAGAAAGCGAGAAACTTGGGTTGCCTCGCACGAGCGCTAAGTTTATAGTCTTTAGCCAGACTTTACTAGGGCGCCTATGCTCAAGGTGGATCTTCCAATGTTGGCCGCTTCTTAAATGTTTTCAACTGAGTAGCAACCATGTTTGCAATGTCAGGAGGTTTGAATTTAATGAGATCATCACGAAACTTGGCATAAACCTCTGAAATTTCAAAAACTGCCCTTGTTCTTTTTTCTATCTCTTCAGCATCCTCTAAACAATCTTTACACATCTCATTATGAAAATACCCATGAAAATCCTCATTAATGATATTCAAGAAGTAGCCTTTCTCCGGGTCATTAGGAACTTTCATTTCCTTGTTCATATTAAAAGTGACTTCTTGATCGTTCACTTTCATACTTAACTCCCCTTTATGAACATCTATCATAGTTCTTCCGGTAGCTAGAAAAGGTATTCCCAATATGATTGGGATCTCTTTATCTTCCTCATAATTCATGATAATAAAATCTGCCGAAAAAATTACCATGTCAACTTTGATGAGTACATCCTTAATGATTCCGTTCGGATAGCACAACAAATGGTCAGCTAGTTAAAGAGTCACTATGGTAGGCCAAGTATTTCCCAAACCTAGTTTCTTAAAGATAGACAGTGGCATTAGATTCACACTTGCCCCCAAATCACATAGTGCTTTACCAGCAAAATTTCTCCTAATATTGCATAGGATCACAAAGCTACCTAGATCTTTCATTTTACTAGGCAACTTATTTTGAAGAATGACGCTGCATTCTTGAGTCAGAGCAATAGTTTTAAACTCATACAACCGCCTTTTCCTTGACAGAACATCCTTCATGAACTTTGCATAACTGGGTATTTATTTCAATGCCTCCATGAGTGGGATGTTAATATAAAGTTGCTTCAAGATCTCCAAAAATTTTTTATATTACCGGTCAAGATTGAGCTTTTTATGCCTCTGAGGATAGGGCATTGGTGTAACAAAATTCTCAACCCTCACATCTTTTACCACATTTTCAGATTTACCTTTAGCCTCTGAAGCATCAACTTCCTCAGTTACAGTTTCTTGAGGTTGAGCAACTCATCTTTTTCCTCTTCAACAATCACTTCTTTAGGCTGATCACATGACTTGACAGCATCTAGGAGCTCCTTGCTACTCCTTAAAGTAATAGCAATACAGTACTCTTTTCCTTCCCTTCTTGGGTTATTTTCAGTGTTACCGGGGAGATTACCTTGTGGCGTATTATTTAGAGCAAGTGCCAGCTAGCCCATCTGAGTTTCTAAATTCTTAATTGCCACATTTTGAGTCTAAAACATTGACTCACTTCTTTCCATAAACTTCATGAACATATCCTCCATTGAAGGTTTCTTTTCCACTTGAGGAGGTGGAACTCTATTTTGAGGAGGATAATTATTCTGATTAATAAATCCAGAAGGTTGAGAAGACCTACTAGAAGATAAGGAAGTCGTGGGATTTAGGCAGTGATTGTTGCTCCATGAAAAGTTTGGATAATTCTTATTCCCTGAATGATATAAGTTGGAATAAGGGTTATTCTGGTTCTGTTGCTGATCACCCATATAGTTCAACTGTTCCAATGAAGCAAATTCCTCACAGTAACCATTAACATGAACCCCACCATAAAAATCACATTTGGGTTCTAGAGTTCTTATAGCACTAACTCTTGCAAGTCAATGCTTCATTTTGAGCCAAAAGAGTATTGAGTGTATCCAATCCCAACATCCTTTTCTTTGCATCGCTTCTTGTTCGAATGGAAGCATTTTTACTAGCTCCCATTGTTTCAATTATTTCTCGAGCTTGTTTAATGGATCTAGCCATCAATGCACCACCAGCTGCGGTGTCCAGTCTATCCCTAGTTTCATATGTTAATCCACTGTAGAAGATCGAAATCTGTTGCCACTCCTGAATACCATGGTTGGGGCATTTTCTTAGCATTTCCTTAAATCTCTCCCAAGAAACACACAAACTTTCACTCTTTTGTTGATAAAAAGCTGTAATTTCACTCCTTAATTTCACTAACCTTAAAGGAAGGAAGAATTTGTCTAGGAATTTCTTTTGAAGCTCAGCCCAAGTAACAATGCTTCTTGACGGTAGAGTCATCAACTAATTTTTTGCACTGTCCCTTAAGGAGAAAAGGAATAATCAGAGGCAAATGGCATCATCAGTGACTTCGTTACGCTTGACCATATCACAAATATCAAGAAAATTTGTGATATGGTTGTTTGGATCCTCCATAGGGCTTCTCCCAAACTGACTCTGTTGGACAAGGTTTAGCATCATAGCCTTCATCTTGAAGTTATTAGCACCGATAGCAGGCTTCACTATGCTCGAACTGTTTTCAGCGTTATGCAGTGAAGCATAGTCCTAGATTGCTCTATGTCCTTCTTGAGGCTCATTGCCATCCCTATTATCAACATTAACTCTAGTACTCTGATGATTCTAGTTATCATAGGCTATTTCCTCTTGCGTAACTTGGCTGACTTGTGTTTTTCTAGCTCTCGCTTCCTTCCTAGTTCTTCTTGCATGTCTTTCGATCTCATGCTCAAAAAGAAGATTAGAAGTTTGAGTGGCACCTCACATACACAGTAGAAAATTACCAATCAGAAGTGACAAAAAGAAATAAGCAAAATAACTCTAAAAGCAAAAATGACTACTTAAAGAAAACCAATAAAATAAGAAACTTAAGAAACTAAAATAAAATAGACAAATACCTAATCTAGCACCTTTAAATTCCTTAGAATATTAGCTAAAAATCATTAGTCCCTGGAAACGGTGTCAAAAACTTGTTAAACAATTTGGCAAGTGTACCAGTTGCACAAGTAATAAAGTGTAAAATGAGTAAAAGTGTCGATCCTACGATGATTAACTCACTAAGTACTCCAGAAATTTAAACATAATAGTCAGACAAACCAATTTGGATTAAAGCCGCTCTACTTGTAAATTGAAAGATAAAATTGAATTATAATAAAATTGGATGAAAAAAATTCAAATAAAAGGTTTAGAGTTACTAATCCCCCTCTTCCATCCTAGTAATTAATCTCTCACTTGTACCTATGTTTCTAAATAATCATACATATTAATCTTAGGTTATCTTTTGGCTTAAAGTGATTCTCTTGAACTTAATTAAGCTACTTAACTCTAATATAATCCCCTATGTGAGTTTAAGCTGAATAAACGTCAATCTAATTTGATTAAACGATGTTAACTAATATTCCTATTAATTAACAAGCCAAAACTACTAAAGTTTAAGCACTCACTCTAACTATTCAGTGTTATACTCTTACACCCCTCTCCTGAGATCGGCAAAACCAACATGCAAACTAAAAATTGGCCATGTTCATAGAAAACTCAATGTAAATGAATGAAAAGACATGTATTGATTAAAAGAAATCACAAATACAAGGAGAGTAATAATCTCTAATTTGAATTTAGGTTCATAGCAACTCCAGAAGGAGAAAATTAGCCACTCATGGCTATAAAACTATAGAAAACAGTAAAAGATGAAGCAAACTCCATGAATCCGAGGTTGAATTAACATAAATTGGTCTTGGAGAGCTTCGAAATAGGATTCCTCCTTTTCTTTCTGTAAAGTCAGTGTTTTCTGCTTCCCCCCAAAACTTAGAATGCCCTAAAAAAAATTGTTCTAGTACTATTTAAATCATTGCAAAACTCGACCCACTGCTATAGCGGTGAATACCCACCGCTATAGAGGTGGAAGGCAAAGATGATAGCTTCAAAACACTTTTTTTTTCAGGTTCCACCGCTATAGCGGTGAAGATCCACCACTATAGCGGTAGTTGGCAGAGAGAAAGACTTCAAAATAGATTTTTTTAGCATCCTCTGCTATAGCTGTGGGAAAAGCAAGCAACTTCTTCCTCTGACAGGGCCCATCCTCTTGCACAAGCTTCACACCAACTCAACCTATAACAAAAACAACAAAACACCAAATATTAGAAGCAAAGAGTCATGAAATCACTCAATTTATTAAAAGCCCTAAGAAAACTTAAACTAAACTAAAATACTCAAAACAAGGGTTAAGAATCACAAGCCAACAAGAAAGAGACCAAAAATAGAAGAGATTTAACCCCAAAATGGTACTAAATTGATAACTCAACAGTATGTTTTCATTAGCTTTTGTAACTATTTTACTCCTTTTGGTGTTTTAGGATGAAAAATAATTGACTCAACAAGTCAATGTCCTACACAGCTATCAGTACAATATGGGATTTCAACTAGTGATAATCTCTTGTAGATAGAGAATGGAATGGCTATCGATGAAATTAGAGATTGTCGTGTTATAAGTATTTTTTTACCGATTTTCGAGTTATAAAAATCTCTATTGCATTTTACTTTTTAACAAATGCATCTTTCAAATATTGAAGGAAACTACATGTGTAACATTGGCAACTGTGATTAGTATAGAAACTCAGAGATTGGTTTTACACTTCTTGCCATAAATGCACAAAAAATATTTCTCCTGATGGTGTATGATTCTATTGTGATAAGTATGGATGCATTGTGACATCCACTATCCACAGGTAAAGAGATTTATTTTTCCCTTCTTTTTCTTTTTGAATGATATATGTTGTAACATACATGGAGCTAAGATAAAAGAGACTTACATTTTTTCCTTTTTTTTTTAATTAGTATTGAATTGAGATGCAATTTTGTGGATTCAAAGTGGAACTCAAGGTGATTGATAATACTGGGAGTGCGATATTTGTATTATTTGATAGAGAGGTATCTCAATTCCTACAACGTACTGCAAGTGAACTTCTTGATCATATTTATATGGTACTGTTTAATTACTCTTTTATCATTTAATCAAGTAATATCATTATATAAATACTTACATATGTTTTTTATTTTAGACTTTTGGTGACATTAACAAAGTTCCGGATTGTTTTGACAAGTTCTTGGAAAGAAAATTTATTTTCAAGATTAAAGTTGGTGATAGAAATGCTAAGGGCTACAGTGATTTTTTCTTGACACAAAAGCAATGATGATGATCTGATAAGAGCTCATTCTGCTTTCGAAGATGTGATTATGAATTATGAGACAATGGATGATAGTCAAACCATGGTGAAATTGATCAAAAGGTATAAAATTATTGTACTTTTTTTATTTATTTTGATTGCTTTATTTTAACCAAAAATATCTTATATTTGTAATATAATGTGTTTTCCAAATGTAGGTTACCTCCAACACATATCAGTTTGAATTTGGTACTAATTCTGAGGAAGTTACACCTACTGAGAGTACCCATATAAAATAATTAGGTGCTATGATGAATGTTGCCGTTGATCTTATGAGAAATGAAGATTTTAATACTAAACTATCTTCTAATGTCAAGAAGACAATTAAGATTGAGAAGTGAATAGAAGATGGATGCAATGACCTTTTTGATATGTCGTTTCTTTGTTAGGACGTAGAATGTATTGATTTTTAATTTTCATGTTTGATGTTTCCAGTTGTTACTATTTTGGTGTTCTCCATCATTGGAGCTATGAACAAGTTGTCAATTGTTATCACTTTGGTGGGTGTCATTATTGGATCTTTAATTTTTAATGTATGACATTCATGTTGTTACAATTGCTAAAATCATTAATTGAGATTTGATTCCATATTTTTTTTGGATTAAGTTTTAAGCATGTAATAATATAACTAAAAATCTCACGAAATTGACCAAGCAATATTTAAGCATAATTATTTGAGCATATATTAATTTCGTAATTAGCAAAAAAGATATAAATACAAAGAAAATTAATTTAATATAAAGTTGAAATCCAATTCTATTTAAATATCTAAAAATATTCTTTGCCAAAAAAAAATTAATTAAAATCAACTAATGAAGCCAAAAAAAAAGGTGACATCTTACATTATATGGGTTGTATACATACAAAAACTCATCATTAGCTTTGGGAATTGATTCTACAGTATACGAATTCATAGTAGATCCTATGAATTTAGGCTTTGATACTCATTATCTCCAAGACATATTCAATTACATTTCCCAAAAGATTAAATAAGGCAGGTATATGTATTGGAAAGGAATATAATTAATGAAAAATAATTAAGGACATATAGTGTAATAATTTATTATTATTTTTCCATAACTACAAATTAAATGAGTGAGAATGTGAATAGTTTCTTGAAATCTGATTATGCCATAAGGATAGATTTTCTTTGTGAAAAACAATTAATAGCGTCATTGGAAACCAGAAGAGACATCAATTATAAATTTTGATAGATTTCTCAATGCATATCAATTAATATAAAGATGTCAAAAGTTAATTTAATATAAAGCTAGAAAATTGAACTATTTTAATATATATAGTTGTCACGCAATTCTAATTAATTAAAAATCTACAAAATTTCTTCCCCAAAAAAAAATTAATTAAATTTCAAAAATAATCCAAAACTACGTGATAGCTACCAAAATACATGTTTTACATTAGATAAACTCAGTTATTTGTCTATAAGCTCAACTATTTGTCTATATTAATAGCTATAGAAAATTGTAATAATTTGAAAGAATATCATATAAATACATTTAATCTGTTTAGTTGCTTACACATAAAAACTCATCATTATGTTTAGAATTTGATTCTATGAGTTCATAGTAAATTCTATGAATTTAGCCTTTGATACTCATTATCTCTCTGGCATATTCAATTATGTTCCCCAAAAGATTGATTAAGGCATGCACGTGTATTAATGAAGAATATAATTAATGAATAATAATTAATGACATATAGTGTAATAATTTTTTTTTCATAATTACAAATTGAACGCATGGAAATGTGAACAACATCTTGAAATGTGATTATGCCAAGGATAGATTTGAAATGTACAGACTAATTAATAGTCTCACTGAAAATTGAAAAAGACATAAACTATATTAATTGCCATGGAAAATTGTAACAACTTGAAAGGATACCCCATAAATGATTTTAATCTATTTGGTTGCTTACACACATGCATATGTTATAGTGTAAACTTTATTATTATTTTTTCATAACTAGAAATTGAACCTCTAAGAATGTAAACAGTTTCTTGAAATCTAATAATGCCATAAAGATAGATTTTAAATGTGCAAACCAAGAAATAGTTTCATTGGAAATTGAAAGAGACAAAAATTATAAATTTTGATTGATTTCTCATTGTATAATTATGGTAATTAATAAATGTCTCTAAATTTTACTTAATTTTAATTTTAATTATTAGTCATAGAAAATTGTGACAACTTGAAAGGTATCCCATAAATGCATTTTAATTTGTTTGGTTATTTACACATAAAATCTCATCATAAGCATTGAAATTTGATTCTACATGGGCTCATAGTAGATTCTATAAATTTAGGCTTTGATACTCGTTCTCTCCATGGCATATTTAGTAACCTTTCCCAAAAAATTAATTAAGGCATGCATGTGTTATAGTGTAAAATTTATTATTTTTTTGCCAAAACTACAAATTGAACATATAGGAATGTGAACTCTTACAATCTGATTCTGTTATAAGGATAGATTTGAAATGTGTAGACCAAAAAAAAAATAGTTTCATTGGAAATTTTAAGAGACATATATAAATTAAATTTTTATGGTAAAATATATGTCTCTAAATCATATTAAATTTTAATTTTAATTATTATTTTTTAATCCAATCATATTAATTAACTTTTAAAAATTACACTATATTATTTTATCAATGTTTAGTTGATTAGTTGCTAATGTCAAATTAATTATAAATAGCTTTAAATGCCTGTCATTGTTCTTTCTCCATATTTTAATTTAGGCTTTGATACTCTTTCTCTCCCACTTTTATTGCATTATGTTCCCTAAAAACTTAATTAAGCACATAGAAAATTGTGACAACTTGAAAAGATATCTCATAAATGCATTTAATTTATTTGGTTGTTTGCACATAAAAACTCATCAAAAGCTTTGGAATTTGATTCTATATGGGTTCATAGTAGATTCTATGAATTTAGGCTTTGATGCTCATTCTCTCTATGGCTAGCATATTGTGTAATGCTCCCCAAAAAATTAATTAAGGCATGCATGTGTTATAGTGTAAATTTTTTTTTATTTTTTGCCATAACTACAAATTGAGCCTATAGGAATGTGAATAGTCTCTTGAAATCTGATTATGCTATAAGGATAGATTTGAGATGTGCAGACAAAAAAAATCTCATTGAAAATTGAAAGAGACATAAATTAAATTTTTATGGTAATTAATATGTCTTTAAATTATATTAAATCTTAATTTTAATTATTATTTTTTAACCCAATCATATTAATTAATTTTTAAAAATTACGTATATTATTTTCATTAATGTTTAGTTGATCAGTTGCTAATGTCAAATTGATTATAAATAGCTTTAAATGTTCGTTATTGTTGATTCTCCATATATCAATTTAGGATTTGATACTCCTTTTCTCCCACCTTTATTGCATTATGTTCCCTAAAAAACTTAATTAAGCAATGCATATGTAATCTATATTGGTGAGGAATGTCTGTCACGTTCCTCCATATAGAAATTAATATTCAAAACTTGAAGAGACCAACATGGCTACATATCATTAATATTTAAAATGATTATATAAATAAATCAACCATGTTCTTCTTCTTTTTCATTCTAAGCAATTCATCTATAATTTTAACTTTTATAAACCACATATTGCTTTATTGTTCAATCACTCCACAATTAAACATGTCAACTTCTTTAGCAAATTCTTCAAACACTCCACAAGGTGTAGTTAATGTGGAGATACTGAATGAATGTGTACGCCAAAAAAACAAACTTCATTCCTCGGCCAATAATCATTCCTGCAACACATAGTCTACCAAAAATTATGAAAATGATACAAGGTGTATCCCAAGAGAACATGGCTTCGTCTTCACATAGTGTCTCAAATAGCAATTATATGGAGCATGTAGATGTTCGTGATGTGATTGAAAAAGCTATGTGTTTATCAGCAACATCATCTCTGCCCTTTTCAATAGCTAGACAACCAACTCCTTGGCAATTCATAAGATCAACAACAATTCGGCTTCCCTATCGACCTTGCTTATGGGATTTGCTCTTAAAAGGGCTAGCAGCACAATCTGATTGGGTGGAGACTTGGGCAGTTATGTTTCATGAAACACAAGTTAAAACCATAAATGATGATGATATAATATCTCCATTCTTATTATTTTATTTAATCATAGGTAAGGAAATGATTTATCTAAGCTCTGGCAATATATGCAAAGCTGATACTAATAAAAGCAGCATTGAAGATTTGTATACTACTAAATTCTTAAATAGCACCAAATTATTTGGATTGCCCAATTATGAGCTGAAATTAAAAGTTGGTGTGCTTGTCATATTATTGAGAAATATTGACAAATCTATGGGATTATGCAACGGTACAAGGTTATTGGCCACTAAACTAGGAAATCAGGTATTAGGATCAAGTGTAATTTCCATTATCAATGTTGGAGAAAAGGTCTAGGAAATCATGTAATAGAAACAAGTATAATTTCTGTTACCAATGTTGGAGAAAAGGTGTTCATACCTAGACTCACGATTGTCGTTCAAGCTCACACGAAGACAAATTCCACTCACTGTATGCTTTGCAATGTCTATTAATAAAAGTCAAGGTCAATCATTGTATAATGTTGGTGTCTATTTACCGACCCTTGTATTCTCTCATGGACAACTATATGTGGCTATTTCTAGAGTTCGAAGTAGAAGAGGTTTAAAGATATTAGCTCTTGATAAGGAAGGAAAATTTTCAAATTTTACTACAAATTAGTTTAAAAAAAATTTAATAATGTATAATATTTTCTTTAATGACAAATATTACATATATTTACTTTTAAACATTGTTAGACTTATTGTTGATCACTATTCACTACCAAAAAAAAATCAAAGATCAGAGACGGATTTTTTCGTCTCTAATTAAGTAAAAATCCATCTCTAATTTATTAGAGGCAGATTTAAAGACAAATTTTCATTAGTCGCTGATCCTGGCGTCCCAAACAAATTTGAGATAGAAAAAAGATTTCGTCTCAAAATTAGAGATGGATTTTTCCGTCTCAAATCAGAGACGATTTTTTCCGTCCTTAAATTCCACCTCTAATTCTCTTAGTAGAAAAAAAATTTGTCAGTAGATTATTGAACTAATCAAATTTGGTCTCCCAAAAGAATTTTAGCCACATTAAATAATACTAAATTAGAAAGCACATTTATTCATTAGCCTTCTTAAGATAAAAGTATTCAATGAAATACTCTATGTAGAAAAAGAAGGGGGACTCCACT
Organism: Biancaea sappan; assembly: GCA_037074585.1. Classification (NCBI taxonomy): domain Eukaryota; kingdom Viridiplantae; phylum Streptophyta; class Magnoliopsida; order Fabales; family Fabaceae; genus Biancaea; species Biancaea sappan. The sequence continues at coordinate 40,839,489 of CM073499.1, forward strand.
TATATAAGAAAAGTTTGGAGGCTGAATCTTTGAATTAGGTGATGTGGGACTAACGAAATCTGAGGTGAAATTTTAAGACGAAATTTTTTTCATCTCTAATATGAGATGAAATTTGAGACAAAATTTATTCCCTTTCTAATCTTAGACCAATTTTAAATTTTGTCTCTAATCTGAGACAAAATTTTTTCCGCCTCAAATTTCGTCTCAAAATCCGTCTCAAATTTTTAAATTAGATTTTAGAGACGAAATTAGAGACAATTTTTTTTTTGTCTCAAATTTCGTCTCAGTTTTTCAGATTATATTTTGAGACGGATTTTCAACATTTTAGAGATGAAAATTAGGGACGGAAAAATTCATCTCTAATTTTCGTCTCTAATTTCAATTTTTCTTGTAGTGATTCTACTATCTCGTGCATCGCACAAGTTCAAATACTAGTTAATATGAAGAGAAAATCGTGACGTGCATTTAATATATTGCATGAATTATATATTACACGATACACACAAATACAACGTGATTTGATTTTGGTTGAAATGATGCAATTTGACTTCTTCAATTGTCGCCAAAACTAATAAGGAAGGAAAAAAAAAAGAAAAGAAAAGAAGAAACCAATAGTTATATTGTATTTGTTTACTTTGATTGAAATAATTTGGTTCCTGAATATTGCTAATAATCGTGGACAATATCTTTGCACAAGAAACTTATCACTTACATTATAAGTAATCCCAAAAATTATACAATAATTATTAGGTAAAAGTCACTGTCTCCAACATTGACTAGAACAGTGCCTATCACAAAAAAATTAATTGAAGTTTCTTAAGATAATTAACAACGTGAAGAATAATTCGACAGAGGAGAACACGATGGAAATCAGCTTGAAGCAGTTCGTGACAACACTATTAAGTAAAAGACTGTCGAAGTAAAATCATCAATAGTATATATTCGACAAACTAGTTTGACGGACAGTTTGATGATAATTTTCAATTGTCGATAGAAGTATGCATTTCGACAAGAATGCCAATTAGTGATTATACGATTTGGCAGCTATGAATTCGACAGATATTAAGTGTTTATCAAAAATATTGATAGTTGTGAATTCAACGGATATTAAGTATTTGTCGAATGAAGGAAGATGCTAGCCATATCTTAACGTCGTCAAGTGATTGCACGACAAAACTATCAAATATGCCGATTGAAAATATAACAAAGCTGTCAAGAGTGCCAGGTGTGTGAAGTTGTCGAATAGGCATGAACAAAGCTATCAAAAGTGCTGATTGTATGAAGTTGTTGGATGGACATGTTGATCAACGACCAAGTCATCAAATATTGAAAACATGCTGATTAATAGACGACCAAGTTGTCAAATGTCAAAGATGTTGATTGACGGCATGACCAAGTTTTCATCAAATATGCTGATTGACGATATGACGATTCAATTAAGTTGTCGGATGTCAAATATGCTATTTGACGAATAGATTAATAGTGTGATGATATAACCAAGTTGTTGAATGTCAAATTTGTTGTTTGATTGACAGTTTGTTGATGTGATGGTGCAAGTTGTCAGATGTCGAATATGCTGTTTGATGGACAGATTAGGAAGTCATGTCTAGTGGCCTTTGATGATTAGTCTAGTTTATCATACTATGTAATATGCACAATAACTGTCACTTACGTGGCTAATAGATAGATAAACAATTATATCCATAGTTAGCTTGCACAATAACTGTCACTTATGTGGCTAATAGTAGATATGCAGTTATTTCTATGAGTTGCCTATAAATATTAGGATTTTTTATGTAAAAAGGGTTGGCATTTTTTGATTAAACATTCTATATCTCACACGAATTGATTAAGGGATTGATATTGAGTATGCTTTTCCCTTTAACTTTTAGTCAATTTTAATTCTAGTTCATCTTCTATCTTTACTTCCTCATCTTCATCTTCATCTTTCTCTATTCTATTTCTGACTTCTTCTCTCTACTCTATTTTTGATTTTTTCTCCCTCTTTCTTTCATTTATCTTTCTTGAATTTACATGCTTTCATTTACTTTTCTGCAATTTACTTGTTTTATTTAACTTCCTGCATTTTACTACTTTTATTTACTTTTCTGCAATTTCTTTCAAACGTGTTCTCAAATCATCTTCAACCTTATTTTCTCTATTTTTGCAGTTACTAACAAGTTACATACATCATTTGACGCATATTTCTAACGTGTAACTTTATATTTCTAATGAGATTACCGCGTAACTTTAAATATCCACATCGTTCAATCGAGTATTTGTTGTTGGATTTGACTGTAGACCAAAAATCACTGTAAACACCAATATACAAGAAATAGATTATCTGAATTCATGATGAGAAAATGAAAATTCATTTTATGATTCAAATTGTTTATTTTTCTTTATTTTATATCATTCAAATAATTCAGATTGATTTTTTTAGTTGTTCTTCCATTAACTTAGACTATTTGTTATAAAATTAAAAAAATATATAATTTAAATCCTAAAATAAATGCTCATTTTCTTACTAGACCTAAGAGTATCGACAGTGGTAAACCTCACCTGGGTTTTTATTGTGGGTCCTACAGTGCTATATCAGGTTAAGCAACTCTCCACTACAGTGATGAACTTTTAAGAACTTAAAATGGGTTTCATAATCAACTGTCCACTAGTTTAGCATTTATTACTCTGCACTAATATTTATTGTAAGTTGATTATTTTATTATTACTTTTTATATAAGAACTGGTTCTTATATAAGAATCATTGTTACACGTGGCAGCCAATGTGGTGAACTACAATAGTAAACCAAAATAAAAATCGATTTTTAAATTTAATTACCCCTTAAAAACTCCTATTGTAGTTGCTCTAACACCAATTATTATGAAAAGAAAGCGGTGACATGCATTTAGTATATTGCATGAATCATATATTACAGTATACATACAAATATCACGTGATTTGATTTTGGTTGAAATGATGCAGTTTGACTTCTTCAATTGTCAAGCTAATCAAGCTCAACCGAAACTAATAACGAAGGAAAAAAAGAAAAGAAAAGAAGAAACCGATAGTTATGTCGTATTTGTTTAATTTGAAATAATTCGGTTCCTGAATATTGCTAATAATCGTGAACAATATCTTTGCACAAGAAACTTATCACTTACATTATAAGTAATCCCAAAAATTATACAATAATTATTAGGTGCATGTCACTGTCTCCAACATTGACCAGAACAGTGCCTATCATAAAAAAATTAATTCAAGTTTATTAAGATAATTAACAACGTGAAGAATAATTAGATGCATTTGAAATCTTCGAATTGTTTTTTTAAAAAAAAAAAACAATGACCAAGTTAATAATAGTAAGTCGAATATATTAATGAAGTATTATATATTGTAGATTGTCCTTTTAATTGTTGTTAATTAAAGTATACTGTTGAATTTTTTGAAAAGAAAATTGCTAACTAGTATCTTTGTTAAGAATGCATTTAATGTTACTGGAATATAAATATATTATTATTATTTTAATAAAAAGTTCAGAAAAAAGGTTATTTAATGGGTATGACTATAATTTTTAAAGATAATAATACTTATCTGACATCTCCAAATGATCAATTTAATATTAATTTAAATAATTGTTATACTCTTTTTATTAACTTGTAACAGTTTTTATTTATTATTTGTTTTATTTATTTAATTAAAACACTTTAAAACTTTTTATTATGTACTCTTAAAATATATGTGTAATTTTTTATTTATATTTATTATTAAATATATTTGATAATTTGTATAAATGACTCAATATAATTAAAATGTCAAACGGAAAATTCTATAAACTCAAATAAAATGTTAAATAATTTGTATAAATGACTAAAATTATGCTCGCTAGGGTATAGAGCAAGGCTAAACCACGATAACGAATATTCTAATTGCTGTAAGCCCAAAATGATTTTGGTGTTGCATTCAAATGGAAGGCTAATAGAAAGAGGTTTTGAAAAGAATATACAAATTATTTAACATTTCATTTGAGTTTTATAAAATTTTTCATTTGACGTTTTAATTGTGCTAAGTCATTTATACAAATTATTAAATACATTAAATAATAAATTACAAGTTAATAAAAAAAGAGTATAAAAATTATTTAAATTAAAGAAGTGGAGAGTGGTGGGCTCAAATGGTAATAACCAAAAGTGGATCAATAGGAAGTTAATAAAAATATTTAAATTAATATTAAATTGAAAATTTAAGATATTAGATATCGGGCATTATTGTCTACCCACTAAATAAAATTGTCTAAACTTTTTATTAAAATAATAATATATTTATAATCCCACTAATATTAATACATTTTTAACTAGTGTCTTACTCCTTAGGGCACTAGTAAGCAATTCCGCTTTGAAAATTACAAAGAATTTCTTTGACTTTGGCTTACTTGGGGAGGGGTAGCAGCAGCCAATAGCACACAATTCGGCAAAGCTAATGTGATTGAGAGACTTTGACCTTTTTAAAAGAATTATGGCAAAACTATTATTTTGCTTCTTTAACTTTGACCTTTTTAAAAGAATTATGGCAAAACTATTATTTTGCTTCTTTAACTTTGACCTTTATTTTATATTGACCCATTTACTTTACTTTGTTTTATGTTAGTCCCTTAACTTTAAAAAATATTTGATTTTTGTCCTTTATAATTTGCAAACACCGTTAACTTGATAGACAAAAATTATTGACACGATTGGTGACTCAATGAATGTCTAAATATCACTATATTACAAGAGTATTATTATAAATGTTTGGTAAGTATAGGTACTCAATTAAACATTGATGTAAATTATAGGAAACAACTAAATAATTTAACCTTAATATATAACTTTTATATATGAAATTAAAGTAAATAATGAAAAACTGGGAAAAAAATAACAAAAAGCTTGTGTTGTAGAAGTGTGGGATAATAGTGGGCGCATGATGGGGAATGCGATTTATGACCCGAACTTGTGTTGGATCAATCACATTTGTCTCTTATTCTCTTCTAACATTTTTTTTTATCAAAAAAGCTTACTTATATGCTGATGTGGCAAGTATTAATGTCCATGTGGCTTATGGCGTACGTGTATAACTAATGCTGAATGGGATGCATAGTTAACACTACATCATCAGAGACTAATGATTTGACTAACTTGAATTAACAGCAGAGATCAATTTCAAAAAAATTTAGAAACTATGGATCAAAATCTGAATTTTGATACTATAGAAACCAAAATCAAATTTTGCTAAAACTGTAAGTACCAAAAGTACTATTGAATTATTATTTTTTCATTCTTTCCTTGTGTACGTTTCCATCAAATAATATGCTTCCCAATTTATGTTTATAACATATAATTAATTCAGCTGAGCAATTTTTCACTTAAATACCTTGATAATCCACGTTTTACTCAATTTTTTTCAGTCCACATTTTACATTTATAAAAGATAATCTCAGCAGCCTCAATAATGGAGATTATTATACTCTAATAATTTATTAATACCTCTCTCTCTCTCTCTCTCTCTCTCTCTCTCTCTCTCTCTCTCTCGCGCGCGGGCGCGCGCGCGCTATATATATATATATATATATATATCTATATATGCATATATCGTAGAAAACAGAATTTCCAGCCAAAACTATAAGACACGGTGGTGTATTATTTGAGACAAGCACACTGCAACTAACTATGGCAAGTTCGAGGTTGTTGACATATTTCTTAGTTTTCTATGTTATCGTTTTAGTCCAAATCACGGGCTGCCATTGTAATAGCAACAGAGTCGTCTGCTTGCCGGAAAAGCTTTCACCTTTGTTCATTTGTTCATATTTGGAGACTCACTCTTTGATTCTGGCAACAACAACTACTTCAACGCCACCACCATTCTTCAGCCCAATTATGAACCATACGGCCAAACTTTCTTCAAGTTCCCCACCGGAAGATTCTCCGATGGCCGTGTAATCCCAGATTTCATCGGTACGCACCATCTCATTTTTTATATCTTATTTTATTATAATCACCAATGTTTGGAAGTCCACTAGACTTTTGATTAATTTAGTTCAAATTAAATCAGATCATGGTTGTTAAATTTTTTAGTTAACTCTTAAACTCGTTTGAATTTGCGAGTTTAGATTCCCAAATTAACTACTAGAATCGAAACTTGGTTAAATTTATTCAAACTTTCTGAGTTTACACTAAGTTGATTGAGTTGGATCAGCATCACAACAGTCCAATTTATTTTTGTTTTTCTAGTACCTAGCCCAAAAAAAACTAGGTCACCCATTTCCAAAACTTAGAATTGTGTTGTATGAACACATTATGACTTTAATTGATACTTTACTTTACTTTGTCAATTTGTATTTTATATAAGAAGTCAATTAAACCTAAGAAAAACAATATCATAATAATTGAAATTAAGTAATTTTATAAACTAATATATTGTTTATATGTTAAAATATATATAATTTTAGTAGCTTATTGAATGGAATATAAATATATGTACTTTTACGATTTTACATTCTGAGTTTACTCTCTTTATCGAGTTTAGGTACACTTTCGAATTTGAAAATCTTGAGTTAAATTACAAATGTGTGAAATTTTAATTGTTGATTTTTTCTATTTATAAGATTTGAACTCAAAATTTTATTTAATAGAAATAAGTGTCGAACCACTTTGACAAAAATACATTCTTTTTGTTTTTGTTTCCATTGGGTCCTTCTGTACCACTTACCCTTTTACAATTTGGTTAGAATGTATTACAGCAAATTACTAGTTTAGTCCTTGAACGATTAAAATCTTTTCACTTTAATCCTTAAAAGATCAACTGTCTCAATTTAGTTTCTCTCAAATTTTTTTTTTAATTTGGTCCCTCTTCTTTTGAAAGTGACTTTTAGTAACAAAAATTTTAAGATTTAAGAATGATAATTTTGTGATTTAGCAACGAAAATGACCAAATTAAGACAAATGCAACCTTTTAAAGACTAAATTGAGATACTTAATCTTTCAAAGACTAAATTAATAATTTACTCAATTTTTTTGGACTTTGTGTGAAACTAAATTTATTTGGTGTACTGTATATAGCTGAATATGCGGACTTGCCATTGTTGCCACCATATTTGTATCCCGGAATATACATTGATCACTACATCTATGGGGTAAATTTTGCATCAGCAGGAGCTGGGGCTCTCGTGGAAACTAGTCAAGGAACAGTAAGTTCACTAATTTCTAATAATGATATCCATTAGAGATTTTTTATGTATATAAAACATTATCCACACTTCATAAACAAGTTTATATGTTTGATTTCATATTTGTGTTAAAAACGTATCAAATACAAGATATATACTTCAAATAATAGCTAAACTTTACATATTTGTGGGGCTATGTTGTGTGTGTCAGTATTCGTTCTCCTTAGAATTTCTTGAAGGATCTTGAATATTTGAATTAATAATTTTGTTTTTGGCTGTTACAATAAGGATATAATCCTGTTAAGTTTGAAACTAAATTAATCAAGTGTAAGTTATTAATTTAGTTTATGAAAAATCAGGTTATGTCTTTTTTAATTATTGAAAAATTAAACGTTTTGAACTTTTGATTTAGCTCTTAAAATATTGTTTTAATTTTATTTTTTTATTAAATTGTTAAATTATAAACTTCTTTTTGCTAAAGTCGTCTAATTGCTAGATAAAAAAATAAAATTAAGATAAATACAATTTTTCAAGAATTGAATCAACATGCTTTTTTTATAACGACTAAATTGAAACAATTTTAATTTTTTAAGATTTACTTGGGGAAAATTATCTTTTTTTTCCCCAATGAGTGATGGAGAGTTTAGATAAAATTGGGACCATTTTGGGTTTAGAATTTAGATTTTTTGACAAATATATACATATGAACTCTTTCTGAATCACATTTGGATTGCACATCCCTTCCATGATGCATTTGCTTTGCATTCTACATGGTTGACTTCATCTATAGAATAATATATAATAACAAAAAAAAAAGATGACATGAAGAAGGGGAATCTCCCTTAATCGAGAAAAACTCAATTGAGTAAAAAACAATTCCTTAATAATTAAAGAAATTGAACTTTTAAAATTAAAAATAAAAATATATTAGCATTAAAGGCTCAGTCGTAAGGATGATTAAAATACCCATACTCAATGGGAAAAAAAATTGGTATAAGAGAGTATTACATCTTTATAGTTTAATCTAACTTGAAATAAATTAGTTGATGCTTAATTGATTTTTAGATATTAGTAATTTAAAAAACAAAAAATCTGTTGAAGACTTTTAGAAGTTCAAGCTAAGAATTAATGGAGAGGGTACTATCTAACTTGTCACAGACGCGTAACACTATATTATGCCACCCAGGGCTATATAAATGGGTGGGTCAGACTATTCTAAATCCAAGTCCCTTAGCGATTAATAATTAATATATAATTGATTGGATTATGTCAAATTTTATATAATTTATAATTAAAAAAATTTTGATTTATCCCAATCTATCATGGGTGGACAGATCCCATGAGCCTATATGATATTATTTTAAAAAATATATATTTTTAGTTATTTTAATGATAAAAACTAGATATTATAACAATTAAATTTTAAAAAATGAAATTAAATTTCTAAAAAAAATTATACCTTTCAATAGGTCATTTTTTTTATTTTTTATATATAATTTTAGTTATTTTGAATGACAAAAATTAGGTATTAAAAATATGAAACTTTAAAAAATAGAAATAAACTTCAAAAAAATAAACTAAATCTTAAAATAAAAAAACAAAAAAAAAACTCATAAGAGCCATCCACCCACTTGAGCTTTAAAGATTTTGATTGGTTGGATTATAATTTTTTTTTAAAATAAACTATTAAATTATTAATTTACCTTATTCTATTTACAAAGTCAGAATTAGTTAACTCATTGGGTTAAATTAAATTCATTTTGATAGTTCTAATGCTAATACTCTATTGCTAGTAGGCCTCAAATAACAAATCCAAACAAAAAAAAAAAACAAAGGCGCGACTGCTTAAAAAACAAGGCTTTATTATTCTTCAATACGAATCTAGCTGAATTGATGCCATGCAGTTTTTATTTTAGTTATGATATCTTAAAAGTCCGTTCAAGTTAAACCTTCTTTAATTTGAGAGAATCTTACGAGCAGCATCTTACATGCAATTAAGTTTGTGTTATTCTGTTTTTAGGTGATAAACTTGAAATCCCAAGCAAGTAATTTCAGAAATGTGAGCAAGCTATTGAGGCAGAAACTGGGAGAAGCAGACACCAAGGCACTGATTTCAAGAGCTGTGTTCCTATTTAGCGTTGTAGGAAATGACTATGATACCCCTTTCTTATGATACCCCTTTCTTGGTCCCAAACTCCACTGTGGTTCTTCCATACCCTACTCCTCAAGAATTTGTGGATGTCGTTATTGGAAACATAACCACTGTCATCAAAGTATGCCAAAGATTTCAACTTTTATTTTTGCCGAGGAAATATGCCTAATCACAGGAAATATTTATCGTAAATTACGACTTAATCATTATAATTTTTTAATTTGGTCTTTAAAAAATTAAGTGTCTCAATTTAATTTTTAAAATAATATATTTATCTCAATTTGATCATTTTTATTTTTAAACCATAAACTCTATTATTGCTAAATCTCAAAAATTTTGTTATTAAAAGTTACTTCGACAAATAAAGGGACCAAATTAAAATAAATATAATTTTTAAAGATTAAATTGAGACATATACAATCTTATTGGGACCAAATAAGTAAGTTAATCAAATTATTATTATATATACTCTAATAGTATTGAAAAATTTGATAGTGATTCTCACTTAAAATTTATCCTTCAACTTAACCATGATCTAGAATTAAATTACGTAGATTTATAAATAATCATAATAGACCATGTTTTACGTGACGAAAATACCAATAGAAGTATTATTATATTTTTCAATAAAGTAAATTATTAATTTGATATTTAAAATATTACACATTTGTCTCATTTAAACTTTAAAAATTTGTATTTATTTTTATTTAATCTCCTTTTTTTGCCAAATAATTTTTAGCAACAAAAATTTTGAGATTTACAATAGTAAAATGATTTTGTGATATTTTAGCTACGAAATAGACTAAATTGAAACAAATGTAATTAATATTTTAGAGACTAAAATGAGACATTTAATCTTTAAAGGATCAATTAGAGAAAAGTGTAATATTCCAGGGACTGAATTAATAATTTACTCTTTTACAATATAATATGTCATGAGAACTAAAAACGAAATGCTCTCCAATTCATCTTGTAAGTTGTTAATTATATTGCAGTTGAAATTATAAATTGCAGGAAGTTTATGAAGAAGGAGGAAGAAAATTTGGGTTTTTGAATGTGGGTCCTTTGAGCTGTCTTCCAGTGCTGAGGAGAAATGGAAGCAGCATAAGTTCATGCCTGAGAGAAGAAGCTTCTGCACTCGCAGCACTACACAACAGTGTTTTTCCCAAAACGCTTCAAAAGTTGCAGAAACAGCTCAAGGGATTCACATACTCAATCTTTGACTTCTACACTGCACTTGTTCAAGTAATGAAATACCCTTCAAAATATGGTACGTTTGTCCTAAAGCCATCACATACTTTTGATTTTGGAATCGTCCTATGCTAGTTAGGAGCTCCTATTAGTAGTCAGTTCTTCTATGTAGAGAGATTCAATGCTTGCCAAATATTTTGAAGAGTATTTACTATTGTCTTAATTTGATTCTTAAAAATTAAGTATTTCAATTTAATCTCTTAAAGATTGTATTTGATTTAATTTGTTCATTTTTATTGCTAAATTACAAAATTATCGTTGCTAAATCTCAAATTTATTTTTTGTTGTCAAAAGTTACTTTGACAAATAAAAGGACTAAATTAAAACCAATATATTCTTTTAAAACTAAATTAAATTTATTGTAATTTTTTAAGGACTAAATTGATAATTTATTCTATTTTGAATGAGCCTCTCTTCAAGATAGTATTTTAGTAGACCCGGCACCATAATAAAAGATTTTTTTTCTTGTTCGGTGAGGGAATAAAAGTTTAAACAACAATTTTAAAAAAATTATCATCCAAAATTGTTGATCTTGGATATCAATGGCTCGGTGTGTTGAGTGACTTGAATGGTGTGACCTGATTTATAATCCAACCTGATTTATTTGGGAACATAACCGGAAATAAGAAAAAAATTGGTAGAGCGACCCAATTTATGTTATGTTCCTGATTGGACAGTTATGTATTTTATGTTTATGCTTATGAATTGATTCTATATATTGTACTATACTCTTATATTTTGCTAGAAGTAATATAGATTATTTTTTCGTTTGTGGAAGTATGTCACATTGATCTAACTGTTAATTCTTGTGTGTTGTTTTATTTTTTACATTATTTATCTTCTCCAATTTATGTAAAAATTTCCGTAATACAGGGAGAAGAAACATGAATCCTGCTCTAACGCCATAAGGGTTGATTCTTAAGTGTGGGGCATGAAAATGAATCTCAGTGACGCCATTTTTTAGCCAAAAATAAAAAAGAGGAAGCAGTAATATATATGTTCCTCGATTGGATTCGGGCCATTTTTTAAAACCAAACGGAACAATGTATTATAATTAATTAATGATTGGTTAATTTTGTAATTTTATTTTGGAAGGTTTCAAAGTGGGAGACGTGGCATGCTGTGGAGGAGGAGCATACAGAGGAGATTATAGCTGTGGAGGAAAAAGAGGGATTGAAGAATATGAGTTATGTGAGAACGTTACTGAATTTGTGTTCTTCGATTCTATTCATCCTACGGACAAGGCTGATCAACATTTTGCCACTCTAATGTGGAGTGGAAATAAAGATATTGTTCAGCCTTATAATATGAGACAACTGTTTGAATCTGGATTCATTTACGCAGGACTCCAAGATTAATTAGTTTCCAAGATGTATTTTACTAAATAAATGATGTTATTTATTACTTGAATTTTGCTTCTTCGAATCATCTTTACTGGATCTCTGTTTCATCGAAAAATTTGAAAATTTTAAAGGTCACGAGTCTACATATACTTCTCACATTTAATTAGGTTATTGAATATATATATATATATATTCTGTCATAAATAATTAAAAATACTTAAACGTAATATAAAATCAATCACAAAAGTTTCAATTTAGTTATAAAAATATCAAATTGTATAAATATAAGTACCAATTGAAGTGATTATAAGATATTCATACAACATAAATCATAAAAATAAAGTATTAAATAATATCCTAACATATTACATTATCAAACCAAATACAGCAAATTAAAATAAAATTTTCAAGTATACTTCAAGAATGAAGATCAACTAAGTTCTTCTGAGTTTTAGATATGGTGACTCAAATTTTTTTTTTTAGCCGGGTACTAGGAAAAAAACATTTTGAATTACTACAGACCCAATTTGGTTGACTCGGTGAGTTTGAATGAGATTAATCGAATTTAACCGAGTTCTGATTTTAAGACTGAGTTTATTCGATTTGGGAGGCCTAAACTTGTAAAATTAAACGAGTTTAAAAGTTAACTCGAGAGTTTAACAATTATGTTTTCTGATTCTTTGTCAAAATTAAATGAGTAAATTATTGATTTGATTTCTAAAAGATTATAATTATCTTAATTTAGTCTCTAAAAGTCAAGTGTCTCTTTTTTTTTTTTTGGTTTGGTCATGTCTTAATTTAGTTTTGAAAGATTGTTTTGTCTTAAGTTTGTTCCATGTTTATTAAAATGACTATGCCAATGGAAAATTTAGAATTTGACAATAGTATATTTTGAGATTTAATGATTAAATTGATATAAATGTAATTTTTTATAAACTAAATTAAGACACTTAATTTTTTAAATGCTAAATTAAAATAGCTTAAATTCTTTAGAGATTAAATTAGTAATAAACGTAGTTCAAAAACATAGTCAGGCGCAACACTTTGATGATTAATTGAATGAACATGTGAGAACCAAAGTTAGATTTTATATACTTATCTATTTTTAACTCATAGCCTATAAATTAATTTTCTAAAGTTATAGAAAAGAATTTGTGGCCGGTTGGAAAGATTTTGCATAAGAAAAATTAGTACTATAAACATGTGCAGGAACTAGTATAAGCGAATAATAATGAAAGGCCTACTAGTTGAGGAAGCATTATCCGATTTGGACGTGGTCGATCGAATTCAACACCATCATCATCTAATTGACAATTATTCATGGTGTGGTTAATATTAGTGAAGATAAAGCTGAGTCCTACTAGTGCACTCGTCATCACATTGATAAGCCAAATTAAGAAAATTAAACTCTTTTCACAACCAAGTTTAGAGAATCCGACTACATTGATTGATTTGATAAGAAGACTAGTAAATCAGCCAAAAGGTTCTTCGACTCTAATCAACCTTCAAATTTGGTAAGAGAAATAATTGATCAACAATTGGTCCAATTGGCCAAGAATCAATAAAACTGATAAAAATCAATTGATTGACCGATTTGATTGATTTTGAAGATTTTTAAAAAAATTTCTGTTTGTTATTTTTTAAATCTTTGCTTATTATATTATTAGGTGATAAAAAAATTAATATTATAGACTAATTAACCTTAATAGAGATGTCAATATATTGGCATTTAATATATTTGATATGAATAAATATTATTTTAAATTGATAATTTTTTTATTAGTTGGCTAATTTTTATTGTAGACCTTTGATTGTAAATGTTATGTTGTGTAATTTGATATTAAATTTTACTTTTAATTGAATTTACAAACTTACGATTATTATCTTTATAATTTTGTATATTATTTTTTATCATATATATATATATATATATATATATATATATATATATATTACTAGTATTTAATTTGGGAATCGAATTACATCCAGTTCTGATTTTTACACTGATTTTTTTTACTATTTCTTCTTCTTCTTCTTCTTCTTTTTTATTTTTTTATTTTTACTTTTTTTTAAAAAAAAATTACAAAGAAAAATTTACAATTATTTTATCATTCTATGTTTATTATTGTGCTTATAACCATCTTATAATTTTTATCATTTTATTATTATTTGGTTGTAAGTACAATAATAAACATAGATTGATAAAATAATTATAAAATGATAAAAATTACGAGATGATTTCATAATAATAAACATAAAATGATAAAATAATTGTAATTTTTTTCAAAGTAAGTAAAAAAAAAGAATAGTTGGATTAGATGATCTAACGACTCTAGAGGGATTTGGAAGTGATCCTGATCCTTTAATTTGGGCTTCATTTATGATGACTTTAAATTTTCTTTTTGAACAATATATATACAAGGACAAGGTGACGCTGTTTTGTCTTTGACAGATTTAGAGGTTTGATATATATTTGATTATTAAAATTTTATAGTTAAATATAAATATTAAAGAATTAAGACTATTTATTTTTCAACGTCTATACACATTTTATAGTATCTATATATGCATGCATGCATGTATATTAATAAAACATATGTCCAAAACGATTACTGTCTAAATATATCTATAAAACATTTTATAAGGTCTGATTAAAAAAGATGTGTTAACAAATAAATACTTAAAAAATGCACTTAACATATTGAAAATTGAATCAGATTCAGACCCAATAAGTGAAATTAAAAGCTCCCTATAAGAGGCTCTATGTAATATTAAGAGACTGTGAAAGAACTTTCATAGATCATATAACTTGTTTCATTTATTGATAGATTTGAATAATTTACACTTATTCAATATTTGAGTTTAATGATTCATATTGGGAAATACATTCTTCAAAGTATCTACCGGTGGAAGATTTTTCGAAGGAAGTGTTATCCCCTATTTCATTAGTATGATTATCTCACTTATTTTTCTCTCTTAAATATGAAGCTTTCTGAGTTTTAATTACTTCATAATTTTGTGTGGTTATATTTAACTTAATTACTTGAGCTTTCTAAATAAGAAATTTACTTTAATTTTGTTTTGCATGCATGCTGGTAAATGCGCCAATTTAACACTATTGCCACCGTATCTGCTTACATGTCCTGCTATCATACAATGCATGATGAGTATCTATATATAGAGGTTTCTGCATACTATATATGTGCAGATGTAGTAATTAATGTTTTGCATATGTACGTAACATGAGAAATATTAGAAGATTTTTCCAATACTAAAAATTTTCATAGTATTATCTTTTATTTTTGGATAGGCACACACTACAAGAAAATAGAAAATTAGAGACAAATTATTTTTTTTTTCCGTCTTGTGTTAATTTTGTCTCAAATTTATCACTAATTTTTTTAAAAAAATTAGAATTGAAGATAAGTTTATAAATAAAGTCTGTTCGTCTTAAACTTCTCTAATTTTTTTAATTGTTAACCCAATATTAAATTATATATATATATATATATATATATTAATTTCGTGTTATAATTACAAACTATGAGTGGTAGTAATAATATGCTAACAATTGCCATCAGATTATTGGTTTGATTCTTGCAAGTCGGGGTATTTACTTGGTAAGCATCATGCTTGTCGTCTGTAGACTATCGGACTCCACTGTAGACTATTGAAGTCCAATGGTCTACAGGCGACAAGCATGATGCTTGCCAAGTCCAATAGTAGTCTAATAGTCTACAGGCCACAAGCATGATACTTGCTAAGTAGAGCAGCCCATCCATCCACAACCCTAATCGCAAATCCTCTCAATTTCTCAATCTTCCTGTCTTTTTCCCTCTAATGGATAATTTAGCGTTGCCAAAAATTGGGCAAAATCGGAACCTGAATGTCTAGTAAGTCCGGAGTTTTAAGAGTATTTGGGATGATAAAATTTTTGTTTCGTTATTCGCTGCAGGAGCTCGACTTGATGAAGAAGACATTGAAGAAAATGGAAGATGAAGCCGCAGCTCTCCGTGATATGCAAGCCAAGGTCGAGAAGGAGATGGGTCCAGTTCAAGGTCTTTTTTTTTTTTTTCTCCTTTGCCTGCCTCTCTAATTCTCTTTTCGTTTCTTCATTTTATTAAAAATTTGAAGCACAAGGCTTTATTTTATTTTATTAGCTTCTCTCTATCAAAGCTATGGCGTCTCTGTCTGCAAGAACATTCTTTTCTTGTGTTATACTTTAGTGTTTTTGTCAACAATGGCTTCCCTTTGATTTCTGAGAAGGCGAATTTTGTTACTATCATAATTGATACACCAATTGTTGTTGCTTCTGTTTAAAAGTAAAGAAAATATGACTGTGGCAGTTAGTCACTTGGGATTGTGTGGGCTATTTGATTTTTCCCATTCATATATCTTATTGATATAATCATATATTATTATATGCGATGTAGTTTTCCTTACATTCTACAAATCTTATATTACTGATATAATCATTTATTATTGATAGTTGCAATACATTAATATAATGGATTAGTGACTTCATACTTGCAATACATTTTATGACTGGTGTGGTGTTGGCAGCATTTTTAAATCAGTAGTCCCAAGGATTATTGAGTTACTATGTATGGTTGTTGAGAGGGTGTGGGTTTATTTTTTGGTTCTTTGCACTAAGCTTTTGGTTTTGTTTTGGACTTGTTGTATACTATACTCTGTTGAATGAAGATTATACTAGACTGCATGCTGTAAATCTCAAGTTCAGTGTATATTATCCTGGCATGAAATAATTCTGTTTGGACTTGCTGTTTCTGATTTTGCTTGTTGTTTCTGAATTTGCTCACCATGCTTGCTTTTCCTGATTGAACTTTTGTTGTTTTTGCTTGCAGTTTTGGACTTTGTGAACATAGCACACTGATTCATGTAGGGAGGATTGAGTGAGTTAGGATGGAGACACTTTGACTTCATCAACAGCCTCATCAAATCAGTACAAGATTGAGTTGAGTTAGGCTTGAGTTGGCAGCAATTTTAAGTTTGTTGTGCTGTCTCTGAGTACTTGTAAATGTTACTTAGGATCTAAAATAGTTACTTGGATCTTGTCGTAGGTTATGTTATTTCTCCAAACTTGTATAATGATCTGAGATCTCAAAAAGTTATTAATAAGAAAATGGCTATTTTTTTAGAATTCTTTCTTGCTCCTCTAATAGTTGACAGATGGAGTAGGCATATTATAAATTTCCAAGTTCACAAGCTTATCCTTTACCCTTGAACATTTTTTCAGAACTATTAATGATACAAAATAAAGAGTAGTATAAAATTACACACAGACATAAGAAAACAGAGAGAAGAGAGAACATCTGAAATATTTCACTGTAATATTTATCTGACTTAATTGACAATATTGTGCTTGGCTCTATATATAGACAACTTAATACATCTGTTTACACTTAAACTGAACATTACAACTGACTACTTAAACTGAATATTACAACTGACTAACTAATCTCCACTGTCATTAAGCTAACTTAACTAATTCAGCCAATACATAGTATCTCAACATTCTCAACCAGTCACAGAACTCTACCCCTTCGGAATATGTTATAAAGTGGCAGATTAAAACCTGTAGAAAATGTCTTCGACTTCCAATGTTTTGGCACTAATCAAGAATCTCAACCCTACCCTCTCTAAATCAAGCACAAGGAAAAAGTCTAAATTCTGAGGGCGTATTTTGATTAATTCAGCAATGTTCAATCGAAGTTCCCTGGAGCAATATTGATTGAACCTCTCTAGGTGGATAGGATCGTCCATCTACAAATATCAAGAAAAGAAAACAATGTTAAACAAAAATTTAAACCTTTGTGCAAAGATACAGCTTTCAGTTCCAAAGTTGCAAGTACCATGTTTCCAAGAACAAGGCATATTCCTATTATTATGTTCCAAGAACAAGTTATATTGGAGGCCAGATTAACAAAATTGATTTGAGGAGATACAGCAACAGAACAAAATTATACCTCGTCGCTGTCTTTTAAAGTTGGAAGTATATGATTGGTTATGCATGGCCATACAAAATCAAGTTCATATATCAAAACCGTGTCCATCAGTGACAAATATAAGTAATGGCACCCGATTCCCTTTCTAAGAAACATTGTGGACTTCGAAATAACAGGATATGACCCATCAGTTCATTCAACTGAGCAATTTAACATATAACGACATAACATTTCCAATTGAAACCCACTTTGTCAAGCACAATACACCTTCGGGCACTGACCACAGTGATCCCTGTTCTCATTTTCATAAATATTGTAAGATGGCGAAAATACAATAGAGTCACGTCTTAAAACACGTGGCATACAAACAAGAAAACAAAGGTATTTCAGGTACCATGCATGATACAAGCATACCGGTAAATCTCTGGACACCGAAACAAGCAACAAAGGGGAAAAGGAAAAGATAAAACCCGTAAACAAAAATCTATGATGAGAACTTCAGTTCAGAATTGAGGTTCAAGTTCAACAAAGATTGCATACAGCTCGCGCGGGAGAATGAAATTGAGGTGGAAAAAAGATAGAAGAAGTAAGACTCCTAAACGGCAAACAAGTAGGCGTCTGCTTGTCTCAGACAATCCCAACTCATGTCAGCTAGCCACTGCCAGCTTATCAGTTGTAAAGTTTAGGGTTATTTTTTGGTCTGTGATTTTGTCTCTGATTAGTCAAAGTCGGAATTTCATAAGATCAAAGATGAAATTTTTGTCTTTAATCATTGTTTTTTGTTATGATGATAAATGATATAATTACTCACCGCTTTCTATCTTTATTGAATCATTGCCCTTTGTCGGAAAGTTAAAATATATTAAATCAAAAGTGCATTTCACATTTTCCCTATGATTAACACCGACTTTTTTTTTTAATTAGTGTAATTGACTAAACGCCGAGATTTTAAAAGGAAAACTAGAGACAACACGCACGTGCATATATATATATATATATAAAAATAAAATGGGGTTTCGATAGGCATGAGATAATTAAAGGAAGGGATATGTGAGAATATAGTTAGCAAAGACAGAATTTAAGAGTATTGTGCCAAATTAATTAATTAATTAATTAATTAAGATGATCATAACAAATTTATGCTGAAAAAAATGGCCATTTTTTCTTCAAACGAAAGGAAACAAATCAACAAAAAAGAAAGACAAAACATATAGTTAATGTCTAACAAACACCATAGAGGTGAAATCAGCCAATAATATAAGAGATAACTCAGGAGGGGAGACTTCTCATAAGTTTAAGCGAGTCGTGCCATGGCCACTCATCTTAGTAAGGGTGTCTACACAACTGTTCGCTTCTTTAAGAATATGCCTGATAGCAATCGAGGGTCTCATAACAAGGATGTGCCTAATGTTATCAATAATAGTTCTGAACTCGTGGGTGAAAGTATTTCTAATTTTGATTAAGCTCACAACCTCATGCTAGTCAAACTAAAGTGTTAGTGTTATTTTTTATTTTATACATATATATTTTATATATGGACTGACATATTAAATATTGTATATGTTTACATATTTTTTGGGACATATATATTCAGTGTTATAGGTTCGTTATATGATCTTAATTAATTTTGTGTTCAGATATTTGTAATAGTGATGATGTGTTATTATAAAGTGAGTAGACCCATGGGTATAAATATGATGAATATGATAGTGGTTCTCTATGTTATATAAGGGAGATTTATTTTTGTCAGACTATTGTGTGTGTCATTTGTATTCCATTAAATAAAAAGTAAGAGAGAGCCACTCATATCTTAGCAAAGCCTACCCATTTTGATTTTGAATTCGGGTTGCAATGGATCAAGATGTGCTTTCATTACTTTATTAATATGCGTTTTTATTGCTTATCAAAAATTGATAAATAATAAGATTATATTTTAAGAACTTTTTATATTTGTGTTTATATAATTCTTGACTGTTGGACTTGAGGTAATATAAAATATTCTTTCATAAAGCTCAAACTTTATGTCACCCTGTTTTGTAGCAATCAACAAACCCTGACGAATAGCCTCAAGCTTAGTTTGCATGTTGGTGAAGATGTCTATGTGATTGGAAAAAATCAACAACCCTAATGTCATTCTCATCACGAACCAAACCACCAGACCCCACACACCTCGGATTCTTGAAGGAATTGTTGTTCATATTGACCTTCAAGGTATAGTGCACAATTTGATCCATTGAATCAGCCTCTCTTTTAACGTTAAAAAAGGTGATAGAAGACGTCAACACTTTGTCACACGTCTCTTTAAGATTAATAATGATTTGTTAACAGAAGAAAAACACAAACTAAAATTTCCTAGAATTATGTTATATTTTTACCGGTTGGCATCAAAATCATGCGTATGTGACATACTAGTGGATATCCCACCAATTTAAATAAGATTCTTCTCTTTAGATCCCACGTTCATGATTCATGGCTGTCAATTTAGTCAATAGTCAAAAGTATGGTTCATGAGAAATAACTTAACACTTTCATGAGTTGGTTTAATTTATAAGAAAGAATCAACAAGATTTAGTTCTTAAAATAACAACAGCCAAAATAAATTACTTATTTAGTTGTTGAAAAGTTATAATTATTTTAATTTAATTCTTAAAAAATAAAATATTTTAATTTAAATTATTAAAAATTATTTGTATCAATTTGAATATTTTTATTGTTAAAATTTTAAAATATATGATTGTTAAATTTTAAATATATTATTGTCAAACGTTACTATGATAAATAAAAAATAAAATTAAGATAAATATAATATTTTAAAAATTATTGAGGTGCTTGATGTCTGAAATATTTAAGTATTAATTTAATAATTACTCTATTTACCAAAAAAACTTTATGTAAGCAAATTTTGTTAGGTGATAGACTTGAAAGCCCAAGCAGATCACTTCAAACAAGTAAGCAAACTATTGAAGAAGAAACTTTGGAGATGCAGAAGCAAAGGCATTGCTAGCTAGAGCTGTGTACATTATTAGGGTTCGAGGAAATGACTATTCTGCCCCTTTCTTGACAAATTCCAGTTCAGTCGTTCTTCCATACTCTCAACCACGATTTGTGGATAATGTCATTGGCAACATATCAAGCGTCATTCAAGTATGATAAAGATTTTAACTTTTCAACTAATTTTTGTAAATTACTGATTTAGTTTGATTATAGTGGTCTTAATTTGATTTGTAAACAATCACGTATTAATTTAATTTTTAAAATGTTACATCTATCTCTATTTGGTTTATTTTGTTGTAAAATTGTAAAATTACTATAATTAAATTTCAATTTTTTCGTTTCCAAAAGTCATTTTAACAAATAAATAAACTAAATTAAGAAAAACATAAATATGGGTTCCTTGAGTTGTTTGATTATTTAAAAATTAAATTGAGACATTTGATCTTTTAGAATTAACTCAAATTTCTGTTCATTCAATTTGAATTTATTGTCTTTTTCCATCTTGCAATTCTAAATAAGTTTCATGTTAATATTGCAGGAAATTTATGAGGAAGGTGGAAGAAAATTCGGGATATTAAATGTGGGTCCCTTGAGTTGTTTTCCATTCCTAAGGAGAATTAAAAAAGGAAGCAGCATAGATGCATGCCAGGAAGAACAACTTTCAAAACTCTCAATACTACAGAGAGATCCTCTTCAGAAAATACTTCAGAATCTGCAAAAACAACGAGAGGGATTCAAATACTCACTCTTTGACTTTTACGGTACAGTTATTGAAGTTATGAAACGCCCTTCAAATTATGGTAAGTCCTAAATAATTTTGATTTTATTAGGCAGTTCTAGTTTTGGAAAAAATAGTAACAATCAGCTAATTATAAACAAATCATTTGAGATTTTGTAAATTATGCATTTTTTTAATGTGATCTACATCTAACATATTTGTAAGTCTCTTTCTGATTTGGTCTTTTTGTTTTTTTTTAGTTTTCTATTTATGGGTTGAGTCTATTAAAAATGCCCTAAAAAAATTAAGATATATAATTGAATTATGGAGAAAGGAGAAAGATGGAAGGCTAGAGTCAAAGTTTGATTTTGATCCTTTCTCGGATCTCTAGATTTAAATTAATATCTCTCTCTCTCTCTCTCTCTCTCTCTCTCTCTCTCTCTCTCTCTCTCTCTCTCTCTCTCTCTCTCTCTCTCTCTCTCTCTCTCTCTCTCTCTCTCTCTCTCTCTCTCTCTCTCTCTCTCTCTCTCTCTCTCTCTCTCTCTCGGGTAAATCAAGTTGGAAGAGAATTCTCTAGGAGTTTAGCCCAATCTAAATTATTAGATTTTATAACTAACGGTCAAGAATCATTATCATGAAATTTGGGTCAATGGTCGTAAAATCCAACAATTCAAATTGGACTATGCACCTTGCTTGGCTTTGAAGTAAAATAGGAGATCCAAATCTAACTAAGTTCACAAGAAAAACATATATATATATATATATATATATATATATATATATATTGGAGTCAAACACCTTGTTTAGATTGGAGCCAAACAGAGAATCCAAATTTATAAATATATTTAAATTTGCTTTTTAATGAAACATGCGTCTAAAATAACGTCTAATGCATGTATGCATGCACACTTATAAGTTGATTAAAGAAGTTGGACATTTGTTTACCTCAAACAAGAATTTGAATTTGAATTTCATGAATGGAGACAATCAATGTTAAAAGAATTTTAAGCTTTTATCATTCGACTTGGTTTGACCATATTAGTTAAAATTAAGTAAATTTTTGAATTCTAGTAATTGTGATGTAATTAATGTCGGTTTGTAATTTTTGTTGGACAAAGGATTCAAAGTGGGAGACGTGGCATGCTGTGGAGGATGAGCATACAGAGGAGATTACAGCTGTGGAGGGAAAAGAGGGATTGAAGAATATAAGTTTGTGAGAACGTTACTGAATTTGTGTTCTTTGATTCTATTCATCCGACGGACAGTGCTGCTCACCATTTCGCAAGCCTAATGTGGACTGGAAATCAATATATCGTTCAGCTTTATAATATGAAACAATTGCTTGAATTTGAAAGTTTGAAGGCTAGTTTGTTATATTTTAGTTCCTTGGAAGAAGCATCCACATGTATAATAAATTATTAGTTTTAGAGACTAAAATTAAAATATTTTGTTAGTCAGATAATGTGCTCATAAAGGAAAATTGAATTGGGTATTTGGAGATTCTTGAAACTCTTTCAAACTTCGAAAAATATTATAGGAAGAAATATTTCAGGTTATTGAAGTGGTGAAATAATTTAAAGATCTTGCACTGAAATCAAATTCCATAAGCGTACTGCCTTAAAATTGTTTTCGAATCTTTAAACCAACGAGGTCAAGTGCATTCCCAGCAGTATCTTTTTATCAAATAGTGTTATAGCTAAAGAGTAAGAGAAGAAAAAAAATGCTACACACTACAAAAAAACAATGATATAATTATGGTTGTTTAGTGGCGCTTGCAAACAAACGCCATTAAATACAAATATTGTAATATTTTATCAAAAAGTCATTATATAGTAGTGTTTTTAGGACAAACGTCATTATCTAATGGTGTTTAAAGGACAAACGCCACTATTGAGTGATATTTTATCCCAAATGCCATTACATAATAGCGTTTGTTTTGTCAAAATGCTATTATGTACTGGCGTTTAACATACAAACACCACAATATAGTAGCGTTTTACCAAAAGGCACTATTAAGCGATAAATGTTATTCTCCAATTTTTTTCACCCCTTCATAGTGCCTATGGTGACTATGTCTTTTTTTCTATTTTGCTGCTCTCATGCCCCCAAGTCAAGTTAAGTTGCCAGTACAGTACAGGATCCGTTCCACAACCATAACCCTCTTAAATTACAACAAGACATACCATGCAATCAATTTAATAACCAATGAGTATATTATATGCATAGATTTTTCCACATTAATCAACATCCTACCCATCAATATTGCAATATCACAAAAAAGGTTTATATTTCTAAGCTTTCCTTCTCCGTCCACAAAATATGGCTAAGGAAAGGATTAAAACATAGCCCATCAATAGGCATTAAGTATAAAAGAATGTCCGTCACAAAAGAATGCTCGCACAAGACTTAGGAGTCCTAACAACTACATAGTGGACCATCTGTTTCCTAAAATTTCAAAATAATCACCAACTAATCGACAACAATGTGGTGATGTGAGACCTCGCTATTTCTCTTACAGAAACTCGCCTGCAACAACAGAATCTGCAAGAGGCAACATAAAGAGAGTGAGTATATTTACTCAATGAAGAAACATCATAAAGAAAACTTACCATGTGTCTTATACAAGGGATAGGGAATACATAAATACACCCCGTCCCAAATCCAACTCAAACCACTAGTAGATTAAACCATAATGGGATGCATATAAGGGTAAAACCAAAGTTTACACTCAACACATATAAACATGAAGTATTCAATCAATTAAACAGGAAATTTTATTCATAATAGGAAAACCATTAAGGCTAATTCACAATAAAGAGGCCATTGAGGCCAATTCATTACAAGGAGGCCACGAGGCCAATTCACAATAAGGGAGGGCCATTGAAGCCAATTCACAATTCATCAATAGGGAGTGATACCATATCAAAACACCCATTATCGGATATAATTTATTTGTCAATATTGTTTATCTTTCACTTAGATGACATCCTCGAGAGAAAAAGGATTATTTGTCCACCGTTCCAAGACTCCCTCCCTTGTCCTTCCATTCCCAAGCAAGAGAGGTGGAAGTAAATCCTTCACATTACTTCCATTTAGCATAATTTGGATACATAACAATTAATATTCCTTTTCTCTTGCCAAAGCATCGTGATAAGAAAATATGTATGGATCCACCATAATCAATGCATGCAAACCAATATAATTAAGTATTACTTTAGCACCAATACCATTCAATTTATAGTGATGATAAGCATAATTAAGAGGTAATAATTCACCTTGACACATTTCAACATCTTAATAGGATTTGATAAGGGAATCCTTCACCTGATATCCAAAATACAAGGAAAAACAAAGGGCAACAGACTTGATTCGGCGTTTAGGTAAACAACAAAAGAACCTTGGGATAAAACATCAAGGTCAAAGGCTAGAAAACACTACTAGAAGCTCCAACTCATGGCACCTGGGTGCCATGACTCTCCCCCAAAAACTTCCTCTGCTCCAGCCATGGGTGCCTTGGGTGCCCATGATGGTGCCTCTGTTGAACTCTCGGGTAGCCTCAGCTGGTTAGAGCCCCCAACCGCCAACCCTGGGGCCATCGAGTACTAGCCCTTTTCCCTTGAACCCTTCTCTATCTCATGGATGCCTGGGTGCCAGCATTGGCACCCTAGGTACCCATGCCTAGAAGCACAGTAGAAAATTTGAAAATCCCTCTCAACTCCAACAAAACTTAGTCTCTTATATTCCTATGCTTCCATGGTCATGTATCAGATGTGTTTGGGTATTTAGATGTAATGTGAACAAGATTTAGACTAGCATCAAGCCAAGAAGAGAGTTGTGAGCATTAAAATCCCCTCTTTAATGGAACTCTATACTTACAACTCCTTCTTCTTGATCATAAATGCTATCCAACTACCCAAATGCATAATAAAAGCCTTTAATCACAGAAAATACCATGAGAGGCATTTACGAACACAATGTAGCATCAAAGGCTCAAGGAAAGTGGGTTTCTAATCTAGGGTTCTATATATCCGAAAATAGAGAGGAGAAAGGGGAGAGGAGAATCCAGCATTTACTGTTCTCCTTCTAGCTTAGCAACAACAAAACTTCCCTCCCCAAAATCACTTCTTTGGCCAACACTACTAAGATGAATGAGACAAAGAAGAATGGAGATGTAACCCAAAGTGTGCACACACACACACACACACGGCTGAAGTTGAAGAGAAAAAGGGGAGGAAGGGTTTTGAAAACTTGTGGGATACACCACTCTACTTAGA
Organism: Biancaea sappan; assembly: GCA_037074585.1. Lineage (NCBI taxonomy): Eukaryota > Viridiplantae > Streptophyta > Magnoliopsida > Fabales > Fabaceae > Biancaea > Biancaea sappan. The sequence continues at coordinate 40,865,386 of CM073499.1, forward strand.
TTAGAAGTTTCATCTATTTCACTCCTTGTCCCTTCTATACCAATTTGCACACTTGGCATAAATTTTCTAGGCCACACCTTAACATAAAACTTCTCACACATGAACATATATTTCCACAATCTACATAATTATCACAATGCCTAAAAAAATACAATTACCAAACAATAGACTTACAAAAAAAAGAAAAAAAAGAAAAAAGGGAATAAGTAAATTATGAAATTTGCGGGTATTATAATATTACCTCTTCAAAGAAATTTGATCCTCAAATTTCAATAAAAAAAAAACTATCTAAACAAGGATGGATATCTCGACTGTATATCCTTCTCCACTTTCCATGTAGCCTCTTCGTGAGAGTGGTTCTGTCACAAAACCTTTACTGAGGGAATCTTCTTAGACCATAGTTTCTTGACCTGCCTATCCAGTATTGCTACCAATTCCTCTTCATAAATTAAATTCTCATTCAACATAATTTCTTGGGATTAGATGACATGAGATGGATTGTGGAGGTATTTTCACAACATAGATCTATATGGAACATCGAATGTACCCCATCCAACTTGTTGGTAATGCTAGGCGGTAGGCCACATTGCCCACTTTCTCTATAATTTCATAGGGGTCGATATATCTCAGGCTAAGCTTACCTCGAACTTCAAATCGCATAAAGCCCCTTTATGAGGGATACTTTCAGAAACACCATATTCCCGACCATAAACTCTAAGTCCCTATGCCGATTGTCCGCATAAGCCTTTTGCCTATCTTGAGCGGTCACCAATCTATCATGTATGGTTTTAACCTTGATCACTTCTTCTTGAATCAAATCGAGCCGAATAATTTTCATCTCTCCTGTATCAAACCACCCCACTGGTGATTTTGCACTTCCTCCCATATAGGGACTCAAAAGGAGCCATCTGAATGCTTGTTTGGTAACTATTGCTATAGGTAAATTCTACAAATTTCAAGTATGCCCTCCCATCTCCCTTCAAAATCCATGATACAAGATCACAAAATGTCCTTAAGTGTCTGAATGGTCCTCTCTAATTCCCCATCAGTTTGAGGATGAAAGGCTATACTCAAGTCCACTCAAGTGCGAAAGGCCTCTTGGAAGGTTCTCCAAAACAATAAGGTAAACTAAGGTCCCTGGTCCAATATAATGGAGATTGGGACCCAATGAAACCTCACAATCTCGTTGATGTACAACTAAGCATACTTGGCAACATTAAAGGTAGTTTTAACCAGAATAAAATATGCTGACTTAGTCAAATGATCTATTATCAACTAAATTGAGTCACATCCTATGGGAGATCGAGGCAACCTATCACAAAGTCTATGGTGATCTGTTCCGACTTCTACTTGGGAATCTAAATTTGTTGGGGTAGTCCACTCAGCTTTTTTGACTTGTTGACAAGTCCAAAATCTTGCTACATACTCTGCCATATCGTGTTTCATACCTTCCTACCAATATATAGACTTCAAATCTTGGTACATTTTTGTGGCATCGAGGTGCACGGAATAGGTGAAATTATGAGCCTCCTCCATAATATCCTTCTTCAAGGTTCCCATGTTAGGTACACATAATCTCCCTTGAACCTTAATATATCATCCCCTTCAAGGGAAAAACTATCTTCCTTTCCTTCTTTCACCTCACTGTAGATCTTACTTAACTTTGAATCTTCCCTTTGCTTATTTTTAACATCCTCAACCAAAGAAGATCGAACTAGGATGTGAGCCAAAAGTGGTCTTGAGTCTGGTACCTCAAACCATACACCACTAGCACCCAACTCATGAAGCTCATATATCAAGGGTCTCCTCTCTTTTGCTATGTGAGCAAGGCTTCCTATCGACTTATAGCTTAAGGCATCGACCACCACTTTGGCCTTACCAGGATGATACAAGATAGAGAAATCATAATTCTTCAATAACTCCATCCATCTTTGTTGTCTCAGGTTTAGATCCTATTGGTCAAAGATATACTTTGAGCTCTTATGATCCGTGTATACTTCACAAGTTTCTCCGTAGAGGTAATGCCACCATATCTTTAAAGCAAAGACCATTGTGGCCATCTCTAGGTCGTGTGTAGGATAATTTTGCTCATGCTTCTTTAATTGTTGCATAAGAACACATCTAAGTGTAATCCGAGACGCATCATAATAAACCACAAAGCCTCTCGACCCCAAAGGGAGGGTAAGCATAGGAATCATGATCAAACACTCCTTCAACTTTTCAAAGCTTTCTTCACAAGACTCCATCCATTCATACTTGACCCCTTTTCAAGTCAATTTAGTGAATGGGGCTAGAATTCTAGAGGAATCCTTTACAAGCCAACGGTAGTAACCCACCAACCTTAGGAAACTGAATTTCTGTCATTGTAGTAGGCCAAGGCCATTGTCTCACCACCTCCACTTTACTTGTATCCACTTGAATCTCATCCTTAAAGATGACATGGCCTAAGAATGCCCTTGCGTCAACCAGAATTTGCATTTAGAGAACTTGGCAAATAGTTAGTGTTTTCTCAGGTTTGTAACACAATCCAAAGATGTTGATCATGCTCTTTCGGGCTTCGCGAATATACTTGGATATCGTCGATAAACACAATCACAAACTTGTCTAGAAAGGGTTTGAAAAACCTAGTCATAAGATCCATAAATGCAGTGGGGGCATTTGTCAATTCCCAGTACATCACAAGGAACTCGTAATGACTGTAACGAGTCCTAAAGGCCATCTTGGGTACATCTTCAATCCTGATCTCAAGTTGGTGGTAACTTAACCTTAAATCAATTTTCTAGAAACATTGAGAACTTTGTAGTTGATCAAATAAATCATCAATTCATGGCAAATGGTATATATTCTTTATTGTAACCTTGTTCAGTTGACGATAATCAATACATAGCCTCAATGTCCCATCTTTCTCGCCAAAAACTTGTTGATGGTATGACAAGTATACCGGTCGAGCAAGTAATAAAGTGATAAGTTGAGTATCATTTCCACATGGACTGAATAACTAATTACTCAAGAAACTAGAATATACTATTTAGACTGAATAATTGAGTGAATGAAGTTTGAGTAAGAAAATAAAATTCAAAGAACAATTAATGTAAAACAACGTAATAACAAAAATGTTAAAGAAACTTAATAATTTAAAAAGGCCTACAGTTGCTAATCCCCTTCACTGTTCTTAAGAATTGTTGTTCTACCCCACTCTTGCTCTCATCGACATACAAAAGAATATAAGGCTTACCATTACCTATAAGGATTCTCTCAAACCTCAACTAAGTTAACCTAATTTCTCTATAATTTCCTATGAGTATTAGGTTCAATTTTAAACCAAGTCTATGATTGATTATATAAGGCTAACGATTATATGTTTATATCATTAGCAAATCAGTTCCCCTAAACAACTAAGGTTCATGACTCATAGTTTTCATTCATCGGTCTAATTTCACTTTCTCTCTCAAGACAAGCAAAATCACAAATCAATCCACAATTTGATCAAGATTATGGAAAACATTAATCATTGAATGAAAATAATTGTAAAAAAAAGTCGATGTTTACAAGTGTAGAGAGAAACAACAAATCCTATTCAACACTACAGTTCATAGCAACGCTAGAATGAAAAATTAGCCACTCATGGTGACAAAAGAACAAAAATCAATAATTGAAAGAGATAGATCCATAAATCTGGGTAAAAGGTAGAAGAAATCCAATGATGCTCAAAAGACAAGCTTCCTTGCTTCTAGGTCAAGAGTGGTGCCTCCTTCTTTTCCAAACTCAGAATTCCCTTTCCAAAAAATTAGAAAAAAGTACTTGAACCCCTAAATTCGCTGGTACTGTTCATCCTCGTGAACAGTGGAGAAAACTCCACTTTCAACTGAAAACTCTACAGAAATTCTTTCCTTTTTGCAACATGATCTCCCTTTTCATTTTACCTCGTCAGCCCATTAATTACTAAAAGTCAACCCTTCAAAAACATCTGAAAACTAGAACAAAGCTAGAAAATAAAAATCAAAATGGTAGGAATTTAGAAATCTAAATGAAACAACAAGAAAGGAAACAAATAAGTTGTTTTTACTAAGAAGGCAACAAAAATACAATCATGGGATTATAAATTAATGAGCAAAATGAATCCTAATTTAGTAAAATTAGGAAATTAACACTTCTTCACAAAATGTACTAGTGCACCCCAAGGTGAAGAAATCGGCCAAATAAATCCTTTGTCTAATAAATCTTGAATTTGTTCTTTAAGCTCTTTTAGCTCTAACGGAGCCATCCGATATGGTGGTATAGAAATGGGTTTGGTCCCTAGTAATACATCAATTGCAAACTCTCCTGATCCAAGGGTAGACTGGGTAATTCTTCCCGAAACACATTTGAGAATTCATTAACCACCGATACGGCACTAATGTCTCCTTTCTTCTTTTCCACATCCTTAACAAAGGCAAAATACCCTTGGCATTCCTTTCTCAACAACCGACGTGTACTAAGCATATAAATGATGTTGATGGGTACATCACTTCAGTCACCCTAGAAAACAAAGGACTTGCCCCCTTGAACATTAAACTTCACTAATTTCTCATGGCAATCGACCATGGCATGGCAAGCTAGCTAATCCGTGCCTAAGATCACATCAAAATCTGACAACTCTAATAGCATAAGGTCCACTACAATATCCCTCTCACACACAGACACACAACAATTACGATGGCCGTACTGAACAAGCAAGGTTTCCCCCACTAGGGTAGCTACAAGAAAAGGCCTTTCAAGCCTGGCCAATTACTTAGAAAAGTGTTTGGCAAACATGGGAGAAACATAGGAATGGCTCAAACCCGGATCAAACAACATGTGAGTATCAAAAGAATAGACTAAGATAATGCCTGTGACTACTGTGTTGGATGCCTAAGCATCCTGTCTGATAAGAGCACACACTCAGGCCAGACCGCGCCCTGCTTAGAATTGACCCCTGCCACTCTGGCCTCTACCACCGCCTCCACGGCCTATCCCACTCTAGCCTATTGAAGAAGAAACGGGGCTCTACTGGCAGGAGAAAATTCAATCTGAGGGTGAGATGAGTGAGTCAACCCTTGCCTCGAACCTAATACCTGACATGGACAATCCCTCCATAAGTGCCCTATGAGTCCACAAGAGAAATAGGTTCCTTCCTTCCCATAACAGACGCCAGTGTGGAACCTCCCGGAGCTTAAACACTAAGGCCTATTATGCCTCTACTAAAAAGATTCTTGAGCCACTAAAGTTTGCCCCCCTTGGGATCCCATTTGTCACCGTGGTGTATGTGCCAAAGACCGAACTGATGCAAAAGGGGCCACAAATGAAGCTTGCCCCTTACTTTGAGGCCTGAAAAATCTGAAGGTTCCATTGTGACTAAGGGACTTTCCTTCAAATCCCCTCTTACATTTCCTTTAAAAATTCTCCTTCTTTTGCTCGCCCAACTTCATCATTCGGGCATTATCCACCATAACAGAGAAATTTGGGAACGTCTTCATCTGAGTCCCCACAAGTTGGTGTAAAGGATATCGCAATCCCAAAATAAATCGTTAGATCTTTCTCTTTCATCCCACACCATGTATGATGCATACTTTAGGAAACGATTGAACTTAATTTCATAGTCGTCAACCATCATAGTCCCTTGATTTAATCGTTTGAATTTTTGGGCCTTAGATACCCTTAAACTCATAGGAACAAACCTCTCCATAAAGATTCTTGAAAATTCCTCCCAAGATCTCAAAGAATTATCTAGAGGATGATCATTCTTCTATGTCTTCCACCATTCATAAGCCTTCCCTTGCAAATTGTAGGTGGACATCTCCACTAAAGCTTCACTAGATAGTTTCAGGGCTACACATGCCTTCTCAAATTAATATTGCCAAAAATTGAACCTTTATTATTTTCAGAATTTAAATAAATGTTATCACTGTGACTAGTTAATATTGGATAAAATATAAGATATTTGAATAGAAATTTTTGCTGTATTCTTTTTTTTTTCTTTTAAACTTTTTTAATTTTTTTGGTTTGGCCAACTTATTAACATTTCATGGTCATTATATTCCCCAACTTAATGGCCTTTAAGGTCCCTTTCACATTCTTAAACCATTATCACCTCTCAATTAACAAACCCATGTGATCATTTTAAACCAAATAGGATGTTGCCAAACTATGCCATTTAGGACCATTGAAATCTTGTAAGTTTCAACCATAGATATTTAAAAAAAAAAAAAAAAAGAGCAAACCTGATGCTACAAATTTCCCACTTTGTGCGGGGTCCAAGAAGGGGCCGGATACACTTTGTGGGTCTAATGTATGTAGTCTTACCTTACATTTTTTTGCAAGATGTTAATTGCACGACTCAAACCTATGACTTTCAAATCACATGACAATAATCTTACTATTGCACCGAGGCTCGCCCTCAAGTTTCAACTATAGATAATTGAATATTATTTAAATAACATTTATTATATAATGACATTCCAACACATGGTGATGTGACACACGCTATTTTATAACAAGTATCCAATAATTAGTTAAGTACTTGTCATAAGAAATACATTGTCGGTGAGAGATTTAAAAGTCTTATCTGAGAATTCAATTTAGTCCTTAATTAAGAGGTTGCAGTAGACGGTGACCAAGAGAAGATGCAGCAGAAGCAGAGGACATGGAGAAAGTCAGGATAAGAGGAAGAAATGAGAAGACACCGCCATCAGGATAACATAGTGCTTTCTTCTCAGTTATCACTTAAAATTGACAAGAAAAAAATGAACAATATTATATAAGATGAAGCCAAACCACATGACTCAGGCTGCTTTTTTCCTGAAAAATCTGAGCAGAGACACTAAAATAATGGATACAATACCCTGTATGGCGATTCCTAGTACTTCCAATAGCTTTTTTTTTTTTTTGTTTTTAACTATGTTATCCTGTTTTTCAATGTTGAATGCCATTTTTTCTCTCTCATAATTATTGGGTTATGCCTCTCTGCACTAGTCAATGAATTGGTAATTTATTGAAAAAGCACCAATAAAAAATAGGACAAACAAATCTTTGACATAGAGCTTCCTTCAGAAACTAAAATTGATGGTTTTATTTTATTTTATTTTATTTTTGCAAAGGGAAGATGTAGATAGTGAATTAATTATAATTCCTTTATCAAGTAAGAAGATAAGGAAAATAAAAAAAAAATACATTAAATTTGCGATGTAGAAAATTTGCTCTTCATGGCAAGTGCGGTAATAAATATTTTTTTTTACTACTTAGATTTCACCTGATTAAATCATAGCTTTTTAAGCCTCTGAAGTACACCACATGTCCATATTTTTCCCCGCAAAACGCTAACCATTCTGTTCCTTCCTTCCCCCCACATCTTTGATCATTGTTTCTTCATTTTAGTAGCAGAACAAGCAAAACAGAGAAGGAAAACACCATATGATAGTCGTCTCCATATGGAAAACACCGTCGTCTTCCTCACATCATTTCCACGTCGTCCTCCTCATTACTTTTGGCTGGATATGGGGGATATGATGGTGGCACGATTGTATTACTATGGTAGAAGATATGGGCCGAGTTGTGGGTTCTGCACATTAGGTTATGGGTTTGGCTGACATGGCATGAGCTGCTGATTGGGCAAATTTTGACTAATATGTTGACCATTAGTTGAAATAATAATTTTTTAATGAAAATGCTAAATTGTACAAATTAAAATTTTTTTTGAAATTCTTTGTTAAGTTTTAAAGTTTATAAAAGTTTTCTACACATTAAAAAAATTATGACATTCTATCCTACACACGTTAGTATAAAATTATTTAACCTAAATGTGTAACCTTTAATATCAATTTAAAATGACTTTGTGATGAAACTTTTAAATCCGTCTTTCTTTTTATCTTAATGAAGATTGACAAGGTCATTTTAATTTAAAAAATTAAAAAATTAAAAAAATTTTAAGTAAATCGATTTAACTAATTTTTTGACCGGTTTAACCGGTTAGAAAGATAGTATTCAAATTGTTTACACATATATATAATATTACAATATATATTTTATATATTATATATTATTTTTGATAATATATAAAATATACTTTACCTATATTATACATTTTTTATATATTATTCATTAAAATAAGTAATTTAATAATTGTTATTTGGACCGGGTCCAAAAGGAAAGACTTGAGCCCATAACCTGCTCTACTTTTTTAAGGTGCTCAACTCATAGTCAGGTCTATTTTGAAAAGATTTCAAAAAGGGAAAGGAAAAAAAAGGTCTATTTTGAAATAATTAATTTCAATTTTTTTTTACTTCCATTAATTATAGATTTTCTTTCATTAATTTTAGTTACAGCTAACTGATCAAGTTTAACAAATCATCCAAACAATCAAGCTATGTGCAATTGGATAATTCCTTGTAAACTTACTGTATTTTGAGAGCGGTCTTCTCTAATTATCTCCAATTATATCTTAGATATCGATCACTTATAAGTATGAAATGTTATCATATTTTGTTAGTATTACCAAGTTTTAATGTTACCTTCATTTATATTTTGAAATGTTAAAAAAAATATTTTAGTTCCTTCATCTATACGCTTGGCTTCAATTTCTACAAACTAAAGTTGTTTAAATTGCTTTTGACTTTGGCTTATTAAAGCTCCAGTTGATTAACTTTGCACGTTTGATCCATCTTAATGCAATTAAATTATAATCAATGCCTAATGAGATGGGATAAAATATATATGATATATATAAATATTATTATTTGTGTGACATTGTGAGTTAGAGAAGGTGTGAGGGGAGGATTTTTTTTTTTTTTTGTATTTTGTGTTTGATACAGGGTTTGTAGACAAAATAGATGAGTCATAATCTGTTGTATCTTGTAGGCGACACTTTTATATATCTTTGCACTATATGATATAACAAAATTAATTCGTAAAAAGATATAAAAATTATTTTAAAGAAAGACGAGTCACTCAAACTTCAACTTAGTACTACGAAATTTATATTTTAATGCTAACCTTAAATTTTTTTTCATTTTGTGTTTATTATTATTTTTTAGGTTACTGTTCTAACATTTTTTCTTAAAATTTAAAATTTAACTCAAAATATAATTTAAAATTAGATTATATAATTTATATAAAAATATTATAATATATTATATGACAAAATAAAAAATAAAAGTATTACTAAATCCTTCTGTCACTATATAAATACCGAAAATGAGCTTCCTTATTAGTGCCACCTTGCCACCGTGAGATCATTCATTACTTTACGAAGACTAAATTAACAAAATATAAAAACAAATCATAACACCGTCCCTGCACAAGAAATTTATCACTTACATTATAAGTAATCCCAAAAAATTTTACAATAATTATTAGGTGCACGTCACCGTCTCTAACATTGACCAGAACAAAAAATTAATTCAGGTTTCTTAAGATAATTAACAACGTGAAGAATAATTAGATGCATTTGAAATCTTTGAATTGTTTTTTGAAAAAAAAAAAAAACAATGACAACGTTAATCGTAGAAATGTAAGAGATGATTGTGTGCTATCATTTAAATCGGTTTACATTAAAAATAGTAAGTGGAATCTATTAATAAAGCATTACATATCATATGTTGTCCTTTTGTTGTTAATTAAAGTATACTGTTGAATTTTTTTTAAAGGGAATTGCTAACTAGTGCTTTCGTTAATAATGCATTTAATGTCAATAGGATTATAAATATATTATTATTTTAATAAAAAGTTCAGAAAAAGGTTATTTAATGGGTGTGAATAATTTTTAAAGATAATATAATATTCTTTATCTAACATCTTCAAATTCTCAATTTAATATTAATTTAAATAATTTTTATACTCTTTTTATTAACTTGTAATAGTTTTCATTTATCATTTGATTTATTTATGTAATTAAAACACTTTATAACCTTTTATTACATACTCTTAAAATACATGTGTAAGTTTTATTTATTATTTGTTATTTATTATTAAATATATTTGATAATTTGTATAAACGACTCAGCATAATTAAAATGTCAACCAAAAAAAATCTATAAGACTCAAATGAGATGTTAAATAATTTGTATAAATGGTTAAAATTAGGCTTACTAGGGTATAGAGTAAGGCTAAACCAAGATAAAGAATATTCTAATTGCTGTAAGCCCAGAATGATTTTGGTGTTGTATTCAAATGGAAAGCTAATAGAAAAAGGTTTTAAAAAGAATATACAAATTATTTAACATATTATTTGAGTTTTATAGATTTTTTCGTTTGGCATTTTAATTGTGCTAAGTCATTTATATAAATTATCAAATATATTAAATAATAAATATTACAAGTCAATAAAAAAGAGTATAAAAATTATTTAAATTAAAAAAGTGGAGAGTGCTGTGGGTTCAAATGGTGATAACCAAAAGAGGATTAATAGCAAGTGTTAATAAAAATTATTTAAATTAATATTAAATTGAGAATTTGAAGATGTTAAATAAAGAGTATTATTGTCTTTATAAATTATAGTTGGACTCACTAAATAATTTTTTCTAAATTTTTTATTAAAATAATAATATATTTATAACCCCACTAGCATTAAATATATTCTTAACCAGTGTCTTACTCCTTAAGGCTCTGGTTAGCAATTCCGCTTTGATAATAACAAAGAATTTCTTTTACTTTGGCTTATATGGGGAGGCTACCACATAATTCGGTAAAGGTACGATTAAGAGTCCAAAGAATTATGACAAAAATATTATTTTGCTTCTTTAACTTCGACCTTTATTTTATATTGGCCAATTTACTTTACTTTATTTTATGTTAGTCCCTTAACTTTAAAAAAATTTCATTTGTATCCTTTATAATTTGCAAACACCGTTAACTTGATAGATAAAAATTATTGACATAGATTGGTGACAATGAATGTCTAAAATCACTATATTACATCAATTTAATATTAATTTAAATTATATAATCTAATAAACAAACTAAATAATTTAACCTTAAATAAATAAATATATATATATATATATATATATATATAACTTTTACATTTGAGATTAAAGTAAATAATGAAAAACTTGGGAAAAAAACAAAATTAACAATAAATTACAAACGCCTTCATGCATTTCTCTCTCTCTCTCTTTTTTAGGTTAAATAATACTTTTGGTCCTTACTGTTTTAGATGATGTGATGCTGACTAAGCATCCCATTTAGTATATTAATTACAAACAAGTTGGGTTGTGCGAGGCTGCTTGTTAACCAAGAGAAATTGAGTTGTCGGGGGAGCACTGATGAGCTGTGCGAGAACATTAGGATTTGCATTAGAGCCATGGCAACTTCGATAGCGATGTAGCGCAATGTTGAGGAGTCGAGCAATGCCGTATTGAAGTGATGGTTGCATTGTGCTTACTGCTAACGAACATCGTGGAAGTGTAGGATAATAAGGGGCGCATGATGGGGAATGCGATTGATGACCCGGCCTTCTGTTGGATCAATCATATTTGTTCCTTTTTCTCTTCTAACATTAAAAAAAAAAAAAAGCTGACTTATATGTTGATGCGGCAAGTAACGACCATGTGGCTTATGACGTGTATAACTAATGCTGACTGGGATGCGCAGTCAGCACCACATCATCAGAGACTAACGATTTGACAAACTTGATGAGTTAACGTAGGGATCAATTTCAAGGAATTTAAAAACTACAGACATCAAAATCTGAGTTTTTTTTTGGTAAATAGGAAAGTATAATAGATAAAGAAACTGTTACAAGAAAGAGTTTTACTCGATTTGAAGATCAAGATGTTCAAATAATTTCTCTTTATGCTGTGCCCAAAGATTAGAAGAGAAACTGAGGTGAACTTAAACTTACAAACAAGAACTCTTAGCAACATAATGATCTGAACAAAATTTTTAGGCCTGGTTTGAGTGGTGAACCTTGTCCGATAAGTGCTGTTGTAGGATAAATTCTGGAACATCTTCGTAAGTCTTTAGTAGATTCCCAAGTCTGCCTTTTTTTGCAAGCCCATCTGCACATCTATTTTGATGCTTCCTCCCTTTTATAAGCAAGTATGCTTATAGATTAGAAAGAAGGTACCTGCAAAAATCAATAATGTTTTCAAGGGGGTGATCATTAATGGAGGAATTCATTAAGAGATTAATTGCAGTGGATGAGTCTATAACTCCTCTAGTAAGATGTTGGAATTGAAGAGAAATCTTCAAGCCAATCATAATGGCTCTTAGTTTAGCTTCAAAAGCAGATCCGTTTCCAAGACTTTGAGAGAAACTAGAAATCCAATTACCAAATTCATCATGCAAACATCCTTCTATCCCCATTTGAAATTCGAGTAGAAACCATCGTAGTTTAGTTTGAACCAAGAGGGTGGTGGTGGTTCCAATTAGGAGGAACAAAGGGAGAGGGCAAGGGGTTTATTGTTATAAGGTTTTGACTAACAAAAGAGTTGGACCATAATTCAGCAGCACGGCTTAAGGCAATTTTTGCCAGTTGAGGTGGGTTGATTTGAGTATATTGAAAGATGAAGAGATTTCTTGCAGACCATATTTCATGAATTGTAAAAAGGAAAATACTGCACTAAGGTAAATTCAGTCTACAAATTGTTCGGTCACATGCATTATTATAAAGCCATGTTTTGGTGGTTTGGTTGAAAAAGCTATGAGGGAGTTGATAATTCTGCCATATGGTGATGGCAAAGTAGCAGTCCCAAAAGATATGTTTGATTGATTTAATTTCAGTGTCATAAATTTGACAGTTTAGGGAGTTTACTACCAGTCTTTTGTGAAGGACCTTTGAAGTGGGGAGTGCATTGTTAAAAATTTTCCATGTGAGAAATTGTTGTCTAATATTACAAGGGGTTTTCTATATCCACTTGATGTTTATAGAAGTTTCATTTATATTATTGATGTAGTCATGGGCTGATTTGAGAGTGAAGATGCCATCGCTTGAAAGATTCTAAAAGACTGAGTCTTTTGAGTGTCGAGTGGAGAGGGAAATGGGGATGCTGAGATTTATTTGGGCAATTTCATCCGTGATGGGAAAGGAAAGGAGATCGAGGTTCCATGAGTAATTATTATTATTATCATATGAGATAATATAAGAAACCGTTTTGGAGTGATCATTTAAAGGGAGGGGGCCGTTTTGGATCCATTTGTCATGCCAAAGATTTGTTTTGCCATCTTTGACATTGTAGGAATCATTTGAAGAAAAAATGTCCTTGTCCTTAAATATACCCCTAAAATAGAAAGATGAGTTAACACGTTTAATGTGACTTGGGTATTTATATTTTTTCATAAAAAGGAAGCCCAAGTTTTTTTACTATTTATTTCTAGGTCCCATTTAAGTCTTGTCATGAAAGCAGCACTCATATTAGCGCTTTTTTTACTTCCAAGTGTAATACCCGTGAAAAAAAAATTATACGGTATTATTCACATATACAATACTATTTACATATACGGTTATTATGACTGAGTGCTAATTTTGATTTGGAGAAATTCAATGGAGAAAAATGATCCCCTGTCTATTTAATTTGAATGCTTAGGTGAATCTTGTTACCTTATTTGTGTATGTTCATGAAAATATAGATTTTCAAATTTAAATTGCATGAATTGTGGGGTGTGATGGATGATATGATCCTATGAGTAAAATGTGGATTGGGAATAAGAGGAAACTAGAAAGAAATTGGGAACAAAATGATGATTTATGTAAGAAAATTTTCTTAGGGACTAAAATGAAAAGGACTAAAGTGAAAAGAAACTTAAAGATTTAGAATAAAGGATAATTTTTCCTTTAATTTCTAATAGTAATCAATAATTCAGCCGCAAAAGCATTTGCATACAGTAACTAAATTATTAAAGTGCATAGTAATTAAATTATTAGCGCATAGTAACATGAATATTTTATTAGATTATAGTGTCAAATAGTGCTATTGATTTTTCATATAAATAGACACTTCCATTTTATTTCTAAACTCACACCTTCAACTTCTCTTCCTTCATCTCTTCAAATTTCTCTTGCTTCGGCGCTAGGTCTCTTATTCTAGGCTTTTCCTCCTCCTAAAGTAAGGAAATGTTCTCTTATACTCTTTTGTTAAAAGTACCTGAGTAAAAATTATTAGTATGCTCTGTGGTTTTCGCCTTGACTAATCTTCCACCTCAGAAAGGAATTATACTCCGTTGCTTGAAAGTTATTTTGATAATTGGTTGTCGGAATAAAATGCAAACTTTGAAGAATACATGTCTAGGGAAGGTTCTAGCTAAGGAAAGACTTGTACTTAATAGTGTCCATCGTGACCCACCTCTCTTTCTTGAAAACTTATCTGATGTACTCTTTTATAACTTATGTTCATTATTTCTAGTATGAATAGTAACTGTACGTATGAATAATATCCATATATATAAATAGTACTCATATGTACTTTTTTAAATAGCATAAGGGTTGGAGGAAAATGAGAGAACAGAGCATCCTGATAAAGGTTTGTGGCAAGCCTTGGGCCTTCATTGGGATTTTGGACATCCTTTGATTGGTATAAGTGTAGAAATCTAACTCGGAACTGACATAAGGGATCTAGCCTTGCTTTGTTTGATTTATTTTTAGAATTTTATTTCCTAGAGATGTAATAAAATAATGAATGAATATACTTTCTACATACTTAGATTGAGACATTATCTATGAATGGATTGAACTTGCAAAGGAAGTACATGTGAATGATTGATGTTGATACCTTTCTAACTGTGCGTCTATCAATGCATTGGAATTAAATCTTATGAAGAGATATGTTATGCATTGCTGATTATGAATGACAAGGATTTATAGATGTACATATGGATGCTGTTGTTTATACATGTGCTTATATTTGAAAGAAATAGAGACTTAAGACACTTTGACGTCCCTTTAAAGGCGGGAGTAAAATAAGGTTGAATTTGCTTTGACGGCAGGGGTGAAATAAGATTTAATTTCTTTGACGTCCCTTTGAGGGTGGGGGTGAAATAAGCATATTGTCTATGGGAGGGATATACCTTCGGGCGGGGATATCAACTAGGGGCGAGGACATCGCCTACGGGCGGAATGACGCAATTGAAAGGGATGATGCCTACGGGCGAAATGACGCCTTCGAGCGGGGTGTATGTGATTATTTATGAACTCTCTCATGATAGTTTCCTCTTGACATATATGTACTTCAAGAATTTTTAATATTATGAGTATGGGTACTCCTATGTTTATGCATCGATTGATCACATGCTTTTTTAGTATGCATAGTCTTGTGTATGTGTAATAGGGCTATTTTACAGTGAGTCATGTGGACTGGACTTAACCCCTCACATTTTCAGGTAAAGAAGGCTCTACAGTTTCGAGGATGAGCATGTCAGGGATACCTCACCTTTGTTCGAGGTATGATAATAGATTTAATTATGTTGTTTTAGTGATTTTAGTAAGTTCAGTAATCAGGTAGGTCATGTACTGTTGTATAGGATGGTTAAATTTGAAAACATGTAATTTAATTGTTTGAAATCTTATTCATACTTTCTTATGTGATTATGTGAAGAAAAAAGATTCTCTTGTTTTATTTCTTCATTGTGTAACTTAAATTGATTACATTTAAAGGAATAATTGAGTTTAAGGGAAAGTTAGACTTGCGGCGGTGTGGGTTTGGACACTGTCTGCACTGGTCATAGGCCCGGGTTTAGGGCATGACACCTAGACTGCCATTTGATTTTGACTTGGTGATTTTGTCTCATCCTACTAAGTGTAGTTTCTTAGTTGTGTTAGAGGGGCCCTAAATAAATTTCCTATTCATTTTATCAATTTGGGTATGAATTTTCTGGGGTAGATGGAATATCCTCATTTCTTAATCTGGGATTTGATTTAGCGTGAATTGTACAAGTTAACATCTTCCTGTGAAGGAAAGGTGATGCATTTTCCATCCTTGAAGCTTTAGACAAAGTTTGTGTATGATGAAGTTAAAGTCTGTAGAGGAGTAATTTGTTTTTAAAGGATAATCTGTTAGAATTTTATAATTAAATTGGGTTTCTCCAATTTAAATTATACTTTAAACTATAACCCATGTTAATTCATGGTGAGAAACATAAATGAAAGCGTACCTAATGAATTCATAGAATCTCTTTGATGGGAAAGGAGATTGAGAGTTGTCTTACAATTGGGGATCATAACCCTTTTTAAACAACTAATGAGTTTACTTTTCAAGTTTATGCAATTTCTAATTCTGCCCCTCATCAAATTAAAAATTGTACTCTGATATCTGCACTTATATATTTTATGACAATTATGCCCTTAAGCAAAAGTTTATTCTCAATTAGATCACTTTTAATTTTTTCTTATTTAAATGATGACTTAACACATTTTATATTACATGTGGGCCCCAATTAGATAAATAAATCTAACAATCTCCCATTGGACCACATATGTATCGTTATAAATGTGTTAAACCTTATGAGCTCAAAGTTTTGTCATCATATCCACAAAGCATATCCAAACAATCTCATCCATTAGCTGTATCAATATAAGACCAAAGAGATTTTGCTAAATTTATCATAGCTAAAACCATCAATGATCACTAATACTAATGCAACCAAATAACGTAAATTAATCATGAAATATGCAGCATGAAAATCACATGATTGTGATATGTACATGTTGATTTTTAACTGGTCCTCCTTTACTTTAGTGAGTTCAATAACTTTATTGTACAAAGTGTAATAAACTAAAAACCAAACTTTATTTTTTATCAAAGCAGAAATAATCAAATAAAATGTATGGGTATACAATAAAAAATAAAACATCGAATATATGAATGACAAACTCCCAGTAAACCGAAGAATCCTCATACTGTAGTACATTCATGTGAACAATGTGCTCATGAAAGACCTTGGGTGGTAGACCTTTTGTAAAAGGGTCTACAATCATAGAATTTGTCCATAAATGTTCTATGAAAATCTATCCACTCTATACCATCTCCTTCACAACTAGGAACTTGATGTCAATATACTTTGACTTGGTCGAGCTCCTATTGTTGTTGGAGTATAAAACATCTCACTTGTTGTCACAATATATCTTTAGTGGTCTTTCAATTTCTTCCACAATTCGCAGCCCAGTGACAAATTTTCTCAGCCAAATCCCATGGTTAGATGCCTCATAACATGCCATAAATTCTGCAGCAATGGTGGAAGAAGTTATAAGTGTTTGCTTGGCACTATCTTGGCATATGTTAGCATATCTAGATGCCAAGAAATAACTCTACCAGCCAACAAATAGATGTAGCCTAAAGTGGATCTCCTACTATATTAGCATCTAGCAAAGTCGGAGTCAAAATACCCAATGATCTCCAAATGGTCTAACCTCCTATATGTTAGCATATAATCTCTTGTTCTCTTAAAATATCTTATTACCCTTTTGGCTACTTTCCAGTGATCCATACCTAGGTTGCTTAAATATCTGCCTAGCATACCAATTATGTACACTATATCCAAATGCCTACAAACTTGAAGGTACATTAGGCTCCCTACAGCTGATAAATAGGAAATCTTCTGCATTTCATGAATCTCAAGATTGCCTTTAGGGTATTGACTAAGATTGAACTTGTCTCTCTTAGTGACTGGAGTATCACTTGGTTTGCAATCATGCATGCCAAATCTTTTAAGGACCTTATCAATGTAGCTCTTTTGTACCAATCCTAGAATACCTCGAGATCAATCCCGATGTATCTGGATTCCTAATACAAAAGAGGTATCACCAAGATCTTTCATCTCGAAAATTTTCAATAGAAATCTCTTGGTTTCATGCATCATATCCTTATAATTAGTAGCTAATAGTATGTCATCAACATACAAGATCAGGAAAATATACATACTCCCACTAAATTTGTGATACACACAATCATCAATAACATTCATCACAAAACCTAGTGAAAGAATTACTTGATGAAATTTATGGTACCACTGATGGGATGTCTGCTTGAGCCCATAGATGATTTTGTCAATTTGCAAACCATTTTCTTTGGGTCTCAAACCACAAAGTTTTCAGATTGCATCATCTAAATTGTTTCATCAATATCTCCATTGAGAAAATGTCGTCTTGACATCCATCTAATGAAGTTCTAAATCATAATGTGCAATAAAAGCCATCAGTATCCTAAAAGAGTCATTTGATGAAACCAGAGAGAAGGTCTCTTTAAAGTCAATCGCTTCCTTTTGAGTATACCCTTTAGCTACAAGATATGTTTTATATCTCTTTACATTACCTTTACCTTTTGAATTTTGTTTAGTCTTAAATATCCATTTACAACCAATAGATTTCGCTCCTTCTAGTAATGGGACAAGTTCCAAAACTTTATTGTCTTGTTTAGTCTATTTACCCTTAATACACTCAATACAGACTTTAAAATCTATAAAATCAAAGGAATCCAAGATCCCATATGGCACAAGATGCTCAACTCTATTTCTAGAGATGTGACCTAGGCATTCATGCCATAGTGCTCCTAAATTTGTATTATCAATCTTTCGCTTAGTACCACAAGATTCAATATGCAGGATTTCATGATAAGAAGTTATTGTTTCAAGCAAATAAAGATTCTCATAAACTGTAAGTGTATTAATTTAAAGATAAAATAACTGAATTATTTCCAAAATTACAAAAATATCTTGATTTGTTTAAATAGGAAACTGAAACTAAATTTCATCTGAAAGACGGTAATCCAAATAATATCTAGTACATAATAACAATCTAAAATGTCCAATAGCTTCTACCTCCACCAACTCGTCATCTCCCATATAGATGCATCTTTTAGCATCAGTTGGCCTTCGGTAGCTTAGGCAACCCTGCATTGAAACACTAATGTTAATAGTAGCAGTAACATAATCTAACCAACAATTGTTTCTAGGCACTAAAGCTAAATTAACCTCAGAACAGACCAAAGATAGGAGAGTACCTTTCTTAGCAAGCCATGAATGATATTTGGTACAGTCCTTCTTCACATGTCCAGACTTGTTACAAAAGAAGCAATTGTTTTCACCCTTATTTTGCTTCTTTTGTACTAGACCCTTAGTAGCTTCACTCTTTTTCTCAATGTTTTTTCCTTTTGCCCTTTCCCTTAGAGGTGCTAGTCAAATGAGCACTTTCAGTCTTGTCTTATTTCAATCTATCTTCCTCTTATATACAAAATGGAATGAGCTCATTTAGAGACCATTTCTCTTTCTAGAAATTATAACTGAACTTAAATTGATTGAATTGTGCAAGAAGAGAATTCAAGACCAGATGTCACATCCCCCAAAATACGGCATGTGACTGGCACGATTATAAGGTTACCCTTATACCGTAAGCCTAACAACATAACTCAACAAATATAGGAAAATATAATAACCTTGAAATATATCTATAAATTTATCTTTTGCACACATCTCAAAGGGAGATTAAACGATCTTTCAAATTAAGCATGTGAAATAAAAATTTATACAAGAGTAGATGGCCGGAACTGTAATACCCATAAAAAAATAAAATATAAATGTGTATTTGCAAACTATGGTTACTATGCTAGTATACGGTACTGTTCACATATATAATACTATTTACATATACGATACTGTTCACTTATACAATCAAAATGTCAAGTACTAGATGTGGTTTGATCATTAGAGAAAACTAGAAAGAAATTCGTAGGAGAAAATGACATTTTATGTGTGAAAATACCTTCAGGGACTAAAGTGAAAGGACTGAATTGAAAAGAAACTTAAAGGTTTAAGGTGAAAGGATAGTTTTCCCTTTAAGTTCCAATAGTAACCAATAATTCAAGCCGTCTCCGCGTTTTGCACAGTAATGCGTAAAATATTTTATTAGAAATGTCATTTTCATGAATAGTAAATTGAATATTTTATTAGAGCATAGTGACAAATAGTACCGTTGACTTTTCCTATAAATAGGCCATTTCATCTCACTTCTAAACTCACACATTCAACTCCTCTTCTTCTCTCCTTAAGTTTCTCTTACTCCAATGCTAGGCCTTTAAGATTTTGGACCTTTCCTTTTCAACTTAGGTAAGGATACTATGCCCTTTCTATGTCTTTCAAATTTTAGAAGTTATTTTCTTAAGTATGCTTTGTGGTTGCTGCTTTGGCTGATCTTCCACATCAGAAAAACTGTCCTTAGCTGCTTACATATTATTTTGATTCTTGATTACTAAAATAGAATGTAAACTGTGAAGAATACATGTCTAGGAAAGTTATGGCTAAGGAAAGACCTGATTTTTATGTGAGTCCATTGCAACCCTCCACTCTTTCCTAGCAACTTACCTGGTGTACTCTTTTACAGATTGTATTATCTATTTCTGGTATAAACAGTCTCCGTATATATGAATAGTGACCATATATAAGAATAGTGATTGTATATAAAAATAGTATCCGTATGTATGAACAATATCCATACATATGAATAGTGACTGTATGTACGAATAATATCCATACGTATGAATAGTAACTGTACATATGAATAGTGACCGTACATATGAATAGTAACCATATGTATGAACAGTGTCTGTATGAAAACAATCCTAACTTGTTTTCTCTAATCTTTCATGAAAATTTCTGTAGTGGAATACTGAAATTCATCTGTGTACTCTTGTCCGTAACGACTTAGAGAAGTGATACTCGTACAGAATACAGGTGAGTGAAACAATCCCGTTTTAATAAAGTTTTAGCATTATTGGTGATAAAAAGTATGTCGTAGGACACTCCTAAGATTCATAGGGATAAATTGGATTCAGAATGACGAATTTAAGGAGATAATTAATCCAGAAGTATGGATAAGACGAAACAAGTATTTCATGATGATGTGAAGTTTGAATCTTTTCAAAAACAGATTAATTGTTATCTTGATTTGTGGTTTATAAATCAATAATATAGTTATATACTATACTTGTTATATGGATGAATATTATATTGTGCTTCTGATTATGATATGAAATACTGTACTATTAATTGTGATTGAGCGGGACAGTATCTCCTCTCACGGCAAGGTGAAAAACCCGGTTGAAATAGTGTCTTGATCAATGAGTGTGGAGACAACGATTCCCTCAGTAGGGATATAGCCCGGATTGGTGATAAATCTGTGAAGCGCCCTAGCTAAGAGGATGAGGTTGTGCGTCATGGCGGAAATATACAAAATTGGTGAGCCGGCCTGTGTGCGCTCTCCAGGATATATTGCCATTGATGAGTACTAGTAACGTTTGTTGAATTGGATGAATTTTTTATCTTCTTGTATATAATTTCTAACTATGTCTATTGGTTGAGTATGAACCTTCGGATATACTTGCATGACTGGTAATGTATTTGAATTTTATTAACGCGAGGCCGATTCGCTCACGGAGCTTAAAAGCTCATACTCTCTGTGAAACCTTTTTGTTCAGATCAGGTTGCCGATGAAGAATATTCGCTAGAAGAGTAGCTCACTTTGGACCTTCTCGCTGTCGGGTAGGCCCCTCTATTGTTGTAGATTATGTTGCTCTGTAATCATCTTGGACATCTAGGTCAGGGGTTTGGCATTTGGCTTGTATGTCAGTACAATAATGTATTTTAAATTGATAATTTATTATTACATGCAAATCATCTCTATGATTTTCAGATAAGAAAATTTGATATATTTTCTTCATATTTATTAAGGAATTGTTATTTTGATAACATAGATAATTTAAACTCACGGGTAGAATTTATCGAAGGGCTTACAGTGATGAAAGATTCATCATTGTGCCGGTCATGTGCCCAGAAAACGGGTCGTGACAGGAACCAAGAGGCAAAATATACACGTATATACATATATATCCTAGGTGACTTACGAAATCACAGAGCAGCATCTAGAGTTCCAAATGGATCTCCAAGACCCGAATGCAAGAGGACATCCTGAAGGCCTTAGAGGGTTAGTGAACTTGAAAACCCGCTTCAAGACACTCATTCGCTTTTACTGTAATCTCTGAAAGGATTTAAGAGTAAAAGAGTGTAAGTAATTAAATACTCAGTAAGCAAATAACAATATTAACAATATGCAAAAGCGATAGACAACTCAAGGATGTCTACATTTTTTATTATTCAAGTAGTCTGCCAAAACAATTAATAAGGGAAAAACCAATTCAACCTCATTGCTATAAGGATATGAAATCCCCAAATTCTTAGTTAGGAATATCCCAAGTGCCTCATCATAGCACAACTGTCCACATGTGTCACACTTAACACAATTATGTCGCATGCCCCACATGGCACCAAATGCCACAAATACCATTCATGGCTCATAGACCCTATCAAGTACCATTAGTTCCGGCATGATCTTAAGTATTTACCATAAAATATAGAGTACACTATAATCAAATCACTACCCATTACAATGATATACCTCAACCAACCATAATGAGTAAGTTCAAAAATCAATATTGCATATCTTGACTCAATTCATAATTAATTTATAATTCTTATCATCAACTCATCATTCATATAACATCACCAAACCCATAAATATTCTCATGCCATTGCGTCACATCTTCAAGAAGTTAATTTATTAAAGAATTAAAACTTCCTTGTGTACCCATGTAACTTATAAATGATTTTACGTATATTTGTAAACACATACACCTCATAACTCATGAAGCATGAACATTACATTAATATATATACATATATTTCCTTACCTTTTTTTCTTAAGCATAATCTAACATATACATACATACTCAACATAATAATTCTCCTTATAATTCAATCTTATACATGAACACCTATGTATATGCATGCACGCACTAAGGATTTCCTCCTTCTCAGTTCACCTAGAAATGGAAGCATTCTATGTACATCACTACACAATTTCACAGTTGTGTACATCTCAATATTTACTTAGGGAACAATATCAACATGGTGTCGACATACCTTGCATTTGTTACTCATCTTTCTCCTTAATTTTGGATGCATTATATGCCCCATTAAAATACCAATGGTCATAAAAAAAAATATATAGAATCATGGGAAACAACAATCCACTCACCTTGACTCCAAGCTTATACTTTACCATTTTGTGAACTAATTAGGAGAATAAAGATGTCAAAGCCAAAAGATGAACACCCTATTAATCATGTACATGAAAAAGGAGGGATTAATCAACATCTCATCATTCCAGAAGCCATCAGTCAACTGGCCAATTCCTATCTGTCGACTGATCAATTTTGTAGAAGCAGCCAGTCGACTGATTATCGCCCATCAGTCAACTGATTCAAAGTATCAAATATATTGATAGGGTGACAGAGAGCAATCAATCGACTGACATCTCTAGATCAGTCGACTGATGCTCTCTGATAGGAATTTCACACTTAGCCAGAAGATGCCCAGTCAACTTATTGTTAGCGATCAGTTGACCGATGTGCTACTGCACGATCTGGGCAAGTTCTAAAGGCGGCCAATTGACTAATCCCATCATAACAGTCGACTAATCATATCAGTTGTTCGAAAAACTAGAAAAAAAATCTCTAGAACCTAGCATCAATTCATTCCAACTCAAAACCTCATCCCACAATGATGTATATACAACCCAAATAACTCAAAAACACACACCTAAGATGAAAGAACCACCACAAGAGTTGAGAAACCAAGCATTTTCTCAAAACTTATCCAAAATCCTGATTTAAAGATAAACTCACCCACAACTGGGTTATCCTCAACAATAAGACCACCAAAACTCTTCTAAAGCATCAAAAGAGAGCAATGGAGGAGTACTAATCCATAACTAACTCTTCATTTTCAAAAAAATTCACATTTATCATCTAGGGTTTGAGAGGTGCAAAAATGGAAGAAGGAAAAAGAGGAGAAGCACTTACCAATCTTGAAGCTTCACTCAAAAGAGGTCTAAATGTCACTACCAATGAGCTTCCAAGGAAGGGGGCAAGATCACAAGAGAGGGAAGAAGAGCTGACGGGAGAGTGGAGAAGAGAATGAGGGGAAAATGAAGGTAAAATCTCATCAAGAGAGATTTAAACCTAATAGAACAATTCTCCAAATTCCCTCTCTGTCATTATGACCTTTTTCCCAAAAGTCAACAATTCAGCATTTAGCCACTCTGGGTTAAGATACCACACATCACAATATTTCCAAAGCATTTAAGCGTACACACCACCAAATTTAATGGCCATCAACCAAGTAATATTGGTACCACAAGAGCCATGCAATAGTACACCTAAAAGTAACAGACCTCTAGAACCTGGATGTTACATATGTACAAATACATCTTCTGATAAATCAATCTTTAAGGTCTTGAGTTTTGAAACAAAATAAGACATTTTCATAATGTACTCTCTTATATTTGCTTTGTCTTTATACCTCATGGAAGTTAAGATACCTCATGGAAGTTAAGATATGCAAAAGCATGCTTATTTCCACCTTGTCGCTTTTAACAAAGTGTTTCTCAATTTCAGCAAGGAAATCCTTAGCATTAGTGATGTCTTCAGACATCACACCTCTAAAGGATTTTGGAATGCCTCGTTTCATGATCATTAAACTCATGGGATTTGAACAGTTCCACTTCTCATAATACCACCTTTGATAAGAAGTACTTGCATCCATAAGAGAATAGGATTGTCGTTCCCTTAGTGCAAGGTCTAGATCCATACAGCTAAGAATGACAAGAATGTTCTCCTTCCAATCCTTAAAGTTGATACCATTAAGTACTGGAACTGAATTCAAGTTGGCAGATATTGTTGCAATGGATGGTAATAAAAAATAACAAATTAAACATAATATATATATGCTCACATCATTAACCAAAAGTTCAATCAACAAATTCAACATAAAAGGCATTATCCATCTCAAGATACCTAGTGCAATATTAACATCAAGTCTTTGGACAATAATATTAATTGCTAGTGGTACTCTTGTTACAATGATCAAAGACTGATAATAATGCATGTCAAATAATAAAGTCATCTTTGAATGTAATTTATTATTCACATATATAACCTTATAATCATCACGTGTTTACCATCATAGGTGCGTAGTCCATCCAAGTACTAATCTTCCCCTAGGCCGATTAATACCCGCATGAATATATATATATATATATACACAAAATATTTAACAATTTTCACAAGTTATCTATACAAGAGAGGTCACTTTGCGACTTCTTACTTCAATTAACTCATTTAAAAATGCTAAATAACTTTATATTTGAATTTGTGATTGAAATAAAATTAATTTTGAATTTTTTATTTAATGTCCATGTGTATATATATATACACCAAAAAAATTCTAGAATTCAAACCACATACTAAATATATTTATAATCAAAATATTTAATCAATATTGACATAAACAATTATATATAAATAAATATTGATTATAAATTTAACAATATTTTGATGACATATAGATGAATATTAAATACTTAATCAAAATATTCCTCATCAAAATATAATGAAAGATTCATGGAAAACACAGTCTTCAATTTAATTATGCCATATATATATATATATATATGGAATGATGAAACATATTCAAATGAAGATTGAATATACATTCTTCAATTTAATCATGCCACGTATTACTGATTACCCACGGTTACCCGGATCATTTGGGTTAATGCTATAAAATTCAAAACATTTTAGGTAAATACTATATTTGTAAAAAAATTTTGCTGAATACTATAAAATACATCAAATCAGGGTATTGTTCTGTTGGAGCTCGGCCTGTGTCAGACCGAGCTCCTGACAGGCATTATTATTTTTTAAAGTCTGACAGAAGCTCGGCCTGACAGAGGCCGAGCTTCTGTCAGACAGTTGCATCACGTTTAAAAAGTCTGACAGAAGCTCGGCCTCTGTTAGGCCGAGCTTCTGTCAGACTTTTTAAACCCCCGTGATGCAACTATCACATCACGTTGCAGACTGCATGCATGCAGTCTGCAGCCTACATGCATGCGGGAAGTGATTTTATAAAATTTGGGTTTATTAAAATTTTATCTTTTCATTTTAGTCCCTAGGTACTTCACCTATATAAGAATCACAACTCTCCTCACTTACACACCCAGATCCTCTCTTCTCCCCTTTGTTCAACTTCTAAAAATTCTGCAAAATTTGTTTCCTTCTCACAAGAAGTAGAGCTACATTCCAGATTAAAAATCAAGGTTAGATTACTGTTATGACTATGTTTTAATTATAACCTATATTTGTATTAATTGCGTTATTTATTGTTTGATGAGTAGTATGATTTATTTATAAACTAGATTTATATAAGTTGAATTGTTTTATTTATTGATGATTTATGATGTTTTTATAATATGAGTGTAACTAAAACATGTTTTAAATAATTATATTGTTAGTTGTGTAATATATTATTATAGTTTGTAATAATCATGTTTTGTTGTTGTGTGTAAAAGAATATTAGGTTATTTTATTTTTTAAACAGAAAATTAAACATAAATAAAAAATTGTAAATTTGGTTTATAAATATGGTATAGGTAGAAAGAAATATAATTTAAACAAAAAAAATTAAACAAAAAATAATATGCCACATAAAAAATGATATTAAGAACTAAAAATGAAAATTTAAATATTTTAAAGTATATGAAATATAAGAAAATAAAGAAATTCGTAATTGGAATATATAGTTTTTTATTTATGTAAGTAATGAAATTAGTGTAATGTGAATAAGTGAATATCATTGATATTTATAATTTTTTAAAAAGTTATTAGAAGGAAAGAGAAAATTTTATTTGAATAAATTTAAAAAGTAATTGTGTTAGTTGAAGATAGAAGAAACAATTGGGTATATCAAAGTGTATTAAGAAAAATTTGATAAAAAATTGTTGACACTCTGCTTCTCTATTTGTGTTAGGGAATTTTAATTGTGTTACTTAGATATATATATATATATATATATATATATATATATATATATATATATATATATATATATATATATGTTTATGAGTTAAAAAATTGTATAAAATGAAATAAAATTATTTAAAATTGACAAAACTTAATTTCATAAAAAAGTGGTATTAGAAACCCAATTAAATAATAATTGTAAACCCCAAAAAAATTATACAAATATTAATTAGAAATACAAATTTAAAAATATAGTTTGTTAAAATTATACAAAATATCTAACGCAATAAAAAAGATAAAGAACTTTTATAAATTAGATTTTTTCCAATTACAATTTTTGAGGTAAAATAAAGAGTTGTAGACTTTTTTTTAATTTTAATGTGAAATACTAATTTTCTAAAACCAAAAATCTGTAATAGTAAAAAATTTTAAAATTTTAATTAGTATAATTATTTTATTGTGTCTAAAAGAATATTAGGTTATTTTATTTTTTAAATAGAAAATTTAAACATAAATAGAAAATTGTAAATTTTGTTTGTAAATATGGTATAGGTAGAAAAAAATATAATTTAATCAAAAAAATTTGTAATTGGAATATATAGTTTTTATTTATATAAGTAATGAAACTAGTGTAATTAGAAATATGTAATAGTAAAAAATTGTAAAATTGCAATTAGAAATGTTTGTATTAATTTCTATTAATTATTTTTTGAATAAATTAATATTTGTGGCTTCTTACTTATTCTATAAGTAGTCAATATGAGTTCAGAAATAAACGTATATATTTATGTCAACGGAAAGAATGTTAAGCGTGATAAGGGGGCTACATTTATATATGATATTTATGATATAATGACACTTGATGATTTGAATCTCACCCTCGATGAATTGAAAAATAAGATTCATGAGAATTTAGATCTCCCCCCAAATGAATCAGTGGATAAAATATTCTTTAAGGATTTCTTTCAAGGAGAGTATAGGAAAGTAAATGTGAGTTCTGACAATACAGTTAGAACAATGATGAACAAAGTGTTAAGGTCTCAAGGTGAGTATCTCGAGCTGCTGGTCAAAACTTCAAGTCATCAGATAAATCTTAACACTGAAGTCGATACATCACAAGTCATCGTTCCTTGTGATATTTCATCGCAACCCCTCAATCAAGGAATGTTCAGTAGTCTATTGCTGGCAGATGATGATGAACTGATGCCAGAACTAAATGATACTCCTTCATCTCCCCGACCATGCATGGATGACTTTACTGACAAAGAGGAGTGTTTTGGTAATTTAGCTGACAGCGATGACAGCGATGACAATGATGGTGATGATGTCGCAGATGATCGTGGCAGGCATAATGAGGGATTTTTAGTCGAGCCCATCAGTGAGTATCGAGAACCTGCACAGAATTTTTTCACAAGCCTTCTAGAAGATGAGTCAATGGATAATGAAGAACCAGGTAGTTCAACAATCAACGATACTAACCTTTATGCTGGGAGGCGGTTCGATGACAAACTGAAATTGTGAGAAGCGGTAAAAGAATATCATATCTTGAATCACTTGACTTATAGAGTGGAGCACCAAAGTCAAAATGTTGAATTGTATGTGTGCCCAAAAAAAGATGAAGGTTGTGGGTGGAGACTTAGGGCAACTCAAAAGATGTTTTGTAGTTATTGGCAGATTACAATTTATCCAGGTCCTCATACTTGTCTGAATGCGTCGCTACGACAGGATCACCCAAAATTAGATGTAAATGATATAGCCACGCATATTATGGAGTTGGTGGAAGACAAAGCAGAGATCCCCGTCAGTCAAGTAATCGCGCATATTCGTTCCAAATTTGGTTGTAAAATTTCTTACTGGAAAGCTTGGTCTGCGAAGTGGAAGGCCATCGGCAAGGCATATGGGGACTGGGAGCAATCATATGCGGATATACCTAGATTTTTTGCAGCAATCCAGCAAGCGATGCCAGGTTCTGTGGTGGAATGGCGTATTGACCCATTACCTGCTGACAGAGATGGTCACCCACAATGCAAGTTTGTGCGAGTATTTTGGTCCTTTAAACCGTGCATAGATGCCTTGGCTCACTTGAAGCCAATTCTCCAGGTCGACGGAACTTTTTTGTACAGCAAGTACAAAGGAACCTTAATGATAGCTTCATCTCAAGATGGTAACAACAGAGTGTTGCCTATTGCATTTGCACAGGTTGAACAGGAAAATGATGAATCTTGGTCATGGTTTCTTCAAATCTTGAAGGAACGAGTTGTGGGCAATCGAGACGTAACCTTGATCTCTGATCGGCATCATGGACTTGTAACCGGTGCGCCTCGATATGGCTGGACCCACATGTACTGTCTAAGACACTTGGCCAGTAATGTCCGCACCACATTGGGTTCAAAATGGCTATCCAAGAAGCTCGTGCATGTCGGTATGTCTTTTTTGAAAATTCTATTATATCAATTCACACTTGAATCTTTGACTAACATTATGTTATTGTAATTAGAATATTCATACGATCCTCAAGAGGTGCTCAACGTTGTGGCTGAAATGCTTGGCTCGCATGAAAATTCAAATGGAGATGTTGGAACGTGGCTAAACAGAATGAGCGTTGCTCAATGGGCACGAGCATATGATACTACAGGTCGTCGTTGGGGTCATATGACGACAAATTTAGCTGAGTCCATGAACAACGTCTTCAAAGACGTTAGACATCTTCCCATTATGGGGTTAGTGAAGGCCACATTGTACAAGCTAAATACTTACTTTCAGAACAATTTGCTGACATTGGATGAACACATAAAAAAACATGACATATTCTCAGAGGTCGTGCAGAAGAAGATTGTGGAATATAAAGCCAAAGCCTGTTCAATGTCTGTGCGCATGTTTAATAGGGCGGCAGGCATTTTTGAAGTCAAGGAGCCATACGACCATTCAACAAGTCGTCAAGGCTGTATTTACAGAGTAAATATTATTAATGATCGTAACTGTGATTGTGGCATGTTTCAAATTTGGCATTTTCCATGCCCACATGTTCTAGCAGCTTGTGCGTATCAAAAACTGAATCATAACGACTCCGTAGACCGTGTGTATCATCTTGAAACAATGGAAATGGCTTACAGTTCACCGTGGTTCCATGTTGGTGGGCCAAATCATTGGCCATTGGCTCAAGGACCACGATTAGTACCTGATCCATCCCTTATTAGAGGCAAAGGTCGACCAAGATCATCACGCCTACGGATGGACATGGACTACATGCGGCGTCGGTAACCATCACGCTGTGGCTTATGTAGACGACAAGGCCACAATCGATCAAGTTGTCCACAACAACATCGACCATAGAATAGCTTTGTAAAACTTATGCTCTGTTTGTAAAAATTTCACTGTTACTAATGTTCTATTTGTCAAGTGTACTTATCTCGTGTTAATTATCTTTCAGTTATTCTATTATTACTTTGCTTACACATATAAGTATACATTCATTATTAGTTTGCTTAAAAAATAAATTTAATTATAAATATTTCATTTTAAAAAATTATTGAAAATGAAGCTTTCTAATTTTTTAATTAATTATTAACACATTGTTGTTTTTAAATAAAAATAAATTCATTTATAAATTATTGAAAATGAAGCTTTCCAATTTTATTTGTTAATTATTTTTTGTACACATTGTTTTTGAATTTTTTTTGAATACTAACGTTTCAAATAAAAATATTAACATTTTGAATTTTTTCAATTTTTTTGAAAATTAAGCTTTTCAATTTACAAATTTTTTAAAATTACATAAAAAATGCAGAACTTGGCCTCAAAATTAATATTAATGTGTTTGAAAATTAAAGCTTTTTCATTTTTAAAATATAAGTTTTTTTTATTTCGGACATAAAACTCGGCCTGTGTCAGGCCGAGCTTCTGACAGTGAGAAACTCGGCCTGACACAGGCCGAGTTTGTTGGTCAAAAAGCACTTGCCATATTGGCTTGATCGAGGTGCATGTGAGAGAGAGAGAGAGAGAGAGAGGCTCCCTACGGGAAGGAGTTGCAGGCCATGAAGGAGGTTGATGTATATATATATATATATATATATAGATGAGAAGATGAAGAAGGAGAAGGAAAGTGGAGGAGAAGAAGAGAATTGGAGAGGCAAAGTTGAGAGGAGAAGAAGAAGAGAATTGGAGAGGGAAGGTTAAGAAGAGAATTGGAGAGTAAAAATATTAGAATATTGTATCTTAATTTTTTTTATAGTACATTTTATGTTTAATTTTTTTATTACGTCACTTTGATTTTTTTTTTGTTATCAGATGGCTGATCCCAGACGGGCTGTGGTTCTAGGTCCTGACAATGACTCACTTTTGTATTTACAAAATCGTCACATCTCTCAAGACGTTTGGACAAACAAGGTTAGTTAGTACTAAAATTAGAATTTGTTACTTGTTTTATTTCAATTTATTTGTTTATTTTATTGTAATATGGAAACATTGTTTTAAATTTAAATTAGAATTTGTTACTTGTTTTATTTTAATTTCTTTGTTTATTTTATTGTAATATGGAAACATTGTTTTTAATTTAAATTAGAATTTATTACTTGTTTTATTTTAATTTATTTGTTTATTTTATTGTAATATGGAAACATTGTTTTAAATTTAAATTAGAATTTGTTACTTGTTTTATTTTAATTTCTTTGTTTATTTTATTGTAATATGGAAACATTGTTTTTAATTTAAATTAGAATTTGTTACTTGTTTTATTTTAATTTATTTGTTTATTTTATTGTAATATGGAAACATTGTTTTTAATTTAAATTAGAATTTGTTACTTGTTTTATTTTAATTTATTTGTTTATTTTATTGTAATATGGAAACATTGTTTTAAATTTAAATTAGAATTTGTTACTTGTTTTATTTTAATTTCTTTGTTCACTTTATTGTAAAATATAAAAATTGTTTTTAATTTACATTAAAATTTGTTACTTGTTTTAATTTCAGAGAGATCGTGTTTTACGCTTACGTAAATGTATACTCGTTGACGGTTACCCACCATTACCGATCGTCCAACATTTACACACTGCTGGTTTTTACGGTGTGGCATGTTTGGGTAAATTTGAGCACAATCTGTCTCTTGTCTCAGCACTCGTTGAACGATGGCGACCTGAGACACATACTTTACACACCACAAAGGGGGAAGCCACAATAACTTTGCAGGATGTGGCGATTCAGCTTGGTCTCCCTTGTAGTGGCAGACCAGTTACAGGTTTGGCCTCCATGGACTGGCCGGAATTATGTAGGCAACTTCTTGGTGTTGCCCCACCACCAAACAAACTAGACGACCAAAGATTAAGTATGAACTGGTTGGCAGAGAACTTTCACCATTTATCAGAGGATGCTATGCCTGAACAAATTGTATATTTTACTCGTGCGTATATTTTATGTCTAATTGGGGGGTACATGATGCCAGATAAATCTGGCACAAAAGTGTATCTCATGTATCTGTCGTTCCTCGAAGATTTCAATAACTGTAGGCAATATAGCTAGGGATCGGTAGTATTGGCTCATTTGTATAGAGAGCTTTGCATGGCAACGGACCTTAGACAGAAGGAAATTGGGGGTTGCCTCACTCTGTTACACATCTGGGCATGGGACAGATTCCAGCGGTTAGCTCCATTAACACGCCCTGCCCATGATGAAAATTTACAGAATTACCCTTTGCCTCCATCATTAGGATGTCGGTATGTGTATTACTTATCTAAATTTGAAGTTTATCAAATATTATTTACGATTTTGAACTAATATAATTGTCAACTTGCAGTTGGAGGGGTGCCAAGGACTCCATTGGGCCACATAAAGAAGCTTTGAAACATTTCAGACTTCTATTAGATAAGATGACTGATGACGAGGTATCCTACTTAAACTACTATTTTCCAAATACTAAGTTATTGAATTTGATTATTTAATCTAACATTTAATTTCTATAGATCATTTGGTGTCCATACAATGGGGAAGTTTTCGAGAGGATTCCGCCTTATTGCTTAGTTGACTACACTGTGTGGCGTGCCTATGTACCAATAATTTGTTTTCATATTGTCGAGTGGCATCATCCAGATCGCGTGCTTCGCCAATTCGGTGGAGATCAATCGATTCTTGAGCCACCAATCAATCTTGGTCGCTATCACACATTGCAGATGACTGGAAAATCTGCTGAAAATTGGGCGGTGGTACATAGTCAGTTTATTAACCAATGGGCTGAATTGCCTCAACGAGTGATCCAGATCGAGCGTCATTCACTTACCTTGAAGCATAACTCAGAGTATATGCGTTGGTATTGGAAGCATACTCGACGATGGATTGACCCTCAAAGCGGTGCTGAGGGTTATGCGGTAAATCTCAGTTCCATATTTGTTTTAATTATAATTACAACTTATCTGCTCTGTTCTTATTCTTTTTTTAACGGTTTTCTATAGGTTGACATGGCATGGTCTTTGTATAGACTAGCTGAGGAGGAAGTGAGACCTGATAGTTTGGCAGAGAGAATTAAGCTTGGCGCTATGAATATTATCACTGCTATGGGTGAACAAAGAGAAATTAGAATCGACCACCCAGCTCCACCTGCTCAGGTTTTTCCTACAATCATACCAGAGGAGGTAACAGGAAAACGTTCTCGAGGCCTTATCGCATCAAGGGAACCTATTCCCTATGATGCATGCTACGATCAGGGTGCATCAATGCCATATGAAAGTGTATCAACTTCATCTTATTATTCGACTCAACCGGATGTAGGTTACAGTGGCGCCGGTCCATCTTTTACACATACAGGAGGCTTCTATTCTCCATTTGCCGCTGACTGTTATACGCCAATGTCAGCACCGTACAATCTAGATTTTTCATCTCTTTTTCCTTCACCTATGCCACATAATGCGGAGTTTGGAATGCAGTTCTTCACACCAGATAACCCAATCCCAACAGTTCAATCCCCGACATTAGATTTAAACGTTCAACCGACTGGGATTTCTACAGTAGGAGAACAGCAAGACAAAGAGTCAGAAGATGACGAAGAAGTAGAAGAAGGTGAAGAACAAGAAGAAGAAGAAGAAGAAGATGATGATGATGATGAACAAGCTGAAGAAGATGAGCCCGAGCAACGTCGACGGTCAAAACGACCTATTACCCGGACTCGTTGTGACACTAGAAGTCATTTTAATTAGATTCTATTATCATCCGTTGTATATTTAAGCATGCTAATTTTAATTTTAGTTTATATTATTTAAATTAGTCTAATATAAATTTTCTTTTTTCTTCTTATAAATTTTCTTATATAATTCTAATTTAATTACATAAAAAACCAAACAACTAATCATACAAATTTGATTAAATTATTTTTATATTATACAAAATTAATTTTTTAATTTTCTAATAACTTAAAAATTATTGTTTCCAACAAAATAAATTAAAAGAAGCTTTTACTTTATATTATTTAAATTAATCTAATATAAATTTTCTCTTTTCTTTTTATATAATTCTAATTTAGTTAATCCATTTGTAAAAAATTATAAAATTATTTAATTTTTATAATTAAATAAAAAACCAAGCAATTAATCATACAAATTTGATTAAATTATTTTTTATATTATACAAAATTAATTTTTTAATAACTTAAAATTATTGTTTTGAAAACAAAAAAAAATTAAAGAAGCTTTTAGTTTATATTATTTAAATTAATCTTATATAAATTTTCTTTTTTCTTCTTATATTATTCTAATTTAGTTAATCAAATTGTAAAACATTATTTGATTTTTATAATTAAATAAAAAACCAAACAACTAATCATTCAAATTTGATTAAATTATTTTTTATATTATACAAAATTACTTTTTTTATTTTTTAATAGCTAAAATTATTGTTTAAAAAAAATTTAAAGAAACTTTTAGTTTATATTACTTAAATTAATTTAATATAAATTTCTTCTTTTCTTCTTCTATAATTCTAATTTAGTTAATCAAATTGTAAAACATTATTTAATTTCTTTAATTAAATAAAAAATCAAGCAACTAATCATAAAAATTTGATTAAATTAATTTTTTAATTTTTTAATAGCTGAAAATTATTATTTTAAAAAAAATATTTCTGACCGAAGCTCGGCCTCTGTCAAGCCGAGCTTCTGTACAGACAACGAAGCAGAAATCTTAAAAAAAAAAAAGATCACTAAACTTGACCTGACAGAGGCCGAGCTTCAATACCATAAAATGACAAATTTTATAATATTAAACTCAATTTTTTCAAAAAGATAGCATCTACCTAAATTTTTTTCAATTTCATAGCATTGGAACAAATGATCCACGGTTACCCACGGTTACTCACATCAAAACTCATACTGGGCAATTACCAAAATGGCGCATAAGCACTGTGCCTTCGTCCAAAGGTATACTCGATGTGACAATTTTCTTTTTTAAAAAAGCTTAACATAACATAGAATTTGAACAAGTCAAAAACAGCGTCATTACTATTGTGAATACTAGCGTATGGCACCGCGTCCCTTGTCCAGAAAGGAAAAAAAAAAAGATTTTCCCCTTTTCTTTTAATAAAAAAGAAACTGACAATTGCAATTTTAAAAACACTGCATCAGTGTTCTTGACGTATGTGATGATAAAAACAATGTTAAATCTAAAACGCATACATATAAATTGAATCTGCAAGTCCTACTGAAGTGATATGCATATATGAAAACCGTTGCAAAGAACGAAAATTGGATTGGGCAAATCAAAAATGATCAAACCCACTGTATTACCGACAATTCAATGATTCCAACATGAATTAAACATGGATGGCTTTAATATCACTTGTTAAAATTTTATAAATTGGGTTTCTCCAATTTAAATTATACTTTAAACTATAACCCTTGTTAATTCATGGTGAGAAATAGAAATGAAAGCATGATGAATCCATAAAATCTTGATCAGCAGGGTAAGGGGATCTTGATCTTCAAATTGTATTGTAAGTTCTCCTAATTATAAATTTATCTCAAACTTTTTTAGGTTCTCTTTGATAATGAAAAAGATAATGAGAGTTGTCTTATAATTGAGGACTATAACCCTTTTTAAATAACTAATAAGTTTAGTTATTTTTTAAGTTTATGTAATTTTTAATTCTGTTACTTATCAAATTAAAAATTACACTTCGGTATCTGTACTTATATATTTCATAACAATGACACTCTTAAGCAAAACAATTATTCTCGATTAAATCACTTTTAATTTTTGTTTATCTAAATGATAACCTAACACATTTTAATATTATATATGAGCGATAAAGAAATCTAACATAACCTAGATAATTACCTAAATTAGGAGTGCAAAATTTGAGTTTTGATACCGTAGAGACCAAAATAAAAATTTGTTGAAACTAAAAATATTATTTAATCTTTTTTTTTTCCTTTTTTCTTCCTGTACGTTTCCATTAAATAATATGCTTCCCAATTTACGTTTATAACATATGATTCATCTAAGCAATTTTTCACCTAAATACCTTGATATCGACGTTTTACTCTTTTTTATTCGGTCCACGTTTTACATTTATAAAAAATAATCTCAGCAGCCTCAATAATTGAGACAATTAAACTCTAATAATTTATTAATGCCTCTCTCTCTCTCTCTCTCTCTCTCTCTCTCTCTCTCTCTCTCTCTCTACATATATATATATATATATATATATATATCGAACAAAACAAAATTTCCAGCCAAAACTGTAAGACACGGTGGTCCATTATTTGAGACAGGAACACTGCAACTAACTATGGCAAGCTCGAGGTTGTTGACATATTTCTTAGTTTTCTATGTTATCGTTTCAGTCCAAATCAATGGCTGCCATAGTAATAGCAACAGAATCGTCTGCTTGCCGGAAAAGCTTTCACCTTTATTCATATTTGGTGACTCACTCTTTGATTCTGGCAACAACAACTACTTCAACGCCACCACCATTCTTCAGGCCAATTATGAACCGTACGGCCAAACATTCTTCAAGTTCCCCACTGGAAGATTCTCCGATGGCCGTGTAATCCCGGATTTCATCGGTATGCGCCATCTCATTTTTTATATCTTATTTTGTTATTAGTATCACCAATATTTGGAAGCTGACTAATTTAGTTTGGATTGAGTTTGTTAAACTTTCAAGCCAACTTTTAAATTCATTTAAATTTGTGAGTTTATGTCTCTAAATCAAATAAACTCGATCAAACTCGTAATCAAACTCACTCAAATACACGGACTTGACCAAGTCGGATCAGCAATGATCCAATTTTTGTTTTGTTTTTCTAGTACATAGTCCAAAAAAACTAGATCACTCATCCAAAACCCAAAATTGTATTGTATGAACACATTATGACTTCAATTGATATTTTGCTTTATTTTGTCAATTTATATTTAGTATAAAGAGTTAATTAAACCTAAAAAAATCACAATAATTAAAATTAAGTAATTTTATATTAATTATAAACTAAGATATTGTTTGTGTTAGAATATATATAATTCTAATAGCTTATTGAATGAGAAAGGGATATATATGTAAACTCTTGCAATTTTACGTTCTGAGTTTATCTTTTTCATCGAATTTATGTAAACTCTTGAATTTGAAAACTTTGAGGCAGGTCACAAATGTGTGTAATTTTCATTATTAATTTTCTCTATTTATAAAATTTGAACTCAAAATTTTGTTCTATGGAAATAAGTGTCAAACCAGTTTGACAAAAATACATTCTTTTTGTTTTTGTTTCGATTGGATACTTCTTTTTGTACCACTTACCCTTTTACAATTTGATTAGAATGTATTAGAACAAACTACTAGTTTAGTCATTGAAAGATTATAATTTTTTTAATTTAATTTTCGTAAGATCAAGTATCTTTATTTAGTCTCTAAAAATTTTTTTTTCAACTTGGTTCCTCTTTTTTTCAAAGTGATTTTTACTAACAAAAAAATTTAAGATTTAGTAATGGTAGGTTTTGTAATTTAACAATAAAAAGAACTAAATTAAGACAAATATAACTTTTTAAGTATTGAATTGACACACTTGATCTTTTATGAACTAAATTGAAAAGGACTAAATAAACAATTTACTCAATATGTTTGGACTTTGTGTGAAACTAAATTTATTTGGTGTATATTGTATATAGCTAAATATGCGGACTTGCCATTGTTGCCACCATATTTGTATCCCGGAATATACATTGATCACTACATCTATGGGGTAAATTTTGCATCAGCAGGAGCTGGGGCTCTCGTGGAAACTCGTCAAGAAACAGTAAGTTCACTAATTTCTAATAATGATATCCGTTAGAGATTTTTTTATGTATATAAAACATTATCCATACTTCATAAACAAGTTTATATGTTTGATTTCATATTTGTGTTAAACATGTATATCAAATACAAGATATATACTTCAAATAATAGCTAAACTTTACATATTTGTGGGGCTACGTTGTGTGTGTCAGTATTCGTTCTCCTTAGAATTTCTTGAAGGATCTTGAATTAATATTTGAATTAAGTAATTTTGTTTTTGGCTGTTACAATAAGGATATAATCCTGCTAAGTTTGAAACTAAATTAATAAAGTGTAAGTTATTAATTTAGTCTATAAAAAATTACATGTTGTCTCATTTTTAATTATTGAAAAATTAAACGTTTTGATTTATTCTTGGAATATTATTTTAATTTTATCCTTTTTGTTATTAAATTGCTAAATTCATTGTTGTTAAATCCTAAATTTACTTTTGCTAAAGTTGCCTAAGTGCTAGATAAAGGAATAAAATGGAGATAAACATAATTTTTCAGGAATTGAATCGACATTTACTTTTTTTTTATAGGGATTAAATTGAAATAATTATAATATTTTTAAGAATTACTTGGGAAATTTTTTTTTTCCAATGAGTGATGGAGAGTGTAGATAAAATTGGGACCATTTGGTGTTTAGACTTTTTGACAAATAATTACATATGCACTCTTTCTGAATTACATTTGGATTGCACATCCCTTTCATGATGCATTTGCTTTGCATTTATAGAAGAATACATAATAACAAAAAAATAAAATGACGTGAACAAGGGGAATCTCCCTTAATCAAGAAAAACTCAATGAGTAAAAAAAAATCCTAATAATTAAAGAAATTGAACTTTTAAAATTAAAAAATAAAAATATATTATTATTAATGAGTCAGTCGATACCCATACTTAATGAAAAAAAAATAATGTAAAAGAGCTTTATATTTTTATAATTTAATTCAAATTAAAAATCAAAAAATCTGCTGAAGATTTTTATAGGTCCAAAGCTAAGAATGGAGAGCGCACTACCTGACTTGTCAGAGATACATATGTAACGTTGTATTATACTAATAGTGTTGTCAAATGAGCCGATTCAATCCACATCAATCCAAGCTTTGCAGTGTTAATAATGAATATGTGTTATGTTGCACTAGATCTTATATAATTTATAGATAAAAAAATATGATCTATCTCAAATTTTAAAAAATTAAATTAAACTTTTAAAAATATATATTACACCTTTAGATAGGTCATTTTTTAAAATGTAATTTTAAAATTATTTTGAATGACAAAAATTAGGTATTAGAAATAAACTGCAAAAAATAGAATTAAACTTCTAAAAAAATAGATTAAAACTTAAAATATAAAAAATTAAAAATAAAAATAAAAATCCAACAAGGGCCAACTCACCCAACTCACCTAAGTTCAAAGGTTTTGATTAATTGAGCTAAAAGTCTTTCTTCAAAATGAACTATTAAATTATTGGTCTATCTCATTTCATTTATAGGATTGGAATGGATTAGCCAATTGAGCCAAATTCATTTTAACAACTCTAACACAGTATTGGTAATAGACCTTAAATAACAAATCAAAAAAAAAAAAAGCCACTACTTAATTAAAAAGGCTTTATTATTCTTCAATAGGAAGTAGAATATATTTAGAAGAGTTTATTTTGAACTTATCTGATTTATTTTATGTCATAAGCGCTTATGTATATGTTTGGAAGAACTTATAGAAATAATTTATGGTAAGTCCATAAGTTATTTTCAGCTTATTTTTATAAACTATGAGGATAGCTTATGAAAATAAAGTGAAAACAGTTTATATGAAGTTTGTCCTTGAATAAACTCTTCAATTATAACAATAACTTATAAATAAATGCTTATATGATAAGCG
The DNA here is from genome assembly GCA_037074585.1 of Biancaea sappan. Classification (NCBI taxonomy): domain Eukaryota; kingdom Viridiplantae; phylum Streptophyta; class Magnoliopsida; order Fabales; family Fabaceae; genus Biancaea; species Biancaea sappan. The sequence goes on from CM073499.1 coordinate 40,905,418, forward strand.
TTTATTCTATAAGCATTTAAATAAATTTTTTTTATTCAAACAGGATCTTAATCTACCTGAATTGATGGCATGCAGTTTTTATTTTAATTATGATATCTTAAAACTCTGTCCAAGTTAAACCTTCTTTAATTTGAGACTTTTAAGAGCACATCTCACATGCAATTAAGTTTGTGTTATTCTGTTTTTAGGTGATAAACTTGAAATCCCAAGCAAGTAATTTCAGAAAAGTGAGCAATCTATTGAGGCAGAAACTGGGAGAAGCAGAAGCCAAGGCGCTGATTTCAAGAGCCGTGTTCCTATTTAGCGTTGGAGGAAATGACTATGCTACCCCTTTCTTGGTCTCAAACTCCACTGTAGTTCTTCCATACCCTACTCCTCAAGAATTTGTGGATATTGTTATCGGAAACATAACCACTGTCATCAAAGTATGCCAAAGATTTCAACTTTTATTTTTGCCTAGAAAATATGCCTAATCACAGGAAATATTTAGAGTAAATTACGATTTAATCATTATAATTTTTTCATTTAATTCTTAAAAAATTAAGTGTCTTAATTTAATTTTTAAAATAATGTATTGGTCTCAATTTTGTTATTTTTATTTTTAAACCATAAACTCTGCTGTTGCTAAATCTCAAAAGTTTTGTTATTAAAAGTTACTTCAACTAATAGAGGGATTAAATTGAAATAAGTACAATTTTTTAAGGATTAAAGTGAAATATCTAAAATCTTATGGGACCAAATAAGTAATTTAATAAATTATTATATATACTCTAATAATGAATTTGATAGTGATTCTCACTTAAAATTTATGCTTCAACTTAACCATGATCTAGAATTAAATTAAGTAGATTTATAAAAAAAAATCATAATAGACCATGTTTTATGTGACAAAAATACCAATAGAAGAATTACTGTATTTTTCAATAAAGTAAGTTATTAATTTGATTTCTAAATAAATTACACTTGTCTCATTTAAGCCTTTAAAAGATTATATTTGTTTCAATTTAATCTTTTTTTTTTGTCAAAATGACTTTTAGCAACAAAAAATTTAAGATTTAGCAACAGTAAAACAATTTGTAATATTTTAACTACGAAATAGACTAAATTGATACAAATAATATTTTATGAACTAAATTAAGGTAATTAGAAATTTTTTTTAATATTCCAGGTACCAAATTAATAATTTACTATTTTACAATATAATATTTCATGAGAACTAAAAACGAAATGCTCTCCAATTCATCTTGTAAGTTGTTAATTAAATTACAGTTGAAATTATAAATTGCAGGAAGTTTATGAAGAAGGAGGAAGAAAATTTGGGTTTGTGAATGTGGGTCCTTTTAACTGTTTTCCAGTGCTGAGGAGAAATGGAAGCAGCATAAGTTCATGCCTGAGAGAAGAAGCTTCTGCACTCGCAGCACTACACAACAGTGTTTTTCCCAAAACGCTTCAAAAGTTGCAGAAACAGCTCAAGGGATTCACATACTCAATCTTTGACTTCTACACTGCACTTGTTCAAGTAATGAAATACCCTTCAAAATATGGTACGTTTGTCCTAAAACCATCACACACTTTTGTTTTTGGAATCCTCCTATGCTAGTTAGGAGCTCCTATTAATAGTCAATTCTTCTATGTAGAGAGATTCAATGCTTGCCAAATATTTTGAGGAATGAAGTACTGATTTTGTTTGCAGTTGTCTTAATTTGATTCTTGAAAATCAAGTGTTTTAATTTAATTTATGGAAGACTATATTGTTCTAATTTGCTTATTTTTATTGCTAAATCACAAAATCGTCTGTTGCTAAATCTTAAATTTATTTTTTATTGTTAAAAGTCACTTTGATAAATAAATGGATCAAATTAAAACAAATATATTCTTTTAATGACTAAATTAAATTCATTGTAATTTTTTAAGGACTAAATTAATAATTTATTCTATTTTGATCGAGCCTCTCTTTACGATAGTATTTTAGTAGACCAGACACCATAATAATAAGATTTTTTTCTTGTTTGGCGTGGGAATAAGATTTTAACAATAACAATTTTAAAAAAACAAGTTAAAAAAATAAAACCTATCATCCAAAGTGTGGCGGTAAAGTCACTTTTGTTGACCAAAAGGATAAGAAGCAATTTTGCTTCTATATGAAGTCTTTGAATGGTCAAAGATGGTGGAGAATTTGAATTTGCTTCCATAGTCAAAGATAGTAAATAATTTGAATTTTGCTTCTTTGAATAGTCAAAGATTGTGAAGAATTTGAATTTTATTTCACCGCCTCCCTCTTCCATATATACATGTCTCTTGGATTCATAATGGATCCATCCCAATCCTTGAAGGCAAAAATCCTACTTTGGGTAAAAAAGAGAGAGAGTTTTTTAGAGAGAGAAAAAATGTGACTTCTCCTAAATTTTTTTTCCTTTTTGTTAGAGAAAGTGTGTTTTCTCTTATTATAAGATAGATTATTGTCAATTGTTCTATCCTTATTTTAGAAAGAAATTGTTGTAGTCCTTTTGTATTAGTGAAATCCTTCTATAATTTGCTCAAGGTTTTTCTCCTAATTTATTTAGGAGTTTTACACATAAAATTTTGGTTTTCATTATTTTTCTCACTTCTACTTTAGTTGTAATTGTGTGCCCCGTTCCACAATATTCTAATACAAAGTTGTTGATCTTGGGAGATCAATGACTCGGGGTGTTGAGTGACTTAAATGTGATGACCTGGTTTATTTGGGAGCATGACCCGAATTTTTTTAAAAAAAAATAGTGGAGCGATCCATTTTGTGTTATGTTTTTAATTGGACAATTATGTATTTTATGTTTATGCTTCTGAATTGGTTTTATATATTGTATTGTTCTCTCATATTTTGTCAGAAGTAATATAGATTATCTCTTTGACCATACATGTAGGTCACACTGATCAAACAATGTAATTTTTTACATTATTTATCTTCTCCGATTTATGTAAATTTCCGTAATACAGGAAGAAGAAACATGACCTCTTGTGTTCTTACATGAAGAGGAATGAAATCCTGCTCCAACGCCATAAGGGTTGATTCTTAAGTGTGGGACATGAAAATGAATCTCAGTGGTGCCATTTTTTAGCCAAAAATAAAAAGAGGAAGCAAAAATATAGGTTCCTCGATTGGATTCTAGCCATTTTTTAAAACCAAACGGAACAATGTATTATAATGAATTAATGATTGGTTTTGTAATTTTATTTTGGAAGGTTTCAAAGTGGGAGACGTGGCATGCTGTGGAGGAGGAGCATACAGAGGAGATTATAGCTGTGGAGGAAAAAGAGGGATTGAAGAATATGAGTTATGTGAGAACGTTACTGAATTTGTGTTCTTCGATTCTATTCATCCTACGGACAAGGCTGATCAACATTTTGCCACTCTAATGTGGAGTGGAAATAAAGATATTGTTCAGCCTTATAATATGAGACAACTGTTTGAATCTGGATTCATTTACGCAGGACTCCAAGATTAATTAGTTTCCAAGATTTTTTTACTTAATATATGATGTTATTACTATACTAAATAAATGATGTTATTACTTGAATATTGCTTCTTCGAATCACCTTTATTGGATCTTTGTGTTTCATCGAAAAATTTGAAAATTTTAAAGGTCAAACTTTAGAATGTATAACTTGTAAGAGTTTATATATACTTACCTCTTTTAATTAGGTTACTGTATATTCTAATACTAAGTCATATATTTAACGTAACATAAGATTCACTACAAAAGTTTTAATTCAAAGTTATAAAAATATTAAATTATATAAATTTAAGTACCAATTAAAGTGATTATAAGATGCTCATACAACACAAGGCATAAAAGTAAAGTATCAAATAATGTCTTAACATATCAAATGCAGCAAACTTAAATAAAATTTTCAAGTATACTTCAAGAATGAAGATCAACTAAGTTCTTTTGTGTTTTGGATATGGGCAACTTTTTTATTTTTGGTTGAGTACTAGAAAAACCAAAAAGACAAACTTGGACTGCTACTGATCCAACTTAGTCGACTCGACCAATTTGAATGAGATTAATCGAGTTTGACCGAGTTTCGATTTTAGGACTAAGTTTAATCGATTTGGAGATGTAAATTCGAAAATTAAACTCAGACAAGTTTAAAAGTTAACTTGATTCCTAAGATATTATAGTTATTTTAATTTAGTCCCTAAAAAATCAAGTGTCTTGTTTTTTTTTTTTTTTCAGATTTGATCATGTGTCTTAATTTAGTTTTGAAAGATTGTGTTGTCTTAATTTTGTTCTATGTTTATTAAAATGACAATGGCAACAGAAAATTTAGAATTTAGCAATAGTATATTTTGAGATTTAACAATAAAAAGAATTAAATTGATATAAATGTAACTTTCATAAACTAAATTAAAACACTTAATATTTAAACAGCTAAATTAAAATAGCTTAAACTGACTAAATTAGTAATAAACGTAGTTCAAAAATATAGTCAGGCGCAACACTTTTGATGATTAATTGAATGAACAAGTGAGAACCAAAATTAGATTTTATATACTTATTTATTTTTAACTATAAAGGTGGAAAGATTTTGCATATGAAAAATTAGTATTATAAACATGTGGAGGAAGAATAAGCTAATAATAATGAAAGGCCTACTAGTTAAGGAAGCACTATTCGATTTGGACGTGGTCCATCAAATTCAACACCATCATCATTTAATTGACAATTATTCACGGTGTCGTTAATATTAGTGAAGATAAAGTTGAGTCCGACTGGTGCACTGGTCACCATATTGATAAGCCAAATTCACAATTAGAACTACCAAGGTGGGCTAGAGAAAAGTAGGCTAGATCAGGTCGATCTACGTTTCAAATAGGCTAGGATTTTGATGGCACAGTCCTCATTTTGCGAGCTAATCGAGCGAGCCCGCAACCTTTTTTCTTTTTTTTTTTGCATAGAGTGATTTTTTTCTTGACTTTTCTAGCTAAAAGAAGACGCAAAACCTGTGTCTCTCTTCCCCCTCTCCCCCCCCCCCCCCCCTCTCCGCCCCGCCTTAAAAAAGAAAAAAAGAAGCTTCCCTCTCTTATTCTCTTTACTAATAATTGAAGCACTATAGCTTTGTGTGTCCCCATCCTCAGTCATTCCCTCAAGTCTCCCCTATTATTCAAGTACTCAACCCCACCACCATCTCCACTTTTCTCTTTCTTCCTCTTTTTTTTTCTCTACAAATTCCTCTGATCCACTGAAAGATGGACAGTGAGACCAAGAGAGGAAAAGATTGAGAGCGACTGTTGTGCAAGATTGCGAGTGTGACGCTAGTGAAGCCTTGGGAATGACAGACGGATGAGGAGGAAGGAGAGGAGCTTCGCTTGTGGCTGCGTGAGGCGGTAGCCAGTAAGGAGGAGCTGTCGAGGACTCGGTCTGGGGGTGCAGGCGTGTGATTGCTGTGCTTGCTTCAATCTTGAATACTGGTGTTGCTGTGCGTGCTTCAGTCTTGATAGCTGCTACTGGAATGAAGGGAGGGTGGAGGCTGAGGTGCTGAGCTGGTGTGTAAATTTACAAAAAAAAAAAATACACGGGTTAGTGGACTGTCCCGCAGGTTAGGCCAAGCAGACTGGGACAAAAAATCTAGTGAAAAACATGCCTATTTTTGCAAAGCCTGACCCACCTTAAAAGTGGGTTAAATGGGCCCAACCCCCCATTTTGACAGCTCTATTCACAACTAAGTTTAGAGAATCAAACTATACTGATTGGTTTGATTAAAAAACTGATAAACTAACCAAAAGGTCTTCGATTCTAATCAACCTCCACAACTGATAAGAGAAAGAACTGATTAAGAATCAGTTCAATCAACTAAGAACCAATAAAACCCATAAAAATTAGCTGGTTGACCCGTTTGACCAGTTCTAGAGGTTTAATTTTTTTTTCAATTTTTTCTTTGTTATTTTTTAAAACTTTGTTTATTATATTATTAGGTAATGAAGAAATTAACATTATAGACTAATTAATCTTAGTGAAGATGTCAATAAATTGACATTTGATAGATTTGGTATGAATAAATATTATTTTAAATTGATAATATTATTTATTAGTTGGTTAATTTTTATTATTGAACGAGATTTTCTGGTAAATGAGATACCTAAAGAATTGGTCATTGATAGAGCTCAATGGCGTCATGTGATCCATATAGCCGACTCCATATAATGGGATAAAGCTTTGTTGTTGTTGTTGTTGTTAATTTTTATTGTGGACCTTTGATTGTAAATATTATGTTGTGTAATTTAATATCAAATTTTACTTTTAATTGAATTTACAAATTTATGATTATGATTTTTATAATTTTGTATATTATTTTTTATTATATATATATATATATTTTTTTTTTTTACAATAGTCGATCACTAACATTTAAACTAACACTCTGCCAATTTAATGACTGGTTTAATTTTCTAAAGCTTGCTCGCAACACAATTGACATTCACAATATATTATATCCTTAATTAAATTTGGTGCTTTTTAATTTCTACTATTTAATCTGGGCTTTAGTTAGGATGACTTTAAATTTTCTTTTTGAACAATATATACAAGGATAAGGTGACTTTTTTTTTAATAGATTTAGAGGTTTGACATATATTTGATTATTAAAATTTTATCTCCAAATATGATTATTAAAGAATTAAGACTATTTATTTTTCAACACAAATAAATACTTAAAAAAATAAATGCACTTAATATATCGAAAATTGAATTAGATTCACACCCAATAAGTGAAATTAAAAGCTCCCTATAAGAGGCTCTATGTAATATTAAGAGACTGTGAGAGGACTTTCATAGATCATGTAACTTATTTCATTTATTGATAGATTCGAATAATTTTACACTTATTCAGTATTTGAGTTTAATGATTCATACTGGGAAATACATTCTTCAAAGTATCTACCGCTGGAAGATTTTTCGAAGGAAGTGTTATCCCCTATTTCATAAGTATGATTATCTCACTTATTTTTCTCTCTTAAATTTAAAGCTTTCTGAGTTTTAATTACTTCATAATTTTGTGTGGTTATATTTTAAAAAAATTAATGTAATTTGACTAAACGCCGACATTAATATATATATATATATATATATTGTATATATGATATATATATATATATATATATATAATGGAAGGGATCTATGAGAATCAAGGTTCAGAAAATCGGACCGGTTACTGAACCGGATGAGGCACCAGTTCAAGGGTCAGTGGTCGGACCGGAATTGAACCACGGTCGAACCGGTGGTAATTAAAATATATTAAAATATATAATTAATATATATATAATCATAAATAATTAAATATCTCATAAATATAAATATGCAAATTCAATTAAAGATTTAATATCTCAATATAAAATAGCATCCATCAAGAAAAAAGTTTACAATATCATCACACACATAGTTAAATTCATTAAACAAAAGTTAACAAACTAACAAAGATGGATCATGGATCAATATAACAATCATTCATATCAAATTCTGGTATGTTAGCATCTCCACCAAGATTGCTACCGTCATCTTCACCAACACTAACACCAGGTCCAATCTCATTAAAAGATTCTAATAATGGCTGATCTGAGATGTTAAATTCTTCATCACCTAATTATATAATAAGGAAAGTTAAAAATAAAATCAACAAACGAAATTAATACTTTAAGACTTTTATAAAATTAAAAATATTTACCCTCATTATGCCCTGAGGATTCACCAACTATAGGCATTGTACTTTGATAAATGTTTTCATTCTGATGATGTGAACCCAACAATTACATTGGATGATCAAGAAGTAGATCCATTGTATATTACAAGTGGGCCAATTACACGAGCTCTGGCTAAAACAATAAAAGAGACATTAAATGGGCTCGTTCAAGAATGGATGAAGCAAATTCCATTTGAATGTATGTTAAATAATGATCAAAATGTGCCCAACATCATTTGGGCCGAAAATGGAGTTGCTAAAGGGATTTTGGGCCAGAACACTACAAATTAAAGAGATTGGTCCAAGAGCTAAACATGGACCAATAGAATTTGGGCTCAATTATATCCATTTGAGTTGAAATTCATGTTTTGTAATTTTCTTTTATTTTTGTACGAATTTTAACTTCTAGATGGTCTTTAGTCAATTATGAATCATGTGCATTAAATGCACAATGTTTCAAAGTCAAGATAGGTGGATATTTATTTTCAAAATGCATTAAAAGCATTGTATCCAAAGTCAAGATAGGTGGGCATTTATTTTCATGTGCATTAAATGTATGTATCTTCAAGTCAAGATAGGTGGGCACCTTTGTCTCTCCATCCTATCTATAAATACCCCCCAAGCTTATTGTAATAATCAGATTTGAGTTTATGAAAATTTGCATTCAAGTATTGTGTGAGAATTTATCTTTCTTTCTTTGCTCTTGTGAAACCTTGCTTTGTCAATCTTCTTTATAAGATTGGTGATTCAAATTCACAAAAGCCCCCAATTTGTGCTTCAACCCAAGTGCGTTGTTGTGTGGATTGGTTCAATTCGTGTTCGTGGTTGAACAAGCGTTCTAAATAGTAGGTCACGTTCTATATAACGTTGGTTGACTATTTGCACTTGTTAGGTCATTGAACCACTCCAATTCCTTCTTCAATTCCGGAGTGTGTTGTTCTTATTTTTCTTTTGTTAAGTCTTGAATTCATTTATCGCCTACGCCGTGAAGATCAGGCAACCCTAAGGATTTTCCTATCATTTGGTATCAGAGCATTTTGGTTGACACGGTAGGCCTTCTTTATTTTCACCTCTTTTTGAGAAAAATATATTATTGTTCCTTTGTTGTTCCTTCCCCTTTCTTCAATTTCCAATTTGCCTAGATATCAATTTTTTTTCTTTCACTGTGCAAGATTTCATTGTCCTTGAGAAGGTCATATATTGTTTTGTTGCTCCTATCTATTCTGCACATCATATTGAAAAAAAAAAACGAAAAAAAAAAATTCGAAAAAAAAATTGTTCAAATAGTGCATCTTCTTGCCCTCAAAGTAATTGATTCCCTTTTCATTTAACAAAAAAGTCTTATCTTGCACTTGTAACAAAATTTCTTTCTATTGAATCCATAAAGCTTTCTTTAACTGTGACCTAGTTCAACTATTCCCATACTTTGACAATCTACTTTCATGTGCTTGGTTGAAGTTGAGAAATTGGCAATTATTGAATCACACAACAAGGACTTAGATTGAATAAGAGCTTTGGGATATTGAGGGATTTAAGAGTTAGTGAGATTATTAAGAGTGGAGTGCAAATACTGAGTTGAGAAGAAGAGTGAAACACTAAGCATTTTGTGAGATCCTATATTTTGTTATTATTATTATTATTATTTATTTTTTTTTTTTACACTAACATGGCAGGGAACCAAGATGAAGAAATTTCTCAAGCACAACTAGCTCCTATCCAAATGCAAGCATTGATGAGTCATCTTGAAAGGATGTTTGACAGAAAGCTAGAAGGAGTTCTTGAGCGTTTAGATAACATGGAGAACCAAACCGCTACACTACCAGCCTCTCCAAACAACCGGAGACGAAATGAGCAGCCTTATAGAGTTGCGGAGAGTCCAGTTGAGGATGATGAATCTAGTGGATATCAACCAAGAAGGAGGAGATTTAATCGAGAAGAACCTAGGAGGCCTAGAGTTAGAAAAGAAGACCTTGGTGGAATCAAAGTAAAAGTCCCTTCCTTTCAAGGCAAAAGTGATCCCGAGGAGTACTTAGAATGGGAAATGCGTGTTGAGCAAATTTTCTCATGCCATAACTACTCCGAAGGTAAAAGGGTGAAACTTGCTGCTATTGAATTTACTGATTATGCTCTTGTTTGGTGGGACCAGATGCAAAAAGAAAGAGCTCGTCATGGAGAGTATCCCATTTCCACTTGGGAAGAAATGAAGACAATTATGAGAAGGAGGTTCATCCCATCATATTACCATAGAGAGCTTCATAACAAGTTGCAACGTCTCATACAAGGAACAAAGGGTGTAGATGAGTATCATAAGGAGATGGAGGTTGCCATGATAAGAGCCAACATTGTGGAGGATAGAGAAGCAACAATGGCTCGCTTCTTACATGGACTCAATCGTGACATAGCTGATATCGTGGAGATGTATCATTATGTAGAGCTTCAAGAGATGGTACATCAAGCCATCAAAGTTGAGCAACAACTCAAGAGGAAGAATACTGCAAGAAAAAGCTACAATTCAAATTCTTTTAACTCCTGGAAGCACAATTCGAAGAAAGACAACCCTTCTACTTCAAATTCCAAGGAAGTTGATTCAAAGAAAATTGAAAAGCTAGCTGTTGCTCCAAAGAAAACTCAAGTTGAGCCTAATTCTTCAAGGAGCCGTGACATAAGGTGTTTTAAGTGCCAAGGAAGAGGTCACATCGCTAGTGAGTGCCCAAACAAACGCACCATGATCGTCAATAACAATGGAGATTGGGAGACTAAAGAAGATATCACAGAGGAGGAAGAAGAATCAAATGATGAGGGAGAAAGTGCAATGGAAGGAGAGCTTCTTGTGACTAGAAGAGCACTTAGCATCCAGGTGATGGAAGAGAATAATCAAAGAGAAAACTTGTTCCACACACGTTGCTTAATTCAGGACAAGGTATGTAGTGTGATCATAGATGGTGGAAGTTGTAGCAATGTGGCAAGTGTTGAGCTTGTTGAAAAATTGAGCTTACCAACAGTCAAGCATAACCGTCCATACAGACTTCAATGGCTCAATGAATGTGGGGAACTGAAGGTGACTAAACAGGTGAAAGTACTCTTTTCTATTGGCAAATATAGAGATGAAGTCTTATGTGATATTGTACCCATGAAAGCATGTCATCTCTTGTTAGGTAGGCCTTGGCAGTATGATAGGCATGTCACTCATGATGGATTCTTAAATCGTTATTCTTTTGTACTTAGAGGGAACCCTATAACCCTCCTCCCTATGTCACCAAAGCAAATCTTAGAAGATCAAATAAAGAGAGAAAAGAAAAAAGAGAGTGTGTTGAAAAAGAAGAAAGATAGAAAAGAAAATCAAAAAGGAAAAAGAGAGAACATGGATGTTGGAGGAAAAGGTTTACTTGTGGCAAAAAATAGTGACCTTAAACAAGCTTTATTTTCTCAACAAAACCTCCTAGTACTTGTTTACAAAGAGGCTATGTTGAATAATAAAGACTTAACCTCTACTTTGCCTAGTGTTGTTTTGTCTCTCTTGCAGGAATATGAGGATATTTTTTCCGATGAAGTTCCACCCGGATTGCCACCAATTAGAGGGATAGAACATCAAATTGATTTCATTCCTGGAGCATCATTGCCTAACCGACCAGCATACCGCACCAATCCTGAAGAGACTAAGGAGATTCAAAAACAAGTCTAAGAATTGTTAGACAAAGGATATGTGAGAGAAAGCCTTAGCCCTTGTGCAGTTCCAGTGTTGCTCGTACCTAAGAAGGATGGCACATGAAGGATGTGTATTGACTGTAGAGCCATTAACAACATAACGGTAAGATATCATCATCCTATTCCTAGGTTAGATGATATGCTTGATGAATTGACTGGTTCTACTATCTTTTCTAAAATTGACTTAAAAAGTGGCTACCATCAAATTAGAATGAAAGAAGGAGATGAATGGAAATCAGTATTCAAGACTAAACATGGACTTTATGAATGGTTGGTTATGCCTTTTGGTTTAACTAATGCACCTAGTACATTCATGAGGTTAATGCATCATGTCTTGAGAGCTTACATTGGGAAATTTGTGGTAGTTTATTTTGATGACATTCTTGTGTATAGCAAAACCTTAGATGAACATGTGGATCACATTAGAAAAGTTCTAGAGGTTCTTAAAAAGGAAAGATTGTTTGGTAATTTGAAGAAATGTGATTTTTGCACAAACAAAATTGTTTTTCTTGGCTATGTTGTTAGTAGTAAAGGTATAGGGGTTGATGAAGAAAAGGTCCAAGCAATTCAAGAATGGCCAACTCCAACCACCGTTGGACAGGTAAGGAGTTTCCATGGACTTGCAAGCTTTTATCGGAGGTTCGTGAAGAACTTTAGCACTCTAGCAGCACCATTAAATGAACTGACCAAGAAGAATGTCCCCTTCAAATGGGAAGATGTTCAAGAGAAAGCCTTCAAAACCCTTAAGGAGAAGCTCACGAATGCACCTTTACTAGCCCTTCCTGATTTTGGTAAGACTTTTGAGATTGAATGTGATGCTAGTGGAATTGGCATAGGCGGTGTACTTATGCAAGAAGGTAAGCCCATTGCATATTTCAGTGAAAAGCTAAGTGGACCAACTCTTAACTATCCTACATATGATAAAGAATTATATGCATTAGTTAGAGTGCTGGAAACTTGGCAACATTATTTGTGGCCTAAAGAATTTGTAATTCATTCTGATCATGAGGCTTTAAAGCATATTAGGAGCCAAAGCAAGTTGAATCGAAGGCATGCCAAATGGATTGAGTTCATTGAATCATTTCCATATGTGATTAAGTACAAGAAAGGTAAAGAAAATATTGTTGCTGATGCTTTATCACGGAGGTATGTTCTTCTTTCCATGTGAGATGCTAAAATTCTGGGTTTTGAATTCATTAAAGAATTGTATGCTAATGATGTTGATTTTGGAGTAGCATTTCATCATTGCAAGCCAAACACTAGTTGGAATAAATTTTTCTTGCATGAAGGATTCTTATTTTATATTGACAAACTTTGCATTCCTAACTGTTCTTTGCGTGTGCTTTTGTTGAAAGAGGCGCATTCTGGTGGCCTTATGGGTCATTTTGGCATTTCCAAGACCTTTAGTGTTTTGAATGTACACTTTTATTGGCCTAGAATGCGTAGAGATGTTGAGAAATTTGTGGGAAGATGCATTGTATGTCATAAGGCAAAATCTAAATTAAATCCCCATGGATTGTATACTCCCCTCCCGATTCCTAATGTACCTTGGGAAGATATTTCAATGGATTTTATTGTGGGATTACCTAGATCTAAGATGGGGAGAGATTCAATCTTTGTTATTGTTGATAGATTTTCTAAAATGGCACATTTCATTCCTTGTCACAAAGTTGATGACGCTTCTAACATTGCTAATTTATTCTTTAGGGAAGTTGTGAGACTACATGGGATGCCAAGAACGATTGTGTCTGATCGGGATACTAAATTTTTAAGCTATTTTTGGAAGACATTGTGGAGCAAGCTTGGAACCAAATTGTTATTTTCTACTACATGTCATCCACAAACTGATGGACAAACCGAGGTTGTGAACAGGACACTTTCCTCATTGTTGAGAACAATCATCAAGAAAAATTTGAAGAGTTGGGAGGAGTGTCTTCCACATGTCGAATTTGCTTACAATAGGGCCATTCATTCCACTACTAAATTTTCGCCATTTGAAATTGTTTATGGATTTAATCCTCTTACACCTATTGACTTGATTCCTTTACCTTTGCAGGAAACAGCCAATATGGATGGTAAAAAGCGTGCTGAATTTGTCAAGCAAATTCATGAGAAGACACGGCACAACATTGAAAGGATGACTCAACAATATGAAAAATGTGCTAATAGACGAAGAAAGCAAGTAATTTTTAAGCCTGGAGATTTGGTTTGGCTACATATAAGAAAAGAGAGGTTTCCAGAAAAACGAAAATCAAAACTTATGCCTAGAGGGGATGGGCCATTTCGAGTCATTGAGAAGATTAATGATAATGCTTACAAACTTGAATTACCAGGTGAATATGGTGTGCATGCTACCTTCAATGTTTCTGATCTCTCTCCTTATTTTGATGCAGATATTGAAGAGTCGAGGACGACTCCTTTTCAAGAAGGGGAGGATGATGTGAACCCAACAATTACATTGAATGATCAAGAAGTAGATCCATTGTATATTACAAGTGGGCCAATTACACGAGCTCTGGCTAAAACAATAAAAGAGACATTAAATGGGCTCGTTCAAGAATGGATGAAGCAAATTCCATTTGAATGTATGTTAAATAATGATCAAAATGTGCTCAACATCATTTGGGCTGAAAATGGAGTTGCTAAAGGGATTTTGGGCCAGAACACTACAAATGAAAGAGATTGGTCCAAGAGCTAAACATGGACCAATAGAATTTGGGCTCAATTATATCCATTTGAGTTGAAATTCATGTTTTGTAATTTTCTTTTATTTTTGTACGAATTTTAACTTCTAGATGGTCTTTAGTCAATTATGAATCATGTGCATTAAATGCACAATGTTTCAAAGTCAAGATAGGTGGATATTTATTTTCAAAATGCATTAAAAGCATTGTATCCAAAGTCAAGATAGGTGGGCATTTATTTTCATGTGCATTAAATGTATGTATCTTCAAGTCAAGATAGGTAGGCACCTTTGTCTCTCCATCCTATCTATAAATACCCCCCAAGCTTATTGTAATAATCAGATTTGAGTTTATGAAAACTTGCATTCAAGTATTGTGTGAGAATTTATCTTTCTTTCTTTGCTCTTGTGAAACCTTGCTTTGTCAATCTTCTTTATAAGATTGGTGATTCAAATTCACAAAAGCCCCCAATTTGTGCTTCAACCCAAGTGCGTTGTTGTGTGGATTGGTTCAATTCGTGTTCGTGGTTGAACAAGCGTTCTAAATAGTAGGTCACGTTCTATATAACGTTGGTTGACTATTTGCACTTGTTAGGTCATTGAACCACTCCAATTCCTTCTTCAATTCCGGAGTGTGTTGTTCTTATTTTTCTTTTGTTAAGTCTTGAATTCATTTATCGCCTACGCCGTGAAGATCAGGCAACCCTAAGGATTTTCCTATCATCTGGAGGCGTTTCTTCTTCAACTATCCAGAATTCAACCTTATCAATAGACTCATAATCAATTGGGTCATAAGTTCTCTTCTTGTAATACATCCTACAATAAGATATTAAAATATCAAAGAAAGGTTCAATGGAATCCAAACCAACAAAAAAAAATATATATCAATGTATTTATATACCTATTTTTCAAGCGCAAGTTGTAAGTGGTATAGACAAGGTCACTTAGTCTTTGATGTTTCAATCTATTTCTCCTCTTTGTATGAATACGTTCAAATAAACTCCAATTTCGCTCACATCCTGAAGAAGATGACGTCTGGCTAAGAAGACGAATTGCCAACCTTTGCAATATTGGAGCACTACCACTATAATAACTCCATCATTCATCTGCATAAAATTTAAAAGGAAAATATTCAAAATCCAGAATTCAAGACTATAATATGTAACTCTATGTGTAAAATAATACTTACCTGGTCGTATTGTCTTCGTCACCTTATAAGCACTTTCTCGACTAAAGCTTCCTTGTCGCTTACGATACATTTGCATCTCCTTTAAAGCTTTAGACAAGTCATTACAAATGCTTTTTACATCAAGCAAATCAAAAAATGATTCCATCACTATGCTCTTTTTAGAATAGTTATTATCAAAGAAGAAAGCAGGATTTAGAAAGTATGCCACTGCATGAAGATCACGCTTCAAGTGTTTGTCCCATCGAGCCTTAATAAGATCCGTATAAGGCTTATACAAGTGCACCTTATGTTTAAACATCTCCTTTATAGCTTTTTTGGTCCTATGCATGCCATCATAAACATAGCCCATAGAAGGCTTCTCATCTGCATCTACAATTCTTAGCAATCGAATTATAGGACCAGTAACTTTCACCAAAATTAAGCAATCATTCCAAAATTTATTATCCAAGACAATAACACTAAAAGCTTTTCTGGCATTGGTCTTTGCTAGCCTATGACTCAAAAAGTGTTTATCTACAGCCAAAGCTTGCAAATGATGCTTGTGATCATAAAGACTTTTTAGAGTGATAAATGTAGTAGCAAATCTAATCACTCCCGGACGAACAATTTCTTTCCAACCTTCTCTTCTTCTAAGCCAAGACAAAAACACCATATGATTGTAAACAAAAATGGTTATTTTTGATGCTTTTGATGCAAGATTTGCCACATGAGGCATGCTAGCAATGTCTTCCAAAAGGAGATTCAAACAATGTGCAGCACAAGGTGACCAAAAAATATGATCATACTTTTGATGAATTAACTTTCCAGCAGTTACATAATTAGATGCATTATCAGTCACTACATGCACAACATTTGCAGGTCCAACCCATTCAATAACCTCGTAAAATAAATCACACAATGTTTTAGCATCTTTCACAAGATCAGAAGCACCAACAGATTTCACAAACACTATACCTGTAGGACAATAAACAAGAAAGTTTATCAAAGTCCTCTGTCTTTGATCACTCCAACCATCAGCCATGACTGTACATCCAAATTTAGCCCAATTGCTTCGATAACCTTCCACAAGTAATTGACACTCCTTCTTACAATCTCCTAATAAATTAACTCTCAATTCATCATATGATGGGACTTTAAAACCAGGCCCTATAGATGCAATTGCATCCACAACAAGTTGAAAGTAAGGAGACTGAACTACATTAAATGGAATACAAGCATCGAAAAACCATCTAGCAATGGCCATCTTAACCTTATGTAGTGCTTCTTTACTAGCCAATACACTTTTTAAGGTTGGTTGGGAACCTGCAGTTGTTCTTGGAGCAAAATAATTTTCAATATTGTCAACAGGTTTTCTCTTTTTGACTTGTGAAATTACTTCAACTTCTTCGACTTCTATTCCACCTTCGCTTCCTCTGTATGCTTCATCAATATCTACATGTTTCTTTTTTTGCTGTATTTGCTGAAGTGACTCGATCATTCTATGGCGAACATCATGAGGCACTTTCTTGCAAGAAAGTATTTGACCCATAGCACCAGCAAGATGTTGTTTCATACTATTTATACCTCCTCCTCTATATACTGATGAACAGTATAGGCAAGTATACACATTAGTCTTTCCCTCTTTCTTAAAGGCAAAATGATCCCCTGCCGGATCAGTTTTCCTACGACTTGGTACACTAGAACCTTCTGTGGATTGCTTGTCTGATGACCCCACATTATTATCGATGTTGGCATCACAATTAGGAACATCCATACTAATAAAAAGTTTGAAACTATGAGTTCTTGAAAAATGAAGATATAAAAAATTCAAGCACAATAAATTATATAGTATATTAACAATAGACTAATCTGAGTTGGAACTTGGAAGTTGGAATGGAACACACAAATTCAAGTTGGAGCACACAACTTCATGGTAGTGGAAAAAGGAATTTTATAAGTGTTTTGATTGATTTCTATATTGCTTTTATCTACCAAATAATCAAAAGTTCTTTGTATGCATTTGAAGCCCCTTGACAACTTTAAATAAATCGAAGCCTTTTGCCTAATTTGAAGCCCCTTGACAACTAATCAAAACTTCATGGTGGTAAAAATCCTTTTGCCTAATTTAAGTGTTTAACAGCTTTTTAAATTTGCAAATTGAAGCCCCTTGACAGTAGTGACTTAGAGCACAACGTGAACAACATACTTAATTAACAATAATCAGTTAATCACTCAGAGCACAACGTGCACAACAACATCATATTCAATTATTCACATCACACCAATAATCTAATTACTTCATCTCTACAATAATTAGCATATTCACACTAACATATCAATCATCACCATACTTAATTAACAACGTAACGCAATATATAAACAAACATTGACAAATAAACTAAAAAAAATTAAAAACCCTAACCTTGTCTGTCGAACAGCAGCCAACAAGTGAAGATGAAGAAGGAAGTATAAAGGCCGCTGGAGCTACTAACAGAGGCCACCGGAGCTACGAACAGAGGCCACCGAAGCTTCGAACAGAGGGGGCCAAAGCTTCGACAGTGAGATTCCAGAGCTTCGAAGTTCGAACGCGAGTAGGCCGAGACGACTTTATGACATTTGGAGGTCGAAATCACTGAAGGCTGAAGCTGAACGCGAGGTCATCGGAGCTACGAAAGAGGCCACCGGAGCTTCGAACAAAGGGGGCTAGAGCTTTGAGAGTGAGAAATCGAGGAGGCCGAGACGAGTTTCTGTCTTTCTGAGGTTTGGAGGCTGAAATCGCGCTGAAGGCTTCGAAGCTGAAGGGGGTGATTAATTTAGATACAAAAATGACATCGTTTTTTAGACCAACAGAGCCCAAAAAAAAAAACAATACTGAACTGGTTAGAACCACGACCCGCCCGGTTTTGACCGGTTATTCCGGTTCGGCTCCGGTTCGTACGGTTCTTAGCTTCCCCGATTTTCTGTGTTGTTCCAGACCGGAACCATGGCCGGTTGACTGGTTTTCCGGTCCGATCCGCCGGTTCGGTCTGGTTTTCAGTTCCTTGGTGAGAATATAGGTTTTTTTTTTGAGGAAAAAGGCCTTTTTATTCAAAACAAAAGAATAACATTCTGAGCAAGTGAAACAATTTCCTCAAGGAAGAGCTCAGTCCACAAAACAGCTTCCGATCTGGAAATAAAACTTAGCCAACCTATGCGCAACACCATTACAGGATCTGGGAGCAAAAGCCAAAGAGAAATCCTCTAGAGAACAAGCCAGATCTGCCACATTTCTCAGTAAACCAAAAAGAGGAGAAGACGAATTTGGGTTCCTGAAATCATCTACGACTTCGAGGCAATTGGTCTCCAAGCAAACACGCCATATACCCCACATCCCAACTCCATAGCCCATCTCAATGCTAAGCATTCGGCCACTGCTGGCTCGTTCAAGGCTTCAACGGTCTTCGCACCCGCCTTTATAAGATTACCGATGCTGTCTCTGCAAACCACGCCAAAGCCCCAAGTATAATCACCAAGTGTTGATTTTCAAGAAATTAACCGGAGGAGGGAACCATTTTTTAGGGGCATTTAACGCCTTCAGATTGGACCGATTGAGTTCCTGATAATCAGTTAACAAAGCCACCGCTCTGCTGCTAGTGATCAAGGGGTCGGGTTCCCATCCTTTAAACAGCCAGTTATTCCTTGACACTCAGATGTGCTCCACATAAGGCAGGCAAGCAGATTTACCACAGTATGATTTTCTTTCCTTGCATTCTCCATCATCCAATCGCTTATTGTTCCTTGAAGCTCCACCTGTGGACCCTTTCCCAAAGGAGAAAGAAACCACACTCTCTTTGACCATGTGCAATTTGCAAAAAGATGAGTAGCGCTTTCTTCCTTTTCACAGCACATGAAACAAATGGGGTCAGAGTTAATACCCCTATATGAGAATATAGTTAGCAAAGACAGAATTTAAAAGTATTGCGCCAAATTAATTAACAAAGATGATTATAATAAATTTATGCCGGAAAAATAGCCTTTTTTTTTCAACAAAAGGAAACAAATCAACAAAGAAGTCAGACAAAACATATAGTTGACGTCTAACAAACATTATAGAAGTGAAATCAACCAACTATACAAGAGAAAATTTAGAAGGGGATCTCCTCGTAAGTTCAAGTGGGTCGTGCCACGGCACCTACTTAGCAAGGGTGTTTGCACAATTGTTCACTTCTCTAAGAATATGTTTGATAGCAACGGAGGATCTCATAGCAAGAATGTGCTTAATGTCATCAATAATAATCCCGAACTCATGGGTGGAAATATCTCCAACTGTGATCAAGCTCATAGCCTCATCCAAGTTAGACTAAAGTGTTAGCATTATTTTTTTATTTCACATATATATATATATAATTTATAAATAACATTTGATGCTGACAATTATCCATGTGGACTGACATATTAAATATTGTATATTGTTTACATATTTTTTGGGACATATATATTCAGTACTATCTTTAATTAGGTTCGTTATATGGTCTTCACCAATTTGGTGTTGAGGGACCTATTTAATATATATTCACTTTGGCAGACTACTATATGTGTCATTTATATTCCATCAGACAAAAGTGAGAAAGAGTCAAACCTACCCATTTTGATTTTGAATTCGAGTTGTGATGGATCAATGTATGTTTTTGTTACTTTATTAATCTGCGACAAACAGTAAGATTATTGCAACAAACAGTAAGATTATAGTTTAAAAATTTTCGCATTTGTATTTATATAATTCTTGACTCTTTGGCTTGAGTTTATATAAAATATTCTTTCATAAAGCTCAAACTTTATGTCACCCAGTTTTGTAGCAATCAATAAACCCTAACGAATAGCCTCAAGCTCAGCTTGCATGTTTGGAGATGTCTGTGACAGGAAAAATCAAGAACCCAAATATCTTTCTCATCATGAACCAAACCACCAGACCGCCCTGAATTCTCAAAGGAACTATTGTTCATATTTACCTTCAAGGTGCCGTGCACGAGTTTGATCCACTGAACCAACCTCTCTTTTGCTATTAAAAAAGGTGAGCAAAGATGTAAACACTTGATCACACATCTCTTTAAGACTAGTAATGACCTACAAACAGAGGAAAAAAACAAATTAGAATTCCCTAAAATTGTGTTATTTTTTGCTGGTTGGCATTAAAATCATGCGTATGGGACATACGATATCCCATCAATTTAAATTAGATTCTTCTCTTTAGATCCCACGTTCAATTCTTGGATGTCAATTTAGTCAATAGTCAAAAGTATGGTTCATGTATGTATGCTGTTTAAAAGGAGAAATAACTTGACACTTTCATGAGTTGGTTTGATTTATAAGAAAGAATCAACAAGATTTAGTTCTTGAAATAACAAGAAGGCAGACCAAAAAAAAAAGAAATAACAACAAGAACTACAATAAATTATTTATTTAATTCTTGAAAAATTATAACTATTTTAATTTAATTCTTAAAAGATAAAGTCATTTAATTTAAATTTTTAAAAAATTATTTGTATCAATTTGAATATTTTTGTTGCTAAAATTTTAAAATATACCGTTGATAAATTTTAAATATGTTATTATTCATCATTTTGATAAATACAAAGATGAAATTAAGATAAATATGATATTTTAAGGATTATTTAGATAGTTGATGTTTCATATATTAAACTAATACAACTGAAATATTTAAGTATTAATTTAATAATTTACTCTATTCACCAAACCGTGACATAATTTAATATTTTTTTTGGAAGTGCACGAAATTAGGAAAGTCAGAAGAACGCTGCTTTTAATAAAAGGCAAAGAAATCTTAACTTCATATAAATTTGTACTCTCGCTTGTAAAATTCATCATCCATCACACAAACCATTAAAATATTCGGATAATAATAACAGACTAACGTGGATTCAAAACTATATTTCACGCATTAAATTTAATAATTACAATATTGTAATCTTTAATAAAGAAATAATATTTTGAACAAAATATTTTATTTTAAAAGTAGTATTAATATTTTATAATTAAATCGTAGTTATAATATGAAGGACCATCTCACTTTCGGAAAATCTGGAAGATCACTTTGAAGCTAAGTCGACACGTTCTTGTAAGTACTTCAATTTGGAATTGAAGACTGCGCCGAAAAATGGAAAGCATACAAATATAATAATTCATCATGAATCTATACATTATAGGGAAAAAGCACAAAATTAAACATGCCTTAATTATTTTACACAGGACTCACCGTCCCACGTATTTCTCAAACATATTTTTCTTTTCTAAGAAAAAGACGAAGAGATTTTCTTTTTGTCAAATGCTATGTTCAGCTCCAATAAGGCCTATATGTTTATAAATCTAGTAGAACTGGCAATCACAAATTCACAATATCAGACAAGTTTGCTTGAAAGAGTTACGTTATTAAGATGGCAAATATAAGGGTCTTCTTCATGTATTTCATGGCTTTCTGTGTCACCTTTTTTATTCAAATCGCTCAGTACCATAGCAAAATCTACCTCGCAGAAAATCATGCAGCCTTGTTTATATTTGGAGACTCACTATTTGAAGTTGGAAACAATAACTACATCGAAACCATCAGTTTTCTTCAGGCAAACTCTGATCCATATGGCCAAACTTTCTTCAACTATCCCACTGGAAGATTTTCTGATGGACGCGTTATCCCAGATTTCATTGGTACATCATCATTCCTTTCTTTTTTTCTTTTTCAATTTGAAGCTTAATTTTTGAGTTTCACCTTGATTCATATATAATGTTGTGAGGCAGTGTATTTTTCTTACTAGTTTAGTTTTGTGTTTGCATGCAGCTGAATTTGCCAAGTTGCCACTATTGCCACCATTTCTGGATCCTGCTTCATGCCATGATGAGTATAGGTATGGAGCAAATTTTGCATCAGCAGGAGCCGGGGCTCTCATCGAAACATATCAAGGAACGGTATGTTGTTAAAAGATTACAGTTATTTTAATTTGATCATTAAAAAGATTAGATGTTTCAAATTAGTTTCTCAAAAATAATATGTCTCAATTTGATTATTTGTGTTCTTAAATCACAAAATTTATTGTAATTGAAACTTATATTTTTCATTGTGAAAAGTTACATAGATAATCAGAGGGGTCATATTGAGACAAATACAATTTTTTAAAGATTAAATTGAGATACTTAATTGTATAAGGACTAAATTGAAATAGTTATAATTTTTTGAGGATTAGGTGAACAATTTACTCTTTTCTGAAGGTTTAATTCGAATGATAGATCCGTACCTACATTTTATTTTTCATGGTATCTAAAAAAAAGTCCAAGGGTTGGACCAACTCAAATCACAACCCTTGGTGAGATGGGCTGGATGAAAATATGGACCAGCCCAAAAGATTTGGGCCTGCCCAATTGAAAACCCATTATGTTCAAAGCCAAGGAGAGCCTGCGTATAACAAAATTTCATTAGGAAATATTCAGCATTGTTTTAATCATATATATATATATATATGGGACTACTTAGTTAATTATTGCAATAAATTTGCAGTGTGTAAGTAGTATGTTTAATTTTCTTAAAAAGGGCTTTGATTTTACAAATATTAACTATTTTGCCCCCTAAACATCATACTCAAACTACCTCATTTTAATATTGCGATCATGAAATGTAATTACATGTTATTTTTTTTAGCTCTTTTTTAGGTAATCGACTTGAAAGCCCAAGCAGATCACTTCAAACAAGTAAGCAAACTATTGAGGAAGAAACTTGGAGATGCAGAAGCAAAGGCATTGCTAGCTAGGGCTGTGTATATTATTAGCGTT
This sequence comes from Biancaea sappan, assembly GCA_037074585.1. Classification (NCBI taxonomy): domain Eukaryota; kingdom Viridiplantae; phylum Streptophyta; class Magnoliopsida; order Fabales; family Fabaceae; genus Biancaea; species Biancaea sappan. Next base: position 40,928,505 of record CM073499.1, read on the forward strand.
GGAGGAAATGACTATTCTGCCCCTTTCTTGACAAATTCCAGTTCAGTGGTTCTTCCATACTCTCAACCACGATTAGTGGATACTGTCATTGGCAACATATCAAGCGTTATACAAGTATGATAAAGATTTTAAATTTTCAACTTATTTGAGTAAATTACTGATTTAGTTCGATTAATAGTGGTCTTAATTTGGTTTGTAAACGATGATATTTCAATTTAATCCTTAAAATATTATATCTATCTTTATTTGGGTTCTTTTGTTGTTAAATTGCAAAACTACTATAATTAAATTTTAAAATTTTCATTTCTAAAAGTTATTTGACAAACAAATAGACTAAATTGAAAGAAAAACATAATTTTTTAGGGACTAGATTGATAAACTTAATCTTCTAAAGACTCATAACTATAATCTTGTAATAACCAAGTCAATAATTTATTCTAAACTTTTTCCTTGAAGAGTTTCTAGAGTATATACTTATAATTTAGTTATTGAAAGATTACAATTGTCTCTGCTTAAAGATTAAGTATCTCAATTTAGTTACTAAAAGATTATGTTTGTCTCAATTTAATTCTTTTGGTTGTTAAATAAAAAATTTACTATTGTTAAATCTTAAATTTTTCATTGTCAAAAGTCACTTTATTATTACTTTAACAAACTTACGAAAAGATTAATCATTTAAAAATTAAATTGAGACGTTTGATTTTTAGAAATTAATCCAAATTTTTGTTCATTCAATTTGAATTTATTGTCTTTTTCCATCTTGCAATTCTAAATATGTTTCATATTAATATTGCAGGAAATTTATGAGGAAGGTGGAAGAAAATTCGGGATATTAAATGTGGGTCCCTTGGGTTGTTTTCCATTCCTAAGGAGATTTAAACAAGGAAGCAGCATAGATGCATGCCAGGAAGAACAACTTTCAAAAATCACAATACTACACAGAGATGCTCTTCAGAAAATGCTTCAGAATCTGCAAAAACAACGAGAGGGATTCAAATACTCACTCTTTGACTTTTACGGTGCAGTTGTTGAAGTTATGAAACGCCCTTCAAATTATGGTATGTCCTAAATAATTTTGATTTTACTAGGCAGTTCTAGTTTTGGAAAAAATAGTAACAACCGGCTAATTATAAACAAATCATTTGAGATTTTGTTAATTATGCAATTTTTTTTTAATGTGATCTACATCTAACATATTTATAAGTCTCTTTCTGATTTGGTTTTTTTTTTTTGGTTTTCTATTTATGGATTGAGTCTATTAAAAATGTCCTAAAAAGTTAAGATATATAACTGAATTATGGAGAATGGAGAAGATGGAAAGCTAGAGTCAACAGTCAAGGTTTGATTTTGATTCTTTCTCAGATCTCTAGATTTAAATTCAAATCTCTCTCTGCCTCTCTTTTGGGTAAATCAAGTTAGAAGAGGATTTTTTGGATGTTTGGTCCAATCTAGACTATTAGATTGTACAACCAATAGTCCAGAAGCATCATCCTCTAATTTGGCCTTTTAATTGTGAAATCTAATAGTTTAAATTGGACCAAATACCCTATTTAGTTTCGGAGTAAAGTAGGGAATCCAAATCCAACCAAGTTCACAAGAAAGAGGCATATATAAATATTTGAAGAGGATCCCCTGCTAACAAATGACCTAGATTGGGATCAAGTACCTTGTTTGACTTTAGGGCCAAATAGAGGATCCAAATCCATAAATATATTTAAATGCGCTTTTTAATGAAACATGCATCTAAAATAGTGTCTAATGCATACATGCATGCACACATATAAGTTGATTAAAGCAATTGGACATTTGTTTACCTCAAACAAGAATTTGAATTTGAATATTGTGAATGAAGAATATCAGTGTTGAAAGAATTTTAAGCTTTTATCGTTCAACTTGCTTCGAACCACATTAGTTAAAATTCAATAAATTTTTAAATTTTAGTAATTGTGAGGTAATTAATGTCGGTTTGTAATTTTTGTTGGATAAAGGTTTCAAAGTAGGAGACGTGGCATGCTGTGGAGGAGGAGCATACAGAGGAGATTACAGCTGTGGAGGGAAAAGAGGGATTGAAGAATATGAGTTATGTGAGAACGTTACTGAATTTGTGTTCTTCGATTCTATTCATCCTACGGACAGTGCTGCTCACCATTTCGCAAGCCTAATGTGGACTGGAAATCAAGATATCGTTCAGCCTTATAGTCTGAAACAACTGTTTAAATTTGAAAGTTTGAAGGCTAGTTTGTTATATTTTAGCTCCTTGGAAGAAGCACACGCATGTATAATAAAATATTAGTTTTGAATCTGTTTTCTTGTATAAATAAATAATATTTATTGCTTGTATTCATCTTTTTGTATATTATTGAAGAGTATATTATACTAATTTTTTAAATAATTTGATTAAATTATGTTTATAGTAAGCTATTAATTCGACAATGATTATAGTTGTTCTATAAAATTTTTGAAAGATCAAATTTTTTAATTTAATTTTTAAAAAATTGTGTTTATTTTACTTTAGTCTTATTATTAGTCAAAGTGATTTTTTTATAATGAAAAATTTGAGATTTAAAATGGTAGATTTTGCAAATAAATGAAATTGAGACAAAGACAATATTTTAGAGACTAAAATTAAAATATTTTGTTAGTCAAATAATACACTCAGACAGGAAAATTGAATTGGGTATTTGGAGATTCTTGAAACTTTTTCAAACTTCGAAAAATATTGTATGAAGAAATATTTCAGGTTATTGAAGGTGTTGAAATAATTTGAAGATCTTGCAGGGAAATCAACGTCCACAAGTGTACTGCCTTAAAATTGTTTTCGAAACTTTAAACCAACGAAGTGTATTCCCAGCAGCATCTTGGTTTTTTTGTTTTTTAATCAAACTAGTGTTATAGCAAAAGAGTAAGGGAAGAAAAAAAAAACTACTAATTTGAAACTACTTTAATCAACTTAGTAGCGCTTGCAAACAAATGCCACTAAATATAAATATTGTAACATTTTATCAAAACGCCACTATATATCTAAAGACATTTAGAGGACAAACGCTATTATTTATCCCAAATGCTACTACATAGTAGCATTTTGACACACCACTATGTAGTGGTGTTTAACATACAAATGTCACGATATAGTATCGTGGTATTTTACCAAAAGAAACTACTAAGCTATAAATATTATTCTCAAATTTTTTTTACTCTTTTGCTCCTTCATCAATGATTCTATCTTTTTTCTGTTTTGCTGTTGGCATGCCCCCAAGTTAGGTTAAGTGACCGACACGGTATGGGATTTGCCCCACAACTGTAAGCTTCTTAAAACATAACAAGATATACAATGCAATCAATTTAATAACCAACAAATATATTTTACGCATATATTTTTCCACATTAAACAACATCCAACCCATCAATATTGCAATATCACAAAAAAAAAAAGCTTATGTTTCTAATCTTTCCTTCTCCTTCCACAAAATAAGGCTAAGGAAAGGATTAAAACATAGTCCATCAATGAGCATTAAATACAAAAGAACGTCCATCACAAAAGAATGCTCGCACAAGACCTAGGAGTCCTAACAACTATAGAGCGAACCATCCATTTCCTAAAATTTCAAAATAATCACCAACTAATTGGCAATAATGTGGTGATGTGAAACTCCGCTATTCCTCTTGCAAAGACTCGCCTGTAATAACAGAATCTGCAACAGACACACGTAAAGAGGGTGAGTATATTTACTCAGTGAGAAAACATCATAAAGAAAACTTATCATGTGCCTATACAGGGGAGAGGGCATACATAAATATGCTCCGTCCCAAATCCAACTCAAACACTATTAGATTAAACCACAATCGAATGCATATAAGGGTAAAACCAAAGTTTATACTCAACACATATAAACATAAACTATTCAATCAATTCAACAGGAAATTTTATTCATGATAGGGAAGCCATCGAGGCTAATTCACAATAAAGAGGCCACTTAGGCCAATTCACAACAAGGAGGCCATGAGGCCAATTCACAATTCATCGATAGAAAGTGTCACCATCTCAAAACACCTACTATTGGACATAATTTGTTTGTCATTATCTATCTTTCACTTAGACGGCATCCTTGAGGGGAAAAATGATTATCTATCCATAACATTCATAAGTCCACCGTTCTAAGACTTCCTCCTTTGTCCTTCCATTCCCAAGCAAGAGAGGTGGAAGTAAATCCTTCACATTACTTCCATTTAGAATAATTTGGATACATAACAATTAGTAATCCATTTCTCTTGCCAAAGCCTTAGGAAAAGAAAATATGTATGGATCCACCACAATTAATGCATGCATACCTGAGATTCGAACCTGGATTCCTTGTTTGCAACCATGTGTGTATTGTCATTACGCCACCACTTTATTTGTGTTATGTAAGGGCAAAATATTATATATATATATATATATATATGTAAAATCTGTTAAAATTATTTTAAGCGAAAAATATCATAACACTAAAATGAAACAATATCTAACTTAATAAAAAGAAAATATATTATTATTAGTAGATTAATAGATAAAAAATAATTATATATAAATAAAAAATTGACTTTTGGTGGCAACTATGAGAGTCGCCACTAAAAGTCCCACTTTCAGTGGCAACTCTCAAAAGTTACTACCAAAAATCAATTTATATTTAAATAAAAATAAAAATTCAGACTTTTGGTGGCGACTCTTAGAGTTGCCATCAAAAGTCACCTTTAGTGGCAACTATAGTTGCCACCAAAAGTATTTTAGAAAAATGTTTAAAACGATTTTTGATTAAAATGTTTTGGTGGTGACTTTTAAAAGTTGCCACCAAAAGTTAATTTATTTTTAATTAAAAATAAAAAATTCAGACTTTTGGTGGCTACTCTTAGAGTTGCCACCAAAAGTCACCTTTAGTGGCAACTATAGTTGCCACCGAAAGTATTTTAAAAAAATGTTTAAAACGATTTTTGATTATCTTTGGTGGCAACTTTTGGTTGCCACCAATGGTATTTTGGTGGCAACTTTTAAAAGTTGCCACCAAAAGTTAATTTATTTTTAAATAAAAATAAAAAAATTTTGACTTTTAGTGACAACTCTCAGAGTTGCCACCAAAGTCACCTTCAGTGGCAACTATAGTTGCCACCGAAAGTAATTTTAAAAAAATACCTACAATTGATTTTTGGTCACTTTTGGTGGCAACAAAAGTTGCCACCAATAGGCTTTTGGTGGCGACTTTTAGTCACCACCAATGTTATTTTGGTGGCAACTATCATAGTCGCCACCAAAAGTCTAAAATTTTTTAAATTTTATTTTGAAAAATTAAACTTTTGGTGGCGACTTTTAAAAGTCACCACCAAAAGTTGGACTTTTGGTGGTGACTCTTTAGTTGCCACCAAAAGTCAGACTTTTAGTGGCGAATGTTTTAGTTGCCACTAAAGGTCAACTTTTGGTGGCAACTTTTTTAGTTGCCACCAAAAGCTATTTTTTTTGTAGTGTAATCTCCTCTTAGATTAGAAGTTTCATATATTTCCCTCCTTGTCCCTTCTATACCAATTTTCACACTTAGCATAAATTTTCTAGTCCACACCTTAACATAAAATTTCTCACAAATGAACATATATTTTCACAATTCACATAATTATCAAAATACCCAAGAAAATACAATTACCAAACAACATACTTATGAAAAAAAAAAGAAAAAAATCAAAGAGGGAAATAAATAAATAATGAAATTTGCGGGTATTATAGTTGCCATCCACTCCCTTGGTTTATAGGCATCATTCTCTCATCAGTGAGTTTTCTTTCCTCACTGGTCACCATAAGCTTCATGCTTGGTACCGGCCATAAGCTTCATGCTTCATGTGTTGTTTTAATTCTTTCTCCTATATATATTAGAACTTCGAAATCATGACTAGATGTTATTTAATGCTGTGTTGCAATACTTCAAGGTCTTGGTATTGGTATGTACTTCGATCCCTTAGCTTATGCTTTTCATTATTTGGGCAATTAAGTGTGCCTCAATTACAAAATCATATAAATTGAATTGATTGCAACACTTTTAGTCCAAAAGCTTGGATGCACATGATATATCTAACTATATAGCATACTTTTGTTGAAGAAATGAGGAAAAAAATCAATTAAAGAGTAAATTTAGTTAGGTTAAATTATACAATATAATAATGTTGTCTTTGAAATGCCACTATCTAGTGGTGTTTGTTTCCAAAACGATATAATGGTGTTTGAGTTCCAAACAACACTATATAGTGGTGTTTGAGGACAAATGCCACTACAATTAGTCTCTACAACCTCTTCACCAAAGAGGATAAGCCCCAATGACTTTTACACCTACAACCCTAGGATTTTTACAAGATTCTTAGAAACTTACACAACTAGCTCTCTTATAGGGCAAAATCAACAAGATATTTTGTAGCTCACTAAGAGCAAAAATATTATAGTGAAAGTTGTCTCTGTCTAAAACTTAGAGTACTAGATGCTTCCAAGATGTTTAATATTTTTTTCAAGCAATAATTAATCAATATTGTTGAGGAAGGTTAAAGAAGCTTTAAATAGCCAAAATTCAAGCAACTACTTGTTTGAGGTTCATTTTCTCACTTGATTCACAATAGCTATATTCATTTAATGAGCCACAAAATTTTGTCCCTATTTAAATGCTTGGTTTCCTCTTTCTTTTGCAGATCATAGGTTAGTACATGAAGTTGTCATTTGACAGGGCCTTTGACTTGAGAAGGCCAAAGGCATTTTCTTTTGTCCATTGGTTTAAGCTTTAATCCTTTTGTTCCCTCACTTTTTAGAATTTGTATTTCATTTTTCAGAAACAATTTGCAAAGGTGGCTGATATGTATACTTTTATACTTAAAAAGATGTATTGTACGTCCCCATCTCTCTTGTGAAACCACATGAATATTCTTTGCTTTGAATCTGACAACCGGAAACAAATACGATAAATACGCAGTATTAATTGAAATAGGAGTAATGAAGGACAAAGATGTTCCATCTCATAAAATTTTGACAGCTGTCATATATAGGATGTGGAAAAATAATAATGAATATTGCAATGAGCCAGTTATAGAGTTTGTGTTTGACCGAAACTTTGACAATAGAGACTGAATGTATATTTTTTATTCTTAGTAAATGTTGAAAGGGTTACAATACTAGAAAAGCAAATCAATACAAGTTAATAATCATGAACTCTTGACATATATACAAGAAAACAAATTATTTAGGAGTTGCATCACATATGATACAAGTATTTAAGAACACGATGTCGTTTTTAGTGTATTGTTTATACTTTATAATTAAGCTGTAGACATGGAATGCTGAAAGGGTATAATAATAATACTAATGATCACACGATGATAATAATAATAATAATAATAGGATGGATGTGAGATCATATTAGATCACATTTCAATCAGTGTAACCATGTGGTCATAATAGCATATATATTAGACTAATCTGATACCAAAATTTGACGTTTGAAAAAAGGGGCAATATATATTTGAAGTTTCAAAAAGGGGGTACTAACATTATGGCGGCTTTGAAAAATTACATGTTTTATGTATATATTTACTTCAATTTGATAAAATCATATATATCTACCAGTCCAGATCTTGAAGATGTAATGAATGCTAGCTATTGTTCTTATTGCTAACATATGCAATTAGCTAAGCTAAAAACTTGTCAAAGGAATTTTTTTATTAAAAAATGTAAAATGTCCATGAAAACGTTGAGTCAATTGCAAATAATTTATCTAAAAAACATTTGTTATATCTAGCCAATACAGACTACTAGATCTTTCTTAATATAATTTATTTGGAGCCTTTTGGCCATTATCAAAAAAAATTGCAAATAATTTATCAAACTTTAAAAATAGTAGAAAAAATTCCTTCCAATGATAAACTCTAAGGTCATAAAAATTGATTTAAAATTTTATATCAATTTTTATTCTTTTTATATAGATGTGGTGTGAAATTGTGAATTTTTTTTAAAAATATTTTAGTGAACGTGCTAATATTGTGAATTAATGATAACGTATCATATCATTGTTATGTAAAACTCTTTTAATATTAATTTTTTTAATTCACAAGACACAAATAAAGAGGAACAAGTGAGATGTGATCACATTTGAATTAACATCATTGTGTAAAAAATAGATGGAATAATTTATTGCCTAGGATCAATTGTTTGGTTTTGAAAATTCCAAAAAGAAAATTGCAAGTAATTCAAAATTCAAGAGGAGCTTTTGCATTTTAATTCCTCTTCAATTAATTTAATTCAATTATCACACCTCACTCATGCTTATATATAATAGCTCGGAACTAGCTGGCTAATTAATGCTAAGGATAATTAAAACAAGTGAACAATGGCAAGTTTAAAGTTTTGCACGTATTCCTGGATTTTCTGTCTGCTATTTTCTCTTAAAATCACTCATTCCTATAGCAGTGTTTGCCCGCCAGAAAATCATGTAGCCTTATTCATATTCGGAGATTCATTGTTTGATGCTGGAAATAACAACTAAATCAACACCACCACCACTGTTCAGTCAAACTACCCTCCTTATGGTGAATCTTTCTTCAACTATCCCACTGGAAGATTTTCTAATGGACGCCTAATCCCAGATTTCATTGGTATATATTATATGTGTGTGTGCGTGAGATATGATTTCAGTGTTTGAAGCGTTACTCTATATATATATATATATATGGTGCAAATTAAGTTGACTTTTACTTATTAATCTGAATTGTTGCAGCTGAGTATGCTAAATTGCCACTAGTACCACCATACTTGTATCCTGGATTCCTTCATCAGTATGTCTATGGTGCAAACTTTGCATCTGCAGGAGCTGGTGCACTCGTTGAAACTCGTCGAGGAATGGTATGCTATTTTCAATCACATTTTCGGTATATGATGATACAGAAATTTGAACTTAAAGTTCTCCTTATAAATCGCTTGAGATTATAATATAACTATTTACAAATTACAATATTCTTCATATTTTTAGCTTATAATGAGCCAAGTAACCTTTACTAGAACTGCCACTAAATAATTTAGGAGTTAGTGATTCTCATAGTTGCCTAAAACGGCTTCTCTAAATCGCTTGCCACGTTTGGTTTAATATTAATTTTGGCAATCATCACTAGACTGTTTAGTAGCAGTCCACTAAACATAAATTTAACCGCCACTGTTTTTTGAGCAAGAGCATTAGCCAGCCATAATGCTAAAAATTTATGTAGCAGCATCAATAATGTGTAAATATTAATGACATAGCCAGGAATCTGTTTGAAAAAGTATGCAACATTTTCATTTATACACTTTTAATAGGTGATAGACCTGAGAACTCAGGCAAGTGATTTCTCAAAAGTTAGCAAGGTATTGAGGAAGGAAGTGGGAGGTGCAGAAGCCAAGGCATTGATATCAAGAGCTGTCTACATTTTCAGTGTAGGAGGAAATGACTATGCTGTCCCTTTCTTGACAAACTCCACTGTGGTTCTTCCATACTCTCAGCAACAATTTGTAGATATTGTGATTGGAAACATATCAACAGTGATCAAAGTACGCTAAACTAAACTTATTTGAAACTTTTTCTTTAATTTTTGAGTAAACAAACAAATTGGTTCATAAAATGCAAATTTTATTGTTTAGTCTCTGAAATTTAAGAGTTCAATGAGTCAGTCCCTACAAATTATAAATTCGATACAAATTATATTAGTCTTTTTATAGGACTGAATTATGTAATTATATTACTTGTTTTTCAAGAATTTAAATAACGGTTTCATAACATTTAGGGACTAAATTTTAAAAAATTATATTTTTAGGGGGCTACAATAATTGATGCTTGTATTTTTTTAGGGACTAAATTTTTAATATAATCTTTTTCTTTCACCCCACAAATGTTCACTATTAACTTAATTTTTTTAGACTAAATTATTGATTTAGTCTGGAAGAGATTAGAGCTCTCAGTTTGGTCCTTGAAAGATAATATGTCTCAATTTAGTCCTTGAAAGAATACATTTGTCTCATTTAGTCTTTTTTGTTGTTAAATCTTAAAATTTATGGTTGCTAAATGTCATCAGACTTTTCTTTTTTGTCAAAAGTTATTTAATTTTTGACAAACAAAGGGGTAAAATTGAGACAAACACAACATTTCAAAGACTAAATTAAAACCCTTGATTTTTCAAGGACCAAATTGAGAAAATTGAAAATTTTCAAGGACCAAATGAATAACGTATATTTTTGAATTCATTTCTAGTTGTTATATTGGTCTAATCTTGATATTATTTATAATTGTAGGAAATATACAGGGAAGGTGGAAGAAAATTCGGATTTGTGAATATATACCCTTTGAATTGTATTCCAATGCTTAGGATGCTCAGAAATGGAAGCAGCATAAGCGAATGCATGAAGAAGGAAACTTCTTTACTTGCAAGACTACACAATATTGATCTTCTCAAAATGCTTCAGAATCTGCAGAAACAGCTTAAGGGATTCAAATACTCAGTCACCGACTTGTTTACCGAAATCATTGAGATTATGAGAAACCCTTCAAAATACGGTATATTGAATTGAAATATCACTTTATAGCCGTTTGGTACATTAATTGTCATCTTACATTTCTTAAAAATATCATGGTATTTCCAATGACAAGGGATTCTAATGATTTTTGAGTCAATTATTGATTTAGTCATCAAAAGATTATAGTTTTCTCAATTTAGTCTCTAAAAAATCAAGTATCTCAATTTAGTCTCTGAAAGATCGTGTTTATTACAATTTGAATCTTCTATTTGTCAAAATGGCTTTTAGTTACAAAAATTTTGAGATTTAGCAATAAAAATAACTAAATTGAGACAAATATAATCTTTGAAGGACTAAATTGAGACATCTAATCTTTTAAAGATCAAATTGAGAAAATTGTACTCTTTCTAAGACTATATCAATAATTTACTCATGATGTTTTACTAATATGAGATATTGTCCAAAGTTGTATCTTCTTATATCTGTTGATATTTTGGATGACATGACCAGACATCCTGATTTCTTGAATAGTGGATACCCTTATACTAAATACAGGCATAAGATCACAATATATTACATGCGTTCTTAAAAATCCATATGAAATGTTCATTTGTGCACAATAAAATATTTTTTTGAAAAAATTGATTCATCTAATTATTATAATTTTCTGTGAAGGTTTGAAAGAAGGGAATGTAGCATGCTGTGGAGGAGGGCCTTACAGAGGAGATAACAGCTGTGGAGGGAAAAGAGGGATTGAAGAGTATGAGTTATGTGAAAATGTGAATGAGTTTGTATTTTTTGACTCTCTTCATACTACAGAGAGGGTTTATGAGCATTTTGCCCGATTAATGTGGAATGGAGATGAAGATGCTGTTGAGCCTCACAATCTGAAAGCACTGTTTCAAGTTTGAAGTTTGAAGGCTAAGTTATTTTTTGTACTTCAGAGTTAGATAAAGCTCTTTCTCCAATGACTTTTGATTTAATGTTACTAGAGTCATCTCAAGGTTGAACGATTTGAAGTCCATTCCAATGGAAGTTAAGAAAAGTTTTCTAGTTCTGTTGTTGGCTTAGTAAATATGAATTAAATTGATAATTTAGTCATTACAAAAAGTTGTCTCAATAATTTATTTGTCAAAGTGACTTTTAATAACAAAAAAAAAATTGAGATTTAGCAATGCTAAATTTTGCAACTTAACAACCAAAAGGACTGATTTTAGACAAATATAATATTTTAAGAATTAATTTGAAACACTTGATCTTTTAAATATCAAATTAAAAAATTATATTCATGCAAGAATAAAAAAGGAATGTACCCAATAAATGTTGGTACTTTCTGCCTCAGAAACCATACGATTTTTCTTCTTTATTTTTGCAGGATATCTTTAAGTGGTCCACAATTCCATCAGAAGTAGAACTCGTTAACTCATCACGTCAAGAAATCATAAATAGAATATGTAGATCCAGTTTAAACTCTATTTTATATTAAATAATTTGTCTCATTTGATAAAAAAGAAATACAAAAATTGTGATGTTTCGAGTTTAGATGGATATTGTTTAAAATTTAACAAAAATTAGATTAAAAATCATTATTTATCTGAAAATCATGCCATGTTATTTAATTATACCGTCTTCACCTTCAGCAAACGGATTTTAACTCCATTTCTTTTCGTTAATTAGTCCGCAATTAACAAATTCAAACACAATATTGCATCATGCATTAAGACCAAATTATTAATTATCATTTATTGGATGAACAGAAAATTTGGTGGGTTGTTGCGTCAAAAATAAAAGAAATTTAGTGGCTTTGTAGAAAAAGACAAGGATGTGTCCAATTTGTTTAGATGTTTCTATTCATAACGAGTTTCCTCAAATGCACTGTCCAAATTTAATTTCCTTCAAATATCTCACAATCCTTCCCAACACACCGAGATTTGGACATGGCACCAACTTACAAGCTTTCAATCTACTCACAAATATATGTAATATTATCTGCTAAAATCTGATTACATTAAAACCTCATGAGAACTCCACACTGTGTGACTAAGTCTGAATATTGTGAACAGATTGGAGAGTGCTTAATCTATCTTAACCATTAATTTTGAGAAATTAACGATTAAGATTTCATAATTGTATTTATTTTTTTAAAAAAGGACCCTTCTACTAGATCATTGATATCCAAGATCAAATAATCTAGATGGTCAAAATAGAACTCCTAATTTTTTTATAAAAAAATTCTGAAATCTAGATCATTTATCTCTAAGATATACGGCACAAATGAATTGATTGGACGTACTTCGAGATCATGCATATTTATTGCTACCTATATAATTACGATTACAATCACCAATGCTTATATATAATAACTAAGAATTAGCTGCTATCAAATGCTAAAGATTAGGGAAAAAAAAAGAAAAAAGAAAAAAAAAGGTGAACAAAGGTAGGATAAAGTATGATGGTGGCAAGTTTAACTGTGTGCATGTACTTCCTGGTATTGTATGTGAGCTTATTTATCAAAATCACGCATTGCCACACCAGAATCTGCCTGCCAGATAGTCACAATGTAGCTTTATTCATATTTGGAGATTCATTGTTTGATGCTGGAAATAACAACTACATCATCACCACCACCACTGTTCAGGCAAACTATCCTCCTTATGGTGAATCTTTCTTTAAGTATCCCTCTGGAAGATTTTCTGATGGACGCCTGATCCCAGATTTCATTGGTATATATACGGTTTGATAACAGTATTTGAAGTATTACTACATATATACATATATATATATATATATATGAATTTATATAAAAGTTGATGCTTATTATTATTATTATTTTTTTTTAACTTTATTGCTGCAGCTGAGCATGCAAAGTTGCCAATAGTACCACCATACTTGTATCCTGGATTCCTTCGTCAGTATGTCTATGGAGTAAATTTTGCATCAGCAGGAGCCGGTGCACTTGTTGAAACTCGTCGAGGAATGGTAAGGCTTCTGCAAAATCGTGAGGTTATAATATATGTTTAGTCCGTCAAGTTTTATCTAATTTTCCATTTGGTTCCTACAGTTTTATTTTTATGTAAATTAGTCCCCATATACTTAAAAACATTTGTAAAAAGGTCCCTACCGTTGAGTTCTGTTAGATTTGAGCTTACATGGTATGATGTAGCACACTAAATAATCCAATCAGCATGCTACGTCAACAAACTTAAGCCACATGGAGTCAAAAAAAACACACATCAGCAAAACAGAATCAGATTTTGGGAAGGAGGATCTGGTTTCCAACAGAGTAGTATCTTTTCTGTGAGGGGTTTGATAAATTTACACAATCTCAAAATGGGTGTCAAAGGGTTCGCTAGCCCGTGGCGCAGTTTGGCAACATAAACCGAATTGGAGAGGTTCCATAACATGTGGGTATTGGGGGAAAGTTTCTTAGATCCGTGCTTTTTCCAGGAAACGGAGGGCTTGATGTGGAGATAAAAAGAAGAGGAAGCGAGAGAAGTAGAAGGAAGGGGAGGAGAGGGATTACAAGGATGAACAACGCCTCTGCAATTGGAATGAGCTTTAATTTGTTGATGTGGGTTTTTTTACTCCGTGTGGCTTAAGTTTGCTGACGTGGCATGCTGATTGGATTATTTATTGTGCTACATAATGCCATGTAAGCTCAAGTCTAACGGCAACTTAACCGAAATTAATGGTAGGGACCTTTTTACAAATTTCTCAGAGTATATAGGGACCAAATTACATGAAAATAAAATGTAAGGACCAAATTGGAAATTATGTGAAAATATAGGGACTAAAAATAAATTTTAACCAAAAAATATACCGAAGGTCCAAAATGTCCAAAGCAGTTTAGTTTAGCCTCTTGACACTATAAACCATATACTTCTTTTTAATTATTCAATGTGGGACTTGTTTATTTTACTCCAACAAATTGATCAGGGATACAATATTATAATGTATATGACCTAGTGTGCGAGAGTTTGATCTTTATTAATCCAATATGATATATGATTGGCTTGAGTTTTGTCCTGAGGCAGATGTTATTATATCACAATATTAAAAAAAAAAAAACAGTAGTCAGGTTTAGATAATGCATACATTGAATTTGAAAGTACTTGAACAGTGTACAATTGTGTAGGTGATAGACCTGAGAACTCAGGCAAGTTATTTCTCACGAGTTAGCAAGCTATTGAGGAAGGAACTAGGAGATACAGAAGCCAAGGCATCAATATCCAGAGCTGTCTACATTTTCAGTGTAGGGGGAAATGACTATTTAGTCCCTTTCTTGACAAACTCCACTGTGGTTCTCCCATACCCTCAGCAACAATTTGTAGACATTGTGATTGGAAACATTTCAACAGTGATCAGTGTATATATCTTTTAAATTTTTTATTCATTTCTACAATTGTTTCTGTAACTCTAATATTGGTATTGATTAATTGCAGGAAATTTATAAGGAAGGCGGAAGAAAATTTGGTTTTATAAATTTAATACCTTTGAACTGTGCTCCATTACTTAGGATTCTGAGAAATGGAAGCAGCATAAATGAATGCTCGGAGAAAGAAGCTTCTGCACTTGCAAGACTACACAACATTGCTCTTCTCAAAATGCTTCAGAATCTGCAGAAACAGCTTAAGGGATTCAAATACTCACTCACTGACTTGTTTACTGCAACTATTGAGGTTTTGAAAAACCCTTTAAAATATGGTACGCCTTGAAAACATTCAATTGAAATATCACCACATTGGTTAACCTGCTTTCTTGAAGTTTCTAGCATCTTGTGTATCGCGGTTAAAGTACGAATGTCTAGAATATTATGATGCTTTTGATAATTGAAAGTTTTCATAAAACGGATACAAGAACGTTTTGTACAGTTGACACAACTAAAATTTCAACAATGTGAGGTTAGTATAATTTTCGAGTAGTAAATTATGGTGTTATATGAAAGGAAGATAGACACAAAATACGTGAGACTGAGCACCATGTTTACGGTTCTCTGTTCTCCCATAACATTGTTAATTATATGGGCTTCTCACATGAGAGCATTCAAAACATGAGTAGTAAGACGTCATAGATATCATTATTATACCAAACAAATATAATTGCTGCATTCTAATATATATATATATATATATATATATGTATATATATATTTTGTGAAGGTTTCAAGGAAGGGAATGGAGCATGCTGTGGAGGAGGGCCCTACAAAGGGGACAATAGCTGTGGAGGGAAGAGGGGGATACCGGAATATGAGTTATGTGAGAATGTGAGTGAGTTTGTGTTCTTTGACTCTTTCCATTTTACAGAGAGGGTTTATGAGCATTTTTCACAACTAATGTGGAGTGGAAGTGGGAATGCCACTGAGTCTCACAGTCTCAAATCACTGTTCAAAGCTTGACCTCTACTAGTTCTTTTGTGTCCTTTGAAAAACATAATAATCTTCTATGATGTTTTGTTGGCTAAATAAATGAAATATTACTTTTTGTTTCAACATTGTTTAACTACTGTTGTAAAACCTTATGATTTTTCTTTTTCTTTCTTATTTTGATATATATATATATATATATATATATATATATTATTGGTGAGTAAAGGACCTATATGCATGCCACCAAGTGGCCGATGACTTCCCAGGGTTAGTGATGCTAAAAGTCACATGAGGTTCAAGGATCCAGATCATATCCTGCTTATAGTGCAGTGCTAAACATGATTTTAAAAATTAGATCAGTTATTGAATTGGAAAAACAAGAAACGATTAATGATTTAATGACCTCATGTAATTGAATTGTTGTCAAACCAGTTAAATTAAAATAATTTTAAAAATTAGATCAATTATTGAATTAGAAAAACAAGAAACGATTAATGATTTAATGACCTCATGTAATTGAATTGTTGTCAAACTAGTTAAATTAAAATATTTTTAAAAAATTATTTTCAAAATGCTACCTTCTCTTGTGCACGCCTGTCTTAGATGGATCCACATTTGCTGCCTTTTCCTTTTAGCACTCAACAGCAGTTTTTTCCGCTGCCAAAAGTTTTAGCGACGGTAAAAACAGTTGCTAAAAGGAAAGACACTAAGGCAACATATCTAGACCCGTCTTAGACTAGAGGACCACTTTTGCAAAATGCTAGAAGAACTGGAGGATCCGGTTTGCTTGCTGACCGATTTTCAAGGGACCTGCCTAGTTTGGCCTAATTTTTGGACCCATGATACTAACTTCTTGATATGTTGTTTAGCAATTGGGTGATACTTCAAATAATCCCCTCAATTTAAGATTCGTGCTGTTTACTCTATCAGACTTTAAAAGTTAGCAATAAATTCTCTTAAATTTTAATTTTGTGCAACAAAATCCATTTATTCTTTTTTTTTTGGTCTAAAACTATGACAATATTTGTTAGATTAAAAAAGGCTAAATTGAGAAAAAATATATATTCGACCTCTCATCCTAAGTGGTAAAATGGTGGCTTTTTTTTTTCATTTTATTATACATGTTTGTAAAAAAAATTATTAATTATGATGATAAATTAGATGTATTTTTTTGTTAATTTGACATTTTTTAGTATGTTTAATGAACATAAAATGTAAGGGGTTTTATCTGTCAATTATTTTCAAATTGACAGATACTACAAGAAAACCCAATATTAGAGATAGATCATTTCCGTCTCTAATTCCGTCTTTGAACCGTCCTAAAATCCGTCTCAGGTTTAAATTTTGGCTAGCATTTTACAAAATTAGAAATGGAATTAGGAACGGGTACATTCTGTCTATGTATTATTTCCGTCTCTAATTTTAATTGAATTTTTTTTTTAATTTAATTGGTGGAGATAGGTGTCTGAGACAATTATATCCATCTCTAATTTTTTTTTTCTAAACGACGTCATATAGAGTTTAGAGGCAGATTTAACTGTTTCAGAAATTCGTCTCTAAACCCAACAACATCATTTAGGCTTGACCTAAATCCCCCTCGACGCCAACAAACCCCTCACTTCTCACTCACGTCTTCATCTTCTGCTCCGCAGCTCCTATGCTCAGTTCCAGCCATTGCCGACGACAACCACCACCGGTAGCCAGTTGGAGTCTCCATTGCATCTTTTTTTGAGGTATTAAATTGTTTTAGCAATTTCTTCCATTTATTCCTTCGTCCCAAACCCTAGCCCATCACGTTCATGAATTTTATTTTATTTTATTTTTTGCCGATGAATCACAGAGAAAGCTTCAAGGGTCTTGCAAGCACGGCCAGGACTTGTTGCAAAAGTGGTGTTTTTTAGCAGAGGTGAGTTCGACTAAGTTTGAATGCATTGTTGGTGGCTTACTGTAGACTTTTGGGGCTGTTTGGATTTAATTTGAATGGGTTTATCTTCATGGCCATTTTATATATGTTAATTAATTACTGCTGGCTGAAAGGATTCTAGTTGAAGGATGATTTTTCTGTCAGTTGATGCTAAAATTTTTCTAGCCGAAAGGATTATGGTTGAAGGAATTTATAATTTAATAAAAAATTTGATCTGTCAGAAAACAACTTGTTGGAAACTATTCCATCAAATATAGACCCTGCTTTTCCCAATAGTCAATATTGTGCTATTGGAAATAACTTGTTAATCGAAACTGTTCCACCTCTATTGTCCAACATCTCTCAATTTCAAATCATTGACATATTTAGGAATGGTTATAGTGGGTCATTTCCTTCCTCTTTGGGAAGCCTGAAGAGCCTTAATTACTTAATAGTAGTTTAAGTAATTATAAAAAGTAAGCAAATATTGTGTTATGTGTTATTTAATTACTTAGGTATCTAAACTTAGTAGCATTTAGCAAGTCTAATGGTAGAAACAAAGGGTCAAATTATGTGATGCATAAATGGTGGAGGCAATGGGTGAATGAAATTTGCATGATTTTTTCCCCCCCTTTTTTCTAGCTATTAATTATTATGAAATTTCCCTACTGGATTTGATTGAGATTATCAACTTGATTATGTATATGGGAATGTTGATAAAAACTAGTATGAGATGTATATGAAATTATTTTTTGAACTCTTGTGCGAATTGTCAACAAATTAAGCACTTTAGACTTACTTTCTTGTGTAAAAGTTTAAGCAAAGACATGTGGTATCTCAAAGCATAACACAATAATTCAACAATAGTCTAATCGAACTTTCTTAGGCCATATCCAAGATTAAAGATGAAAAATTAAAACTTTAAAAGGAAATTAAACTAGTTGCCTATGGTTAAGTAATATTATAAATTTTGAAAGAATCAAAAGGGAAAAAATATAAAAAATTAAAAAAATTCCCTAATAGATTAACATAGCCACTTTTTTACTATTGCTCCCAAGCAAATGTGGTGGATGAAGATGGTGTTAATTTCAAGCAAAAAGAGTTCCCGCACATTAGAGAGACAAAGCAAAAGCCTTTTCTTTCCCTTATTGCCATTAATGACTGTAGAATTTCTGCCTTTGCTTTCAAACTCATTTTCTTCTTCTTCTCTTTATTTACCTATTCATATCATTTTTTTCTTTTATTGAATTAAGTTTACAATCCCTCCAAATATTACTTGCTTTTCACACCCTTAAGATAATGATCAAATCAAATCCTTTATCTCTTGTTCAAAGATTTTATGATTAAATACATAAATATATGGATGAACTTCAGTTCAACAATGCTTTGTCTTTTTCTTGAATGTATAACATGATTTAAATTAATTACTCTAACATTATCCATTTTACACCTTCCAAATACTGTTTAGAGATAAAATTGATGAGATACTGTGACGAGATATTATGCAGAACATTTGTCTTGAATCTTTTTTTGTAGTCTTACATATTCATTTCCTTTTAAGGCTATGTAATTATGTGTTTAGTAGTTTTATTTTTATCTATTCAAGTGTTCTTTTTTTGTTAATACTTATGTGTGTGCTGTTATGCTGACCAATGGGCTAATGTTGTTTAATTTGTTGTGTTTTATAAAGAGAAGTGTCTTCCAAGCATAATTTGAAAGAGAAATTTCTTTTTTAAATTTGGAGAAGCGGGTTGTTATTTTTGGACAACAATAGTCTTCCAAGAATAATTTGAAAGAGAATTTTTTTTTAAGATTAAGAGAAAGAGAACTTTTTTTAGGTTTGGAGAAGTGAGTTGCTACTAGATTTTAGAATCCAACAATAATCCTTCAAAAAGTCTCTTTTAACAATCCTCAAGGAGAAACTTTTTTCGTAAATGAAAAAAATATTTACAATAAAAAAGAATTTCATTCTATTGGGTTATGGTTAAGATTAATGGAGCCAGTGATGATGCCATATGTCTCCATCTATTTCCCTATTCCTTGAGGGATATGGCTAAGAGCTGGTTGAATGCTCAGCCAAGAGGGAGTATCACAACTTAGGATGAGCTACAGAAAAGGTTTCTAGGTAAATTCTTTCCTCCATCAAGGTCAATCAAATTAAGGAACGAGATCATGACATTTTATCAGCATGAAGGTGGAAGTCTTTATGAAGCTTAGAAATGGTTCAAGGACTTATTGATGAAGTGTCCTAATCATGGTCTGTAAGAGTGGCAGCAGCTTACGATCTTTTATAGTGGTCTCACATATGAGACTCGAGATAAATTGGACACTACAACTAGAAGTGCTTTGACGGCAGGATCGATTGTTCAAGTAAAAGAGATAATAGAGATCATGGGGGCAAGCCAAAATGCATCCAATCAAGCCAAGAATGCTTCAAAGAGGGGAGATCATGGAATTAGACACCCTAAATGCTTTGTTAGCTCAGAACGAAGCATTAACAAAGAAAGTTGACATGCTTTGCTCAAAACAAAATGAATCGGCGAGGGTGAATGTAATAGAAAAGCCGGAAGCAAATTGTGATTTTTATGGAGGGGCTAACATCAACGAGTGTTGTGAGGAATTTCCTTTAGTGGAATAGTTAAATTACATGGGAAATTTGTAAAGGAACCATAATAACCAGTACTCCAACACTTATCATCTGAGCTCAAGAAACCATTCTAATTTCTCCTGCAGCAACAATCATTGCTTGAATCCCTCGGCTTCATCTTCTGGTAAGCTATCTCACCCTCCTGGCTTTAATAATTAGAGCAATTATCTTCCCTAGAACAGAGCTCCACCATCTCAGGTGGAAAAGAAGTCATCTATGGAAGAAATGTTTATAAAATTTATGGAGAGAATTGAGGCAATAAGCCAAACACAGAGTGCTACCATTAAGAATCTAGAGACTTAAATGGGCTAATTGGCTATTGCTCTAAATAGTAGGTCACAAGGCAATTTTCCAAGTGACATAGAAAATAACCCCAAGAAGGATGGAAAGGAAAAATGCAAGGTGATAACTCTTAGAAATGGTAAGCAACTTCCTGAAGCTTCCACTTCAAATGTTTAGAAGCAAGATAACAGTCCTAATGATCAGGCGAAAGTTGAAGAGATATCACAACAAAGGGGAAATATAGATGAGCATGAAGTTCCAAAGGCTAATGACAATGAGGAAATAACAATAAAAGATAATTCTAAAGGGGAAAAATTTGACCTTCATCTTCTTCCTCTTCAAGAATCATTCCCCCATTCCATTCCCTCAACGGTACAAAAAGCATAACTTAGACTGGAAATATAAGAAATTCTTAGAAATTTTAAAGCAACTTCACATCAACATTCCATCCACAGAGGCATTGGAACAAATGTCTAGTTATGCTAAGGTCATGAACGATGTTTTATCAAGAAAAAGGTGATTGGGGGAGTTCAAAATGGTTGCTTTAATTGAAGAATGCAACACTATTTTGCAAAAGAAGTTGCCTATCAAAATGCAAGATCCGGGTAGCTTTAAAATTTCATGCAACATTAGGAAAAATTTTGTTGGAAAAGCATTATGTGATCTGGGAGCAAGTGTAAACCTAATGCCGCTCTCTATTTTCAAGAAATTGGGCTTGAGAGAGGCTAAACCCACCACAGTGACACTTCAGCTTGTTGACCATTCATTGTGTTATCCGAACAGAATCATAGAAGATGTACTTGTCAAGGTTAACAAGTTGATTTTTCTGGTTGATTTTATCATATGGATTATGAGGAAGACAAGGAGATCTCGATCATCTTCGGAAGACCTTTCCTTGCAACCAGAAATACATTGATTGATGTTCATAAAGGGGAGTTGACCACAAGGGTCAATGATCAATAGGTAACATTCAATATGAATAAGGCATTGAAATCACCTGATGACCTAGAGGAAAGTTATCTTGTAAAGATGATAGACGATGAGTCCTTTAAGTATTTTCAAGATTCTATGAATACAGACTCTCTAGAGGCATCTTTAACTTTGGGGACAGAAAATGAAAATGAGGAAGTAAAAGAAGTGATGAGCTTATTGGATGCTTCGAAACCGTTTTATATTCCTAAACATTCATTTGAAGCATTGGATGTAGCTTTTAGATTTAAATCCACACTTAAGCCTTCAGTGGAAGAACCCCCAGTGCTTGAGCTTAAACCCCTACCAACACACTTGACGTATACATACCTTGGGGAATCTGAAACACTACCAATCATCATTTCTTCTGTTTTGACTGTTGATGAGGAAAAAAAATTGGTAGAAGTTTTAAAGGATCACAAAAGAGATATTAGGTGGTCTATAGTTGACATCAAGGGTATCAGTCCATCTATGTGTATGCACAAGATTAATCTGGAAAAGGATAACAAGTCATCTGTAGAGCACCAAAGAAAACTGAACCCTATAATGAAATAGGTGGTCAAGAAAGAAATTCTAAAGTGGTTAGATGCAAGGATTATTTATCCTATTTCTGATAGCTCTTGGGTAAGCCCACGCGTCCATAAGAAGGGAGGCATGACTATAGTGGCTAACGCCCGTAATGAGCTAATTCCAACAATAATAGAAACCAGGTGGCGAGTTTGTATAGACTACAGAAAGTTGAACAATGCCACTAGAAAAGACCACTTCCCATTACTATTCATCGACCAATTGTTGGATGGTCTAGCTGGAAAAGATTTCTTCTATTTTCTTGATGGGTATTCGGGTTACAACCAAATTGCAATAGCCCCATATGATCAAGAAAAGACTACTTTCACATGCCCCTATGAAACATTCGCCTTCAAAAGAGTGCCATTTGGATTATGTAATGCACCGGTAACTTTTCAAAAGCACATGATGGCTATATTTTTAGATATGGTTGAACAATGTTTAGAAGTCTTCACAGATAACTTCTTAGTGTTTGGGCTCTTATTTAAAGATTGTCTGAAAAATCTAGAAAAAGTTCTGAAAAGGTATGAAGATACAGACCTTGTGCTTAACTAGGAAAAATGCCATTTCATGGTTCAAGAGGGCATAGTGTTGGGGCATAAAGTGTCAAGATAAGGTCTAGAGGTTGATCAAGCATAGATTGCTATAATAAAGCAACTACTTCTACCTTCATCTATTAAAGGAGTTAGAAGCTCTCTTGGGCACGCCGGGTTGTACCGGTGATTTAACAAAGACTTCTCCAAGGTTTCCAAACCACTTTGTATATTATTGGAGAAAGATGTGCCTTTTGACTTCACAAAGAAGTGCAAGAAAGCTTTTAAGGAGCTAAAGGATAAATTAGTAACTGCACCAGTGGTGGTTGCACCGGATTGGGAAAAATCATTCGAGTTAATGTGTGATGTGAGTAATCATGCCTTGGGTGCAGTTTTTGGGCCAACGATATGGGAAGCTTTTTCCTATTTACTATGCAAGTAAAACTTTGACTGCTGCTCAGATGAATTATACTACCACAAAAAAAGAACTTCTATTAATGGTTTATGCCTTTGACAAATTTAAAGCATATCTAGTGGGCATGAGTGTGGTGGTATTCATGGATCACTTAGCAATTCAATTTCTTATTAGTAAAAAGGATTCGAAACCAAGGCTCATAAGGTGGATTTTACTATTGCAAGCATTTGACTTACGCATTGTGGATTGGAAGGGATCAAAAAATCAGGTGGCGGACCATTTATCTCGCTTGAGCACTGAAGCTCGAGAGGAAGGTATGCCCTAAATTAATGAAAACTTCCTTGATGAAAGACTGTTTTATATTGAAAAAGCAATGACATTGTGGTACGCTGATTATGTCAATTTCTTAGTATATGACTTGTTTCCTTCTGATTGTAATTATCAGCAGAAGAAAAAGTTCATTCATGATGTTAAATCTTATTTCTTGGATGAACCTTTTTTATTTCATCAATGTGCTGATAATGTGTTTCAGTGTTGTGTCCTAAAGGAGGATATGTATAGCATATTATGGCATTGTCACGGGTTGGAGTATGTTGGACATTATAGCAGTGTTTGCACAGCTGCTAAAGTATTAGAAAGTGGATTCTATTGGCCTTCATTATTCAAAGATGTAAAGAAGTTTGTAGAGAGGTGTGACCGGTGTCAAAGGAGTAGGAATGTATCACGAAAGCATGAAATGCCTCTGAATATTAAACTGGAAATAGAGGTTTTTGATGTGTGGAGGATCGATTTCATAAGGCCATTTCCTCCATCATACTTTAACCAATAAATCTTAGTAGCTGTCGATTACGTGTCAAAGTGGGTGGAAGCAATTCCAACACCTACTAATAATGCAAAAGTGGTACTGAAGTTCTTGAAAAAGAACATCTTTTCTCGATTTGGAGTGCCAAGAGCCTTGATCAATGATGGAGGGTCACACTTTTATAATAAGAGTTTGGAGACTCTTTTGGCAAATATAGATTCAAACACTAGATAGCTGCTCCGTACTATCCTCAAATTAGTGGCTAAGTGGAGATATCTAACCAACAACTAAAAAGAATTTTAGAAAAGACAGTTAATACTTCATGAAAGGATTGCAACTAAGCTTGATGATGTACTATGGGCATATCGTACTGCATTCAAAACCCCAATTAGGACATCATCATTCCAGATGGTTTATGGCAAGGCATACCATCTTTCGGTTGAACTTGAGAATAAGGCTTTCTAGGCTGTTAAGTTTCTAAACTTTGATGTGAAGAAGGCTGGGGAGAAGAGACTCTTTCAACTGAATGAGTTGGATGACCTTCGTCTCCAAGCTTATGAGAATTCTCGTTTGTATAAGGAGAAAGTCAAAAGATGGTATGACCAGAAGATTATTCCTAGATCCTTTGTTGCGGGTCATAAGATCTTGCTTTATAACTCAAGATTGAAATTATTCCTTGGGAAGCTAAAATCCCGATGGTCGGGACCTTTGATGGTTAAAGAGTCATTTACAAATGAAGTTGTAGAAATCACTAATATGGAAGGTGCACATAGTTCCAAAGTGAATGTCAGCAGCTGAAGCTTTATCTGGGATATGAGAGTGAGAACGAGGGGATTTCACTTGCTCTTACACCACCAACTACTTAGGCGTCCTAGTAAAGTCTAGCTGAAGACTATAAACTTAGTGCTCTTGGGAGGCAACCCAAGTTTTTTCTACTTTGTAGTTTAATTTCCATCATAATTTGATGTTATATGCTTTAATTGTTTTCCTTCTGGGTTGAAATCTATTATGTTGAATTTCCTGAGTGTTGAACTGGTGGGTGTACTAGTTTTGACTGATAAGCCTTGCTAGCTGATGTTTTGGTTTTGATTGATTAAGTCTTCCCAGATGTTCTAGTGCTTTGCTGATTTGATGCTTGATGTTAGGTGATTAAGTGTTGTACTGATGAGTGAGAATGTTTACTTTGCCTAGACTTATGATTATGAGAATTTGTTCATTTTGGAAATCTTTTGATATGCTTTTTAATTGGATGCTTGAGAGTTTAAAAATTGATGTGTATTAGAATGCTGTAGTAATGAGAACAGAGTCTTAAGTAAAGGAAATCAACACTTTTGTTCAGCGGTGGCCTCGTACAGCTGTAGCAAGAGGTTGGGTTCAGAGGGCTGTACTCTCTGTGAGAGCACCCTATAGCGATGGCTTTATACTGTTGTAGCAGCAAGATAGACCAAAATAGGTAATTCTCTATCTAGGTACGCTGCAATTGTGACATTGACCGCTGTAGTGTGAGAAAGCCATAAGTGAGGTTGGTTCTATATTGCCTCACTACAGTGGTGGATTTGTCCTACTGTAGCGACAAGAGGCTATTCATAATTCAAAAAAAAAAAAATTGGGCGCTCCCACTGCAGCGGGGCGGTCCCTTTTTATAGGAAATCCCTAAATTTCCCCTATCTCTGGCTTAATTCCTGAAACCTCTTCCCTTGTGGCTGTTGACCTCGTCTCCCTAGTTCCCCAACCATTGTATCCCCTTAAATACCTTATTAGGCCCGTCATTTTCTCGAGTAATCTTCGTAATCGGTCTTGTATTCGTCTTTATGGAGAAAATTTTGGTGTGTGTTTCCTTCTATCTTTGATAATGCTTGGTAAGTTCCCTCCTCCCTTTTGTTTTTAAATTTTCTTCTTTGATTTTTAGAATTAGTTAGATTTTAGAGTTAGTGGTGGTTTAGTTTGCTGATTTGGAGGTTTTAGTTCCCTTAGCCATTTTAACTGCAGGCTAGAAGCTAGTTTATACTATTTTCGTTATTTTGTTCTTTTCATTTTATTTCGTTAAATTTCATTGGCTATGTTTCTGTAGTTGTAATATGTAATCCTCTTCTTAGATATTAGTTAGACAATCTTTAATTTTTCTAGGTTAGAGTTTTGGGTTGTAGGTTTTCATTTTTAGATTTTAGTCTTTTAGTTTAATTAATTCTTAAATACTGATTTAGAGGTTTAATTTTTTTTTTAAATTTCCCTTAGATTAGGCTTTTAAAATTTTTAATGCCTTCATAGAGTAGGAATTAGGTTTAGGGGAGGTTACCTACCATCATTGTAGCATTTTAGGGATTAAATTTATGCTGTCTGTATGCAATGGTTGTTTATATTGGATGTGTTGCTGGATTCGCTTTTACAGGATTCCTACTTGTTCTTACCTCTCTCATGGCCCCTTCTTAACAAAAGAGGAAGAAATTGACAACAAAAAGGAAAAATGTAGGTGAAGATTCATCTAGCTCATCTATGGATGAATTTCAATTAGGGGAGCATGCCCAAAGATTCTTACGAGTGGTATATGTGAGAAGACTAGTTAAGGAGAAAGAAATTGTGCTTAAGGTTGGAGAACACCCTGAAATTAAGGAGCAAATAACAGAAAGAGGATGGGAAGGGTTATGCCAACCTTAGACGCACTCATACTTAAGACTAGTACATGAATTTTATGCAAACAACTTCAAAGTAAGATCAGATGAACTTAGAGAGTATTTTGCTTGGGTAAGGGGTAAAAAGATTTACTTTGGCAATGATGCAATAGAAAAGCTACTGGGTTGTGAATACTACAAAATGGATGTGGATTTTCATCAGTTGGAGGATGAAGGGACATAAGATTAGGATGAGGTTGTGAACATTGTGTCACCCTTCTGCTAAATAGGAACTAGATTCCAAAGGTGCACCCCAAAAGCTGTATAGAACTGACCTTGTGCCTATCCCAAAAGTTTGGTATGCCTTCATTCAAAACACACTCGTACCTTCCTCCAACACCTATGATGTTATTGTGAGAAGAGAACTTCTAATTTTTTGCATTAAGAAGGGAATAAAGGTGGATGCGGGAAGGATCATAGCTGAGAACATGGAAAGGCTAGCCCAAGCTACCCGGGACTTATAGGATATCCTTCAATAATTACAAGATTAATAATAGAGAAATTCAAGACTAACAAAATGGATATTCCTAGAGATTTTAGGGAAGGGACAAGAGCTTTTGATCACATCACCGGACACTACATTAATAGGTTGATTGTAAAAGGAAATCAAGCACCCAGCCCTATAGATCAACCCCGGCCAAGAAGAAGAACTCTAAGTAGAGTTGATCCAAGTGAAATGAATTCAAGACTAAGTAGAATGGAAGAAAATATGGTCATCATGAATATTGAGATAGCAGAAATGAAGACAGAACTCAAAAGTGAAATCCATCAGCAAAATTTATATCTCTTTGCCCTAGGAGGTCTGTTAGCTGAAAAAATAGACTTGGATGCACCCAAGCTTCCATGTCTCGCTGCGGGTCAAAGTTTATGCCAGTGATCCTGAGATGCTTGTATGAAGGGAATGATGGCATAGAGGATTAAATTTTCAGCATTTGTTCTATAATTGTTTTCTTGCTGTCAGTTGTATAGTCCATGATATTTGCCCTTATGGATTGTTGATACATTGGCTCTTTGTCTTGTTTGATGTGATGAATTTTGAACATTGTTGATTGATAATTTCACTTTTCTATAACTCTGCAATCTTGTTGCCCTGAAGGAATGCCATGTGATTATCTGATATTTAATTCTTTAAATATGAAAATTTTGATGAATGCTTCCCTTATTTTATCTATTTCCCCCAATTGAGGACAATGTTAGAGCTAGGTTTGGGGGAGAGGGTGAGCATATTTGTGGCCTCTTTCAATGAGGAAATTCTAATTGATATTGTGCTATTTTATGCATGTATAATGGGTACAAGTTTTTGAAATTTTTGAAAATTTTATCATTTTGAAATTTGAAAATTTTGAGACTCTCTTGCAAGTCAAATCAAGTCATGAAATTTTTTTAAGATTTACCTGTTGAGTTTTCAAATCTTTAAGTTTTATATGTATGAGTGTTAGCCCAACCACTTCAAAATATCAGAAGAAATGTTCATATCTCCTTTTGAATGGTTTAGAGATCATTTTCATTTAAAAAAAAAAAGAGAAGTTCAATAAGGGGCTAGTGAAAAAAAGGTTCAATAAGGGGATAGCTGAAAGTTTCAATAAGGGATAGTTGAAAGTTTCAATAAGGTAGCGATACCCTTGAGAACAAAACAGTTGAGCCTTTGAGAATCGAAATAAAATGTGCCCTTGAGAACAAAGAAAAAATTCAGTTATGGAATTTTGGAAATTGGTACTATAAACTATTCATAAAGGAGAAGATTTAAAGTCTTTGAAAATATGTTACTCTAGTCTCCTGGTGGTTCAGTTAACATAACCTTCAAAGATTGCAAACTCTTGAGTTTAATCTTGTGTTTAATAGTTTATAAGACTTAGTTATTTTAATTCACACATCTTCAAATTTTTACTCCTTTTAGTTGCACATATTACTGATTGCATATTCAAATCAGAAATTTTCTCATAGGATAGACTAGGAAGCTGTTGCTTGAGGGCAAGCAAAGGTTCAAGTTTGGGGGAGTATTAAGTTCTCAAGTTAACAATAAACTCATGCATTTTACCTGAGAATTTCACCACTATCTTACCTAACATGCTTATTCTGAGTTGATTTTGTCTTCTTAATCACATTATGAACTTTAAAGATGTTTTGCATATTGCTTATTTTAAATTCTAATTTTTGACTAGTGATATGTGTTATTTTTAGGAATTAAGTGCAGGCTCAAAAGTTAAAGACTATTGGAAGAATAAAAACCTTGGTGATGTGAACAAAGGAGATCAAAATATATAAGGAACAAGTAAGTTTTGAAGGCCAGCACTCAAGCAAGTGAAATCTCAGCATGAGGTATTGAGCAACAGATGTTTCTGCCATCCACCGCTATAGTATGAAATATTCATTGTTGCAGCGCTAGCCATCCGAGCCCCCGGCGTTGTAGTACCCCATTCATTGTTAGTCTTTACCAACCACTGCTGCAGCAGTAAGGATGAACTACTGCAGCAGGAGTGCCACACTGAAGGTTTTAATTAGACTTGCTTTGTTGTGTTCCACTGCTGCAGTGGTGAGTTCGTATTGCTGCAGCGACGGGACTAAAATCCTGCTACATCAGAGAGCATTTAAAGAGTTACAGAGGGATTTTTCTAGGGTAGTCTAATCTGGAGAGAAGGGGGAATGTCATTTCTGCTGAGAAGAAAAGGGCGAACTCGACTTTCAAGGCTTAGGGGCTGAAATCCATCATTTAATTTAGATTCATGGCTTTTTCTGTCCTTATTTATGTTTGTTGTTCTTTATTTTTTATGAGTAGCTAATTTTTTTATCTATGGTTACAATGAACTCAACTCTAGATTAGATTTTGTTCCCTCTTGCTTGGAGCCACTACGACCGTCGAGTCACTGAGAATTAGATTCGTGGCAACTTGCAATATAGTGATCGTCCCAGGTCGTATTCTCTGAAGGAGCCTTGCTTCTAATTGCCTAATTAATTGTTCTAACACTAATTAACCTTAATTACCTACTAATTTACACTAATTACCATGCGGGGTGAGTGCATAATTAAAGATTAAAACATAAACTAAAGCTAACAGAACATATAACACGAAGCCAAACAGAATCTGAAACACAGAACAAAATAGAAATGAAATTACAGAACAACAGAGATGCAATCAGTCATGGAATCTCTAGAGTTATAACTATCATCATTCTTATCTTGAAATTAATTTTAGTGTTCTCTATCATTAGGTTTTCTAATTAATATTTCGAAGACACTTCCTAGAACTAGATTACACATAAGTTAGATCTAACCACATGCAATATGATTAAGCCATAACCTAAATCATGCTTGACAATCACCCAAGCAAGCCATTTCTATCATACTTCCTACACCAAATAGTAATAACAAGGAACATCTCAGATTTAAAACATTCAAACCAGTAATCACATTTATAAGGTCTAAACAGCATAAATATGAATCTAAAAACATAGAGGAATGCAAAACAGAAATGAAATAAGAGAAACCACAAAAAAACTTATCTAATTTAGCTCCAAGAATTTAGGTTACAATGCTAGTTCTTCCATCGACTAATTGCAACACAAATTTCAGCCTTCCATGGAGGCCAAAATAGAAGAAAATACAAAGGGGGGAAACAAATTTACAGAGGAAATATGGAAGAAGAAACTCTTCAATAGTTGAAAATGGCTTTTGAAGGTGCCTTTTAACTTCAACCAAGAAGGGAGGACGAAAATTGCATTTTAGAGTTGACTTAAGTGCTGTCCTTTTTATTTTTTTTGCTGCTGTACTTTTCTGTTGCTTTGTTTCTGCTACTGCATGCTTTGCTGTTTTTTGCTGCAGAATGCTTTCTGCTATTAAAGTAGAAGCTTTTGTTTCTCTTTGCTGGAAAGTGTAGAACAGTGGGCCCCACTGGACTAGTCAGCCCTAGTTAACTCCAGTCAGCTGTCATGTCGTCAAAGGTCACCACATCAGCATTAAGATGGCGCCAAGTCAGCAAATTACTTCTCTAATAATTAAATCTGTAAATTAAACATAAGGATTAATGGGTCTCTAATTAATTAAACTCATAAAAAATATGGAATTAAAATATATTAGTTCAACAATTATTTTAGACCCAATAATTACCAAAATATGATATAATTGGAGCATTAGCAATATTAAAATGGAATAGGACTAAAATAGGGACTAAATTGTATATAAAAATGCCCGAGATCACCTCTCATGTATTTGTAACTCTGATTCAATTAATATGTTTTCCTATTTATTTTACTGTTGCTTTATGTGGACTTATCAATCCATATTTTTACTCGTTGCTTTCATCAAACTTGAGAGAGGGAGGTAAGAGTAGAACGATGAATAGAAAGAGCAAGTGCGTAGACCTTAACTTGAGTGTTTCCGCTTCTTAGCCAATAGCAATATTAGTTAATCTCATGTAATCGAAGCTAGGTTGGATAGTATAGACTTAACTTATTTAAGGAATTGAGTAGGTGTTAAGTATCGTAATTGAAATTTGGGAGAATTTTTTTAAGTTATTAGAATAGCCTAGGATTAACTTATATGGTTGATAGAGTTGTAAGTGCGTGAGATATGTTTTGCAATTTCTATGATGAAGGAGAGGGATTAGTAGCCCTAGGCTTTTAAATAGATTAATTTCATCAAGTTGTGCATTCATTTATTGTCATTAAAGAAAACTTCACAAAAATTTACTGTAAAAACTTATTAATGATTTGGCAAGTGCACTAGTCGCATAAATAATACAGTGATTTAATAGTAAAGGCTATCGTTCCCTTGAGGACTAAGTGGCTAATTACCCAAAAAAATTAATCGAATTAGTTAGACGAATAAATTAGATTGAAGACAGCTCTAATGAAGAACTAATAAAGTAAAAAGCATATGACAATAATTTTTTATGAAGTTTTCTTTAATGACAGTAAATGAATGTACAACTTGATGAAATTAATCTATTTAAAAGCCTAGAGCTACTAATACCTCTCCTCCATCATAGAAATTGCAAAAGCCCTCTCACGCACTTACAACTCTATCAACTATATAAGTTAATCCTAGACTATTCTAATAACTTAAAAGAGTTCTCCCAAATTTCAATTAAGATACTTAACATCTACTCAATTTCTTAAGTGAGTTAAGTCTATATTATCCAAACTAGCTTTGATTCCACAAGATTAACTAATATTGCTATTAGCTAATAAGCGGAAACACTTAAGTTAAGGTCTATGCACTCGCTCTTCCTATTCAGCATTCTATTCTCACCTCCCTCTCTCGAGTTTGATGACAACAATGAGTAGAAATATGGATTGATCAGTTCCATATAAAGCAAAACAGTAAAATGAATAGGAAAACATATATTAATTGAATCAGAGTTGCATATACATGAAAGGAAACAAAATCTAATCTAGAGTTGAGTTCATAGTAACCATAGATGGAAAAATTAGCTACTCATGAAAAATAAAGAACAACAAACATAAATAAGGACAGAAGAAGCCCTGAATCTAAATCAGATGATAGATTTCAGCCCCCAAGTCTTGAAAGTCGAGTTTCCGCTTCTCTTCTTAGCAGAAACGACGTTCCTCCTTCTCTCCAAATTAGAATACCCGAGAAAAATCCCTTTGCAACTCTTTAAAAGATGTTTGATGTGGTAGGATTTTAGTCCCACCATTGTAGTGGTATGAACTCACTGCTGCAGCAGTGGAACATAGCAAAGCAGGTCTAATTAAAACCTTTAGCGTAGTACTTGGTGATGTAGCGTAGCACTTGGTGATGTAGCGTGGCACTCCCACTGCAGCGGTTCATCCTCACCACTACAGTGGTGGTTGGCAGGGACTAACAGCGAATAGGGTACTACAGCGCCGGGCGCTCAGATGGATAGCATTGGATGCTAGGTGGCGTTGCAACAGTGAATATTTCATGCTATAACGGTGGATGGAAAAAAACATCTGTTGCTTAGGACCTCATCATGAGATTTCACTTTCTTGAGTGCTGGCCTTCAAAACTCACTTGTTCCTTAGATATTTTCATCTCCTTTGCTCACATCACCAAGGTTTCTATTCTTACAGTAGTCCTTAACTTTTGAGCCTGCACTTAATTCCTAAAAATAACACATATCACTAGTCAGAAATTAGAATTTAAAATAAGCAATATGCAAAACATCTTTAAAGCTCAAAATGTGATTGAGAAGACAAAATCAACTCAGAATAAGCATGTTAGGCAAGACAGTGGTGAAATTCCTAGGTAAAATGCATGAATTTAGTGTTAACTTAAGAACTTAACAGTGAGCATCAACAATAGTTCCTCTTAGTTGACCAACCTTTTAATGTTGGGGACAATGAGATACAAGAGAACCGGTACAAGGAAATGGTGTTAGATGCAACTAGGCATGTCACAGGCGTTGACATTGACCAAACAGTATAAGAGCCTTCCATCCAGGTGCTCAGGCCTTTTATGACATATTGAAGTTTACATAGGCTCTTCCTTGGGAAAGATGCACTAGGCATTCTAAGTTGTCTGCAACTGTAAGGCTTCTAAGCATCAAGGTTGATTATAACATGACTGAGTAAAATTTCAATATGGTTACACAATTTTTAGGTGAGGCTATGCCATATGGACACTGCCTACCTAAGACCCTTTATCAGACAAGGAAACTAATTGCAGGCTTAGATCTTGGGAACATAAAAATTGATTATTGTGAGAACGGTTGCATACTATACTTGAGTCAGATGAAGACCACAAAGACTCCAAGTTTTATGGAAGTGCCAGGTATATCACTAGAAGAACCCATCAGATGACTTGTGCCAGGGTTGCAAAGAAGAAACTGTGGTACCTTCCTTTAAAGCCAAGACTTCAAAGATTATTCAATTCAAAGGTCGTGGCAAAGGAAATGAGATGGCACCATGAACATCATGTAAAGGAGTGTTATCCCACCCGTCTGAGGGACTTGAGTGGAAAATGTTTGACCAAGAACACTCAAGCTTCGCAGCGGATCCTCAAAATGTATGGCTAGGCCTATACTCTAATGGGTTGATGCCCTTTGAACAATCAGGCAAATTTTATTCATGTTGGCCTGTTATTCTTGTTCCATACAACTTGCCTCCAGGAAGGTGCATGCACCAGGAGGTTATGTTTTTTACACTAATCGTTCTTGGACCTAGCAATTTGAAGGCAAAAATAGATGTCTACTTACAACCAATAATTGACTAATTGAAATTGTTATGGGACATCATTGAAGCAAAATTTCAATATGCGGGCCGCACTTTTATGGACTATAAATGATTTTCCCACGTACGGAATGTTGTCTGGTTGGATGATCGTTGGAAAGTTATCTTGTCCCATCTGCATGGAAGCCTCAGGGGCCACTACAACAAGACCCCAATTTCCGACTGCAAATTTCCTACTACTTTCTACTGAATGGATTTGTGACTATCGCATATAAGTTTTCCTACTGAAATATGATACGAAATATGAGATAGTGAATATAATATAATTCCAACTGAAAAAAATTACTGATAATGTGGTAGGAAATACAATATGGTGAGTATGATATATTTTCGACTGAAAAAACTACTGATTGTTAGTAAAAAATTTTAATGTCTCCATCCGAATCACCCAAATATCTGTCGAGCCAAACTTGTAGTTCGACATAGTGTGGCTCGACAGCCCCTGCATCTATTCAATTCACTTTTTGTGTATTTTTATTGTATTTAATTTATTTTATTTAGAAATTAAATAGTTTATTTTTTAAATATATTTTATGTAGATTTAGTTAATTATAAAAATTAATATATATATATATATATATATATATATATATATTTCATCCAAAAAATACAGATAAAAATTAATATAATATAAAATTTAATATATTTAAATTATTTTAATGTAAAATGCATACATAAAATTTATTAATATAAAATTTTAAAACAAATTAAATAAAAAAATTGAGTAACAGTCTAGTGTGACTCACTGTGATTCACTCCAATATTTTTATTTTATTTAATTTATTTTATTTGGAAATTAAATATTTTATTTTTTAAAATTTATTTTTTTATGTAGATTTTAGTTAATTATGAAAAATTAATATATATATATATATATATATTCATCTAAAAAGTACAGATAAAATTAATATAATATAAAATTTACTATATTTAAATCATTTTCATATAAAATGTATACATAAAATTTATTAATATAAAATTTTAAAAAATTAAATAAAAAAATTAAGTAAGCTATGTGGAGCCACACTTTTAGTGTGGCAAGTGTGGCTCGACATAACACATGTCGAGCTACACTGTGATTCACTCCTGTATTTTTGTTTTATTTAATTTTTTATTTAGAAATTAAATAGTTTATTTTTTAAAATTATTTTTTATACATAAAATTGATTGATATAAAATAAAAAATAATATAAAACATTAAATTTATTAATATAAAAATTTTAAAAAATTAAATTTAAAAAAATTAAGTGACAGTCTAGTGTGACTCAACATATGCTATGTCGAGCCACACTGTGGCTTTAGTAGTATATTTTTATTTTATTTTATTTAGAAATTAAATAGTTGATTTTTTATGTAAATTTAGTTAATTATGAGAAGTTAATATATATATATATATATATATATATATATTAACTTCTCATAATTAAAAATTTGGTGTAATTTTAAAGATTTGAATTTCTTCTCCAATTTATAATAAAAATTTTATATCAAATAACTCTAATATGTATAAATAATTCTTAATTTATTAATTTTGAAAAATTTTATTTAAACCATATACACTTTCTAAAGAAATAATTGAAAATAAAAAATAATCACTTTATTTACGGAGCTACAGAATAATTGAAAACTGTATATTAATTGTAAATTATACAATATAGAAAAAGTAATAAACATTTCATATAAAAATCATTCATCACTTGTAGTATTATCATCACTATAATCTTCATTGTTATCTATGTTTTTACTTTCTTCTTCATTTGTATTTATATCTTAGTGCTCATCTTCTTCTTCCCCCTCTTCTTCTTGATCTTGCTCCTCTGCTTCATTGTCACCTATTATTTCTTTATATTGTCCCTCTTCTTACAAATTATCAAACACTATATCACTATATACATTAGACACATTCAGTTGTTCAGTCTGGAAGCTACTTCTAGTCTTTGCTAAGTGTCATCTAGACTTCTTGATTTAGTTTTCATCATAACCACTAGTCTAATTTTTCTCTAGTTCTGATTGGATAAGGAATAAAATATACATGTATTGCATGGTGTGAGAAAACAAATGCATCAAATTTTCCATATCTCCTTGAATGTTTAATTTTTATAATGCTATACTGCGGATGCACCTTTGTTCCACTATTCAACATTGGATCAAACCAGTCACAATAAAATAAGGTGACTTTTTTTGTGGGTTCACCAAAATACTATAACTACACCACTTCGTTGAGGACGCCAAAATAATCATTTTCTCCGCCGCCTTCTCCATTGCCTCTAATGCACACCCCACTGTTGATTATCTTTTTACTAGTGCTCCAAGCATCGTTATGAAACTTGTATTTATTTACAAAATATATTGGCCATGTTTTTAGGTTGCAAAATGGTCCCACGCCAAGTCCCTTAGATATGGATTATTGAGAACAGGAGGTTGAATATTTACCTAATGAAAATGATAAATGAATTTATGAATAATTGATTAATGCACCAGACAAAAATTAATTGTAAATGATGATATCACTTACGAGGCTTTTAAACAATTGGACAAAATGCGATTCAACAACTCTATCAACATCTTCGTCACTGAAGTGTGGATTTGAACTGTTGTGATATTGTTCAAAATTGTTGTTGTACAAAAGTAAAGTCATTGAGCAGACAAAGTAGATATACGACATTTGATTGAATAATACAATTAGAAAGTACATACTCAAGATATGGCTTCACTTCATCACAGTTAAGAAAGATGTAAAGTTGAGCGATCATATATTCACTATCATCTAAAAATCTAGTGACACTCTTTCCAGAGGGACGCCCAAGTTGATTGAAAATTTCTAATGTTGTTTGTTCGCTTGTCCCTTCTTGTAAACAAGAATTCCAGCCAATTTTTGTTCTCACTGAATTTACATGTGATTCAAAGTAATAAGAACAAAAGTAAGTTGCCTCCTATGCTAAGTATGCCTCACAAATAGAACCTTCCACCTGAGATTTATTTTTTATTGTCTTTTTAATTCAGTTTAAAAACCTTCACAATCAAAAGGAATAAACTGTCAGATTTGAATATGTAGAAATTAAACTAATATGGAAAATAAGTATAATTAATGAATGAGTACCTCTTAAAGGGATACATCCATCAATATTGAACTGGTCCGCTAACTCGAGCCTCATATGGCAGATGGACAGACAGATATTCCATTGAGTCAAAAAATCTAGGGGAAAAGTTCTTTCTAGATTGCAAAGGATGATAGGAATATTTTGCTCCATTTGAATTAGCTCATCCACTTTCAGTGTTGCTAAACACAAGTCTCTGAAAAATTGGCTTATCTCATTGATAGGCTTCCAAACTTGCTTAGGCAATGCGCTGAAAGCAATGGGTAGCAAACATTCCATCAAAAGAAGACAATCATGGCTCTTGAGTCTAAACAACTTTCCATCCTTTAAGTCAACACATCTTGACAAATTTGAAGAATATCCATTAGCTTTTGGTTTGATCACTTTACCGTTGGCGAGTTTTTGTAATTCTAAATCATGGCGCCTTCAGTACACTGCAAGATCCATCCTTACTTTAAGATTGTCTTTTGTCTCCCTTGGATGTCCATTACAGTGTTGAAAATGTTATCAAACATGTTTTTTCTATGTGCATGACATCTAGATTATTACGAATAAGAAGACTTTGCTAATAGGAGAGCTCCTAAAAAATGCTCTATTTTGTCTAGTTATGCTCAACCCCGTAACCTTGAGCTCTAGAAAGGCCACACTCAATAACTTTAGGAAGCCTTCTAACATCTTCCTATAATTCTTTACAACTTAGTCTGGGTGGTGGGAGATTGTTCTCAATTTTATTTTTCATGAACGTATCCTTGTTCCTCTTGAATGCATGGTCAGCGAGCAAAAACCATCAATGACAATCGAACCATGAATTTTTTCTCTCATTTGCAGAGTGAAGGCTTTTGAGTTGTGCATACAGTAAGGACAAGCTAATTTACCTGTAGTGCTCCACCCATACAACATTCTATATGCTGAAAAGTCGTTTATTGTCTACATAAATGCCGATCACATATGAAAATTTTTGTTGTGTGGAAACGTTAAATATGGATACTCCATCCCATAACTTTTTCAGTTCATCAATGAGTGGCTGCAAGTACACATCAATGCCAGCCTTTGGATTATGTGGCCCTAGTACAATGGCAGTCAGGAACATATATGGTGCAGTCATATACATCTTGGGTGGCAGGTTGTATGGTGTCATTATGACCGGCTAACACGAGTATGGACCGTAAGGAGTGAACCCATCTATACACAAGTTGAGTCTTACATTACATGGCTTACTCACGAGGTCTGGAAACACCACATCCAAGTGTTTCCATCCTTCCCTGTCTGAAAGATGGACCAATACCCCTTCATCTCTTATGTGATTCGAATGCCATTACATGTGAACCTAGGAATAAAGGGTAGATAGTGCATCCTTTTAATTGGAATATGTTTAGCATTTGGTCTTCTCCCTGGTCGATCTTCTCGATATTGGGATGCTCCACAAAATTTTCATTCTGTCTTATCTATGTCATCGTTGTAGTATAACATGTATCCATTCAAGCAAACATCAATTTTTTTGGATGATAAACCGAGTCTAAATATTAGTTTTTTTTGTCCTATACCAATTATTCGGCATGAGATTATCAGGGAGACTGATCTCTCCCATAAGACTTGCCATATTATTGAAAGCTTGCACTAAAATATTACCTTCAGATTTAAGACTTAACATTCTCACTGCAACAGACAACTCTGAATGATTGGTACATCCTAACCATAGTGGCCTTTGATTGGCATTTATCATATCAAAAAAACTTTGAGCATTTGGATTTGTAGGTTATTCGGTATTTAAATTACTAGTGTCTTCATTTTTCGGCTTTGAGTCATCTTTGATATCCAAATCTTGTCTAGTTGCATCTATGATCATGGTTTGATATTGAGCATCCCACTGGCAGCAATATTTGTCGATTTACTTAAACATCTAACATAGTAATTGTTGAAGTTGTGGCTTCACCTCTCACTTCACGGTGAGCTGTCCAACACTAGTATTGTGGCTAAAAGCATTTTTTGTAGAGATCCACTTTAACGTCGTCAACATCTATATAAGTACAGTTTTTGTGTTTTGAGTAGGGGCACCAAATCTTTCCATCTTCTACATGTTTACCAGCAAATGCAAGGAATTCCTCCAACCCAATTAAAAATTCTTCCGTGTATCCATTTCTTCTAGGATTTAGTCTATTATACATCTATCTCCGATGAGAAGGAATCTCCATTTTTCATTAAAAAAATGTATGAGAATGAAGAGAGAAAAAAATAGAGAACACTGGCTAAACACTCTTTAACCAAGATCACAACAGATAAGCAGTTATGCAATGTAAGAAATAGTAAAAAGATATGATATGACAGCTATTATATTCAAATATTACTAACTTTACCAACTTTTTTTTATTATCCCATCTATAAAAATTGTCAGGAGATGATTTTTTTTATTCATCCCATCCATAAATACAGTAAGGAAATGAATTTTTTTATTTTCATCACGTCCATAAAAATTGTCAGAAGACAAAAAAAGTAAAGATATGACAAGAGAGTTATGATATTCAATTGTTACTAATTTTATTAACTTTTTTTTATTCATTCCATCCATAATGTCAGAAGACGAACAAGCAAGTATGACAACACTAATTCATTTAATAAATAAGAAAGGAAAATTCGTATATTATGATATATCTGGGAAATTTATCTATTATTATATATCTATAATATATTTTACATATATAACATATTTATATATTGTGTTATACTTTATCATATATAATAAATATATTAATGTATATAATTATATTTATATATATTATATAATTATATATAGAGATATAATGAATATAAAATAGGGATATAATGAGTATTTTCATAATATGGTGAAAGAAAGTATAGAAAATTCTAGTGAAATTGTTTTCTGCTGGTCAATTTTTTTTTTCAAATGGTAGGCCCCATAGAAAATTATGAGTGGGTAGGCGAACTCACCATATCCAATGCCTATAAGATATAACACGACGTCCATCATATTCATATCTTCTTCTTGTGTAAGAAAACATTAGTGAGCAATTCGTTTTTCAACATTGTCAGTTCAAATCCTTTATTATCTAAAAGTACACTTATTATTTCACTCATCTAAACTTGTCCAATTTTTGTATTTTCCCCTTGGAAGTACAAAAATTGCAAGAACAACTTTTTGTATCTGTCTTCTTACACATCTTCTCTTCTCATCTCAAACCCCCATCTGCAAGGAAAATAGAAGACCACTTTTTTATTCTTGTCTTTTAGTACACCTTCTAATAGCATAAAACAAAAACAATAAAAGATATGATCAGAGTCCAAAAATTTTTAAAGTAAAAAAATTGATTATCTTAGTTTTACAAAATTTTCATGTAATTATTGTAAAAAAATACACACTTTGAAAAAAAATCAGAATAAAGAAACTCACTCACGTTTATGTCATAAATATGAAAATTATTTTAAATTTAATTAAATTTACTCCTCACACTTTTTAAAATACCAATTCCTCATCCATTACTTTTGTCTTATGTGGAGATTTAGCAATATCTAATCAAATATTATGTGTCAGTGGAATTATATATATATATATATATATATATCAATTGATTGGCAAATATATTTTAATCTAAATATACTTCATTTGATATTATATATATATATAGACACGTTCTTGGTGTGTTAGAAAAATTAGGTTTGTACTAACCTTTCTATCATTTTTTATTTATTTCATTTGATATTATATATATACATGTTTAAAAGTTAGGTTTGTCCTAACTTTTCTATCATTCTTTTACCTCATTCAAAATTAATATTTTTAATCTAATATGAACATGAAGAGAAAAAAATATTTTGCTATTAATTATTTACATATTGTAATTTAGTTTTAATATTTTAAAAAAATTTTATCATGAAAGTAAAAATTATTTTAATTTAAACAAAGTTAAACTGAATTATTTAAATGTAATTAATTTAATGTTA
Organism: Biancaea sappan; assembly: GCA_037074585.1. Lineage (NCBI taxonomy): Eukaryota > Viridiplantae > Streptophyta > Magnoliopsida > Fabales > Fabaceae > Biancaea > Biancaea sappan. The sequence goes on from CM073499.1 coordinate 40,969,454, forward strand.
TTAAGTATAATTTAATCAATTAATTACACTCCCACACCTCTATAAATAAAGACTTTCACTCCCTCCATTATTCACTTCTCATACTCCCCCTCTTTCTCACTCACTTATACCTTGTCCATTTACTGTCTTATTTTGAGAACCATGGAGCCATCCTTATTTGAGAATGATTATTTTCTTGAAGACATCATGTTGAATATATTATTGCGACTGCCAGTTTCTGACCGACAAGAGTATATGATAGTCTCACAGAACTGGAGCTGGAGTTTTGGCCACGAACCTTTTAGACAAAGACATATGGAGAGAGCCCCATCTTAGTCACCTCTTATACTACTATCATTCTCGAGCTCATATCATGGAAGGTCTTTCATTGAAATGTATAACATGAGGACCTGGTCATTCCACCATCTCCAAGTAAGTGAGGAATGGTCCAATCAATCCTCCACAGTAGAAGTGGTTGGATGCAAGAACCGTCGAATATTGCTACGAGGCAGAGATCGACATCGGGAGCATTGACTACTTCTTCTCAGTCCCCTCACCTGACAAACTAGGGAAATTATCGGCCCAATAAAAGGTTCTTCAATTTGCTCCGTAATTAGATTTTGTTTTGGATTTTTCTTTATAAAATGCCACTATATCACTAATATAGACTTTTCTGTCAGGAAAAGCTAACTATTGTCTTGCATATGATTCACGTCGACAAGACTTTGTTGTAGTATACTGTTATTTAGTCAGGCAAACTGTGGTGGTGACAAGGATTAACTCGCAACACCTCGATGAACCTACTCCTTTTGATGATCTTGACCTACAAGAAGCAATTTTTATTGTAGATAATTTTATCATGTGGATGTCCTCAAGAGACAGGACAACTCTTGTCATCCATGACATCCATCAAGGTTCTTTTCAATCGTTGCTCGTTCCACACATTAAATTCCATGACAAATGGACACTAGTGGGGTATAATAATAGGTTGGGCATCCTCTTATCTGACGAACACTACATTTATGGGACCTTCATGCAATGTGGACATGCAACATCATACACTGTGATCCTCAGTCATGGAGACTTGAATGGTATCTTCATCTTCCACTAGGAGATGATCCATTATTGTGCCTTCTTGGTGATCAGTTGCTAATTGATGAGTCAAACCTAGGGGGATACGAAGGTGACGAGGAGGACAATGATGACCCAGAGAGACTTAGAACTAATTACACATTTAACATGGTCGACACTATGTTAGAAATTGGTATACTAAGCTTGTTAAAGACTTGGGTGACACTGAGTCACACTTATTTTAATCATGCACATGTTTTTCCCCACATTCATGTAAAATAATTATGTTCTATGTTACTTTCATATTACATAATTAATGTTGATCTTTAGCAGACAGTTGTACTATTAATTAATATATGTATGAATGTGATTTTGTTTTTATTATTTCAACTGAGACATTATTTATATTTGTAATACTTTTTTAGTTTAAAAAATATTTGAAAATTTAAGTATCACTACAAAAAAAAAGTGGCTATCAGCCACATTTTTTTAGCTATAGTTATTAAAACCATGGCTGACACAAAGCTAGTTTTAGGGTTTAGCTACCTTTATACTAACCGTGGCCAAGTGCAAAGAAGCCAAAAGTAGCACTGAAAAATTCCACATCTCCCTCCAATTGTTTTCTCCATCTCCCTCCAATATTTTTTTCTCTTACCTCCAACATTTTTGCTGTTCATTTATTTGTGTTTTTCGTGGGTAAGGTAGCTTAAATCCATCTCTTCCCATTCATTGATCTCTTGCCTTTATTTTTTGTCGATGCTTGATTTCATTGTCCTTCCTTTCGTCGACGTGCATCCTTCCTCCTACCGTTGATGATTTCAATATCCTTCCTTTCGTTGATGCAAAGCCAGTTCTTCTCCATGAACGCAAGGTTGCTCCTTCCATCGACTCAAGCCTACCCCTTCCTCATGTATTTTCTTCACCCATGCTCTCTCCCTTCCTCTCTTAGGAATTTTTGCCATGAAAATTGGTGTTTTCCTCTCTGCCTTCCTCTCTTCCTGTTTTGTATACAGCCTCAAGAAAAGGATTTAGGGTATATAATCCTTGTTGAGCAAAGAGACAGCGAGATAGGTCTCTGAAGCTCTGCCAAAAGTCCAAGGTACATTCTAAAACCACTTCCCCTATGGTATTTGGAAACCTCATTTTACTTAATTATAGTTATTTTATATTCCATATCATAGTTAAATTAATGAGTAATGGTAAGTTTTGATCAAATTTTAGAGGCTTACTCACTGATTTAAAATTTTCAACTCTTAAGGCCGTTGTGGGTGTTAGTTTTTATGATTAATTGATGTAATCATGACCAAGAAGAGAATGTCATTGACATTTTGAGTATTATGCTCTGTTTGGTTGCTTTATCTATTGGAGACAAAGTCATAGAACATCAGTTAGTAAGGTAAAATGACAGAGTCTGGTAAACATATTCTGGTCGTTGGCTTAGATGCTAATTAACATTGCTGCATATGTATTGGGTGGTTTATTTTTTTAATTGCATTTTTTATTTTGTCATGGGTTTGACTCTTGTCTACAACTATGATCATGCTTAGTATAAATTGATTGGGAAAAGATACTTGTGACTCTTTATTATCATTAATAAGATGAATGTCAATCACTCATAGTTATTTGAGTAAAAATAGCCAAGTTGGGTTTGATTCTTGTCTACAACTGTGCTTGTGCTTAATACAAATTGATTGGGAAAAAAATACTTCTAACTCTTATGATTATGAGATGGGTTTCAACGACTCATAGTTATTTGGGTAAAAATAACAGAGTTGGATTACTATGAGATTATTGCTATTCATATGGTTCTTACAAACTTAGTCCATTTTTCTTTGTGTTTGGCTTCAATCACTCATAGTTATATGTAGTTTATCTCTCCCTATATATAGTTACTTTTTTCTATGTATGACTGGGAGCTACATGCATGCTATATATACTCTATTTTATGCTGTTAAAGATTTTAAGTAATTGGTTGAATAAGAAAATAGTTGGAATTTCACTGGGTATCATAAGGCTATTGCAACTTACTACTTCTGGCTAAATCAAATGATTTTGAGGTACCCAAACCAGAGTACCTTCTTGCATGTTTAATCCAGCTAATAATCAAACATTGTTTTTTAAAAAAACAATTTGATACCAAGGTATGCTAACAGTTATTTTGGTATTAATATGTTCTACTATTAATTTATAGAGTTTTCCTTCTGTGTTCTCTCTAGAGAAGCTCAGAATTTAAATGGTGCATCTTTACTAATGATTTTGCTTTATTTTAGATATAATGACTTATGTTTTATAACTGATGAGCTTCTATGACTTATGTAAGAGTCTTAGTAGATTAATTGCCACATATCATTTTGTAAGCTTGGGTTATGATTACAATTTTGAAGAAATTCTAGTATTGCAAGTTTTTTACATTTTTTCACCATTTTTAAGCTATTGATCAATTTCTTTTTGTACATTGTAATTTATGATTGGGAAAATAGGTCTTCCAATTCCCATTTTGTTTCTCGATTTAGCAACTATGCTTGTGAGTCTCTTGTTTCTTTAAATAGTAAAAGTAATCGATCCTATGGAGCAGACTACTTGATTAATTTTTTGTGCAGTTTTATTTTTCTATTCTTTGTTGATAACTTCTAATTGAGCATATTTGTCCTTTTAAGTGGTTATCATGAAAATAAAATTGCTTTTACCTAATATTTTTGTTCTTTGATTACTCTTTTATTTACTTATTTTTTTGGCTTTTTCAACAGATATCAAATTGCATACCATCTGGTGAAGACTTGGACTATCCTGAAAAACTGAAGTTAGCTTTTAAGAGTACATCAGAAACTAATCTGGTAAAGATTCATTCCCAGCAGTTCCTTTTTGTTTTTTTTAAAGCTTGAATATATAATTTAGTTTTCAGTGTTTCTCATTAATGATAAATATATGTTGATGTTGCATGTGCTACTATGGTACACTGTGTGTGTGTGTATGTGGTTATGTGCATTTATGAGTGTTGTAGCATTTTTCTTGTTTCTTCATGTACTGGAAGGGTACAACTAGAGTTTACTCTATTTTTTTATTTTTGCTAGATGTCTTAATATATTTTATTTTCTAATAAAATTAGATTACTTAATTTGATCTAGAATGGCATTCTATTTGTCTATCTTGCATCTTTTGTAGGCTGATGATAACCCATTTGTATTTAAGACTTGGTATCCATTGCTAGAGAAATGTAAATCATGTCTTTCAAAGTTGTATCGTTGTTTGGAGTCAGCAGTTTTCACAGGTATAGCACAGGTAATAGAGGTTTTATTTTAACTTTTTGGTGCTTCTTGCCTTGTCTTTGCTTCCTTTGAATATTTTATTAACAATTCAATTTAAATACTTCTTAACCAAGAAGACATCTACTCAAGTAAGTTAAAAGCCAGTTATCTAAACAATGGAATATTGTGATCACATTTAAATAATGTAAAATTTGGGGGCAATATTTGTTATTTGTAGATGAGCATGATGTCTTTTTATCATCAAGACTTAGGATTTGATTAAATTTTTTGATATGTTGACATGCATGAAGGTTCCAATTCTTACTTGTTTGATAATTGGTGCTCCTTCTTGTCTACAACAATAAGCAAATTAATTTCAAAGAGATTATCCCTAACAGATGGACATCTTTCTCAACAAGTTTAGAAACTAGGTTCATAAGGTTGAATGTGTGGCTTATTTTCCGTCAAGTAAGGTCTATCATGGACTAATGGTTTAAGTGTGAGAGAAGTACCTAATTTCTTTACATACATTACACTTGTGCTCTCTCTAGTGTGTGTAAGGGAATTGGACACTATCTTACTAACTTGCTTGTTCATTCTTCCAAATTATGAGGAATTCATATCAATTTATAATCCTCTTCTCATGATAATATAAATTATTCTTGAAATATTTATGTGTCTCTACACTAGATATAATCATCAAGCTTTAAAAATTTACCATAGTTTAAGAAAATTACTATAATGAATTTGGAACCTAGCCTAATCAATTTGAGTCCCTCCTATTGGCAGGAAGAATGAAAAGAGTTACAAAATCAATTCAACATTCCAGAGAATTCTTCAGAAGCTTTTAATAAATGGGTGAGTTGCACATCAATTTTTGCTGTTATTTGGTTCTTGGGAAGAGTTAGCTAAACTTGTTTTCTTGCTGCCCTTAGCATGCACAAAATTTTATATAGTTAGCTGAATTTGTCCTTTAATTTTTTTTTTCTATTGTGTCTATATCATCCACTATTTTTTGTTCAGGCACGAGGTGTTGATGCAACTGAGTTGATCTCATTTTTGCTGGAGCTTAGTTTTCATGTTATAGGAGAGGCAAGACATTCTCATTGGTGTGTGGAATAAGAACTTATTATGTACTAACTTCTTTGCTGAATTATTGATCAAACCTTCTTGTTCCTTTTCCTCTATACTTATCTCTTACTAAATCTACTCAAACTATAAGTATAATTATTATAAATGCTAGCGTTATTTTGATTGAATTAAATTAGTATTTTGCTATAGATAAATATTGCAACTTGTTAATTTTTGACCACTATAGTATTAGTATATGTCTAGTATAGATAATGATTTAGCAGTTATAGGTAGTAATCTATATTTTTTAAAAAAAGTAAATAAAATTTAATTATTTGCCACGATTTAAACCGTCGCAAATAATTATGTAAAATTTTTTTAAAAAATAAAATTTTATTATTAGCCACGGGTCAAACCGTGGCAATGGCAAATATAGTCACAGTTTAAACCGTGGCTAATTTATTTTACCACAGTTATTATATCTGTGGTTAATGATAATGCCCATGCCTAATTTTGCCATAAATTTTGCAACAGTGGTTACACTCTTTTAGCTACGGTTTTAAGCCAGTTAGCCATAGTTATAACAGTGGCAAACAACCGATTTTTTTGTAATGTATACATAATCAACCATAATTTTTATTTATGTAAAAGGTGTAAAATTGAAGCACTTTTTTTGAAAATTTACCCACACTTATATATATATATATATATATATATATATATATATATATCACTTCCCTCCCAAAGTTCACTCGTGACCATATTCTCAATTTTCTTCTTTATATTTTCATCTCTCTACATGATATTCTCTGAACGTAACTTTTTGAATATCTCTCAGTAAGTCTTTTGTTCTTACCCTTTCTTTTTTGTGCAAAGAATATGGCAAACGCATTATTTGATAATGGATTTTTTCTTGAGAATGTTACATTTGATATTTTGTCTCGACTCCCTACTACCTTTAACACTCCTATTTTCAAGCAAGCTCACTGTGTAAAAACACACGAAACATTGTCTTTTGTTCCATTACTATCGTGGCTGAGCAAAGTACCCAATGCATCTCGCTTTGATATTGTGGACACCAGAGCTCGGTCTACGAAAGTGATTGAGCTTCTGCGTTTTAGGTACAATATCTAGATGCTTTGAACAATAAATGGTCGAATATACTACAAGAAAAATGCCTTATAGTGATGGAAAAAAATTGTCAGTAGAAGATAAAAATCCGTGGGTATAACCCCAAGTAACCTATATCCACTGTAAAAATTTTCGTCACTTTTGCTAGCTTCTACCCATGGTTTTGTTTACCGTCGGTGAAACTTATACCTACAGTTTATAAACTGTTAGAATAGTTGTGGAACATTTACCTACCGATACTTTGCTGTCACTAAAAGTTATAGTGACAGATTTGTTAGTGTCATTAAATTCTATAATAGTAGATTTTTTTTTTGCAATCTTTATTAATTATTATTTTTTCTGTTATTTTAATTCTCAATAAATTAATTCTCATCAAACAAAATAAATAAATAAATATGCAAATAATTTTGTATATGTAAATTCATTTTTATATTGAAATTCTAATAATATTCATACAAAATAAGGAATCTATTTAATAACTCTAATACAATATTCTTAAAAAACATACAACAAATAGCCCAATAACTCCTAAGTCAGTCATGTAACTTACAAGCATAATCCTATTACATTGACAAAATCTCCTATAAAAGATGTCTACTTTGAATAACCCAGTAATCATTCCAAATCTCATCATCAAAGTTCTTCAGCATAGGATGCTTTTCGTAGTACTCTGATAACATGCTTTTTCCATTTATTTTAGTCCCTATTTTAGTCCTTTTTGCCTCTTTAATTTTGTCAATTCTCTAATTTTATTATATTTTGGAATTTATTGGGTATAAACTATTTATGGATTGAATGTGTCTCAATTATATATTTTTAGAACTTGAATTGTAAAATGCTCAATTTAATTCCTACAAATTTTAATTTTGGAGAGAAAAGTGCTGACATGGACAAAGATGCTGATTTGGATGCTAATGTGGCACTTTTTGGTGATGCAGATGCTGACTAGGATATGCTGGATGTGGGGCCCATTTGAACTCTTATTCAATGCCATGTCGTCAGAATTTATGGATAGAAATATTAATTTTCGTAGGTCAGAAAAGCATAGCTGAAATATTAATTATGCACCTCCATTTTCCATGTTTTCTGCCATACTTTTCTGCTGCTGTTCTGCTGCTGTTTGCCATGCTGTTCTGCTGCTGTTTGCTGTCTTTCTACTGCTGTTTTGCTGTCAAAGTGCTGCCACATCATGGAATAAGCATCCAAGGAGGCATCTAGGGCAGAATATCCCTTTAGGCATGTGTTAGATCAGTTTTATATTTGCAAAACCGAAATTTATTGAGGAGGCTAAGTCATTTTTCTGATGTGAAGTCCTAGCACCATTTTTCTGCTTTCATAGAGCAGCAGTGGCTGGGAGCAACACAGAGGCAACTCTCTAGCTTGGTTTGAGGGAAAGGAAGCCTTCCCACTTGGGAATGGCTCTCCTTCTCCCATTTTCTTTCCTTTTCTTCCATTTTCCTTCATAGTTTCTTAGATTTCTGCTGTATTTTCTGTTTTCTGTCATGTTCTTCTTCTCTTCCATGTAATTTCTGAGTTTAAAGATTGATGTAGTTTGGTTCTATGATGTTTTATTGCTGAAAAATTTCGATTTTAATGCACTTTCGTTTAATGGAATGGATTTTATCCTTGTAATTTCCACCATAAATTAGATTATCTAGATATAGATAGTTTTATTTATGTGGCTTGAATAATTTTCTTGAGCTTCATAACTTAATTAAATGGTTGATCTAAGATTTTAGTCAATTATTTTGGTTAAGTTAGATTGTAATTTCAAAGCTTTTGGATTCAATCATATTTTAGAAAATTGGCCAACATTGAATGGATTGTAATTTAATTGAATTGGTCTTCAATGATTCAAAGATTAATTTGTCTATGAATTAATCGGATTAGACCAACGAAATCAATCTCATTTTCTTGTGTAGTCAGTCATTTGATGAAATGGAAATTGTACTTTAATTCATTTGGACCAATGAGTATTTTCTTGGCCAAAGTTCTATTTTATTTATTGTCCTATGAAGCTTGTTATTTATACATGCATGCGATTGCTATGTATTTGTAATGAGTAGGACAAGAGATAACATGTCATATGCGATTGCGGGGCATTGATGTGATTAGGACTTGATCGGATTATATTTGAGTTATAGATTAGTGAAGATCTTCCTAACTATAATTTTAATATAATTCAGTCTTAGAAGACTTTCTAAGAATTTTAGATTGAAGATTACATAATAGAATTAGTCAAGAATATTCAAAGGAAATGATGATGATGTACAATTCCATGGAATTTGTGACCAGTCCACATCTTTTCTCTGTTTTGTTTTCTATTTAGTTATTTAAATTTCAGTTATTTAAATTGTGTTGTTTCAATCATCACCCCCCCCCCTTTTGTGTAATTTCTGCAATTTCCTTCATAAGTCTTAATAGCATTTCACTTAGCTTAATTGAATTTTATTTGATACCTCAATCTCTGTGGGACGATACTCTACTTATCACTTTATTACTTGTTGCGACCCAGTATACTTGCTGGAATTTTATATGTGCTATAAATTATACGCACCAAGTTTTTGGCGCCGTTGCCGGGGATTGATGGTTGTCAAATTGATTTTTCTTTAAAGCCAAAGTGATGTTATTTTAGACATTGTCTTTTCTTGGTTTAGTTTTTACAATTTCAAGTGTTTTTAGCTTTTCAAGTGTCTTTATTAGTTTCATTTCTTCTTGTTACCTTGCTTATTTGATATATCTCTCATGTTATTTCTCTTTGTTTCGTGTGAGGTACTTGATCATTTTCCTTGATGAAGGAAATATAAAAAATCAAAGAGAAAGTAAGGAAAACAAAGAAGAAGCGACACTAAGCATAGACAGCAAATAAAGTCTAGCTAAGGACTTTAAACCAAACGCGCTTGGGAGGCAACCCAAGTTTTTCTAATCTTTCTCTTTTTAATTTTGTTGTTGTATTTCTTTCGTAATTTTAATCTTGTTTGTCTTTTTTTTCTGTTGTCCATTTTTTTCTCTGTTTTCTCTGTTTTGGCAGAAATTTTGTCATCTTGCATGAATATTCTGTACTTATTGGCTATGGTTTTTGCCACTTTCTTTACATGTTTTTAAACCTTTATATGTCTTCTAGTTGTAGAATTTTATTTGGAGTGATTCGCATCCATTTTGGGGTCGTTCTATGTCGGTAAAGCTGTGTCGCCCGAAATTCTGCACTGCAGAATTTTGCTGCTCTGTTTTGTCCGAATTTGATGCTCTCTTTTTAAATTTTTGATGGAGTTTTGGTGTGGAATTATGCACGATGAAATAGCTAAAGTGTAGATTGACTTAGCATGAAGAGAATTTAGTCTTATTTCTCTAAGGAATTCAAGTTAAATGGCAATGACATTGACTTTAATGAATTTGTAGTAATAGTCTTTTAGCTGTGAGGATTTGAGCCTAAGTGAAAAATGCTATTCTTCTTGTTGTGTGTTCTCTATCATGGATTGTCACTCTAGAACTTGTCTTGAATCTTTGATTGAGGCTACATATCTTGTACATACTTGGAAATGATTTAGGCATTTGTTTCTTGTAACCATTGTTTAACCAAATAGCCATCCATTATCATTGTTTCCATTGTATGCCAATTTGTGCCTCGTCCATTTTCTTTCTTGCGTTTTTCCACCACTTTTTCTTCCTATAACAATATTTTTCTCTTCCAACTTAAGATGTGAGGAGTATTTTTAAATTCTTTTAAGGGATCGATGTGCTGAAAAATCTTGTGAATTTTGGGGTGTTTTGAACTATATTTCTTCTACTTCCTCTCAAGCAAAAGAAAAAGATTGGCCAATCAAGAAGAAAAAGAAAGAAAAATTTTGACTGACGTCATCAAAAAGAAAAAAAAAGGAAGGAAGAATAAAAAAATTGAAAAAAAAAAGAAAATGATGAAAAAGAGGAGCAGGTAGAACATTGAGACCCAAAATTTATTTATACTCAATCTCTTATATTTCACTTGTAAATACTCTTCATTTCTTGAGTTGTTGCCATATTTTGTTTCATTGTTCAATCTTTCCCTTTTTGTTTGCCACTATTTTTCATACCTACATTACAACCTTGTAAAGTCCTTTTGATTCAAGTATGTATTGGATTCAAGTAGTGGAGATTTAGATTCTTGACAAGCTTATGGTAGTAAATTTGTGATAGGATGATTTTGAGTGATTCCATCTTAAACACTTGAGAGAGTAGAGGATAAATACCTTGCCCTGTGAGGAGATTGTTACTTAAATTCATTCTTATCAAAATAATTGCCATGAAGCTTGCAATTTTTTTTAAGAAAATAAAGATTAATTTTTCCTAGCGTTAAATCTTTCCAAATTTTAATTATTTCATTATTGTATATTTTCTACACTTTGCTTGTTGTGTTCTTTGGTTGTCTCTGTTGTATTTAATTGATTTTGCCCAGGAGTGCAAAAGGCCTAGTGTGGGGGATTTGATAACATGTTTTTTCCATTTATTTTAGTCCCTATTTTAGTCCTTTTTGCCTCTTTAATTTTGTCAATTCTCTAATTTTATTATGTTTTGGAATTTATTGGAATAAACTATTTATGGATTGAATGTGTCTCAATTATATATTTTTAGAACTTGAATTGTAAAATGCTCAATTTAATTCCTACAAATTTTAATTTTGGAGAGAAAAGTGCTGACATGGACAAAGATGCTGATTTGGATGCTAATGTGGCACTTTTTGGGTGATGCAGATGCTGACTAGGATATGCTGGATGTGGGGCCCATTTGAACTCTTATTCAATGCCATGTAGTCAGAATTTATGGGCAGAAATATTAATTTTCGTAGGTCAGAAAAGCATGGCTGAAATATTAATTATGCACCTCCATTTTCCATGTTTTCTGCCATGCTGTTCTGCTGCTGTTTGCCATGCTGTTCTGCTGCTGTTTGCTGTCTTTCTGCTGCTGTTTTGCTGTCAAAGTGCCGCCACATCATGGAAGAAGCATCCAAGGAGGCATCTAGGGCAGAATATCCCTTTAGGCATGTGTTAGATCAGTTTTATATTTGCAAAACCGAAATTTATTGAGGAGGCTAAGTCATTTTTCTGATGTAAAGTCCTAGCACCATTTTTCTGCTTTCCTAGAGCAGCAGTGGCTGGGAGCAACACAGAGGCAACTCTCTAGCTTGGTTTGAGGAAAAGGAAGCCTTCCCACTTGGGAATGGCTCTCCTTCTCCCATTTTCTTTCCTTTTCTTCCATTTTCCTTCATAGTTTCTTAGATTTCTGCTGTATTTTCTGTTTTCTGTCATGTTCTTCTTCTCTTCCATGTAATTTCTGAGTTTAAAGATTGATGTAGTTTGGTTCTATGATGTTTTATTGCTGAACAATTTCGATTTTAATGCACTTTCGTTTAATGGAATGGATTTTATCCTTGTAATTTCCACCATAAATTAGATTATCTAGATATAGATAGTTTTATTTATGTGGCTTGAATAATTTTCTTGAGCTTCATAACTTAATTAAATGGTTGATCTAAGATTTTAGTCAATTATTTTGGTTAAGTTAGATTGTAATTTCAAAGCTTTTGGATTCAATCATATTTTAGAAAATTGGCCAACATTGAATGGATTGTAATTTAATTGAATTGTTCTTCAATGATTCAAAGATTAATTTGTCTATGAATTAATCGGATTAGACCAACGAAATCAATCTCATTTTCTTGTGTAGTCAGTCATTTGATGAAATGGAAATTGTACTTTAATTCATTTGGACCAATGAGTATTTTCTTGGCCAAAGTTCTATTTTATTTATTGTCCTATGAAGCTTGTTATTTATACATGCATGCGATTGCTATGTATTTGTAATGAGTAGGACAAGAGATAACATGTCATATGCGATTGCGGGGCATTGATGTGATTAGGACTTGATCGGATTATATTTGAGTTATAGATTAGTGAAGATCTTCCTAACTATAATTTTAATATAATTCAGTCTTAGAAGACTTTCTAAGAATTTTAGATTGAAGATTACATAATAGAATTAGCCAAGAATATTCAAAGGAAATGATGATGATGTACAATTCCATGGAATTTGTGACCAGTCCACATCTTTTCTCTGTTTTGTTTTCTATTTAGTTATTTAAATTTCAGTTATTTAAATTGTGTTGTTTCAATCATCACCCCCCCCCCCTTTTTGTGTAATTTCTGCAATTTCCTTCATAAGTCTTAATAGCATTTCACTTAGCCTAATTGAATTTTATTTGATACCTCAATCTCTGTGGGACGATACTCTACTTATCACTTTATTACTTGTTGCGACCCAGTATACTTGCTGGAATTTTATATGTACTATAAATTATACGCACCATACTCATCTGCTGTCATGGTACTAAGCTTCTTTTGTAGTTATTTTTATTACCTTCAGTTCTTGTACTTTAGCAACCATCTGCCGTCATAGGAAACTATTTTACCATAAAACATAATCACTATTGAGTATTGAGTAAACAAATGCTTGAGAAAATAATTTAGGTAACTCTTCCAATAAAAACTCATGTCACATCTTCTTTACCAATCCAAATTTAAATCAGAATTTATTTTCAAGCTTTATGCATAAACAAGGAAAGAGTGAATAAAAGTAACATTACAACTCCTATATAGGCGTGACAAGACTAAACATTATAATAGCAACATATTCTACAACTTAAGCTCTTAGAATCATCATGCAACTTCCCTTTCTCGGCCTAAAGCAGGAGAACCACTATAATAGCAACATATTTCAGTATTTTATTATATATGGGCAGAGGTAGCAGAAAAACACAACTTAAATTAGATACTTAATATAACTAATTTCAAAAGCAATACTTTGGAACAAGTGCAAAAAATTATAAGATTAAATAAATAAAGGAATTTAAACATCATATCAACGTAATAGAGTTTCATATATCAAATAGTAAACATTATCATCTCAAAAACAGGATATATTCATTTATAGATAATATAATGATCCATATAAAAAATAAATACCACCAAACTTATAGCTAAGTGAAATGGGATTAGAATATTATGGGTCAAAGACCAAGATTTGAGCCCCTTGTTGTAAGTCTAAAAAAAATGCTTCTACTTTATTGTAAGTCTCATCATCCCTATATCATTGTTAGAGCAGCCATCAGTTTCCTTAAGTTATAAGTCTCTAAGAAATGCTTCTACCTTGGGAAGGAGATACACAATGAGTAATTTAATAAAAACATGAAAAAAGCAAGAGCAAATGCCATCAGTTTCCTAAATTTATAAGTCTCAGAGAAATGCTTCTACCTTGTAAGTCTCTTCTGTGATTTATCCATAGGCTCCAATCTTGTGGTACAATTCCATGTCATCTGCAAAATCCTATAACAAATAATTATGTAGAAGTAAGATACCTCTAGAAGTTTTATATTTGAGTCTGAGAGGAGAAAGAGATTTATGTACCCACAATATTTTACCTGACCAGCCCACCCACATGAAGTTCAAAAACATCTCCATATTGCAAATGCACTACTGATGCGTCATTTCAAAAATCAGATAATTATCACCATATATCAAATCAAAAAGAAATAGCTTACCCATCGTGGATGATGTGGAAGGACAAACTCCTTTCCTTTAACTACCCACCTTTGCACTACAACAGCAAAACAGGAAACATATAGAATTTGAAACATATTTTAGAGTGTGAAAACATAAGAAATACAAAAAACTTAGTGGATGTGAAGTTTGCCTTTTAACATGTAAAGTTTATATTTTGCCTTATCTATGTATGTACACTTTTCCTAATTAACTAAACTATGAAAATGTTATTTTGCAAGGTAAGTAAGTGAGTTTCAAGTGAAGAAGTTCCAACACACACACACACACACACACACACACACACACACACACACACATATATATGTTTGTGCATTTCTAGGGAAAAAAGGATGACATTCGAGGCAAAAATGATAATAATTAAACAAGTCTTTTGCTCATATTTACAGTAGTACTGTAGGGTTAGTCACACATGGCAAAACAAGTTGGAAGTAAACATACACGGTCATAGTAGTCAAATTGTTTGGCATCGTTTCTGCAGCGCAAATTTCAATCAAAATAATTGGGAAAAAATCAGGAAATAGAAATTTACCTTTGGAGCAGAGTACGTTGCTCGTATAAGCTATGCAAATAGGAGAAATGCCAACTGATGAAGATGCTCGTGGAAACACGAATGAAGATGCTCTTATGACGCCTCACCGCTCGTAGCCTTGCACGCACATTGTTGCTATAGCCTTGCACACAGTCGCAGCCACTCACAGCCTCCTTAATAGTCACTCGACGCTCAATCCTCAGTCTCATGATCACGATTAAGGATGCTGGATGCAGGGAACTGAGGGAAGGTGAAGGCCAGAAGGGATGGAAGTTTTGATTTGGGTAGATCTGAGAGAGGCTGTAACGGGAAAGACGATTAGAGAGTGAAATGGCACAATCCACAATTGTTAGGGTTAAAGAAAGCAAATTAACTCTATGGGAAAAAATTTTGGCTCACCCATTTTGGCGCCAGCAGTAATGTGAAATTTGTTTTGGGAGATTTTACCTACACCTTTTTATTATGGGTAAAAATAATTATTTTAAATAAAAGATTAATACATAAAATAAGAAACTTAAATTATAAAATTTATTTTAAAATTACTTTAAATAATCTCAT
This sequence comes from Biancaea sappan, assembly GCA_037074585.1. NCBI lineage: Eukaryota > Viridiplantae > Streptophyta > Magnoliopsida > Fabales > Fabaceae > Biancaea > Biancaea sappan. Next base: position 40,984,630 of record CM073499.1, read on the forward strand.
ACAAGAGGATAAAAGTTATTTATATAGGTTTTACCCACAATCTTTATATAAAAAAATTAATCAATTCAAGAAAAATTAAGATTTTAAAATTATTTTAAAAATTATGAATTAAAATGTTGTTTTTAGATCGTTTTTATATGTCTTAGTGATAAAAAAAATTCTATAGGCATTGACTATTTATACCTATGATATTTTAATCTATACCTATGATATTGTTGCTGTCACTAAAAGTGACTGTGGCAATATGGCATTTTTTTTGTAGAATATACTTCGAGCCAATCATACATGGAGACCTCATCAACTCCTGGTTATCAACCTAGTGACCAAGAGATGCTTTTTATTGACCACACCTTATGTAGGTTAGTCTAAAAGAATTTTTTCATACTCATATTATGTTAAAAAAATTTCATATGCATATTATTTTTTAAAAAATTTATTTTCATATTCATATATTTTTTAGCAATTATTGGTATACTCACATTATTTTAGTCATTATGTAATATTACTTTCAATATTTATTTTAACAAGTATTGCCACGTATTGTCTTGCATGTGATCTACACATAGAGGACTTTGTGATTGTATGTTATCGATTTGTTGGGGGCTCTGTATTTGTGTCCAGACGCTATATAAAACAGGATAATCAAACTGATTGGATCGAAGACCAATAGGCTCACATCCCATTAGAGATAGTTCACACAAGACAAATTGTTGTAGTGAACAATTTGATCGTAAATGTATCCGTGGTATTTGATGGGGAGGTAACTTTGGGTGTACACAACATACATGGAGATACGTTCAGATCAATAGTAATTCCATCCTGTGCAACTAAAAAGGATTTTAAATTGCTAAACTACAAAAATAGCATTGGCATATTTTTATATATCAAGTATGAGCGTGGGGTTGCCTTTGAAATGTGGACCTATGATATAATCTACTGTGATCCTCAATCTTGGAACATTGTGTACTCCTCCACTATTGACAATGCAATTAAGGCATTATTGTGGCTTCTCAATCACAAGTTCTTGGTTTTCGAAAAATCAGAGAATGAAGAACTAGTCGAAATGTATGACTATAATCCCTATTTTGTTACACTTTACACATTCAGTAGTGGGGAAAACTTAAATCATCTACAGACTCTAAATACATTTCAGTAAATTTACAGTTGTTTTAGTTTTTTTTCCAACATTCCTTTAAAGCGAATGTACTTCTATTGCACCAACATTAAAAAAATAAAAGTAGCTATTATTTTTGTTGTTGTGTACTAGTTTTCATCTTTAACTTTTCTAAAAGAGAATCAATTAACCAATTGTTATTTAGAAAAATCATAAGCTATTAACATAATTTTTTTAAACCAATTTAAATAATAAAATTAAAAAATATTAAAATATTTTAAATAAAAAATATTTAAAATTTAAAATAAATATTATTTTTAATTAAAAATAGTCTAATATGAGTAGACAACTCAGTAAGCAGGGATTCCCCTGCACCGAGGGGTGCATGTGGAGGGGCGCATGTAGCCCGCACCCCTCGATGCAGGGGGTCTGCACCGGCAGTGTGCAGGATTAAATATGATTATTTAATCCTACACATTATGGTACAAATTAAATTATCTACTCTTGTTTTTTTAAAAAATAAATATTTTTATAAATTATTTGAAAATGTTTTATTTTATTTTTTATTAGTTAAAAATTAATATAAAACTATTATATTTTTATTATATTTTTTAAGATTTACATCAAATTAAATTACTTGAATCTTAGAATAAATTTTAAAAAACAATTTGTACATTAATATATATATATATATATATATATATGTTAAATCTTCTAATATATTTACATCAAAATAAAGCTAAATTTTACAAAATTTAAGTTTATTTGTAAATTAAAATAAAAATATATGTATATTAAAATTTTTTAAGATACTTCTAAATATTAGCATAAATTAACTAACAACTAAGTTTATAACATAAGTTTAAATTACACATAAGATATAATTTAAATTATACATTTCATACTTTTAAATTACAAGCTCCCTCTTATTCTTCCTCTTGTTCTTGTTCATGTTCTTGTTCATGTTCTTGGTTCTTTGGCCTCCTTATTCTCTTCTTTTTTGCTTCCCACCGTCGATGTTACTGGTACCTTCTTCTCCATCATTGGTTGCTATTGTAGGGATTTGGCAGCTTGAGCTTGCCTTCACCTGAAGTGTCTCTCATTTCTAGTAGCCACGCATCCTCGTATTAGTTGTATGTTCTCAGCAACCATTTGCCAATGGTTGTCATAGGTGGCATGTGCTAGAGAGACTCCCTCTACTAGCCTGGCAATGCTAGCCTAAATAAAAGATGAAAAAAAGACGATATAATAATATAACTAATTAATAACATATTTTATTAATTATACAAAAATAAATATTTTACCACTTGATTTAGCACTCTTGAATCTTGACTAATATAGCGACGGGTGACACCAAAGTACCACTTCATGTACAATAACATAGGGCCCAGCAACGGATTAGCTTGTAAATCATCTTAGACTACTCGTGTATCCCAACTCATCCATGTGGCAATGGCCTTTTGGTGATGATTGCCTCAGTCATAATTGCGTTCAGCTTTTAGGTCATGATAACCTTCCATAATCTCTCTTGGTGGACCTCTTGGGATTCATTGCCTTCGGCCAAACTGACGCATCACGTAGTTAAGAAGCTACATCTCGACTACATGGAAGTAGATTAAAGGCACAATGGTCATACCCACTTCCATCCCTGTACGACAATAATCTGGGATCTCTTGAACAAAAGAAAATGACACCTTTTAGAGTATTACATTTTTAAAAGGACAGTCATATTGCCATATATTATTATCTACCTCCCAATCACCCAAACAATCTAACATATCCCCGTGTCTTCCAATCAAAATAGTTGCGAGCGTTGGATGCATGCGAGAGCCTGGCCACTTACAAAAATATTAACAAATCAATAATTGGGCAACACGCTTTATGTTGAGTTCTCAATTTAGTGCCATTTTGATGCTAAATACCTTCTCTTTTGATCTCTTTCTTGTTGTCTTGTAATTCTTAGCTCATATTTTGAGTAGTTTAGATTAGTTTTAGTTTTCTTTGATATTTTAATAAATTGAGTGATTTCATGATTCTTTTATGTGATTTAATGGGTTTATTTGCTATTTTTGGTGTAGGTTGAGTTGGTAAAAAGTTTGTGTTAAAAGATGGAATGCTAGAGCTGAAATTCTGAAAATGCTGATGTGAATACTTTCTCTCACAGCTATAGCGGTAGAATCTACTGCTATAGCAGTGGAGTGCTGAAAAAAGGATTTTGGAGCCTTCTTCTCTGCCAGCCACCGCTATAGCAGTGGATTCTACCGCTATAGCGGTAGAACCTGAAAAAACTCATTTTTAAGCTTTCTTCTCTGCCTCCCACCGCTATAGAGGTGGGAATTCACCGCTATAGCGGTTGTTCGCTATCCTGCACTGATTTAAATGCGTCAGAACATATTTTCTAGGGTATTCTGAGTTGGAGACAGAGGGGAGGCGCCGATTTCTGCTAGAGGAGAAGGAGGAATCCATTCCCGAAGCCGATCAAGCCCAAATTCCGTCAACCCAACCTCGAATTCATGGAGTTTGCTCATTCTTTTACTATTTTCTGCAGTTTTAGAGCCATGAGTGACTAATTTTCTGTTCTAGGGTTACTATGAACCCAATTTCAGATTAGGATTTGTATTTCTCTTGAAACTTGTAATTCTTTTCAATTTAATACATACCTATCATTCATGTTTACTGTACTTGTTATAAAATTGGCCACTTTATGACTTGTTTGTTCCTTTCGTCGAACTCGGGAGAGGGAGATGTTGGTAAAACACTTAATGATTAGGGTGAGTGATAGAACTTAGGTGTTTTACTTGTTAATTAATAGGAATATTAATTAACCTCGTTTAATCAAATTTGGTTAACATTAATTCGACTTAAACTCACATAAGGGATTGTGTAGAGTTAAGTAGCTTAATTTAAGTTCAGGAGAATCACTTTAAGCCGTTAGAAAACCTAAGATTAATGTGTATAATTGATTTGAATCATAAGTGTTAGGGAGAATTAGCTATTCCTAGAACGAAAGAGGGGGATTAGTAACTCTAGGCCTTTTATTTGAATTATTTCCATTCGATTCTATTGCAATTTGATTTTCCTTTCAATTAGAGCTTTCTAAAATCAAAATTGGTTTGCCTAAATAATGCGTTTGAATTTTTGGAGTACTTAGCATGTTAGTCCCTGTGGAGATGATAACTCTTTACTCATTTTTACACTATATTACTTGTGCGATTGGTGCACTTGCCAGAACGCCCCAACACTTTAATCAAGAGACATAAATCAACATATATACATGTAACCCAAAGGAAGCCGCAACCAATAGTTCATTGGCAAAGGATCTAGCTGTGAGACTACATCAAATTGAAAATTTGGAAATCTCGAGAAAGATGTTTTGCATATTGCTTATTTTAAATTCTAATTTTTGACTAGTGATATGTGTTATTTTTAGGAATTAAGTGCAGGCTCAAAAGTTAAAGACTATTGGAAGAATAAAAACCAATATGGAGGAGGGTTATGCACCCTCCAATTTATCTCATGTTTTTCATAGCCACGGAGCAAACCTATCTATACAAAAATGCCAATACAACTGAGTCTCATGACATATGACCGCACCTGTCAAAGTCAAGAATGAATGGAAGGACTTTATCCATCAATCTCTGATCTAGGTGGCATGACTCCTAAGGTTTGTAAACATAAGTCTTTCATGTTGGTTAGGATAGGATTTCCAATTACTAGTTCTCCCAAACATGGAATTCCCAGTAACATGCCTACGTCTTCCAATGTGATTGTCATTTCACCCTTGATTAGGTGAAAAGTGTGGGTCCCAAGATGCCACCGTTCCACGAACGTCGAAACTAAGGCATTGTTATAATGAAAAAAATCCTAGAACAAACAAACCATAAAACCCAGCTTCATGAGAAATGGGACAATAGCAATTGGTGGAGGACTTTGAAATTTGTTGTCACTCCATGATCGGACTACCAAGATACAATTGATCTATGAGATAATTTTTTTAATGAACATAAAGAAGTGAAATTATTAAATAATAATTAAATACATAAATAATCTATGTAATTTAATTAAGTTATACTTATTAAATCAACACTCCATAATGTCGAAGAAATATGTTCTTCTTACAAATATAGACTTGGATCATTAGGGCTAGCAAGGATATTGCCAATATCATCTTGACCATGCTCCATATGTGTGTATAGGCATATAGGAGGATGCTAAAATACAAGTGGAAGAAGTAGGAAATGAGTGATGTGAAAGAGTGTGAAGAAAACTTTATACATATATAGGGGGTCATGATTGTGGTGTGCAGAAATGTACATATGATGGGGATGGGGATATATGATGTGGTCCCACATGAATGTGTGTGTGGTATATGGATGTGCGTGGTGAGGACACTGCGTGTGATTAATGTCAATTCAAAAATATTTTCACTTCATTTTTAATCTTTCTAATTTTCTTTTAACTGAGTACGATTAGATATCTTTAATTTGATGTGTTTATAACTTTATTTAAGATATTTGAATGATTGACTATTAAGATATTTGGTGATGAAAAATAGAAACAATATAACAAAAATATTAAATTGATAGTTCTATATTAACATTTATTTTATATATATATATATAACAAACAATATAAATTAAATTATCTTTAACATAACAACTAAATTATTAAATTAATATAAAAATATCATATAATATTACACATATATTTTTTATATAGTGATTAACATTGTTAAATAACTTTTCAAATGATATAAAATAATTTATTATAATACATTATAACCACTTGATATAAAATATATTTGAAAAAGTTGTAAATATTAGAATATAATATTATATATGACAATATCCAAAATCTACTAGTCTATCTTCCTTCAAATAGTCAAAGATTTTCTAAAATATTTTATGACATAATACACATTGTCAAAAGTTGCATTAGAAAATTTTACATAAAGGTGATAGATTTTGCCAACAATTGTCATCTCTTTCTCATTCTCATTTGCATCTCAACTCATTTTTTTCGTTGTCATCTCTTTCCCATTCTCATTTGCATCTCAACTCATTTTTCTCGTCTTTGCTCCTCTCAGCTCATCATGTCCGGAGAAAGAGCACACCAGAAAGAAAATGTACCTAATAGAGGAAGAGTAAGAAGATAGACTACTATTCAACCTCATAACCCTTTTTTTTCTCCCAACACTAGTTTTGACAATGCTACAAATACAACAAGTAGATGGCAACCATTTCCTTATCCTCCTTTTTTTGGGCCCACAACAAGGTATGCCTCCTAACTTTTATCCACCATTGCCATGGCAATTTCAAGAAAACGTACTACTCGTGGCCCATCCTAATTACCCTCTAACTGGACCACAACTGTCATGGCAATTCTATGCACATCATGATGCATCTAATGTGCCACAAAATTATTCTCAAGTGCCAAATAACTCACCGGTATGATAATCATATCATAACTTATCTACTTCTACACATGCTCAGTCTTCTTTCCAAAATTTGTGCTTAAGCCAACCTACAACACATACACCTCTAGTTTCAACTCCATCTGGATTCTCACCACCATCAACAGAGGTGACCACCGATAATACCTCTCAAGATAGCACATAATTACAAAGGAACTTATCACTTCTGATGGAAAATAGTATTTATTTCACATTTTTCTATCTATTTGCCATAATCTAGTCATCTATTCTAATTATAGTCACATTATATATATCTTTAAAACACTTAAATATATTTTACATTTATTTTAACTCAGGTTTTCTCCAAACTATAAGAAAATTTAAGCTCAGAATGTGTCCATTATTAAAGGGGCATACAATGGACTATACACATGTTAAAGAGATGTTCCTGAAACACTAAAAAACTCCTGGTGGATAGAATTTCAAGTACTACTTCATTATCATTATTAATAACAATTTTTTACTTTACATTATCCTTTATTATTAATTTACTATTGTTTTAGAAATATTATATTTGGTCACCACAATATGAAGATAATATTCACGACATTTGGCAAAGTTGTGGGACTATGTGCTTAAAAGATACGATATATACAACACGTAAAAAGAGTAATAAAAAACCAGGGTGGATAAGGGAATACGTTTGGAAACAATTGTGTGACAAATGAGAAACGTCGAATTTCAAGCAAATCAGCGAGCAAAAGAAAAAGAATAGATCTTCTGAATCTGGTGGGTTAGGCACATCTCTTTACACTAGAGGCTCTATATCAATGCCAGAGCATAAGAGAAGATTGGTATCTTATTTCATTTTTACTACTCTATTTATTCGCTATTCACTACTATATCTCAAATTTATATATTTTATTCAATTTATACCACAGACAAAATAATTAGGAAGATTGTCTACTGCATCTGAGTTATTTATTAAAACTCATCAAAAGAAGGCTGATCAATAATGGGTTGATGAAAAATCTGAGAAAATATTTGTAAGTGTTCTTTTACATTGTATATATATATTTTATAATACAACCTAATATTTTTTTTTAACTTTCAAAGGGTGAATATCAAAGACTCCAATCTTCAACTAGTTTTGAGCACCAATTATCAAATCTTGATCTATGGATGCAAGCAGTTGGAGGAAAAAAAAAGGACAAGTATATGGTTTAGGAGTTGAAGCGTCCAAAGTAGTTGGTAACACAACCTCTAGATTTCATTTAAAAGACAACTCATCAGAAGTTGACTAGACTCGCTCCCAAGAATTTTAACAAGTTGTAAAGGTTAGTTGTTCAAACTCTAAGTAAATCCTATGAACAAAACTTGAAATGATATGAGGAAAAGATGAGAGAACTAAGCAGTGAGATCAATAGCATAAAAAGTATAATAAATGTAGAATCTTATTTGCTACATCCACCTCCACAGAGATTTTATGCGAGTTCAACTGATCAAGGAAATGTGGGGGTATATCAACCAGATATGACTTCTATAGACAATATTTCAAATTTTTTTTATTCCGCTCAATATTTTAACTACTGTAGTCAAAAATGAGGAAAACGATGATGACAACGATGAAGATGGGGAAGGTGACGAAGAGTGAAAATTTGTACTAACCAACTTATTTATTGAAATTAATTTGTATTATTATATTAATTTTTTTGCTAATGAACTGATTATTTTATACAATTTCTTCATAGTTATATTTATTTATAAATATATGTAAACATTTAATACAATTATGATTATTAATATATTTAAGTATGATATATAACAAATAATTATAAACATATGTAAAAGTTTATTTACAAAAATAACAAGGTATAGTTTTTTTTACAAAGTGATATAAATTTTAATATGATTTCCACAAGTGGACATGTCTTTGTGTTGCTTAATAGCCAGATTCTAAAATTATAAATTTTAATTTTAAAATTTTTATTTGTTTATTAGTAATAAATAAAATATTGTAAATATTTATTTATCTAATAATAATTTCAATTGTATATAAAAAGTAATTGGAAAAGCTTTTTATTGAAAAATGCAAATAAGTCACGTAATAAATAACAAATGTTTGGCGCGAAGCAGTAAAAATTTTAACACAAAAATAATAGGCTTGCATTAAAAATTTTTCGCTCAAATTCAAATTATTCATTTCTCTGTACTATATAATAAATCTTGTTCAGTTTTTTGTCAGACTTTTTTTATCTCACAGTTCTATTTATCATTTCCTCTTCTATTCTTTTTGCTCTTTTGTCTTCTGTTTATTTCTTCTACATATGCTCCTCTGCGAGTCAGATTTACGCCAGTCCTTGAGTTTAGTTCTATTCTTCTTCTACAGCTTCCATTTTTTTTCTTCTGTTTGCAAGATTAGAAAAAATAAATTATATATTTTTAGCTGTTATGTTTTTTTTTAATCAATCAATGCCATTTATATTATTAACAATAATCTTTTGTTTTTACATTAAAGACTTTAATTTCATTTCTATCTCAATGCATGTAGGTAATTAATGGACTATAATATATATTAGGGGTGCCGTCAAGCCACCCCCAATATATATATTGGGGGTGGCTCGACTACCTCCTCGCCAAGCCATCTATTACAGTGGCTCAATAGGTGCCTCGTCGAGCCATTTAATTCACACCAGATACACACATGTGAAGGGCCGTGGTGAGTAATTAAATGTGAATTTCCAACTGAAATTTAGTAGAAAATATTTAGTAGGATTTGTTTTCAGTAGGAAGTCAATAGAAAAATTTTTAACGACTGGTCCATTTCCAACTGAAATTTTTTAGTAGAAAAGCAGTAGAAAATTGATATTTCCTAATGAAATTTTCCATTTCTCTTCTGAATTGGCAGTCAGAAATTTGGGTCTTTCTTGTAGTGGGCATTTAAGCTAAAACATGGTAAAAAAACATCTTTCTTTGATTGTCATTAGAAATTTTTACCAATGGATCACCAATATCGGAGGAACAAGAACGTCTTCATTAGAAATAGGGAGGAAGGATCATCACCTCCTCCACAGTTAGATGGACCATAAATCTGGAGCAAAGCACATAACATTCCGCTGGTCCATGAATGCGGTCAAGCAGTGACTATTCCTGATTTTGGAGTACACATAATTGGATAAAATGCAGTATATTCTGGGAATTGCCATATTGGAAGACAAATATATTATAGCACAACTTGGACCTAATGCATACTGAGAAGAATGTCTTTGATACCGTGATGGATGTCAAGAACATAACCAAAGACAATGAAAAGGCCAAGATGGACATGAAGGAGTATTGCAGCCGTAAAGACTTGGAACTAGTTCAATGGGGTAACAAGCTACTAAAACCTAAGGCTCAATAGTTGTTCACTCTAGAGCAAAAACGTGTAGTTTGTCGGTGGGTTAAGGACCTTAGGCTTCACAATGGATGTGCCTCCAATATGGCACAATGTGTAGACCTAAAGGAAGGTTGTGTAACGATGTGTTCCCATCTCATTCATAGATCTCCCAAATGTTGCGTAACGACCATTAATGGAAATTAGTAAGTTCTTCAAAGAGATTTGTTCAACTACATTAACAAAAGAGAAGTTTACATAGTTGGGGGAAAAAATACCAGTGATACTATGCAAATTAGAGAAGATATTCCCCCTGGCTTCTTTGACTCCATTGAGCACCTTCCAGTGCACCTTGCATATAAAGCTAAGATTGGCAGGCCAGTACAATATCGCTGGCTATATTCTTTCAAGAGGTAAATGCTCCACTTAATTATGTTTTGAGTTTTCATCTAGCTAATATCAATGTTATTTTAACTTTCTTCAAGTTAAAATTTAATCTAGGTTTCTCCATACCTTAAAACAAAAGGTTAAAAACAAGGCTAGGGTGGAAGGATCCATATGTGAAGCTTATATCACTGAAGAGATAGCTACTTTTTGTTTGCACTATTTTGAGCCTTTTGTTGTCTCTAGAATTAGCAGGGTTCCTAGGAATAATGATGGGGGTAAACCCTCCGAGCGGTAAAAGCGAACACTAGTTCTTAAGTGATCAAGAGGTGAAGCTGCCACAAAGTACATTTTAATGAATTGTGATGATGTTCAGCCTTATCTTGAGTAAGTCTATGTCTTTGTGTAAGGTTCCTAATATATGTGAATGATTGTTGTAAAACCTTGTTGTTTTCCTAACAAACCAATTCTATAGTTGCAGTTTTTTTTTTGTTGACAACCTCTAGGCTTTTATGCCCCACATTAACAGTGACGAGGTCCACAAATGTATAGACACACAATTTCCTGAATGGTTTCAATCATATGTAAGCTTATTGTTGAACTTTAATCCCACTATATTTGTGTGACAATTCATAGTTTTTTTGACGTTGAATTGATAGGTTGTTGACCCAACCAATGCCATTGAAAATGACGTGATAAAAAGCGTTGCATGGGGTCTAGTGAGAAAGGTGAAAACATGGTCCACGTACATAATCAATGGGTATAAATTTCATACAGAGGACCTATGAATCCATGTATAATAGTAGTGTTTGCATTAAAGGGTCTCAGTACAAGGAGGTAGAGAGTGACTACTACAGTACACTCCAACAGATATATGAGTTGGTCTTCACAAGGTCGTAGCCAAGACATTTGGTGTTGTTTAAATGTGAATATTTTGATCCCACCCCGACCGTGGCACATAAATTGACACTAAAGCTAGAATTGTTAAAGTCCATAAGTCAAGGAGGCTAAACCTGTATGACCCATTCATTTTTCCCAACAAGTTATACAGGTCTATTACACCCCATTTCCATGCCATCGACGTAAGGATGACGAGTGGGCAGAGATTAAGGCCAAGTCTAGGAAGATTATTGAGGCATATGATGTTGAAGTTAGTACTAATGCATTTCAAGAACAAGAAATAGGTGCAGTTGTGCTTGCAACCGTCGACAATGATAGTGACTATATATTACTAGAAGATGGGCAATATGAAGAGGTTGACAAGGACTTAAATGATCAGTCACTCATTGCTGACCAATCATTCATTAATGATGAAGAAGAGGAAGAGGAGAATGATGAGACAGAACAAGAAGTAAGTGAGGAGTCAGAAATACCAAGGAGGTGTAAGACGCAAATCAATACAACTCCTTAACTAGTTATTTTTCACCTTCTGGTAAATATTGTGTTTGATTTTTCTGCTATATGATTTGACATAACTAGCTACTTTAGGTTTGAGTTTGCTGATGTCTAACGTTATACCATTTGTACGGTTGTGGAATTTAATTGATACAGATGTCAAGTGGATGTGTAGGCGGTGAAGGGAACGGAGAAGGCCATTTGATAGTCCGCCTCCATCATCCACTTCCATCTACATCTGCACCACCTACCTCGTCACCACAGACCAGGTCGAGCACATCATTGGACCATACTCCATCCAATTCATTGCTCCTGATGACTTAGAGCCACCTACCCCTGAGAGCGTTCAGTCCACCCAGGGGCCTACTGGGATGGATCCTGCAGATGGGCGACGTTGGATAGGCCCCAATAAGGATACGTGAGCCAAATTTAAGTTATTTTAAGTACTAAAAGGATACGTAAGCCAAATTTAAGCTATTTTAAGTACTAACTTTTTTTTTGTGTAGTTTTTATCTAATTATTCATGCAGTTAGAGAGATTTCCCCTATCATACAAGAGAAATTTGAGGCACCGGCATACACCAAGAAGACTACGGCCCTAGTATTGTAGGAGTTATGGTACCAGTAATGGGCAGTAAATTTTGGTTCTGATTAACTAGTTTATTTTATTTTTCAGTGCTTTATAGAAATGGAACAAGTGGTTGCCCCAACAAGAGAAATAGATTAAGCAAAATTGAAGCAAGAAGTGTGGTGATGTATTACACCACATGATGTGCCACATTTGTGATAAGAAGGTTAGGCCTTCGTGGATTAGAGAGGCAATTTATTAGGAGCTATTATAGAAGTGCAGCACCGAAGAGTATAAAGAGAAGTGCGAAAAGCTTGCAGAAATAGGGCATCCTCTACCGGAGGCACATTATACACCAGAGGCAGCAATCCTGCCTCCAAGCATATGCATTGGCTGGTAATATCTTTGTTCTCTTTTAATTTTAAATCTATTATCTACTTTAGTCATTTTCAAATTAAATAAGATTCATTGTAATGTGTAGGAGCAGTAGAGCAGGAGAAAGCCTCGCCTAGTAGATTTGTTCATGCGAACTCACAAGAAGAGGGACAACTGGTACTTTGTTGATCCGCACTCTAGGGAAGTCTACGTGAGTATATATTTCTTATCTTGTTCTTTTTATTTTATTAATTCTATCAATTACCTAACTAACAAAATAATTTTATTTAATAGCAAGAGTACACCTAGTTGAAATCATCACAAGCGTCCGCAACAGGTGGAGGTCTCGAGGACCAGGAGGATGATGCCAATGATATCGAGCTGTGGCTTCAAGTAATGGGACGCATGAATAAGAAGGGCCGCATATTTGGCATGGGGTCTGAGGCACATGAGATCAGTTTGTCCACTTAGTTTGGTATCCTGACTAGTCTTTATCCTGACTTCGAGGATGAGCTACAACGAAGGATGGATCTTGTGCTTAAGCAGCTGAAGACTCCGCAGGAGAAGCTTGATGTTGCACAAGAGATGATCCATAGTCCAGCAAACATGATTACCGAGATGCGGCAAATGATGGATTGCTATATTAGCCTTGACAAGCGGTCGGCTCCACCTAAAGATGCAGTTGATGATGATGATCGCCCATTAGATTAGTAGTTGTTTTTTCTTACCTTATTTGTATGTATATTTCAGACTTATATTGGCAAGGAAACGAACACTAATAAAGATATAAATTTTTTTAAGCCCCAAAAAGCTTTTAGAAATTCTGATTATAATTCTAGCTGTTGCTGTGTTTAGGTTGGATAATTTCAGCTTTAGAATGTTTTTAAAAAAGCTATTTACATATTAGTGACATATTTGAGGGCGGAGTTTTTTATCTCAAAATTTGCGAATTAGAGATGAATTTAGGGACAGGGAATATCCGTTTCAAAACTAAAAAATTGAGACAAATTTAGGGACGGATATTTCTGTCTTAAATAAAAAACGGAACTATCCGTCCCCACTTTCATCTCAAATTAGAGATAGATTTAGGGACGGGTAAAAACCATCTCAAATCTAAGACAGGATAAGTCGTTCCTAATTCCGTCACAAATTAGAGATAGAATCAAAGACGGTTTTGTCCATGTCAGAGTAAGGATGGCCAAAATTTTCCGTCTCAGACTCACAAATTTGTTTTCAAATGGAATTTTTGTGTTGAGACAAAATTATTTTCGTCCCTAAATTTGAGATGGATTATTTTCTGTGTCAAGATTCTGCAATGGACAATTCAGAGACGGAATTGTGGCTGTCTTTAATCAGAGATGGAATTTTGTTCAATCAAAGATGGAAATTTTCATCTCTAATACTAGGTTTTCTTGTAGTGAGAGAAGATATATAAATGTAGTATAAATGGTTCTGGTGTTTTATCTGAGGTAAAGATATATATATTTATATATGGTCAAAACAAATATTGAGATACTTTAGATAGCACCTGTCTAAATAAATGAAGTATAAATATTTTTTTCATCTGAGGCAAAGATATATATATTTATATATGGTCAAAACAAATATTGAGCTACTTTAGATAGCACCTGTCTAAATAAATGAAGTATAAATATTTTTTTCATCTGAGGCAAAGATATATATATTCATATATGGTCAAAACAAATATTGAGCTACTTTAGATAGCACCTGTCTAAACAAATGAAGTATAAATATTTTTTTATCTGAGACAAAGATATATATATATATATATATATAAATTTATATATGGTCAAAACAAATACTGAGCTGCTTTAGATAACACCTGTAATAAATGAAGTATAAATAGTTCTGGAGTTTTATCTGAGGCAAATATATATATTTATATATGGTCAAAACAAATACTGAGCTACTTTAGATTTACACAGTAACAAGTTGCATGATAATTACGAGAATATAAAGATCAACATTTTGAACAAGTCTAACACGGAAACTTCTAATAGCCTAAAAGTCTGTCGCAAGACAAATTATTTTACCAATTCAAATAGGAAAATTATACCTAATCAATCTTTTTTTTTTGGGTTTTCAATTGTAATTTTAAATAAATTAATTTTTGTAATTGGCACATTAATTTATTTACTCGTCCTCAGTATCGTTTTATGTGTCATCTCTAACTAAATTAACGCCAACTGGACATTATCACGCGGAGAAAATTACACTTATAAATCCATCATAAGATCAAATTTATCTAGATTAATTGTAGAAGTATTACACTAAAGGTCAAATTAATAAATTAAGGGGGCAATCCAAAATTTAATTTTAATTTTTAATTAGAGAAAAAATTAGAATTAATTAGTGAAGATCATATATAAGTTACTCTCATTGAACAATAATGGTCTACTATATGTCTTTTCAACTTACAAACCCTTTTACTAATTCTCACATCAAACCAAGTTACATTGAAATTGCTTTCATACATTCTAAATACTTTCTACTCATTCAAACAAAAAACAAAAGAGACTTACACTAGCTTATAATATAACCTAGTCAAAGTTGATGTTTCAAACTTTGACATCAACTTTGACAAGTAATTTAACACTTATTCTTTTTAAATAAAATTTCATATTTAAGTAATGTGAACAAAAAAAAATAATGTTAGTTTTTTCTTTACACATTTGTTATTAAATCTAACTTAAAATATAAATTAGTTAAAGTTGGTGATTCAAACCAAAAACAAGAGTCCACATGCATCTTTCCTTATACCATATGTCATTCTATTAATTTATTATTGTTTATTACTCTCCTTCCTTTTACAAATATTCAAAATTAGACGTAAGGCTCTCCTTTTTACTTTGGAAATATACATTTTCTTTCTTTATAGTTATAAAATTATTTTTTTCTGTTTTGAGAGATTTGTTACAATCCATCTTTTAACGTTCAGTAACGTAGCTATTACAACATTTTTTTCTATCAAAATATCATCCATTAATCTAAGAACATATTAATTGGGTGCCTTTTTCTTTATAAGAAAATAGAATTTTTTTACGAACTTATTCTAAATTAATAGTAAAGAAGAGTATCATAAATATGTAAAAATTAATATTCTTATATAAAAGTTATTTTAGCGAGAAAATGTAATATTAGATTCTTAATAACGTCAAGAAATATATTGTAATGAACCTCACTAGATTAAAAAATTTATAAAATTAGACTAAAATATAGTGTGTGTGTGTGTGTGTGTGTGTGTGTGTGTGTATAATTATAAAAAATGAGAATGTATATTTTAAAAATAAAAGAAATAAAGATCGTGTAATTTTAAAAGCAATGGAGACACATGTAATTTACTCTTATTATATTCATCTTTGGCAAAACTAGGAGGCACAGCAACGCATATATATATATAAGAACCATTGCTGTAGCTAGCAACAAGAAATATATATAGCTAATGTTAATGAGTTATTTAGGATTAAGTAGCATGGCTAGTATGTATTTATGGGTGTTGTTTGTGGGCATTTTTGTCCAAAAAACCAACTGCTATGAGAGTGTTTGGTTGTCTGAGAAACAAAAATTTAATTTTAATTTTTAATTAGAGAAAAAATTAGAATTAATTAGTGAAGATCATATATAAGTTACTCTCATTGAACAATAATGGTCTACTATATGTCTTTTCAACTTACAAACCCTTTTACTAATTCTCACATCAAACCAAGTTACATTGAAATTGCTTTCATACATTCTAAATACTTTCTACTCATTCAAACAAAAAACAAAAGAGACTTACACTAGCTTATAATATAACCTAGTCAAAGTTGATGTTTCAAACTTTGACATCAACTTTGACAAGTAATTTAACACTTATTCTTTTTAAATAAAATTTCATATTTAAGTAATGTGAACAAAAAAAAATAATGTTAGTTTTTTCTTTACACATTTGTTATTAAATCTAACTTAAAATATAAATTAGTTAAAGTTGGTGATTCAAACCAAAAACAAGAGTCCACATGCATCTTTCCTTATACCATATGTCATTCTATTAATTTATTATTGTTTATTACTCTCCTTCCTTTTACAAATATTCAAAATTAGACGTAAGGCTCTCCTTTTTACTTTGGAAATATACATTTTCTTTCTTTATAGTTATAAAATTATTTTTTTCTGTTTTGAGAGATTTGTTACAATCCATCTTTTAACGTTCAGTAACGTAGCTATTACAACATTTTTTTCTATCAAAATATCATCCATTAATCTAAGAACATATTAATTGGGTGCCTTTTTCTTTATAAGAAAATAGAATTTTTTTACGAACTTATTCTAAATTAATAGTAAAGAAGAGTATCATAAATATGTAAAAATTAATATTCTTATATAAAAGTTATTTTAGCGAGAAAATGTAATATTAGATTCTTAATAACGTCAAGAAATATATTGTAATGAACCTCACTAGATTAAAAAATTTATAAAATTAGACTAAAATATAGTGTGTGTGTGTGTGTGTGTGTGTGTGTGTGTGTGTGTGTGTGTGTGTATAATTATAAAAAATGAGAATGTATATTTTAAAAATAAAAGAAATAAAGATCGTGTAATTTTAAAAGCAATGGAGACACATGTAATTTACTCTTATTATATTCATCTTTGGCAAAACTAGGAGGCACAGCAACGCATATATATATATAAGAACCATTGCTGTAGCTAGCAACAAGAAATATATATAGCTAATGTTAATGAGTTATTTAGGATTAAGTAGCATGGCTAGTATGTATTTATGGGTGTTGTTTGTGGGCATTTTTGTCCAAAAAACCAACTGCTATGAGAGTGTTTGGTTGTCTGAGAAACAAGGAGGGTTGTTCGTGTTTGGAGATTCATTGTACGATGCAGGAGTGAACAACTACATCAACACCACCACAGATTATCAGGCAAACTTTCCTCCCTATGGTCAATCTTTCTTCAGATACCCTAATGGCAGATTCTCTGATGGCCGTATCATTCCAGATTTCATAGGTATATTTATAAATATGATTTCAGTCTTTGAATCTCATTTTTAGTTGTGTTTTCCGGTTCTGGCTTTCTCTTTGATCGCCATTTCTTTTCTACTCATGGTTCTGTAAAGGATCGATGCTAATAATTTGACATTTATCGATATTTTTTGTTTTTAGTTGAATTGATATAATAATTTGACTATATATATATATATATATATATTTTTTTTTGGGTGTGTTGCAGCTGAGTATGCCAAACTGCCACTTATTTTCCCATATATGCATCCTGATTCTGAGAAGTATTATACGTATGGGGTAAATTTTGCATCAGGTGGAGCTGGTGCTCTCGTTGAAACTGCTCAAGGATTTGTAAGCCCAATTTATTATTATTATTATCATCATCATCATTTAATACTCCTTAAGAAGTTAACTTGTAGGTTGTAGCCATAAGTCCGAGGCAGATTTTACTTCAACTATTGGAAAAGCAATTTACAAAAGCCAAACAATTTACCATTTTGGAATTTTCAGATTGATGATATATAGAGTTTGGTTATTAAGTAATACCTTAGTAATTTTACACAGCTACATTTAAGGCAAAGAAGTAGCAACAATAACTTCTCTATTTAGTTCTTAAAAATCAAAAATCTTAATTTAGTTCATGAAAAATTGTATTTGTTTCAATTTTGTTCTTTTTATTTATTTATTTTTGGTTTCCAACAATTTTGCTTGAAATACTGTGAATGCTTTGTGTAACATATACAAGATATTTTACTTTGTGCGTTGCAGGTGGTGGACCTGAAGAAACAAGTAAGTTATTACAAGAATGTAAGAAATGCATTGAGGAATAAACTAGGTGATGCAGAAGCCAATGCTTTATTGTCCAAATCTGTGCACTTATTTAGCGTTGGAGGCAATGACTATGGGGCACGTTTCGTCTCAAACACCATCGATCTTCTTCGTTACTCTCCACAACAATTCGTTGACATTGTCATTGGCAACATCACTACCGCCATCAAAGTATGTTCAAATAAATTTTTCAACTTCTTTTAATTCTAAGTTATTTCTAATCTTTTTGGTTCTAGATCACCCCAACTATTTAGAAATTAATTTCACTCTTACTAGTCTAATTCGCGTTAAGTTAAATTATAACGATATAAAGTTTTTTTAGCATTAATATATTTTTATTAACAAAATTCAACCCAAAATTTTATTTAAAAAATTAAGTGTCAAATTACTTGAAAATAAGGATGTTTATTAGATTATTATAGGTCAACTCACCAACTTTCCAAAATTAACCTAATTCGCGTTAATTAATTGAGTTGAATTGGCAAGTGGCTCAATTTCATTTTCTTTCAACTTGCCATCAATATAGTTCAAGTTGCAGGTTAAGAAATTTCAAACTATACCAACTTTGGCCAATCCACTCAACCCGATCACTTGCCCTTTTTTCCCTTTTTTTCATACGATGCATGTGTCAAAATAAATATATGGACTTGAAGTTTCATTAATTATGAAAATTTTCATGAGTTGATGTTTAAATTGAATTCATATTTTGAGATTATTTTTTTAACAATTTAAAAATATTGTTGATGTAATAATTTTTTATTAAAAAAATAACTCGTTAATCCGACTTAAACCAAACCACTCAAATATAGATTGAGATTAGTTTAGTTTAAGTAAAAAATATTTTAAAACTCAATTCTAATTTAATCTACCATTATTTGATTAGTTCGAGTTCAAAAAGTTACTCAATTCAAACTAATTCTCAACCTATCAACGCACTTACTTAAACCAATTACCGTTTGGAGTTATTTCTTACTTTAATTATAAAACTTAATCCATTGTCAAATTCAGGAAATTCATAGCCTAGGAGGAAGAAAATTTGCGTTTGTGAATTTGCCACGTGTGGGTTGTGATCCGATCGTAAGGATATTGGTAAAAGGAAACAAATGCAACGAAGAAATCTCAGAAGCAGCGAGGCAACACAATAAGGAACTTTCAAGAATGCTTCCGAAGCTACAGAAACAGCTCAAGGGTTTCAAATATTCAATCTTCGATTTGTACCATTCACTTTCTCAACTAATCAAACACCCTTCCAAATATGGTATGTATTCTTCAAAGTTGAAATCATTAGTTTTAGAGTAAATTTGATTAAGTCACTAAAATATTGTAGTTTTTTTAATTTAATATTTAAAAATTAAGTGTCTTAATTAAATTCTTAAAAAATTACATTTATTTTAATTTGATCTTTTTCATTGTTAAATTACAAAATTTAACATTATTAAATTTCAAATTTGTGTTGCCAAAAGTAATTTTAACAAAACAGAGAGATTAAATTGAGACAAACGCAAACTTTTAATGACTAAATTGAGAAGCTTGATTTTTAAGGACTATATTGAAATAAGTATAATAATTTGGAAACTAAATCAGTAATTTAAGATAAAAATTGCATATGAGGATACAAATTTTGGCCTTATTATTTTGTTTGATGGTAAATTACTGATTACTCTCTAAAAAGCTACAATTTTTTCAATTTAGTTATTAAAAAACAAGTATTTCAATTTAATTCCTAAAAAATTATATTTGTCTCAATTTAGTTCCTTTTTTTGCTAAATCATATATAGCATTGTCAAAATGACCTTGCCCAACCCCTAACGAGCCCACCTTAAACAGGCCAACCCGTTTATCAACAGACCTATTTTCTAGTACTCAGCCCGCCTATGACCTAACTTGTGGGCTAACAACCAAGCCTTCGAGCCAAGCTCAAAAATCATTTTTTAAAAAAACTATTTAGGGTGGGTTTAAATTCTAATCACCAACTTTAATTATTATGCTATGGAACCCTTCTTTTAATTTGTCATTTACTAGGAAGTTGAAGTTTATTATTTTTTATGGTTGATTATGTTATGATATTGTAATTTTTGAAGGTCAAAAGCTTCAAGATTTTACATTCAACCATCCATTCACACTAAGGAAGCAAAGCAAGCATGCATTATAGTTCTCAAAAAAAAAATTATAGAATGCTTCTAGTTCTAGATTCACATTGCTCAAATTATAAAACCATAATGAAGAGTCAAGATTAAAAAGAAAATTTAAAAAAGGACATAGTGAAAAGTAATATATATATATATATATATATATATATATATATTTAATTATAAAAAAGATGGGCTAGCCCACGGGTTTAAGTTTGATTATTTAAACCTGTTTATTTGCATGTCCAAGTCTATCCTAAATGTAGGCAGGTCAGGTGGCTTTAGCCCATATTGTTAATACTACTAAATCACAAACTTTATTACTGTTAAATCTTAAAATTTGTGTTAAAAGTTACATTGACAAAAAGAGGAATCAAATTAAAACAAATATAATTTTTTAAAGATTAAATTGAGGCAGCTATAATCTTTTAAGGACCAGGTTAGGAATTTACTCTTATTTAATTAAAAGGTTATATGGTGTTTTGATATTTGGTGAATATTTGTGTATATTTTGTTGGAAAGGTTTCAAAGAAGTAGAGGTGGCATGTTGTGGAGGAGGGGCCTACAGGGGAGATGGTAGCTGTGGAGGGAAAAGAGGGATCAAAAAGTACGACTTATGTATGAATGTGAATCAACATTTGTTCTTCGATTCTGCTCATCCTACAGATCAGGCTAATCAGCATTTCTCAAAGCTAATGTGGACTGGAAATACCACCTTCAATCACCCTTACAATCTCAAACAACTCTTCCAATTTTGATTAATTATATGAAATAGATTCAGAGAATATGTTGTTGTGAACAGTGGTGTATTTAAAAAAAAAAGTGAGACTTGAAGTCTCACACTGTTTAAAATAAAAGAAGAATAAGTCTTTATGTATTAATGTGTCGTAATAAGTAAAGAGAAAACTAAAAAAGAAGTGAGATCATTTGCTCAACTTGTTAGGTTAGTTGAGTTTCGCATTTTCTAAAAATATTTTATTTTTGAGTTTCTCTATTCTTATTATTGTAATTTTTGATGAAAAATTGAGAGTTTATTTATCTTATTTAAACCGTTTATTTTATAATAGACAAGTTAAATTAGAAAATATTTAAAAAAAGACAAAAAAAAAGAAAAAATAGATAACTTTAATTTACACAGTTGTTATGAAATTGAAAACTGAAATGAAAGAAAT
Source organism: Biancaea sappan (assembly GCA_037074585.1). NCBI lineage: Eukaryota > Viridiplantae > Streptophyta > Magnoliopsida > Fabales > Fabaceae > Biancaea > Biancaea sappan. The sequence goes on from CM073499.1 coordinate 41,006,395, forward strand.
AAATCCCCAATTTTTTCGCCAAGATTAAAAAAATCCATCTTTCCTAAGAAAGTCAGTCAAAGCAAACACTTCCTATATAAGACAACGTCAACGCTTAGGGCATGTTTAGTGACTAGAGCTATAGTGTAGTGGACAATAGAATGTTGCATTTTTTTTTTCTATCAAGACATGTTTGGTGACCATGGCTATAGGGAACAAAAGAGATGCTTGATGGCTTATTTCCATGAAAATCGTACGGATATTTTCCATCAGATGTTGGATGGAAAAACACTATGCATCAATGGAAAACAGTAAAATTAACCCATGTGTTTCTAGAATTACCCTGTCCTGCGAAAGTGAAACTCAATTTTTTCCTTGATGAAGCCCTAGCCACTAATAAGTACGACAAAGCTATTATTGCCTCGTTTGTCATCTTCACTTCTATAGTCAGTGCATTTGCGGGTCACTGCTTTGGTGATTCATCATCAATTTCACGTCTTCGGTCTGTACTTCAAGGTTTGTCATTTTTCCTGTATCTTCTTGTACCACTTTTCAAATAATGGAATATTGAGGTATGTATGCCGAGGACAATTCTCTTAATATTTTCAAATTGTTGTATTTTGATGTATACTTCATACATATCATATGTTCAAAAAATTAAAAGCTATTGAACTCTTTCACTCTCGGAATCGATGAAATCCACATTGTATAGAAGGAAAGTTAGTGGTGATATACCTTCTTAAAATGCAGATGGAAAAGCTTGTTGAGCGCTTTCAAGTAATAAGTTAAAAAGTTGGAGGCCAATCTGTCCATGGCGTTAGAGCTGTTGAAGGGAGAATATTGCAAGAACAAGCCGTCCAAAATGGTCATTGCTCTATCGTGTGGGTAAGTAGGGGTGTAATTAGGGCTTCTAACTGTATATTTTTTATTTATATTATAAAAATATTTTTGAGGCAAGGGTATTTCAATTTTTTAGTTATGAATTCTCTTTTTTTTTTCCTTTAAAAATTACTATTCTATCTACATGCATTCTTTTCCTTTTCTTTATTTTTTTATCACATACTAAATATATTTTTTTTATTTTTCTTTTCATCTTTTTTTTTCTTACCAAACATACCTTAATGTCCTGTCATGGAAATCACATAAAAGTAAGGACGATCGAACATATATCCATCTTTGAAAAATCTTACGTTCCCATTCATCAGCTTAAATTTGAAGACTTGTATAAGACCACAGACCTATCATATCAGTCCAATCTTGAACATGGGAAAATATTATTTTAATAGATATTTAAGTAATTTTTTTAAAAAACCATATATATATATATATATATATATATGTGCGTGTTAACTGTTAAGTAGGAAATTTGAGGTTTTTATTCTTGGCGAAGCACGCGAAACCAACTTGGTAAAGTAATACCCAGAAAGAAAATTTAAAATATATGTCCTTCTAAATGCTTGTACTTTTGGGTTAAATTAACAATTTGATTCTTAAATTATAAAATAAATTATTAATTTAGCTTCTAAAAATTATATTTCTTTCCATTTATATTTTAAAAAAATTAAATCTGTTAATTTAGTTCATAAAAAGATATAATTACTTTAATTTAGTCATTTTATTATTAAATGTCTAATATTACTGTAGTTAAATTTTAAATTTATCGTTTTCAAAATTTAAAAAATAACAAAATTAAGACATATAATTTTTAGTGGCTCAATGAATATGTTTAACCTTTAATAAATTAAATTGAAATAATTATAATTTTTTAACAATAAATTAATAATTTACTCAAAACTATATTAGGTTTATTTAAATTAAATAAATTATATATATATTTTTGAAAAGATAATTACAAAAGTATTTATCACTATGGAGCACAGCTGCTAGCTTGACAAGAGAATCATCTTATCTATTATGACAGTCCAAACCCATGCTATACACATATATCATAACACATGCTATAATTATATATGGCAAATTTAAAGATGCATACGAATGCGTTGGTGTTGTTCATAATCGTGGGTATTTTGATCCAAATCACCTACTGTTGTGGAAACATATGCTTGCCTGAGAATCATGCTGCCCTGTTTGTATTTGGAGATTCACTACTCGACGCAGGAATTAATAACTATCTCAACCCTTCTTATCCCGAAAATAAGGCGAACTATCCTCCATATGGTTCAACTTTTTTCTGCTATCCAAGTGGGAGATTCTCTGATGGACGCGTAATTCCAGATTTCATTGGTATGCTTTCGGTGTTTCTACTTTATTTCTTTTCATATTCAGTTTTGTAAATGTTAAGCGTATTAATTTATCCTTTAAAATATTTTATTTATTAAATTGATTTTTAATAATAAAAAATTTAAAATTTAACAATAGTTGATTTTTACGATTTAGCAACAAACACTAGAAATTTTTGCAGCTGAGAATGCCAAGTTGCCACTGATTTTACCATACCAGCATCCTGAAGCTGAGAAGAACTATATGTATGGGGTAAATTTTGCATCAGGTGGGGCTGGTGCTCTCCTTGAAACTGCTCCTCCAGAATATGTAAGATCAGTTTATACTTATACAACAAGGCGAAAATTTCTTTTTGATCATGAATTAGTTAAGTTGTTAAGGAAAAACAAAGACATCCTAATTTGCTGGGAATCACATACGAGACTATTTACTTCTCTTTCTAGGTGTTAGACCTCAATACGCAGGTGAGTTATTACAAGAATATAAGCAAAGCATTGAGGAAGAAATTAGGGAAATCAGAGGCCAAAGTATTGTTGTCCAAGTCTGTGCACTTATTTAGCATTGGAAGCAACGACTATGGTGCACGTTTCGTCTCAAACTCCAGTGAGCTTCTTCGTTACTCTCAGCAACAATTCGTAGACATTGTCATCGGCAACCTCACTACTGCCATCAAAGTATGTGCAATTGAATATTTCAACTTTTTGCTACCCGAGTTTCTTACTTTAGTTCTAAAACTTGATTCATTCTAATTTTCAGGAAATTCACAGCGTCGGAGGAAGGAAATTTGCGTTTGTTAATGTGGGACCTGCGGGTTGTTCTCCAGTGGTAAAAATTCTCGTAAATGGAACCAAAGGTCATTGCCATGAAAAACTCTTGGAAGTTGCAAGGCTACACAACAGTGAACTTTCAAGAGTGCTTCTGAAGCTAGAGGAACAGCTCGAGGGATTCAAATATTCAGTCTTTGATTTCTACAATTCAGCTCTTCAAGTGATAAAATACCCTTCGAAATATGGTATGCCTTCAAACTGTTTGTGAAAATTACTCTTAGAGGCGTGTTGTACACCACCATCGTACAACCCATGGTATCTCATGTACATGGGGTATCAGTATGACGGCAAAATGTATCGTGATTTTTAAGGTTCTCATATTTGGTATGACAATAAAAAATTCTTTCAGAAATGTTACAAGTGGTATTTTATAAAAAATTAAGTATACAAATTGATTCCTAATTGATACCCTCTCTTGTGGTTTTAGTCCTTCAAATTTCTGTGTCAAACTAGTTAGTTTTTAAAAGTCACAAACTAGTACAATTTAGTCCCTTAATGAGATTAGATTGTATATTGATTCATTTTTGTAAGACTAACTCAATTATGATGCATAATGAATTCATAACATTCAACACTAAGTTGTGTAGAATTAAACTTTTAAGAACTTAACAATCAAGCAAACATTTTTTTAGACTAAATTATCATATAATCAAATTAACATAGCTAAAAAGGTATGATGTCATCCTTTATACCTTGATATCTTGAACAATATGTTATCTTAGATAGCAGTGTATCAAATACAAGGAATGCCGTCTGACATCTAATATGTCAGGGTCAATATGATGGTGTACCAAACGCCTCATTGGATTGTAGGCATATTCTTGCAATTTTGCTGATCTCTATTTTGTTGGGAAGGATTCAAAGAAGGGGGTGTTGCTTGCTGTGGAGGTGGCACTTACAGAGGAGATCGAAGCTGTGGAGGCAAAAGAGGGAAAACGAAGTATAAGTTATGTAAGAATGCTAGTGAATATGTGTTCTTCGACTCTGCTCATCCTACGGATAAGGCTAATAAGCTCTTCTCACAGCTGATGTGGAGTGGAAATCTCACTGTCAATAAACCTTACAATTTAAAACAACTATTCAGATTCTGAAGATAACACCTTCACTTACCAAACTCATGCCACAGCAATCCAAGAGAAAGATGCACTGAAAACTAAGAATATTAACCTCGAAAAGGAAAAGTAGGCAAATGTGGTAATTGTGGCTTAAACACTTGATCTCTAGGAAATCATGGACTAGTTATGGCTACTCTTCTTTTTTGAGATAGCATCATCAATCGTAGGTAGATTAAGCCAATTATGGATAGATGTGTAATTATGTATGTCAGATACACTTTTGAGTGAAACCATGCATACATGTATATTCATCTAACTATCTTTTCTAAATTGGATCTACTTAAGAATGTTTGTTATATTAGAATTTGAGTTTTTTGTCTCATAGACAATTTCAAAGCCTTTTCTTAGCTGAGTATGCAATGCTGCCATTTGTTCCACCATACTGTGACATGGTTTTCATCAATAAAATGATGCTGCAAATTTTGCATTATCCAGTGCCGGTGCCATTGAAACCAATCAAAATTTTGTAAGTGATACTTCCATCAGAAAGTAAATTCTGTTAAATTACTTCTTTCGTGTGAGAAAATGCATGTTTACTTGTAAATTGGAGATAATCAAAACATACTCTAATTGCAATGCTGTTATTTTTATTTCATTGTTTTTTGAACTTATTATTGGATTAAAAGGTCAGCAGCAGGTCATATGTAAGGTAGTGTATTTAGTAAATATAAGGACAAGAAATAGTTGCTTGCTGCCTCTATAATGCTTCTTCTCCCTTCAAAATAAACCAATCACATTACTTATGACTCAAAGGGGATTATATGAACTTAAGAAGCCTACCATCAAATTATGTGGAATGAAGATCACAAGGTTGCACAACCTTTGCAATATCAGAGAATTATATGAACTTTAAGCATTCATCAGCAATTGGTGCAGCAATTAATAACAACCCAGCTTTTCCATATAAGTTGAGTTTACTTTACTTTCCATCTGTTAGGAGACTCTTTTATCTTAATCAATGTAGTTGGAATGTGTACCGCAAGATCATCATGAGATAAAACTCCATTAAAACTTTGAAACTAGTTTTATTCTTTCTTATTATATGGAGAAACTTAAATCCCTTGGTTCAAATCAAGGATGACTCAATCGAATAGCAGAAAATTTGACAGAAATTGATTATTTTAACTGCATCAGTTCTAGTTTCCCCTTTAGACCTATCTACAAACATAAATAAACTTTTAAGAAAAAAATATTAAAAAAATTCAGTTTAAAAAGAAATTAAAAGATCAAATTAGTAGCTAAGAGATATGTAATATGTCAGGTATATGTTGTAATGGAGTTTACTGTTTGATGTATTTAAGTATCATTTCCTATTAATTTGATCTTCAAATTTATACATCTTTTCAGTGCTGTCGACTGACCATTTGGTGTTGATAATAGTATTACTTCTTATGGGATGGTCTTTACAGAGGAAATGGCACAGCCAATTAGCCTTACAATCTAAAAGAACTATTTGAATTTTGAATGCTTACGTAGTCCTTTGAAGAACTGAAAACAATCAGTTCCCAACCTGTGTTTGGCTCATCAAATAAATGGCTTCTATGGTTCTTCTTTGTTGAAGAATTGCATAAAATAAATTCATGATTTTTTTTCTTCTTTTGGCCCTTCAACTTGTATATTCTTTCTTCATCCAAAATAATAAGAATATAATTTGTCTATTTTCAGTGCATATATATTTGCTGACGAGTCTTTCGAATAATTTTTGGAATGTCAATAGTGAAAGAATGTTGTGCATCAAATAAGGCGAGTTAGCACCATATGAAACTTGAAGAGGTTAAGTGTTGGACTGATGGCATACACATATATAGGAGAACTAGCATGGCTACTCTGTTTCTCTGATATTGCATCATATCTCCTGGACTGATCAAAGCCGCAAGAGTAAGGGGTACGTTACCTACTATAGAGGAAAAGTAAAATTTATATTAAAGAGAGAGAGAGAGAGAGAGGAACTTCACCTATATTATTAGATAGAAAACATCCTTTGACTAACAAAAATTGAAAGCATGAGGCTATTATATCATGTTCAGAAAATCTAACATTCTGTGGTGTTAATTGTAGACTCATCATGAATCCAAGTTTGAACAGAGAAACTGCTAATGCCGTATTGTCTTAAATCAGCAAGAACTTGTTCTGTTTTTCAATCCTTGTATAACGAAATTTGGGTCCAATTATTCCTATATAATAGCAGCTGCTAACTATTGGAAGATATATGAAGGGAAGTTTGTCAAATTCAGAATAGCAAGTTTAAGGATTATTCAGATTTCTTTGTTAGTTTTCTGTGTCAGCCTTTACATCCCAATTCACTGCCATGGCTTCGTTTGTCTATCAGAAGAGCATGTTTCGTTGTTCATATTTGGAGATTCAGTATTTGATGTTGGAAATAATAACTACATCAATACAACAACTGATTTTCAGGCCAATTTCTGGCCTTATGGGGAGACTTCTTTTGAGTATGCTTCTGGAAGACCTTCTGATGGACGCCTGATTCCAGATTTTATTAGTAAGACATTTGCATCCATGTTTTATATTTAGAAAAAGTCGCCTTAGGCATATAAACATGTTTGGCACACTTTAGTGAGATTCACCTGACATATATACATATTTATTGATGATTAGCTTAGTCTATCTTGGATTTTTTTTTTTTTCATATTTGAACTTGAATATTTGACTTTCATTGACCAACTTGATGGTTTTCTTCAGCTGAATATGCAAAGCTGCCGTTTATTCCACCATACCTACAACCGGGTTTTCATTGATATACTGATGGAGCAAATTTTGCATCTGCGGGTGGTGGTGCTCTTGTTGAAACCAATCAAGGATTTGTATGTGACTCCTTTTTCATTTTCTGATTTTCTTACTTATAATTAGACTAAAACATCAGTAATAATGATGTATAAACTTCCGTATTTAGTGAAAAAAATGGTAATCAGATCAAGATGCTTGCTTGCTTACTGCCTCCTTGTAATGCTTATTCTCCCATCAAACTAAAATTCCAGCCATATAAATAATAGATATTCAACGTACGAAAAATTACACCTTTTCTTGTAAAGATCAGCCTTTGTGTGATAGGTTATCTGTGCTTGTTGTAAATAAGAGGAAATTATGTCTGTCATGTATATTTCGTCACAAATTCAAACGAAGAAGTTACTTTGATTATGGCAAAACATTAAAAGAGTAAGTTGTTGATTCTGTATTGTACTCTCTGTCAGGTGATAGACCTTAAAAGTCAACTCGAGTATTTCAACAATGTGGTGAGATTGCTTAAGCAAAACCAGGGCGATTCAGAAGCTACGAGGTTTCTGTCCAGGGCTATCTTCTTGTTCAGCATTGGATCCAATGACTACTTCGTACAATTTAATTCTAATTCCACCAAGCTTCAAATGCACCCTGGACAAAAATATGTAGATATGGTGATAGGCAACATGACCTCTGTGATCAAAGTAAGTATATTAATATAATTTCAGAGTAAGATCTAAAACTTTTCATGCTGTGTGATTTAAAATTTGAAGGTACCTGATATTAAAGTTTCAACTTTCAGGAAATATATGAGAAAGGTGGAAGAAAGTTTGGATTTTTAAACCTTGTTCCTTTAGGATGTCTACCTGTGATTACAGCTCTTATCCCACCAACTAAAGATGGCTGTGTTGAAGAGGTTACAGAAATTGTAAGACTTCACAATCAAGCACTCAGTGAAGCCCTCCAGGGACTTGAAACTCAGCTGAAAGGATTTAAATATTCATATTTTGATTTTTGCACTTCTATTGGTGAAAGAATAAGGCACCATCAAAATATGGTCTGTTTCTCCCAATTTAATTAATTCTTAAAAAGTTAATTATCATATGTAATAGTCTGAATATTTTAGAAAGTCCACTAAATTAGTATTATCATATATCATATTGACTTTGTTAACTAAATGTTAACACAATTGTCTACGAGGTCCCACCTTATTATCACTGGTATAAGCCCGCTTTTTATAAGAAATTTGAACTTGTTGAAATTGATGGTGTCAATTTTCAAAAGAGATAGATGTGCTCGAAGTATGTAAGACTTGATTTAGTTGCAGGGTCCTACTTTGATAGTGCATTTCCACAATGTGTATGGATTCTGCACATTCTGTAACAGTTTTCTTCTAAATTGATATTATTAAATTAAAAATAAAAACTTAAGAGGACCTAGATTCCCTTAGAAGCAGGTAGAATTTTGGTTGAAAAAAAACTGGCCATACCCTAACAACATTTAGTTATCAGAGATGATGTTAAGATCAATGTTATGTCCCTTTTAAAACATTGATATTGATATAATGGTTGTTAACTTTTAAAAGATTAAATGTACTGTTAGCATAATTAAATTGTCCTGCATGAGCATCTAATTGATGAAACTTGTTTTTATTATATATGTTCAAAAGGATTCAAGGAAGGCGACATAGGATGCTGTGGGGGTGGCCCTTACAGAGTATGGCAAAGCTGTGGAGGGAAAAAGAGTGTAAAAGAATACGAAGTATGTGATGATGTTAGAGATTATGTGATCTTTGATGCTGCTCATCCCACTGAAAAAGCCTACCATCAAATCGCAGAGTTTATGTGGAATGATGAAGATCACAAGGTTGCACAGCCTTATAATCTCAAGAGAATTATATCAACTTTAAACATTCGTTAGTACCTACGGCAGTTAATAACATACCAAAACTTTCTTGCCATATAAATATGTAAGTTGAATTTATGTTCCATCTGTTGGGAGACTATTGACCTTATTCAAAGTTCTGGGAATGTATACTACGAGCTCTTCATGAAAATGAAACTTTGTCGATCCTTGGAACTTGTTTAATTCTTTCTTATTAACTGCATAATTTGAAAATTGAGAGCAATTCTACCCCCGCAAAAGGGATTCTGGATGAGAATGACAGAGGATAGAGGCCAATTTTCATTAAGGAATTTCTTGCACACATTTGTTTTAAAGGGTACATAGTATTTAAGTTTCTTGACGTTGGTTAAATTATATTTGATATATTTTTGTCAATATATGTTTGTAATTTGTAAAACCTAAACTATCAAATGATAATAGACAAATAACTCCAACTCCACGCATGACTGTAAAAGTAGCTAATCATGTTTGAAACTACCATAATATTTATAAAAGAAAATTTGTTATGGACAATTCCAATGGTACAACGACAATTCCCCCATTTTGGTCCCTCACTGATGTACACTTTCTCAAAATGGTCCTTCACAGAAATTTTTTCCCAAAATAATTCCTTATGGATCCAATCCTTCTCAATTAAAGCTCTATTCGGTTCAATGAGCTTATAGCTTATAAGCTAGTTTATAACTTATTTGACTAACTTATGAGCTCGTTAAAAATATTTGATAAACATATTTGGTAAACGACATTATTTTAGTAGTTTATAGTTTATTCTTCTAAGCTATTTTGAATAACTTATAGCTTATATGCTTTTCTTCTCTTTTTACTCTTGTTATTCTATGAAAATATCTATTATACCCTTCATATTCATTATACCCTTATATATATATATATATAATATATATATATATATATATATATATTTATATATAATAAAATGTGTAAATATATTTTATTATATATAATAAAATATACAAATATATTATATATGTAAAAATATATTATTCATATATAAAATATAATAAAATATACAAATATATCTTTTTAATGAATTTTTTACATATAATAATTTAAATTAATTTAATTAAAAAATGATATATTCATTTATATTATTTTGGAATTAAAATATATATACCATTTTATATCATTTTACACTTTTCAGCTACTTGAGCAGCTACTTTTACCGAGCACCTCTAATTTAATAAACTAGCTTATAAGTTATCATCTATAAGCTATATGCTATAAGCTAAAAATTAACTTATAGGCTATCAGCTAGCTGATAAGTTATCTGCTAGCTTATAAGCTAATTTTTCTGAACAGAGTCTTAGTCCCTCCGTCAGGTTGCCGTTAGTAATTTTAATGAAAATTAAAAAATGAGGTTGCAGAAGAACAGAAGATAATAGAAATATTAGAGAGAGAAACGAGAGAGACCAGAAATAAGAACCTTGAATAACGAGAAGAGATAAGTAAGAGAAAGAGAGAGGAGATCAAAAGAGTTGAGAGAAGAAAATTCAATGCAATTCAATTGCCTGACCGAAACCTTCAAAATTGGGATTTCAATGTCAGCACGGGTTCTCTCCTGTAAGGGAGAGTCCTTAGCACCCACAGCCATTGGATGACTATGGGTCCCACCCTTGTGGACTCCATTTGGACAGGTGGGACTCACAATCATCTAATGATTATGAATGCCTACCTTGTCTCCTTAGTGTATGGCATTAAACAGATAATCGTTGTCCTTTCAATGCAAGCTCGTACATTGAGCGTAACTACCAAACAAAAACAAAAATTGAAGATAATCGTTGTAACCAAATTACAAAAATGCCCCAACTACTGATGTTAAAAAGACGATAATGCCCTTATAATAATTTCATTCCCTAACATCTTGTTACTTCGTTTATTCAATTCAATTGATCCATCACCTTTTTCTATATATATATATATATATATATATATAGAGAGAGAGAGAGAGAGAGAGAGAGAGAGTCAATTTCAACCCTAGCCTTCAAAAGAGAAGTAGAAGAAGAGATGCAGTGTTTTTTGTTTCTGCATATTGATCATGTTGGCGCTTCTTAAGAAAGGGGGAAAAAATGGCAAAGCACACATCATGGTCTAGTTGGAAACGTGGAAGGGAATTAGAGAAAGAAAGAGAAAAAAAAAAAATATATATATATATCTATACACATATATACATATATACTTAACAATCCATCCATGTCATCAAATTATAACCATCCACCCCATTATTTTGGTTAAAATTACTAGCAGTAACTAAGAATAATCGTAGGCTCAGTTCAGTTCGATTTTAAGCCTTAACTAAACTGAACTGAACTAATTAATTTTACAAAATTATAGATCTATTTGATTTTAATTTTTGAATGATTTATTTCTATTTTAATCAGTTTTATTTAATTTTAGTTTGATTATTTGGTTAGTTTTGGGTGGTTTTGTTTACAATAGTTTGTGATTAATATAAAAAAGAGACCAAATTAATATATATATATATATATATATGTATATCTAATTTTGTTGACATAAAAATATAGAAATATAATATTTTTTATATATATAATATAATTTTTTGTATATAAAGTTGGTTTGATTAAAAACCAAAGACTTCCTTTTTTTGATTTTTAGTTAGTTTGGTTTGCTCTAGTTGGTTTGGTTTGATTTTGAACACTTATAATAGCCTCCAAACAGAGGAATTTAACTGAGAAGGACTAGATTTATGAGGAACCATTTTGAGAAAGAATATTTGTAAGGGACCTTTTTGAGACAGTGTACACTTGTGAGGAACCAAGATAGGGTTTTAGTCTTTTTACAACTCAACATAAAATTGTTAGATATTTTTCAAATAACTTTTCACATTTGTTGTATTTTTGTTGGAGAATTCGATAATAAAAATATAAGAAGAATTGCAATAAGTATATTCCTTTGCAAATAACGGTTGTAACTAAAAGTTTGGGTTGATAATCGGGTTTAAGAAGTTTTGTTGGCTAGATTGTTTGGTGGAAAAATTCAACGCTTATTCTAAGGCAATGAAAGCCACGTACATATAGCTGCTCCGTGTTTTGAACACATGTATGTTTGGTAAAAATAATTGATAAGTTAGTTGAAAGTTTATAAGTTAATTTTTTATTAAAAGCTTATAAGGTAGGTTATTAAATTAGAAGTATTTAATAAAAGTAATCGTTAAGATAGTTGAAAAAAATAAAAGGACATAAAAGGACATATATTTTGTTATCTCAGAATAATACAAAAATTATTGTACATATAAAATTAATTTTATATATATATTATGTAAATATATTTTATATATATTTTATTATATTTTTATATGATTTTATTATATATAATAAAATATATATAAATACAATAAAAAGAAAAACGAAAACCCATAGCCATTTAGAAAATAAAAAAAATATAATGAGTATTTCGATAATAAGGATATAATGCATATTTCGATAAAATGATAAGAGTAAAATAAGATCAAAAAGTACAAAAACTATAAGATATAAGCTACTCAAAGTAACATCTCAGAATAAGTTACAGTGTATTAAACTCGTTGACAAAACACTTTTAACAAACTTATAATCTAGTTTAAATGGCTAGCCAAATACATTCGTTGCGTCTTTTTGTTGGTGATTTTCCATGTTTATAAAATTTACAGAAAATTAAGAATTAATTAAAATAAATTTGTAGTGAATTTAATATAAAAACTTATAATATAAAACCAAAAACATGCAGATGCAATGTATAAATGATTTTACCATACGGTGTTTGACTCATCTAAATGATGCCTTTTAAATGCCAATGTTTGATTCGTCTAAATGGCTGTTGTGAAAATCAATAATTTAGATATCTGTTAATTTTATTTTTTAAAAAATAACCATGATGCATATATAAAAAAATCTTTATTTTTAAACTTGATAAATTTGATTTTTTGTTTTTAAAATATTTTAATAATAATAATAATTATTATAACTAACTTTTTCTGTCGTTCTAGGTGGCATTTTTTATCCAAACGAATTGACATGTGGTTGACGAGAAAACCAAACTTAACTTCTTCTGACTTTCTCGTGGGCATTTTCTACCTATTCTTCGGAAAACAAACCAAATGAATGACTTTGTTTGTAACAGACACACACACACACACATATATCTATATGTATATATCAGAACGTAGCAGAGAAGGTTGGAGGAAATAAAATAATATAGAAGAAGAGCATATTACTTGTGTGTATGCATTCATGGCAATAGTTAAGTATGTATTATGTTCCTTATTGAGCATTCTGAACTTGGAAAGTTGCTACGTGGAGAATAAGTCAGCGGAAGAGATACAAAACAAAGCCTTGCTTGTGTTTGGGGACTCTATAATTGATACAGGAAACAATGCTTATTTGAACTCAACTACTAAAGTGATATCACTTCATTGGCCCTATGGGGAAACATTTTTCCATCATCCTACTGGAAGATTCTCAAATGGCCGTGTTATCCCTGACTTTATTGGTGAGCACATTTTTAAATCTTTCTGTAAATCTGTTTTCTGTTTTGATTTGCTTGTCCCAAGTCAATTCTCATGTTTTATTTCTATATTTATCTTTAATTTCAAAATAAATAAAAACATTGAATTGATAAAAAAAATTCCATTCAAATTGAAAGAAAAATAAAAATAAAAATATCAAAGTAGAATCGATTCTTAATATAGAAATGAACAGATTCGACAAAAATACAAGAAATTTTTTTTAGATAACAAAAAAGAAAAATCGCAATTTATAGACGACCTCTGTGTCTCTAATGTTATACATTATTTTTATTTTTTATTCATTTATTATTGTTATTATTATTATTATTTATTATATATTCTAAATTTCTTATTAATGTTTTTATTTTCTATTCAAATATCCTATTTCTTGAATTCATTCTTTAATTAAAAAAAACTTCTTTTCTTGTTTGTATCACAGAAAATTCAACAAACTCATCCATTTAATAAAGTAAAGCAACAACAAAAAAATCCTATGGAATATGTATAAATTGATCCATTTATTTACGATCAGATTATATTTGTTTGATACATTATTCTTAATATTAATGTCAAAAAAAATACAATGGAGAAAATAAACGAATTAGAAACTTAAATAAATATTAAATAATAATTTAATAAATATCAATTGAATTTAATTTAAATTAATAATGACAAAGTTTGTAAATAATAAATAATAACTAAAAAATAATAATAAAATAAAGGAAATAAAAAAAACCAAGCAATTATATTGTATTAACAATACATAAATAATCAACGTAGATACAAAAAAGGTGTACAAAAAAAGAGGAGATTGGAATTATTCAATCAATAAATATAATAATTCAATCAATATATAATATCAATAGAGTAAGAAAACTTAATTTAACCCCTCTTTTTTTTTAAAATTTCTTCAGAGAATTCCAACAAAAACTATTTGATTGAGGGTAATGTATTTATAAATCCAATTGCTTCATTTATTATTACTTCATTTATTCATTTGTCCATTTTTTATTTTAAATTATTTATATCAATTAAAAACAAAAATGAATTTCTGTAGTTATAGAAAACAACATTCTGTGACAGCAATAATAAATAAAAAATTGAATATGAATAGAGCAAGAGAGCGGGGGAGGGGGAAAGATAGAAAAAGGTTATATAAATCTATATACAAGTCATCCACACATTCTTTTTTTTTTAATTTATTTCATTAATAGAATTTTGATTAGGACAAAGTTCCATAAAAACACTGGCATTTTTTGAAATATCCTGAACAATTCCTGTAGGTTGAGTGCCTTTTTCAAGGAAAGAGTATTTTTTTAAAAAAATTAGAGTATTTTAATAAAGTTAGGTTAAAATATTCTATTCATTTTTTTTCTCCTTTCTGCATAAACTTAGTGTCCGCCTCTAAAGGTGAATATATTTTCTTTTATTCCTTAATGGATTGTTTTAGTAACAGATGTGTGATGGCCCAACTTGGTTGTGGGCCCAATTGAAATAAATTTTCAACACCCAAATCCGATTATAATGACAATATTGGAAATAACCATACAACTGAGAACAAAACAATAATTAAATTCAAAAATCAAGGGCTTTTCCAATAAAAAGTATTTGATTAAAGGCTAAAATAATTTCACTAAAAGACAAGGAATGTCATTTGCTTTTGACTGCCTCAATTTGCTGCATTTGACCGAAATTTCCCTCAATCACTCTAATACTCACAGCTCCTTTATTGTAACTTTCTGAAAATGATAATAATAAAGATCATGTGAGATGAATAGAAAGGATTTGAAGAATAGAAATATAGAGATCTAAGAAAGATAAGAGTTTGACAGAGAAGAGAAATTCAAAAAATAAGAGAGAGAAGACAGGGATAGATATTTTGAAAATAGAAATAAGATCTGAGAAAGAAAGAGAGAAAAGACTACAGAGAGACAGAGATTCAGGAAGAAGAAGAAGAAGGAGATAGGAAAAAGGGAAAGGATTCAGAAAAATAGGATATGTATTTTTATTCATTCATTGATTTTTTTTTTCTGAATACTTCCTTCCCTTTTATACTGTCTTTCTCTCCTAAAACTTCTCCTTTGTAGTAAAGATGATGGGGTAGTTTTTTCTCAATTGAAATCATGTTGACTGTAACAGTTTAGAAAATGATGACTATTTTTTTGGAATTTATTATAATTTTCTTAATGCTTTGCTGAAATTAATTAATTCTAATAAATGATGATAATTTATTTGAGGTATGTGATGGTACATCACACTCCCTTCCCCTTAAGATGTCCTTGTCTCAAGGACTAAATGAAGAATAGGTTCACAACAAGTTTTCCCTCCTCAATGACTAGATTTTGTAATTACGTCTTCCTCATTAGTGTTAATTTCTTAGTCCATATAATTTCTTTCAATCTTATGTAAAGTGTGAGTCTTACATTGATGTCCCTATGCCCATTTCTCACCGCATTTGAAACACTCTCCTTTATTGAAATCTCTGTTAGGTCTGCTCATCTTCTGATCGAGAGCTGGGTTGGGAGGAGTATTTTCCTTCTTAAATGGGTTGGATTGTTTAGTTAAATGATTAGGGTATATACTGTAGGATGTCTTTCTCCTTTGAGCCTCCATCTTTTTCTGTTCATTTTCTGCTAATTCATAAATAACATGGCTTAAACATTGATACTCCATGTTTAACCTCTTCCTGTAAACCATTGATAAAACTATGCAGAAAGTGTGCTTCAGTTAACATAGGATTAAATTCCAACATGCTAGCCCTCAAATCTTCAAAACTCTCAATATAAGTCTCCAAGCTTGTAGTCTGTTTTAATTTATTAAATTCACCAACCACTTGTCCATAATCTAACTTATCATATTTAGATAAGATGGCCCTAGATAACTCAGCCCATGTAATATGAGGTCTACCAACTAGATAATTATAAAACCACTTTTCCACTTTCTTTTCAAAAAATAGGGCTGCAACTGGTATCTTGTCTCTTTCTATAGTACTGTAATATTCAAAATACCTATTACATTGCCGAATCCAATACCTAGCATCTGACCCATTGAACATAATCAGATCAACTTTAGATTTAGGTTGGAAATGATGAGGCTTGCTTATTTCAATTTCTGCCTAATTACCAAAGCCGGTTGGTCTAGTGTACACTAGTAGGTGTACTGGTCTGCCTTGTGATGGATTATTTGCTTGAGGTGTGTGCAGAATGCCTCTCTCAGATAATGAGGGTGATCCTACTCCTTTTGGTACATTAGTCCCCGTTTGTTTGGCAATCAGTTGTTGGAAGTAGGTAAGCACCTGATCCAATTTGCTACCTTGCGCATGACATGTCTCTACCACCTGATGCTGTAGACTCTTTATTTGATCTAACTCTTCTGACAATTTTTGTATTTTTGCCTCCATCCTCTATTCAAGGTCAGCTAGCTCCTTACCCTTGTCAGATGATCTAGCTCTTTCTGCCATTTATGATGATCTGGTTCGTGCTAGTCTGTTGTCCCAAGAACTGCTTTGATACCACTTGTGATGGCCCAACTTGGTTGTGGGCCTAATTGAAATAAATTTTCAACACCCAAATCTGATTATAATGACAATACTGAACCATACAACTGAACAAAACAATAATTAAATTCAAAAATCAAGGGCTTTTCCAATAAAAAGTGTTTGATTAAAGGCTAAAATAATTTCACTAAAAGACAAGGAATGTCATTTGCTTTTGACTGCCTCAATTGGTTGCATTTGACCGAAATTTCCCTCAATCACTCTAATACTAAGCTCCTTTATTGTAACTTTTTGAAAATGATAATGAGAGAGATTATGCGAGATAAAGAGAAAGGATATGAAGAATAGAGATATAGAGATCTAAGAAAGATAAGAGTTTGACAGAGAAGAGAAATTCAAAAAATAAGAGAGAGAAGACAAGGATAGATATTTTGAAAAGAGAAATAAGATCTGAGAAAAAAAGTGAGAAAAGACTACAGAGAGACAGAGATTCAGCAAGAAGAAGAAGGAGATAGGAAAAAGAGAAAGGATTCAGAAAAATAGGATAGGTATTTTTATTCATTCATGGATTTTTTTTCTTGAATACATCCTTTCCTTTTATACTGTCTTTCTCTCCTAAAACTTCTCCTTTGTAGTAAATATGATGGAGTAGTTTTCTCTCAATTGAAATCATGTTGACTATAACAGTTTAGACAATGATGACTTATTTTCTAGAATTTATTATAATTTTCTTAATGCTTTGCTGAAATTAATTAATTCTAATAACTGATGATAATTGTTAGTCGATTTGGCAAGTGCACCAATCGTACAAGTAATACAGAGTGAGTAGAGTATCGTTCCCACGAGGATTGAGGTACCAAGTACCCGTGAAGCTAAAGTTAAGTGCTATCTAGACGAATCATTGAACGAAAATATAAATCTAATGTTACAAAATAAACTAAACTCTATCTAAAACCTAAAACTAAGCTACTCCTAATGACAGTAACCTAGGATTGATGGGATTGACTTCATTTAATTCTTAATCCGACTAATTCATAGACAAATGAGTCTTTGAGTTGTTAAAGACTGATTCAATCAAATTGCAAATCCTTTTGGAGTTGGTTAAGCTCTCTTAAGTGTTTGAACCCAATCCCTTGGAGAAACAAACCTACCTATACCCAATGATTGTTTAATTCCTTAATCCAATCATTCAAGTAGGTGATTAAGTTTAGGAACTCATAAAAACCACATAAATAAGATTATCCATCCCTAAATTAATCTGATTTATGGTGGAAGTTACAATGGGCTAGTTAATACCTAGCTATCCCTAGCATAGATAAAAACCCCCAAACTCATAAAAGTGGTGATCAATCATTTTTAGAGCAATTCAATCCAGTAAATCCACTCCAACAAAATACGAAATGCAATTGAGAAAAATCATTCAATAACAAAACCTCATAAGAAATTAAATTACATCAACCACCAAGCCCATCATTCTTCATAGATTCCATTATCATCCTCTTACTCTTGCTTTTACCACTTGTACATGCTAGTCTAGGGCACGAATATTCCTAGAAGGATTTTCCCAAACCTCAACTAAGATAAAACCTAACTCTTCATAATTCCTTATGTGAAAATCAAGTTCATTAAATGACCAAACCCTAATTGACTATATGAGGCTAATAACTATATTCCTATGATATTAGCAAATCAATCCCCTCTCCTTTAAGGTTCAAGAACTCATACAACTTAATCCTTTGGTCTTGTTTCTACCTCCCCTTCCCAAGTTTGGTAAAAACACCCAATCATCCCAATAAATGGCCAATTTAAAGGAAAGCATTAAGATTGGAATAAATAAACATGCATTAATCAAGCAATAACTACAAGAGTTCGAGAAATTACACAAAACCTAATCTAAAATCGGGCTCATAACAACCCTTGAGTCACATACTACCTACCACTACATAATACAAGAAAATGAAACATGAAAAGAGAAGAAAATGAAGAGGAAAGAGAAGAGATGGGGGAAAGAAGACCAATCCATTGAAGGAAGGCTCTTCTCCCCCCTAACCAGCTCTGTAGAGTAAACCCTAGCCGCCTCCAAGCTCCCCAAAATCTCCCAAGTCCAAGATTAGGTTAAAATGCTCAAAAAGGAGAATTTATGCTGCTGGTCCGAAGTCTGGCGCCTGGGCGCCAAGGCTGCAGCATCAAATGGCCAGTTCAGGGGTTGGGCGCCTGGGCGCCACGTCTGGCGCCTGGGCGCCAACTGGGCAGAGAGCCCTGGTTCTTCACATGCCTGGCGCCTGGGCGCCACGTCTGGCGCCTGGGCGCCAGGCCACTGGAATTTGCTTTCTCTTGTTTTCTCCCCACAAACGCACCTACAGAAAACAATAAATAAAATAAATTAAAAAGGCAATAAAAGGTGCAGAAAAACAAGAAAATACGAACACTAACAAGCACACGAAAATTGTACGAAAACAAAGATAACAAGCGCAAAAGGAAAGCAAACATGGCTAAAAGAGGACCGAAAATCCCAAATATGGTGACATTATTTAGTGACTTTCTAGGACTTATCAATAATTTATTTGAGGTATGTGATGGTACATCACAAGATGTGAGCATAGTTTTCAACATTAAAAGTCAACTCCTAAACTCATTCAAATTTGCCTTTTTGTCCCTAAAATCCTATTCTAGTGGACACAACCTTGGACTCGCCAAAAACTTACTCAGATTCAATGTAACTCAGTTGAACTTGGTGAAACTTGTGAGTTTGTGGCGAGTCAGGCAAGTTTGAAATACGCCCAATTCAAGATTGTAGACCATTTATCTTGACTTCATTCCCCTACGTATGGCATGATGTAAGAAGTAGCTAAAACTGTAGGAATTCAATTGCCACAAGAAGTTATGTTAGATATCAGTAAAAAGACAAATATAACCTTGGGTTCGGGTCTTTATATACATGTATTGGTGTACACTGTACAGAGCTTTCATCCTTTGAATAATACATAAATCAGTGGATCTTATCTCAATTTCTCTCAATTCTAACATGGTACATGGATGACTGATAGCTCAAACAAGGATTCAGAAATAGAAAACAAGAGAAAAATAAAAATAAAATGGAAAGGTAGAAGATGCTTTAATGGAAGATACTGTATCAAATTCCCATGAGAAGGAAAGTATACAAGTAGGTTTCCCTTTTTAAGCAAGGGCAGCTCCAAATCACAGATGATACATATTCCCCTTTGTTCCTCCCGACTTCCATATTTAGCTACAAGCAAAAAGATAAAACATAATTTGAAATGGAAAAACACATGACATATTGCCTAACCATCTGCCAGAAATATTTCTACCACTATTGTAACTAACTTGCTGGCCCCACTGTAATGATGTAGGAGTGTCCCCAGATCCTCCTTAGCCCATGTAGTAGTCAGTGGCCTAGTGTGGTGCTCCTTTAATTCTTTTCTCACTTTTAATTTCTCCTGACACATCAGCTCCTTCATGATTTTTGCTGTCATTACCTTTCAAGTCAACCCATGAGTTGTTTTGGTCAGTAAATATATCCCCTATTGAGCCTGCTGCCATATATTCTTGGACAATAACCTTGTCATCAAGGTTAGTATTAGGAAAGGATTCCTTTAACAGTTCCCAATTTTCCCAAGTAGACTCACTTGTCGGGCATCCCTCCCACTCAACTAACACTTCCATAACTAAATTATCTCCTTCTTTTGAAGTTCTTTAATCCACAATAGCCCTTGGAGTTACTTTAGTAATAGAATTATTTTTTGGTATAGTAGAAATAGTACTTGGCATCTCTCCATGAAATTTTTTTCACAACGATATATGAAATACAAGGTGTATTTTGCTTCCCTCAGGCAACTGCAGTTTGTAAGCTACAGCCCTCACTTTCTCAACCACTTGGAATGGTCCATTGTACCTCTAGGATAGTTTAAAATTCAATCTCTTAGCAACAGAACTCTGTTTATAATGGTGTAATTTAAGCCAGACCCATTCATCCACTTGAAACTCCTTGTGTTTTCTCTTTAAGTCAGCGTATTTCTTCATTTTCTGTTGAGCTTCCTATAGATGACTTTGTAATTGTCTTTGAACTTCCTCCCTCTTCTGTAATAATTCGTCAACACTGTCTACACTTGATTCTTGAGGGATATAAGCAGGGATAAGAGAAGGGTTCACACCATACAATGCCTTGTAAGGAGGCATTCTAATGGAACTATGAAATGATGAATTATACCAAAACTCAGCCTAAGGTAAAAATTTACACCATTCTTGAGGTTGATAAAAAAAAAAGCATTGTAAATACTGTTCTAAACACCTATTGACCACTTCTGACTGTCCATCACTTTCTGGATGATACGCTGTTGAATGATGAAGTTTAGTTCCACTAAATTGCATAAGTTACTTCCAAAAACAATTAAGAAATATGGGGTCTTAGTCAGTCACAATGCTCCTTGGAAACCCATGAAGTCTGACCACTAATTGCACAAACAAATATGCAACTTGGCTTACTGTAAAGCCAGATTTTAATGGCCCAAAATGAGCACTCTTGGTGAATCTATCAATTGCTACCAATATAGCAACAAAACCTTTAGAAGTAGGAAGGCCCACAATGAAATCCATTGTAATGTCTTCCCAAGGCTTGGATGGAATAGGCAGTGGCTACAAAGTTCCCTGAGGTTTTTCTATGGAATATTTTACTTGTTGACATATAGCACAAGCTCTAATAAATTCTTGTACCTCAGCTCGTAAATTCTTCCAATAGAAAATTTCCAAAATAGCCTTATAATTCTTCAATACGCCTCCATGTCCAGCCATAAGTGTGTCGTGATAAAGACTTATAATCTCCTTCTTCAGATTGGTTAAGTTTGGCACTAGAATTTTGCCTTGATAAAACACCATCCCTTCCTTTATTGCATAACCATCAACCAGCACACCTGAAAGAAATGGTTAGATCCCAAGAGAGGGGTGAATTGGGTTTTATAAAAATTTCACAAAACTTAATTGGAAATTAAAATAATTTTCTGAAATTGGACAATGCTAAAGATAATAATTTAATTCAGAAAATCAAAGTGTTATCAAGATGAATAAGTTTATAGTGCAAGGAATTAAGGAGCAAATATAAATCTACACAAATTAGTTAATGCTTAAGGTAGAAATCAAATATAAATGCAAAACATTAATTAATTAACTTCAAATATAAATATAGTAGGGATAGAGAAAGAAAACTCAGAGATTTATACTGGTTCGGCTAATCTCAAGCCTACATCCAGTCCTGAAGAGACCACTTGAATATTTCCACTATAATTGCAAGTTTAATCCGGGTACTTGCAAACCACTACAACCACGCAAATTAAATTCGGGTATTTGCAAAACCACAATGGAGAATTTATGAATCCGGGCTCCTCCTCAACCCAAAGCAAGTTCTTCCAACACCGATACTTGCGAACCTCAACTCAGAATAATATATGTGTTGATCAAAATCAACAATACAAAGAAACTCTCTCTAAAGAGTAGATGAATACAAATGAAGCTCTAATTACTCTAATGATAGGGAATATGCAAGATTTGGCTCAAGAATGTTTGGATTTCCCTCAAAGATGATAGAACATATTAATATATCATTGTAGTACTGAGTTCTAACATAAAAATGTGTATCTAAGTTCATATATATAGGCTCCATTGAAATATAGCCGTTTATAGCCGTTACTACACTTAAAAATGCAGTCCAGGTGTAATCAGTCGACTGTCACAAGGCCATCAGTTGACTGATAGCTCAATATATCCATTACACATAAAAATATGACTGTTAAATAGTGTTTCTGGGCTATCAGTCGACTGATCATGGTCTATCAGTCGACTGATTGCTCTCTGTCAAAAATCTTGTTAACTTGAAACTTTTAAGCTCACTTTAAAAATTAATAACTCTCTCATTTGAACTCTGTTTTAAACAAATAATATATCATTAGAAAGCTCTTGGAGTCTAGTTTCAAATGAGACAAGTTTCACTCAAAAATTATTTTTCATTTAAAATATATGATCAAAATACTGACTGAAGGTCAGAATAAAATAATTCTTGAGTACAGCCAAGTCAACTTTTAGTTTTTCAGAGTTTAGTTTTAAATGATCATATCTTTCTCATTTGGACTCCATTTTAAATAAATAATATACTGTTGAAAAGCTCTTTGAGTCCACTATCAAATGAGATTAAGATACTTGAAAAACCAATTTTTCATTTATGAGATATGATATAAAGAGTGACCAAAGGTCAAAAACTAACTTTTGTAAAATTTTATATCTCACTATCTTTTTGTTCAAAATTCTTGAGCCAATGTATGCAAATCTAAATCATTGAGTTGCACAAGTATACTAGCCTATTTAGGATATACCTAATGTAAAAACATAGGCTAACTTGATGCATCCAAGCTTCCAAGACTTCAAATCTTTTAGTTCTTTATTTCTTGGTGCTTTATCCTTGCATGTTGCTTTCCTTGAGTGAGGCATAATGTTGCTTTTCCTTGTTCTTCAATCCAATGCTCACTCTTCTTGTTTTGAACTAACCTATAAAATATATCTCACTTACAAACCAAATGGTTAGTTCAATTCATGATAAATAGAATGATTAATGTATAAGACATTGCACATTAAATAACACAGTCATGCTTAAATACTTGTAGCATATATATAATAATTAACTTTTATATATATCAATGCTACATTTCAAATACATTTGT
The DNA here is from genome assembly GCA_037074585.1 of Biancaea sappan. Taxonomy (NCBI): domain Eukaryota; kingdom Viridiplantae; phylum Streptophyta; class Magnoliopsida; order Fabales; family Fabaceae; genus Biancaea; species Biancaea sappan. Next base: position 41,029,938 of record CM073499.1, read on the forward strand.
CATCATCAAAACTTATGGCATAAAGCCTTAGGGTCAACCTTCCCTCACCAAGTTATGCCACTTTTGTAGCTCTTCCAGCTCAATATACGCTTGTATTACTGCCATTATCGGATGCCCTATAGCCGTCAATGATTCAGGCTGTAATTCCACTTCCTCTTGCCTCGAAAGTGCATCAGCCACTGCATTGCTTTGACCCGTCCTATATACAATATCCTATCGAAAGCCAAGTAATTTAGTAATGTAAAACTACTGTTCAGGAGTTTGGATAACCTGTGACACCAACTCCTTCAAACTTTGATGATCAGTTTTAATAGTAAATCTCCTCCCCAATAAATAATGCCTCTGCTTATACATTGATTGACTGATGGCATAGAGTTCTCTCACATATGCTGAAGCTACAATGAGCTTAGGTGTCAATTTATTGCTGAAATAGGCTATAGGATGCCCCTCTTGTGACAGCACAGCCCCTATGCCTTTGCTTGATGCATCGGTCTCCACCACAAAAGTCTTTTGAAAATTTGGTAATTTAAGAACAAGGGTTTGTGTCATTTTCAGTTTTAATCCTTCAAAAGTAGCTTAGGCTTCATCACTCCAATGGAATTGGTTTTTCTTTAGTAATTCTGTCAAAGGGTGAGCAACCTGGGTATAACCTAGCACAAATTTTCTGTAGTACCCAGTGAGTCCTATAAACCCCCTAAGTTGCTTCAAATTGTTTGGTTTTGGCCAGTCAAGCATTGCTTGAATTTTGTTTTTATCAACTTGCATTCCTTCCTTCCCCACAACGTGCCCCAAATATTCTACTGGGGCAAAAATATATTTTGATAGTTTTGCAAACAACTGATTGCTTTCCAATTTCTCCAGCACAGTCTTTAAATAGTTAACGTGTTCATCAAAAGTCTTACTATATACTAGAATGTCATAAAAAAATAGCTACAAATTTCCATAGGTAAGGTTGAAATACCTTGTTCATAGTGGCTTGGAATGTTGAGGGGGCATTGGTCAGCCCAAAGGGCATGACTATAAACTCATAATGTCCTATGTGTATTCTAAATGTTGTTTTGTGTACATCTGGTTCCCGCATTCTAATTTAGTGATAGCCCGACCTTAAATCAAGCTTGGAAAAATAAGTGGCCCCTTGCAACTCATCCAAAATCTCATCATTGGTGGGGATAGGAAATTTATCCTTGACAGTAATATTATTTAATCCCTTCTAATCCACACAAAACCTCCAACTCCCATCTTTTTTTTAACTAATAGTACTAGAGAAGAAAAGGGACTCTTACTGTCTCGGATATCTCCAGAATCTAATATCTCTGCTACTAGTTTTTCCATTTCAGACTTTTGAAAGTGTGGGTATCTATATGGTCTGACATTAACTGGCTTTGATCCTGGTTCAAGAGGGATTCAATGATCAATTTCCCTCATTGGAGGAAGGGTTTTGGGTTCTTCAAGCACTGATTGGTGCTGTTGCAAAAGTTGATGAAGATTGTCTAGAATGTCTTGTCTTTGCCTGCCTTCACTTCGGTTTATAGTTTGGAGTTGATAAAATTCATTGATAGCTCCTGCAGTAATTAACTTGTTTAGATTTCTCCCTTTAAGTGGCACTCCAGAAATCATACTTTCTCCCCTTAATTTTACTTCCTTTTCTTTATGTGTGAACTGCATAGTGAGCTCTTTATAATTGGTTTGGATTGTCCCCAAATCAATTAACCATTGTACTCCTAAAACAATATATGATCCTTTGATTTCTAGCACAAAGAGGTCAGTCACAAAATCATGCCTCTGAATATTTATCTTAATTTTTTCACACTTGTGATTACACTGTAGATATGCTCTACTACCAGTAGCAACTTTAAATACTATAGTTGGTGTTTGCTTCAAGTTTAACCTATTAACAACACTTGGTTCAATAAAATTGTTGTTACTTCCACTGTCAATCAGTATCCTTACCACCTTTTTGTTGCACTTCCCTGTAAGTCTCAAAGTGCTGGGGTGAAACTAACCAGCCAAAACATTTATACTAATCTCAGGTGTTAACTCCTTCATCTTTAGAATTTCTCCATCCTCCTCTGCTACTTTATTTTCAATTCGCATGTTTTCCTGCAATATTTGTTCCATCTCTTCTTGCCTAACTAGTAGATAACAAGCAGTCTTGCATTTGTTATTTGGAAAATACTTTTCATCATGATAGTAACACAAGCCCTTATCCTTCTTCGCCTTCAATTCTGCTGCTCTATATCTTTTATATGGGACTGAATTCCCTCCGTTGATATTAGAGGTGCTACCCACTGATACGTTGGAACCTTTAGATGAAAAGGCGTTGGGGGTTACAACACTCTTGTTGGCATTGTTCGATTGAAGATTGTTTTTATTATGGGATAGGTAATATGTGGAATTGTTACTGAGAGTTCTTGGTGTTGCTGTCTGTGAGTTCTGCTTGGTGGTAGTACCCTTTAAAGCATTTTGCATTGTAATCATTTTCCGCTCATGTAGTTTGGCCAATGAAACTGCCTGGTAATAAGTTGTAGGTTGAGCCAAAAGCAACTCACATTTCAGTTGTTCTTAAGTCTGGCGATAAAGAAGCTGATTAACCATTGTTCGCTTAACCTGATTACTTTGGTCGAAAGTTCTTCAAACTTGGTCTAGTATCCCGCTACTGTGTCGTCTTGCTTCAGCTCTTTCAATGCTGCCTTCGGGTCATCATAAAGGGAAGTTCCAAGTCTAAGCAAGAGAGTATTCAGAAATTCATTCCAGTTTCAAACTAAGTCATTCTTCACTACCCATTTATACCACGCATATGCCGGCCCCTCCATGTGGAACGAAGCTATCTTGATTCTCTGTTCTACTGGTACTCCATAAATATCAAAGAATTCCATTATCTTAAAAACCTAATCCTTTGCTTCTGTTCCATCAAACCTGGATACTTCGACTTTGAGTCCTTTACCCGACAATAACCCTGTAATTCCCATCTCTGCTTGATCGTTTCGAATCCCTGAACTCGGTATATTCTCAGCAGCCCTAGTCTGAAGTAACCCCCTCATCATCTCTTGCATATTTTCAAAGGATTCTTTGTATTCGTGTAACATTTCTTCCAAACCTCCCAATCTATTATCCATGAGTGTCAGTTTAACATCCATCATTCCCTGTGTTCTCTGTAGGTCCACTGTAGCCGCTTCAAGTTTGGAGAATCGAGTCCCTTGTGCCATGGTAGAGTTCTCAATGAAAGCACCAATGATAGCTCAAACAAGGATTCAGAAATAGAAAAACAAGAGAAAAATAAAAATAAAATGGAAAGGTAGAAGATGCTTTAATGGAAGATGTTGTATCAAATTCTAGCAAATCACAAACAATACATATTCCCCTCTGTTCCTCCTGACTTCCATATTTAGCTATAAACAAAAAGATAAAACATAATTTGAAATGGAAAAACACATGACATATTGCCTAACCATCTGCCAGAAATATTCCCACCACTATTGTAACTAACTTGCTGTTCCCTCCCCCCCAACTGTAATGGTGTGGGAGTGGTCCCCAAATCCTCCTTAGCCCATGTAGTAGTCAGTGGCTCAGTATGGTGCTCCTCTAATTCTTTTCTCACTTTTAATTTCTCCTGACACATCAGCTCCTTCGTATTTTTGCTGTCATTACCATCCAAGTCAGTCTATGAGTTGTTTTGGTTAGTAAATATATCCCCTGTTGAGCCTGCTACCATATCAATGACATAGTAGCATCATTTGGATCGAAAAAGTGAATTAGTTGAAGTACATGTGTATATAAATTTTATACCCCAAAAAGAAATATTACAAACCCCTTCTTTATTTAAACTTCAAATTAATAACTAACAAGTGTGTATCCCTTTTATGTTCATGTTTGGCTTCAGCTACATATGCAGGATTGCCTTTCCTTTCACCATATCTGGAACCAATGCACCATGTGTTTACTCTTGGGGCTAACTTTGCATCAGGAGGAGCTTGTGTTCTTGATTTATCCATATATGTATGTGTCACTAGTCACCTACCGTATATAACTCTAAAATCATGAGAGCTCATAGTGAGCAAGAGCTAGCTTTGTAGTTAGTGTAACTCATTTATGAGTGTTCTCTTTCTCAGATAGATTTCCCAGTCCAAGTGAAGCAATTCAAGCATGTGGTAGAGCTATTGAAAAAGGACCCTGGCGACGCACAAGTCACGTGGATTTTGAATAATGCTGTCTACTTATTTAGCATTGGAGGTGGTGATTATTATGATTTTTACTACGAGAATCTTAGTGCTAGTGAGGCAACCGAGAAAGCATTCGTCAATGTGGTGATTGGTAACCTGTCTGTGTTGCTTCGTGTAAGTATGAATCACAATTTACAAATCCCCTTAAACAAAAAATAATTGATTAGGAAGTTATATATTGCCATCTTTTTTTTTTTTAAAAAAAAGGCAACAACTTACTTCATTTCAAGGTGCATTTGTTCTTCTTAGTCTGCAGGAAATCGCTAATGTTGGAGCCAGAAAATTTGCATTTCAAAACATGGCTCCCTTAGGCTGTGCACCAGAGGATAGATTGTTAAACACTAGATGTGCTGATAATCTTATTGCATATGCAGTACTACACAACGAAGCTTTAACTGAACTTCTAAAGAAGCTAGAGAGAGAGGTTCCGGGATTTAAATATTCAGTATTTGATTACTTCAATGCACTTAAGGACAGATCTAACAACTGTCACGACCCGTTTTTTGGGCACATGACCAACACAATGATGAATCTCTCATCACTGTAAGCCTTTCGATAAATTCTACCCGTGAGTTTAAATTATCTATGTTATCAAAATAACAATTCCTTAATAAATATGAACAAAATATATCAAATTTTCTTATTTGAAAATCATAGAGATGATTTGCATGTAATAATAGATTATCAATTTAAAATACATTATTATACTGACATATAAGCCAAATGCCAAACCCCTGACCTAGATGTCCTAAACGATTACAGAGCAACATAGTCTACAACAAAAGAGGGGCCTACCCGACAGCGGGAAGGTTCAAAGTGATCTACTCTTCTAGCGGATATTCTTCATCGGCAACCTGATCTGAACAAAAAGGTTTCACAGAGAGTGTGAGCTTTAAAACTCAATGAGCGAATCGACCTCGCATTAATAAAATTCAAATACATCACTAGTCATGCAAGTATACCAGAAGGCTCATACTCAACCAATAGACATAGTTAGAAATTACATACAAGAAGATAAAAATACATCCAATTCAACAAACATTACTAGTACTCATCAATGGCAATATATCCCAGAGAGCGCACACAGGCCAGCTCACCAATTATGTATATTTCTGCCATGACGCACAACCTCATCCTCTTAGCTAGGGCGCCTCACGGATCTGTCGCCGATCCGGGCTATATCCCTACTAAGAGAATTATTGTCTCCACACTCATTAGTCAAGACACCCTTTAAATCAGGTTTTTCGCCTTGCTATGAGAGGGGGTATTGTCCCACTCAATCACAATCAATAGTACAATAGTTCATATCATAATCAGAAGTATAATAGAATATTCATCCATATAACAGGTATAGTATATAACTATATTATAGATTTATAAACCACAAATCAAGATAACAATTAATCTGTTTTTGAAAAGATTCAAACTTCACATCATCATGAGATACTTATTTCATTTTATCCATACTTCTGGATTAATTATCTCCCCAGATTTGCCACTCTGAGTCTAGTTTACCCCTATGAATCTTGGGAGTATCCTACGACATACTTTTTATCACAAGTAATACTAAAACTCTATTAAAACAGGTCATTTCACTCACCTGGATTATGTACGAGTATCACTTCTCTAAATCATTCTTGGATTCTGGACTCGTCAACCCATACCCTTCATCCATATTGAAGCAGCGTCTAGCTATTGTTAGATAGAGAGCCATCAAAAAGTTTTAAATTTTGATCCATTAATTCACACAAAATTTATCTCTCAAGGGAAGTTTGGTAGCAAGAATATTAGTTTCTTAGCAAGAATGTTAAATGATTCTCAAGAATATTTGTTTACGGTGATTTTTGGTCTAACTAGAATCTGAAAACAAATTTCATGTGTGTCAATTCATTAACGGAGATTGTTGGTCGAAGGCTAAATCCGACAACAAATACTTGATTCTATCAAGAGCAATTGTGTTTTCAAAGTTATACAATAATATCATTTAAAAGACAAATGTGTCAAATTGTTGGGTGATTATTTTTTAAATAAAACAAGTAACCTGCTTGACTGACAAGTAATCATCCTCAGTGCCACAACAAAAACAATGTCGATCACTTAAGTGTCAACTAAGTGATTTGGCTCAGACATTCAACAAAAGCAGGCTGTCGACAAAGATGAATTCGACAAAGGGATGGACATCTCTGAAAACTTATGTATGATTGTCAAAGTTTTCTGAAGAATGCTATTTGACAGGAAAAATCAGACGATCGATGAATAAGTCAAGTCTAAGGTTAATGAAGAAGGCATGTTAAGGTAACTTGGTTGTCAAATGTTGAAGGCAAGAAAAGGTGTTGAATGGAGGCAATCGAAGACCGTTACACCAATTCAAAATAGTTATGTCAAACATGTAAACTGTCACTTAAGTGATTTAGGAGAATGGTTTATATGGGTCGGGATAATGGTCAGTGCAATATAAACCGTCACACATGTGGCAATTAAATAGATAGATAGTTACTTCGGTTATTTTTCTATAAATACCGAGTTAATTGTTGTAAAATGGGTTGGCAACTTTGATTAAAAATCCTAACATCTCAAATGAGAAGATTAAAGGATCAACATCAAAATATGCTTTCCACCTTACATTTAAGTCAAATTTAAATCAAAGTTCTTTATTTTTTCAGTCCTTTACTCACTTTCATTTATCTTCTAGCAATTTAATCGCTTTCATTTACATACTTTCATTTATGTTCTGCACTTTAATTACCTGCTTTTTACATTTCTACACTTTACATTTTGTCATTTACTTTCAGCCGTTTACTTTCTGCAATTACCTTTCTCATGCACTTTACATTTTATATACCATTTTTGTTTAACTTCTACAAAAAGCTTATTTTCAGGCCTCATGATTTTTCATACAAAACTTGTCAAAGTATTTTTGCACAACATGTTTGTTCTTTTAAACGAGATTATCACATAACTTTGAAAACACAATCATTCTCGATACAATTAGTATTTGTTGTCAGATTTGGCCTTCGACCAACGATTTCTACTAACGAATTGACACATAGGAGATTTGTTGTCGAATTCTGGTTAGACCAAAAATATCGTAAACACGAATGCAAGTCATTCGACAAACATTGCATGAAAGAGCATGAGGCTTGAAAATAAACTTTTTTGCAGAAGTTAAATAAAAATGATAAAATTACAGGAAAGTAAGGTGCATAATATAATGTGCATAAAAAGATAATTGCAGAAGGTAAACGGCAGAAAGTAAATGATAGAATATAAAGTGTAGAAAAGTAAACTACAGAAAGTAAATGAAAGCGATTAAACAAAAGTGATTAAAAACGATTAAATTGCTAGAAGATAAATGAAAGTGATAAAGGATTGGAATGATAAAAGACTTTAAATTAAATTTGACTCAAATGTAAGGGTGGAAAGCATACTTTGATGTTGATCCTTTAATCTGCTCATGTGAGATGTTAGGATTTTTAATCAAAAGTTGCCAATCCCTTTTACAATAATTAACCTAGTATTTATAGGCAAATGACTAAAGTAACTGCCTATCTAGCTAATCGCCACGTATGTGATGTTAACAATTACATTGCATCGACATAACTACCTAAACCCATGTAAGTAATAGTATAGATGGTCCGACACAATTACCTTAGCCATCTAATGGTGGAGTAACTATCTTTGATGGCTTTAATCCAACAATTCTCTTGCCTTCAATGTTCTACAACCAAGCTATGCTCAATTGACGTGCCCTCATCTTTTGACAACTATAGTTGACCTGTTTGTCAACCATGTCTAAATTTTCTTGTCAAATGACGTGCTTTTGACAACTTTGACAAATGTAAATATTTTTACGGAGATGTCCATCCTTCTTGCTCCTTTATGTCGAATTTCTGAGCCAGATCACTAATTTTGACACTTAGGCAATCGGTACTATTTTGTTGTACCACTGAGGACGATTAGCTCACTTCTGCTATCAAATATTTACATTTTTATTTTAAAAATAATCATCCAATAGATGCCCCCAAAATTTTGTACTCGATAGACACAAATAGAATTAAATTTTAAATGGCCTCATAACTAACACCGAATTTCTAGGGATTTAGCTCAAGATCATGATTATCTCTAGTATGACAGTTATTTCCTCAACACGTGAATCGTCATTACTTTCATAACGTTTTGTGTTCCTCAAGTCTTGTAAAACCTTGAACCCTAGTTGTTAAGCCATTTACTCTGCTATTTACGCTATTCTTATTCTCTTCATGTCGTTCCCTCTTCAAGAGTTTTCAAAAAAATCTTTAAACCCAAGTTACTCTCAATAATGGCCTCTTCTGCCAATGTTGGAGCCTCTTCATCTGCCAAACAATCCACCATTTCCAAGAGTAAGAATGTAATTTATGACCCAATCATGGATCATTCAGAGCTGTGGTAGAAATCGAAGGTAATCCTCCCTGTTCCTGATTCTTCTTCTACTCCTCCATCTACTTTTCTGGGATTGTGCTATTCTTAGAAACATTTTTAGCAAACTCTATCTGGTGTTCCCCTATAAAAGCCTTGATGAAGCTATTCTCACCTCGGGTTCGACAATATCCATCTACTAATTTCAAAAGGCCAAGAGGATGTTATGGACTCTACCTTTCCAAGTTGATGGATATCATGCCTAGCTTGACAGAGCAAACACAGAAAGGCGAGTTGTGGAAGAAGATAAGTATTTTCAATTTCATCCAACTCTCTCGACACACTATCAAAATCTACCTTGCCATGGTGGGAGCTTTGGTATTTTTCTAGAACAAGACCACCAACAACTTTCATTTTTTGTACAACATGATGGGCCTGACAATCTTCGATGTATCGGCTACCACGGGACTTTGACCAGATAGAAGGGTCATTTATTCATACCTTCAACCTTGTCAAGTTATAGAGGTTTATTCTCCCAAACACTCCTCATTCTCCTCTTTTGTTAGCCTTCACCACAAAAGTTTGTTCGACGTATCAGATGAAGAACATGTCGCCTTCCTTCTATTTTGGCTATTGGTTAATGTGTTTGGCTCTAAGTTTGTAATTGTAACAAAATCCCTTCAGCCCTTGGCCAACCTTATCTATGAAGGTGCCCATATTGCCTTGAATTAATGGCTCCTGTCCAATCTCTTCCAATGTATGAGCCAAATAGTCAACAATATTAGGGCTCAGATGAAAAAAGAAAATGTCGGAGGCCCCATCTGGCTGCTGCAGCTAGGTTGAATGTAGTTTTGAAGCAACAACTATCTATCAGGCCTCTATTCGAAGAGTTGGCTAGTTACATGTCAGGTTCATACGGGCCGAGGCTTTGCTATTTAGCTTATGATTCCCTGAAAAAGGACGAGAAGAAAATTTTTTTCTACTACTTCAAAATTTTTCACTCTATTGCCTAGGATTCGATGAAAATAAACTTCACTCCATTTGATGGTCATAAAAAAGGTCCTATGTGGTTCACTCGTCCAATAACTAATGACAAAGAAAGATTTTTGATTTGGTTAAATTTTCTCTATCAATAGATCATTTTTGGAGGTGCTCTTGATATAGAAGATGCAAGATTTTACGTCCATCTGCCCAACATGGTCACTCTACAGATGGGCTTCTACCAATCTATTCCAACTCCCTACCCACACTAGAGGATCACTTTGTCAATGCCCATATCTCTAAAGAGAAGGACATTACGGAGTTGATGAAAGAAAATGACAAACATCGACAAAGCCTCGTGCTTGTGCCTTTTAAAGTTTTACAATGAGTATCAAATTGTTTTGGTGGTCGAAATACTACCGGTCTTGTCAGCAAAGTATTAGAACCTATTTTTTCGTCCTTGTCAATTCTCCTGTATAGGAACGTAATCTGACGTCGAAAATCAAAGGTAAGCACTTGGAGGAAAATCGAGCCTTCAAGTAATATTAGAAGATAAAGTAGGATCTTCGCTACAACCATTGGATTGTTCAAAAAGTCGAAAAAATCATAGCCAAACAAAAACAAGAGCATAGGGCTGGTGCGTATAATTTATAGCACATAAAATATTCCAGCAAGTATACTGGGTCGCAACAAGTAATAAAGTGATAAGTAGAGTATCGTCCCACAGAGATTGAGGTATCAAATAAAATTCAATTAGGCTAAGTGAAATGCTATTAAGACTTATGAAGGAAATTTCAGAAATTACACAAAAAAGGGGGGTGATGATTGAAACAACGCAATATAAATAACTGAAATTTAAATAACTAAACAGAAAATAAAACAGACAAAAGATGCGTAATTGGTCACAAATTCCATGGAATTGTACATCATCATCCTTTCCTTTGAATATTCTTGGCTAATTCTATTATGTAATCTTCAATCTAAAATTCTTAGAAAGTCTTCTAAGACTGAATTATATTAAAATTATAGTTAGGAAGATCTTCACTAATCTATAACTCAAATATAATCCGATCAAGTCCTAATCACATCAATGCCCCGCAATCGCATATGACATGTTATCTCTTGTCCTACTCATTACAAATACATAGCAATCGCATGCATGTATAAATAACAAGCTTCATAGGACAATAAATAAAATAGAACTTTGGCCGAGAAAATACTCATTGGTCCAAATGAATTAAAGTACAATTTCCATTTCATCAAATGACCGACTACACAAGAAAATGAGATTGATTTCGTTGGTCTAATCCGATTAATTCATAGACAAATTAATCTTTGAATCATGAAGAACAATTCAATTAAATTACAATCCATTCAATGTTGGCTAATTTTCTAAAATATGATTGAATCCAAAAACTTTGAAATTACAATCTAACTTAACCAAAATAATTGACTAAAATCTTAGATCAACCATTCAATTAAACTATGAAGCTCAAGAAAATTATTCAAGCCACATAAATAAAACTATCTATATCTAGATAATCTAATTTATGGTGGAAATTACAAGGTCAAGCTCAATATCTAGCTAACTCTAGCATAGACATCAAAATCCCAAACTCATTGAAGGTTCATCAAACATTCAAGAGGAAGAATAATCGGTAAAATCCATTCCATTAAACGAAAGTGCATTAAAATTGAAATTGTTCAGCAATAAAACATCATAGAACCAAGCTACATCAATCCTTAAACTTAGAAAATTACATGGAAGAGAAGGAAAAACATGACAGAAAACAGAAAATACAACAGAAAACTAACAAACTATGAAGGAAAATGGAAGAAAAGGAAAGAAAATGGGAGAAGGAGAGCCATTCCCAAGTGGGAAGGCTTCCTTTCCCTCAAACCAAGCTAGAGAGTTGCCTCTATGTTGCCCCCAGCCACTGCTGCCCAAGGAAGACAGAAAAATGGTGCTAGGACTTCACATCTGAAAAATGACTTAGCTTGCTTAATAAATTTCAATTTTTTCAAATATAAAACTGATCTAACACATGCCTAAAGGGATATTCTGCCCTAGATGCCTCCTTGGATGCCTCTTCCATGATATGGCAGCACTTTGACAGCAAAACAGCAGCAAAATTAATATTTCTGCAGCAGCAGAAAAGTATGGCAGCAGCAGAATGGTATGGCAGCAGCAGCAGAATTAATATTTCTGCAGCAGAAAGTGATAAACAGCAGCAGAACAGCAGTAGAATATCATGGCAAAATTAATATTTCAGCCATGCTTTTCTTGACCTACGAAAATTAATATTTCTGCCCAAAAATTCTGACTACATGGCATTGAATAAGAGTTCAAGTGGGCCCCACATCCAGCATATCCTAGTCAGCATCTACATCACCCAAAAAGTGCCACATTAGCATCTAAATCAGCATCTTTGTCCATGTCAACACTTTTCTCTTCAAAATTAAAATTTGTAGGAATTAAATTGAGCATTTTACAATTCAAGTTCTAAAAATATAAAATTGAGACACATTCAATCCATAAATAGTTTATACCCAATAAATTCCAAAACATAATAAAATTAGAGAATTGACAAAATTAAAGAGGCAAAAAGGACTAAAATAGGGACTAAAATAAATGGAAAAAGTATGTTATCAAGGGCTCGACATGGGTTCAGATACTTAGAATTTCTTAATATTGATATTCCATCAGAATTTATTTAAAAAGTTCACGTGCTCGATTTGGTTTGGTTGATGTATTTCCTGGGGAACCGATGAGAGCCGGTAACTTTAAATTTGTTGAAAGACATGGGTCTGTCGCGAACCTTTTTCAAACAAAAAATAATGAAGTTACTTTTGCTCATCGGTTTGCCCTCCTTCTGAACAATCTGATGTCGTGATGATTGCCAGTGAGTTTTCCCAAGGTATATGATCTTGTTTGTTCAAAGGCAATAATCACTTCCGACCACTCACACTTGTAATTTTATCTACATTGATCCCTTTAAAAGAGCCCTTGGCTTATAACCGGCTAGTGGAGTGGTTGGTCATCATTGAATAAGAAGAAAATAAAGAAGATTGTCAACTTCTTCAATAGAGGAGGAGATTAGTCTAGCTGAGTGACCATCTAGTTGCTGCATCTCCTCAACCTATTATATACCAAAACAACTACTAAGCCTAAAAAAGAAAAGGCTCCAATGAAAATAAAAATAGTCTTTTCTGATGTTGAACATGTTGCCAAGAAGTCCAAAGCATGTTAAGACCTAGTAATCTCTGACCCAACTATCAAGTCTCAGGCCATATTTCATTTGTCAAGTATTATGATTTGTTGAATTGAAATACACTCATTTTATTTATTTTGGCAAGACAAAGAGCCTACTCTTGAGCATTCAACTTCACCTACTGTATCTAATAAACTAAACCTGCAAACCCAACCAAGAGTATAATCCTTTGACAAAAAATTTTGCATTAGACATGTATTCCATCTTGAGACTAATACGAATTTGTTTTAGGATCTAGGTTGGGATGTCTTAAGCCTAATTGCTAAAGAGCCTATCGGAGTTCTTCAGGGCGAGGCTCCTATCGCAAAAACATTTGTTAGAGTTCTTTAGACTAAGGCTCCACAAGCTGAAGTTCTTCAAATTGAGGCTCCAACAATGTCACTACCAATCAAAACCCATCAAGGAGAGCTTACTATTGAAGCTACTGAAGCTTTTCTTGCCGGGAAATTGGCAATTGTACATTCTCCATCTTGACTATCTCCATCACCTGAAGAAGAAAAACAGGTGATAGTACCTTTCAGTTCCCAACAAAGCCAACTGGCTGTCAATTTGCCTCCACAGAGTATTCTGCCATTTGTGATCAAAGACAACATAGACATGGAGACATTGATGGCCAATGTCTCACCTCAATTTCCCATCTCCAGTCTAATTCACCCACTAGTCCAAGCAGGACCTTTTGATCGTTCAAGTATTGATGATTTGGACATAGATGAATTGATTAATCTTTTGTCAGGTGATCCAACTCCGTCAGTTTCTTCTTTGATTCTAGAGGAATCTTCAACAAAGCCGATGTTGATGAACTACTAAAAGAGTTAAAGAATTTCCTGTTCTATTCCTTTAAGGTTATTGCTTCTGATGATTCCTTGAGAAGCAGAATTCAAACTATCTTAGATGAACTCAAACCGGCTAGATCACAGCTTCCTCTCTTCTGCCGAATCCTTTATTCATCCTTTAAGGTTTTCAACAACTATTTATCCGAAAGAGCTGCTACTTTCAATCAAGCCATCTTTACTTATAACAAAGAGATGTCAGAAGAAGAAATCGTTCTCGATCAATTACGAGAATTGAAGGCTAAGAGAGATCGACATGATGAAATGATTGCAAAAATAAGGGCAAGCTATATAGATGATAACAATAATGCTAATCGATATAGAGAATGCCTCGACGAATTAGAGGAAAGAATCAAAAAAGTCAAAGAAGAAATAGCATTAACTAAAGTGCTAAGAGACAAGCTTAACAACACTCTGACCGTACGTATGGCAAAACGGGAGAAAATGAAAGAAAGTGCTACAACCATCACGGTCAATGCTTGAGCTGTTGCTAAAAAGATAAAGTCTTTAGAGACTAGCTATCTGACAGCCTGCATAGACAAAGAGACATTAGCTTCTGACTGGGGACATCTATGCTAAAAGGCTTATCTAACATAATAGTTTAATGTGTATTGTCAGTCCTTTTAATCCGACAAATTTTAATACTAAAATTCTTTTGTATTATCATTATCATCTTCATCATCATCATTATTATTATTATAGCATTCGACAATTAAGTGTACAAATTTTAATGCAATAAAAATTCTTTATTCAATCTTTACTTTACACATTGTCGACCTGTATCGCTTTAGGTATTTGTCATTGTTGGATTTTATTTTTAATGTAGTATTAACATCATTGAGAGCATAGGTATTACCAAAAAATACTTGTGTAATCATAAATGGTCCTTCCCATTTTGGCGACCACTTACCATATTGTCGACAACTTTTCTCAATAGGAAAAATGACCTTCTATACTAAATTAACTAAGTTAAAAGACTTGTATTGAACACGACAGTTATAAAATTTAGCAATTCGCTCTTTTTGTCAAATTAAATTTTCCAAAGTATTTAATGTCTCATGACGACTCATTTAATTTGTCGAACATTGAATCTCAATAACTTTCAACTAGTAATTCATCTTATCTTTAGATACGAATTGATTGGAGATTAATCTCGACGGGAAAAATGGCATCATGACCATAAACTAATTTATATGGTGATGTTCCTATCGATTCTCTTGGTGAATTCCTGTATGCCCATAAAACTTGATCAAGAGTATTATGCCAATTTCTAGGCTATCGACCAATATGCTTTTTAATCAGGCTTATAAGTATTTTGTTGATGACCTCTACCTGACCATTTGCCTGTGCATAGTATGGTATTGACATAATTAAATTTATTTTCCTATAATCAGAATGTTCTACAACTTTCCGTCCAATGAATGTGATTTTCAATAAAATTGATCACATCTTATTGAGGTATCTCAAACCTTGCATATGATGTGATTTTTAATAAAATTAATCACATCTTATTGGGTGATATCTTTTAGCGTGATTGCTTCAACCCACTTAGTGAAATAATCAACCCTAACTAAAATATATTTATGTCCTTTCGATGAAGGAGGATGTATTTAGCCTATTAAATCCAAAGGCCATCCTCTAAATGGCTAAGGTTTAATAATTGAATGTAACTAGCTGGAATGTTTTGTATATGGCCATGTCACACTCTTCACAAGATTTGGCAAATATTATACAATCTTTAACTAATGCTGGCCAATACAATCTTCGTCGTTGAAGGACCCATTTCATTTTTTCTCTTACTTAGTGAGCTCCACAAATACCTTCATGAACTTTCGACAAGGCAATGTATGCCTCTGAGTCACTCAAGCATTCTTCTAACTATCTGTCAACAGTCTTTCTACACAATTGGCCACCCAACATTACAAATTTTAATGATCTATATTTAAGTTTTCGTTTTGTGATAGAACTTGGATTCTCTAAATAACCAGTGAATACTTTTCTCCAATCATTATTTATATGAACGTCATTCTGTAATACATTCCTTTCTTCCAAGGTGTACAAGAGTTCTCTGATTGCTATTAGATCTGATAGAATTTTTGAGAAACCTTATACCCGTAAGCTATTTGGGCTAAATCATTGGCTTCTTCATTTGATTCCCTAGGAATATGTTGGACAATAACTTTGATGTGCCTAAAAGAGGACACAATCTGTATCACAAGGATAATAAAGAGAAGAAAACTAACTCAACTAAATTGATAAGCCTATGACACCACAATCAAGCTAAGATGGGTGGAATTCGCCACACCCTAGATTAGAGAACGGAATGGGAGTGATAAGAATTCTGAGATTTTCTTGCCACACTAACACAATTGTTAGATAAGAGAAGATAGATATGCACAAAGCAATATGAAATATAATTCACTCAAATCTGATTATCTTGCTACAAGGGGGCAAGTTCCCTTTTATAGATAACAAAAGCCAGCTAGCTGCCTCATTAATGCATCCACAGCCACCTCATTAATGAGCCTACAATAACTATAGTCAACCTACAACCACCTCATTAATGAGCCTACAACAATTATAGCCTCCCTACAACCACCTCATTAATGAGCCTACAACAACTATAGTCAACCTACAGTCACCTCATTAATGAGCCTAGCCTACAACAACTACAGCCACCCTATAGCCACTCATTAATGCAACAACAATAACTACAACCACTTGAAAAGCTAAATGACAATACAGCAACTCTAAAAACATTAAATTACATCATATTTTATATCCCAAAAAGTCATGCACGAAAATTATTAAAACAATAAGAAAAATTTGTAGTTCTTTTATTCTTCAAAGTCCAAGCTTCTAATTTGGCCTAGCTCATCATTGCACACAAGTAAAGAAACCCAAGTCAATCCCATTTGATGCTTCTTGGCCCTTAAACGTGTTATTGGCCCAAGTATAGATTCAGCCTCTTGTTCTTCAAGGATAGCCTTCGTGATCGCATCATCTTCCCCCGGTTGACAAGGATTTGCCCTCAAATCCAGCTCCATGTTATCTTCCAAATAAGGGGTTAAGTCCCTTACATTGAATGTTGCTGAAACACCATAATCTCCTGGGAGATCAATTTTATACGCATTGTCATTTACCTTTTCTAGTACTCGAAAAGGACCATCAGCTCGTGGCATAAGTTTAGACTTCCTTTTGTTTGGAAATCTCTCTTTGCATAGGTGAATCTAAACAAGATATCCTGGGCTAAATTGAACATGCTTTCTCCTCTTGTCTACTGACTTTTTATAGGCAGCATTCTTCTTCTCAATTTGCTTTTTTACTGCTTCATGCATTTTCTTCATGAATTCAGCTTTACTTTTGCCATCCAAGCTAAATTTTTCATTAATTGGAAGAAGTGCCAAATCTGCTGGTGTGTTAGGATTAAATCCATACACAACCTCAAATGGAGATTTCTTTGTAGTACTATGAACACTTCGATTATAAGCAAATTCAACATGCAGCAAGTACTCATCCCAATTCTTTAAGTTTTTACTAATAACACTTCTAAGCAAAGTGGAAAGAGATCTATTTACCACTTCGGTTTGCCCATCAGTTTGAGGATGACATGTTGTGCTAAATAGTAGCTTTGTTCCAAGCTTCATCCATAATGTCTTCCAAAAATAGCTCAAGAATTTGGCATCATGATCAAAAACAATACTCCTTGGAATGCCATGCAATCTCACAACTTCCTTGAAGAATAAATCAGCAATATGAGAAGCATCATCAGTTTTGTGACATGAAATAAAATGAGACATTTTGGAGAATCTATCAACAACCACCATAATTGAATCTTTTCCCCTTTGTGTTCTGGGGTAATCCAAGCACAAAATCCATGCTTAGATCCATCCATGGTTGATCTGGAACAGGCAATGGCATGTACAAGCCATGTGCAGCCTCATTGCTCTTTGCTTTCTTACAAGCAACACATCTTTCTACAATCCGATGCACATCCTTCATCATATTTGGCCAATAGAAATGCTCTTTCAACATTTCAAATGTCTTCTTTTCACCAAAATGTCCAGCTAGCCCACCTGTATGTGATTCTCTAACAAGCAATTCCCTAATAGAACAATTAGGAATCACAAGTTTCCCAAATTTGAACATATAACTATCATGCCTATAAAACCCTTTAATGGCCATTTTCTCACAAGCTGAATAGATTTTAGCTAGCATAGGATCAAGCAAGTATTGCTCCTTAATAAGTTCAAAGCCCAACAGTTTAGTGTTCAAAAGAGAAATCAAAGCATACCTCCAAGATAATGCATCAGCCACCACATTCGTCTCTCCCTTTTTGTATTTGATTACATAGGGGAAAGCTTCCAAATACTCCACCCATTTGGCATGTCTTCGATTCAGCTTCCCTTGCCCCTTCAAATGCTTTAGGGACTCATGATCAGTGTGAATGATGAACTCCTTTGGTAATAAATAATGCTGCCATGTCTCAAGAGCTCGAATTAGTGCAAAGAACTCTTTATCATAGATTGAGTAATTCAGACTTGCTCCACCAAGCTTCTCACTAAAATAAGCAATGAGACACTTATCTTGCATCAAGACAGCTCTAATCCTACTCCAGATGCATCACATTCAATCTCAAATACCTTTGAAAAATCTAGAAGAGTTAGAATAGGTGCTGAACACAATTTCTCCTTGATTAAGTCAAAACTCTTTTGTGTAGCTTCGATCCATTTAAACTCACAATTTTTTTTGATGCATGCAGTTAATGGTGCAAGAATAGTGCTAAAATTCTTCACAAATCGTCTATAAAAAGAAGCAAGGCCATGAAAACTTCGTACCTCAGAAATACTTTTAGGAATTGGCCACTCCTTGATTGCTTTTATTTTCTCCTCATCCACGTGTACCCCATGTTAAGAGACAACATAACCAAGGAAACTAACTTGGTCTTGACAAAATTGGCACTTCTTGAAATTGCCAAATAGCTTTTGTTCTCGTAATACTTCAAATACTTGCCTCAAATGCTCTTCATGCTCTTCAGAATTTTTACTATAAACCAAAATGTCATCAAAATAAATGACAACAAACATACCTATAAATTTTTGAAGCACATGGTTCATTAACCTCATAAAGGTGCTTGGGGCATTGGATAATCCAAATGGCATGACCTTCCATTCATACAGCCCATGTTTTGTCTTAAAGGTTGTCTTCCATTCATCTCCTTCCTTCATACAAATTTGGTGATAACCATTCTTCAAGTCTATCTTTGAAAACACTTTGGAGCCATGTAATTCATCAAGCATGTCATCTAACCTTGGAATGGGATAACGATACTTGACTGTAATCTTGTTGATTGCTTTGCTATCCACACACATCCTCATGGTCCCATCTTTCTTTGGCACCAATAAGGCCAATACTGAACAAGGACTCATGGACTCCTGCAGATATTCTCTTTCCAGCAACTCATTTACTTGACGTTGCAACTCTTTTGCCTCCTCCGGATTCATTCTATAAGTTGGCGTATTTGGTAAGGTAGCTCCTGGTACAAGATCAATTTGGTGCTCAATACTATGAATTGATGGTAATTCCTTTGGTAGTTCTTCTGAAAATACATCACGAAATTCTTCCAAGAGCCTTTGAATTTGTGGTGGAAGTGATCCCACAATTTCTGGTACTATCTCCTTCAAATGCAATAAAAGAATTAAATTAGAGCTGGATAAAGCTCTCTCAATGTTGTTAGTCGATTTGGCAAGCGCACCAATCGCACAAGTAATATAGTGATTTGAGTGTAAAAGTATCGTTCCCACGAGGACTAAGCGACTAAGTACCCAAGAAATTTAATAGAATTAGTTGGACGAAACAATTAGATTGAGAATAGCTTTAGCCAATGAATGATAAAATAAAATCAATAACCGTAAGTATTTATGAGTTTTCTTTCAATGACAGTAAACAATGCAAAAACTGATGAAATAGTCTAATTAAAGCCTAGGGTCTCTAATCCCTCTCCTCTATCTTAGAAATTACAAAACCCCTCTCACGTACTCGCAACGTATTCAACCCTATAAGTTAATCCTAGATTATTCTAATAACTTAAAAGAATCCTCCCGAATCTCAATTAAGTTACTCAACTCCTACGCAATTCCTTGTGTGCGCTAAGCCTAATACAACCAACCTGGCTTTGATTAAACGAGATTAACTAACATTCCTATTAGCTAACAAGCGAAAACAGTTAGTAAGGTTCACGCACTCGTCCTTCCTATTCAGTGTTATACTCTCACCTCCCTCTCCCGAGTTCGAAGACAGCAACAAGCATACATATAGATTGATCAAGTCCATATAACGCAACAATAAAATGGATAGAAAGACTTATATTAATTGAAATAAGGTTGCAAATACATGAGAGGATGTAAAATCTATTCAAGAGTCAAGTTCATAGTAACCCTAGATAGAAAATCTAGCTACTCATAGAAAATAAATAGCAGAAAGCAGAAAAAGAGATGAAGTTGGCCATGAATCTGAGGTGGAATGATGGATTGAGCTCCCCAAGCCTTGAGAATCAGGTTCCCCTTGCTCTTCTCAGCCAAAACGGTGCCCCCCCTTAGTCTTCAACTCCAGAATACCATTGAAAATAACCTAGGAAGCTATTTAAATGAAGTCGAGTGGCCAACAGAGGTTCTACCGCTACAACGGTGCGTCCTCACCGCTGCAGCGATGGAAGACAGAAACTGAGGCCAATAAAATATATGCAGCGGACCGCTTCAGAGAGCAGCAGAGGCACTCACGCTGTAACGGTGATCATTCACCGCTGCAGCGGTAGAAGACAGAAACTCCCAGGCTCCCTCGCTGCAGCGAAAATCAATTGGCGCTGCAGCGGTAATGGCCAGAGGTACTTCCTATGCTGTTTTACAGCTTCATCTTTCCCCCAAGGTGTATTCTTTTGTGCTCTGCAATGTAAGGTCAAATGTCCATTACTAGCATGCAATTAAAGATGAAAATATAGATAATTGCAAGAGCTTAAGAAAAATCAATATCAGCATATCTTGAGGCCAGAAGGTCATAATTTAGTACAAATCAAGCAGCAGTAAGGTTCATTTGCCAAGAAAAAGGTACACTAATCATGTTAATTTGGCAATTAACACTCCCCCAAACCTGAACGCTTGCTTGCCCTCAAGCAAAGATTTCCTATAAGAAAAATTTCGATTAAGATTTGTACAACCAAGAACATACGTAACTAAGAGGAATGAAAAGAGTTGAAGCAAACTAAGCCTCATCAATATTATATCTAAGATTAACTCAAGAGTAAGCAATCTTAAATGTTCTCAATACAAATGTTACCCGACCAATATAAAACTTATAACATTGATTTTCCAGAACAACCAATCCTCTCCTCTAGGAACAATTTAGAGTGCTAGATTCAAAGTTTTCAAAATTGACTTGATTCTTTGTTCTCAAAGGCGTCGTTTTATTTCGATTCTCAAGGGCTTCGCTATTTTGTTCTCAAGGGTAATGGAGTTGATTATAAGAGCCTACCCCTTATTAAAACTTTTAGCTATCCCCTTATTGAACCCTTTTTTCACTAGCCCCTTATTGAACACCCTTTCTTTTTTTTTTTAAATGAAAATTTGAAAATGACCTCTAAATTGTTCGCCAAGAGATATTGTCACTTTTGTTATCATGAAATGGCCGGGCTCACACTTATACTGATAGCACTTCAAGATTTGCAAATTCAATAGCTAAAACTTAAAATTTTCAAAAATTTTCACAAATAAATTCCTCCTCCTACTTACGCATATTACAGTACAGTACCAATCAGAATTTTATCATTATCTCAACAAGCAACTCTCCCCCAAACTTAAATTACACATTGTCCGCAATGGGGAACTTGATAAGAACGAGGAAAAGCACTCATCATTCAGGTATCATCCATCAACCATCAGTGCACAAAGAAGCTAAGACAATTGTAATATGAAATTGCAACCACAGTATTCAACAGTTCATCAAAACAAATAACATTCAAAGATCCATTGTAACAGTTTTCCATGGCCACACCATTGCAAAAAAGAAACAGTTAAAAGCAATAAAAGAAATATCAGGATACACACGACCAGAGAGAGAGTTAATCAAATGGTAAATAATTTATCCTTCCATGTCATCATTCCCCTCTTCAGCTTCTTCAGTTCTCCCTGAACTCTGTCCCCCAGTAATATTTGGCAGCTTGGATGCATCCAAGTCCAATTTTTTAGCTAGTAAGCCTCCTAAAGCAGAAATGTAGGCATTTTGCTGATGAGACTCAATCTGAAGTCTAGACCAGGCATTATGCATTTCAGCCCATTCACTCCTCATTCCGGCCATTTCGCTTTTAATTTCAATGATCCCCTTTTCAATTCTTATTCCTCTTTCATTAATTCCAGCTAAGCTTGCTTTGTCCTTGCCTTTGCACAATTGCTCTGTAGTGGATGCATCTTTGTTGCCTTCAACTATCTGTCCTCGGATGTATTCTGCTGTAATGGGCTCTAAAGGTCGCATAGCTTTTTCTTCTCTCATTGGGACCTCTTGCTTTTTTAATAGCTGAGTCAGCAGAAATGGGTATCCAATGATACCAGGGTTTGCTTGAGCCAACTTCTCTATGTTGTCTAAAATAAGAAGCACCACATTTATTTGAATGCCCTTCATGATGCAGTAAATCAGTAATGCCTTTGGAACGAAGATGTTTGAAATGTTGGATGATGGCAAGAGTGTGTATCCAATGAAGGTCGACCATACTCTAGCAATTGGGAGCAATGATTTCCTGTCTACATGATGCGGCGCTCCTCTATTGTCTACCTCCCACCTGGTTCCAGGAGCACAAATGGTGTTCAAAACATCTTCAGGGTCCCATGACCCATCATTCTTCAACGTGTGGTAGCTAAAAGGTTGCTCATTGTAAAAATATTCTCCAATTAAGTCCGTAATTGCTTCAACATGGAAGTATACTTTTTTACCTCTCACCCTTGACTGATATTCCTTCACCTCATCATTTGCCACTCGGTAGCTGTTGGCATAAAACTCTTGTACCAACCTAAGATATCCATGGGTTGGAGTGGCCACGAACTTCTCCCAATTCCTTAGGGCAATAACCTCTTGAATTTCTGGCAATTCATCCTCTTTCAAACTGATCCCCTTCTCCTTTACTAATCTCCTACTGACAGTGTTTGTTTCAAATCTCTTTTGATGGGCCGCTGATCTAAAATCATTTGTCTCAAAACTCGAAGAGCTTTCAGCAATTGATTTCCTTTTTACAGTTAATTTCTTCCTCTTTTGCTGAGGAGGGGCCATGAGGGTGACAAGTACCAATATGAATCCTGCAACAGTAAATTCAACCCACACACAGCATAAATAACCATTGCACCCAACCAGCATAAATCCAGCCCCAACAATGTTACAATGTGGAAAGGTGACTTCCCCTAAACCTAATTCCTACTCCAAAAGATATAAGGAAAAGAAAAGAACAATAACAAATAACAACCCACAGCAAAATGAACCCTATTCTACGGTTAAAGTCCCAATGGAAGAATCAAACCTTCCAACACCATATAAACAGCCCACAAACCTAAACATCCAACTAATTCTACAACTAAACAATGAAATTTTGAAGCCATTGGAGGAGGAAACCTACCAAACATTGTCGAAGAATGGAAGGAGGCACACACACAGCAAAAGCTCCACTACCCATCGAAATTGACTCGGAACAAAAGGCAATACCGAGAAAATCGAAGGTTGAATA
The DNA here is from genome assembly GCA_037074585.1 of Biancaea sappan. Classification (NCBI taxonomy): domain Eukaryota; kingdom Viridiplantae; phylum Streptophyta; class Magnoliopsida; order Fabales; family Fabaceae; genus Biancaea; species Biancaea sappan. The sequence goes on from CM073499.1 coordinate 41,053,396, forward strand.
GAGGGTTTGGGGAGAGAAAATGGCTGAGGAGGCAGGGGCGGCGCAGTCGACTGTGGAGGTAGCAGCCGCAGGGGACGACGCGCTCTGAAATTAGGGTTGAGTGGGTTCGAAATTTGGGGGAAACATATAAAAGGGGCCGACACGCTGCAGCGGGAATCATATTCCACTGCAGCGAGAATATATTATTTTATTTTTTTTATTTTTTATTTTATTTTTTATTTTTTTTATCGAACTACCCTGGCGCTGCAGCGGTTCGATATTACCGCTGCAGCGCACCAAAGGATCACAAAAAAAATTCCGTTTCCAACACTCACCGCTGCAGCGTAATACTACCACCGCTGCAGCGTACCCAGGCAGAGAATACTTCTCTCAACCCCATATTACCGCTGCAGCATGAAACAACTTCCGCTGCAGTGTACTTAGGCAGAAGAACACGCTACTTCAACCCACCTTTACGCTGCAGTGGTAATAATCCTCCGCTGCAGTGAAAAAAAAAGGACAGAACAGATGCTCACCTAAGACTTTGTTTTCAAGCTTGAGTACCCCAGAATACTTCAAAACTCAGTTTCCTAAGCATTTAGATATTCAAGCATATTAGAAAGTTCAAAATGGCCAATTTTCAAAATAACCCATTTTCAAAACTACAATCTTAATCTCTCAAATATCCTCAATCATCAGCACCTCATTGACCTATCTAGATTAGGAAAACAAGCATTAAGGCATATCAATCAAATTAGCACACCCACCAGCTCAGCATTCAATGAATTTCAGCACAACAGCAAGATTAAGTAACTTCAGCAAGTAACAAAAAGAAAGTCAAGATAAAAATTGAACTACAAAGCAGTAAAAACTTGGGTTGCCTCCCAATAGCGCTAAATTTATAGTCTTCAGCCAGACTTTACCAGGACGCCTATGCTCTTGGTGTAGTGAGGGCAATCGAAGTCCCCTCCTTTTCACTCTCGTGTCCCAGATAATGTTTCAATCTTTGGCCATTTACTTTGAAGCTCCGCGCGCCCTCTAAATCAGCTATCTCCACTGCTCCATTCTCAAATGCCTCTTTGACTACAAAAGGTCCCGACCATCGGGATTTCAGCTTTCCAGGGAATAACTTCAACCTTGAATTATAGAGCAAGACTTTTTGGCCAGTAGCAAAAGAGCGGCGAGTAATTTTCTGATCATGCCATCTTTTAACTCTCGCCTTATATAAACGAGAACTTTCATAAGCTTGGAGACGAAGGTCATCCAGCTCAATCAGTTGTAAAAGTCTCTTTTCCCCAGCCTTTTTCACATCAAAATTTAGAAACTTTACAGCCCAAAATGCTTTATGTTCAAGTTTAACCGGAAGATGGCATGCCTTGCCATAGACCATCCGGAATGGTGAAGTTCCAATTGGGGTTTTAAAAGCAGTACGGTAAGCCCACAACGCATCATCAAGCTTAGTTGCCCAATCCTTCCGTGAGTTACTAACTGTTTTCTCCAAGATTCTTTTTAATTCCCGATTAGACACTTCCACTTGGCCACTAGTTTGAGGATGATACGGAGTGGCTATCTGGTGCTTGACTCCATATTTAGCCAAGAGCGCTTCCAAACTCTTATTACAGAAATGTGATCCTCCATCACTTATCAATGCTCTGGGGACTCCGAAGCGAGAAAATATATTCTTTTTCAAGAACTTCAGTACCACCTTTGCATCATTGATGGGTGTAGGAATTGCTTCCACCCATTTTGATACGTAATCAACGGCCACCAAGATGTATTGGTTAGAGTATGACGGGGGAAATGGTCCCATGAAATCAATTCCCCATACATCAAAAACTTCTAATTCCAGCACAATATTTAGAGGCATTTCGTGATTTCTTGATATATTCCCACTCCTTTGACATCGGTCACACCTCTCAACAAACTTTCTTACATCTTTGAACAGCGAAGGCCAATAGAATCCACTTTCCAATACTTTTGCTGCAGTCCGAACACTGTTGTAATGTCCTCCATAGTCTGATTCATGACAATGCCACAAGATATTCTCAATTTCTTCCTTTAGTACACAGCGCCGGAGGATTTGATCAGCACACATCCTAAAGAGGATTGGTTCATCCCACCAATAAACCTTGACATCATGCAGAAACTTCTTCTTTTGTTGATAAGTGAAGTCAGGTGGCACAAGCCCACATACCAAGTAATTCACAATGTCAGCATACCATGGTAATTGGGTCTCTTCAACAAAGAATAAAGTTTCATCAGGGAAACTTTCACTGATTTGCAGCTCCACTTTGTCACTCATGTCCATGTTTATTCGGGATAGATGGTCAGCCACTTGATTTTCAGTTCCCCTCCTATCCACAATTTGCAAGTCAAATTCTTGCAGTAATAAAATCCATCGGACTAAACGTGGCTTGGAGTCCTTCTTACCAATTAAATACTTGATTGCCGAATGATCAGTGAAAACAATGACCTTATTTCCCACCAGATATGGTCTAAATTTTTCAAACCCAAAAACTACAGCCAATAACTCCTTCTCAGTAGTAGTGTAGTTTAACTGTGCATCCGCTAGAGTCCGGCTAGCATAGTAAACAGGATGAAAAATTCTCCCATGCTTTTGACCCAACACCACTCCCAGAGCATAGTCACTAGCGTCACACATAAGTTCGAATGATTTACTCCAATCAGGAGCAACTACCACAGGGGCTGAGATTAATTTCTTCTTCAGGTCCTCAAAAGACTTCATGTGTTGCTCATCAAAATGGAAAGGCATATCCTTCTCCAGCAATTTGCACAAGGGCTTTGCAATCTTTGAGAAATCTTTAATGAAGCGGCGATAGAAACCCGCATGCCCAAGGAAACTTCTTACACCCTTTACTGAGTTTGGGGGTGGCAATTTCTCAATCACAGAAATTTTTGCCTTATCCACTTCTAGACCTCTTTTTGAAACCTTATGACCGAGCACAATTCCCTCACGTACCATGAAATGACACTTCTCCCAATTCAGCACAAGATTAGTTTCTTCACATCTTTTAAGCACCAATTCTAGATTTGTCAGGCAAATTTCATATGAAGTTCCGAAAACTGAGAAGTCATCCATAAATATCTCCATAGATTTTTCCACCATATCTGAAAATATTGCCATCATGCATCGTTGAAAGGTTGCCGGAGCATTGCACAGTCCGAAGGGCATACGCCGGAAAGCAAATGTACCATAAGGGCATGTGAATTTAGTCTTTTCTTGATCACTAGGGGCTATGGCAATCTGATTATACCCCGAATAACCATCCAAGAAACAGAAATAATCTTGCCCCGCCAATCGATCCAGCATCTGATCAATAAAAGGCAATGGAAAATGATCCTTCCGAGTGGCATTGTTGAGCTTCCTATAATCCATGCAAACTCTCCACCCGGTTACAGTTCTGGTTGGAATAAGCTCATTCTGGGTGTTAGCCACTACGGTCGTACCCCCCTTCTTAGGGACGCACTGAACCGGGCTCACCCACGAGCTATCTGATATAGGATAAATGATTCCTGCATCTAACCATTTAAGGATTTCCTTTTTGACCACTTCTCTCATAGCGGGATTTAATCTTCTCTGATGCTCAACAGAAGTTTTATGCCCATCCTCCAAGTTAATTTTATGCATACACACTGATGGACTAATTCCTCTAATGTCAGCTATGGACCATCCAATAGCCTTCTTATATTTTCTCAGGATCTCTATTAAATGCTTCTCTTGCTCCTCTGTCAAGGTGGCAGACACAATTACTGGTAAGGTGTCATTGTTCTCAAGAAAAACATACTTGAGATGGGATGGAAGCTGCTTCAACTCCAATCTAGGAGGTTCTTCTATGGATAGTTTTAAAAGGGTTATTTTGCCTTCAGGTCTATCCAACTTCTCAAAAGCTCTATTTAGATTGCAAAATAGTTCCGATGAATTGAGAGATCCAATTACTTCCTTGATCTCATCATTTTCAATTTCTTCTTCCATCATTAGAGATGTTTCCAAACTATCATTACTCACCAACTGTTTAAAGTGCATTCGTGTACTTTCATCAATAACCCTCACAAGATTACATTCCTCATATTCATCTGGTGCCTTCATCACCTTATTCATATTGAAGGTGACTTCTTGATCATTCACCCACATAGTGAGCTCTCCTTTAAAGACATCAATCAGAGTTCTTCCAATTGCAAGGAATGGCCTCCCTAAAATGATGAGGATTTCCTTGTCTTCTTCATAGTCAAGGATAATAAAATCCGAAGGAAAGATTAGCTTATCTACCTTGACCAGCACGTCCTCAATTACTCCATTCGGGTAGCATAGAGATCTATCTACCAGCTGCAGCGTTACAGTAGTAGGCCTTGCTTCTCCCAAACCCAACTTTTTGAAGATGGCAAGGGGCATCAGATTAATGCTAGCCCCCAAATCACACAGAGCATTACCAGCAAAATTCTTCCCTATATTACAAGGGATAACAAAGCTTCCAGGATCTTGCATTTTAACCGGTAGCTTCCTCTGAAGTATTGCACTACATTCTTGAGTCAGCTTCACAGTTTCAAATTCATTCAGTCGTTTCTTCTCTGAGAGCATATCCTTCATAAATTTTGCGTAACTGGTCATTTGCTCTAAAGCTTCTGCGAAGGGAATGTTTATATGCAACTGTTTCAATATCTCCAGAAACTTTTGGTATTGCCTATCCATGTTTTGCTTCTTTATACCTTTGAGGAAAGGGGATAGGAGGCATAATTCTAGAAGGAGAGGAAGAGGGCACATATGAGTCATTCTGTACTTTTTCTTTCACCACTTCTTCTTCCTTTTTATCATTGGCCTTCGGTACTTCATACTCAGTTACATTCACCTCTTGTTGTAGATGCTCATTGACTGTCTCTTGATCAAAAAGATTATCATCTTGTGTTTGAACATTTGAAGTAGAAGCTTCAAGGAGTTGCTTACCACTTCTGAGAGTTATCACCTTGCATTGTTCCTTGCCATCCTTTCTGGGATTATTTTCTGTGTCACTAGGAAAGTTGCCTTGTGACCTACTATTTAAAGCAGTAGCCAACTGTCCCATTTGAATTTCTAAATTTTTAATGGCTGCACTCTGGGTTTGGCTTATAACCTCAGTTCTCTCCATAAACTTCATGAACATTTCTTCCATGGATGACTTCTTTTCCACGTGAGGTAGTGGAGCTCTGTTCTGAGGAAGATAATTACCTTGATTCTGGAAACCTGGAGGTTGAGAAGGCCTACTAGAAGAAGAAGAAGTCGAGGGATTAAGGCAATGATTATTACTCCAGGAGAAATCGGATGATTCCTCGAACTCGGATGATATGTGTTGGAGTATTGGTTGTTCTGGTTCCTTTGCATATTGCCCAAGTAATTTAGTTGTTCTACAGAAGGAAATTCTTCACAACAACCATTGACATGAGCCCCTCCACAGAATCACAAGTTACTTCAGGCATTGTTATTGCATTTACCTTCGCCTGTTCATTTTGCCTAAAACACAGCATGTCAACTTTCTTTGTTAGTGCTTCATTCTGAGCTAACAAAGCATTAAGTGTGTCTAGTTCCATGACTCCCCTTCTTGCAACATTCTTGGCTCGAATAGATACGTTTTGGCTTGCCCCCATTGTCTCAATTATTTCTTTTACTTGCACTATAGATCTTGCCATCAAAGCACCACCAGCTGCAGTATCCAACTTATCTTGAGTTTCATATGTGAGACCACTGTGAAAAATAGTGAGCTGCTGCCATTCTTGGAGACCATGGTTTGGACACTTCATCAGTAAATTCTTAAACTGCTCCCAGGCCTCATATAAACTTTCGCCTTCATGCTGATAAAAGGCTGTAATCTCATTCCTCAATTTAATTGACCTGGAAGGAGGAAAGAACTTATCTAAAAATCTCTTTTGGAGTTCATCCTAAGTTGTGATACTCCCTCTCGGTTGAGTGTTCAACCAACTCTTAGCCATATCCCTCAAGGAAAAAGGAAACAGACGAAGACGTATGACATCATCACTTACCCCATTCATCTTAACCATGTCGCAGATATCTAAGAAGTTTGTGATGTGGTTGTTTGGGTCTTCTATCGGGCTCCCCCCAAACTGGTTCTGCTAAACCAAGTTCATCAAGACTGCTTTTATTTCGAAATTATTTGCATCAAGTGGAGGTTTCACTATGCTCGATGCATGCCCAGCATTGTTGGGTGAGGCACAATCCCACACAGCTCTGTTTTTATATTGGTTCAAATTTTCTGCTCCATTTCCTCCATTGTTTTCAACACCACCCAGATTTACATTATCATTAGCCATTTCTTCTTGAGAACTTTATCCTTCTTGGGTTCTTCTAATTCTAGTTTCTTTTCGAGTTCTCCTTACAATTCTCTCGATTTCGGGGTCAAAAAGAAGATCAGCTTGGTTAATGGCACCTCACATGCACAAAAAGAAGATACTAATTATTAATGACAGTAAATTCAGCAGTAAAAATCAACACAGTAAAAACTAAAAATGACTCTATAGTAAAAAAGAACAAAAGCAAAAGAAAACAAAACAAAACAAAGTAAAGCGTCTAAGCTAACCCTTTAAATTTCTTTGAATATTAGCACAAATCTTAGTCCCCGGCAACGGCGCCAAAAACTTGTTAGTCGATTTGGCAAGCGCACCAATCGCACAAGTAATATAGTGATTTGAGTGTAAAAGTATCGTTCCCACGAGGACTAAGCGACTAAGTACCCAAGAAATTTAATAGAATTAGTTGGATGAAACAATTGGATTGAAGATAGCTTTAGCCAATGAATGATAAAATAAAATCAATAACCGTAAGTATTTATGAGTTTTCTTTCAATGACAGTAAACAATGCAAAAACTGATGAAATAGTCTAATTAAAGCCTAGGGTCACTAATCCCTTTCCTCTATCTTAGAAATTACAAAACCCCTCTCACGTACTCGCAACGTATTCAACCCTATAAGTTAATCCTAGGTTATTCTAATAACTTAAAAGAATCCTCCCGAATCTCAATTAAGTTACTCAACTCCTACGCAATTCCTTGTGTGGGCTAAGCCTAATACAACCAACCTGGCTTTGATTAAACGAGATTAACTAACATTCCTATTAGCTAACAAGCGAAAACACTTAATAAGGTTCACGCACTCGTCCTTCCTATTCAGTGTTCTACTCTCACCTCCCTCTCCCGAGTTCGAAGACAGTAACAAGCATACATATAGATTGATCAAGTCCATATAACGCAACAATAAAATGGATAGAAAGACTTATATTAATTGAAATAAGGTTGCAAATACATGAGAGGATGTAAAATCTATTCAAGAGTCAAGTTCATAGTAACCCTAGATAGAAAATCTAGCTACTCATAGAAAATAAACAGCAGAAAGCAGAAAAAGAGATGAAGTTGGCCATGAATCTGAGGTGGAAGACAGAAACTGAGGCTAATAAAATATATGCAGCGGACCGCTTCAGAGAGCAGCGGAGGCACTCACGCTGCAGCGGTGATCATTCACCGCTGCAACGGTAGAAGACAGAAACTCCCAGGCTCCCTCGTTGCAGCAGAAATCAATTGGCGCTGCAGCGGTAATGGCCAGAGGTGCTTCCTATGCTGTTTTGCAGCTTCATCTTTCCCCCAAGGTATATTCTTTTGTGCTCTGCAATGTAAGGTCAAATGTCCATTACTAGCATGTAATTAAAGATGAAAATATAGATAATTGCAAGAGCTTAAGAAAAATCAATATCAGCATATCTTGAGGCCAGAAGGTCATAATTCAGTACAAATCAAGCAGCAGTAAGGTTCATTTGCCAAGAAAAAGGTACACTAATCATGTTAATTTGGCAATTAACAAATGTCTCGTTTGTTGGCAAGTAAATTACCCTTCCTTTCAGCTTCTTGTTGATGTGTCTTCACTTGTTGAGGACTCAATAGTGCTAACACAATCTTCCTTCCATCTTTTTCAAAGGAATATATGTTTTTAAACCCATCATGTAAAGCTCTTCTATCATACTGCCATGGTCTTCCCAAGAGCAAATGACTAGCACTCATTGGAAAAAATCACATAGTACCTTATCTTTGTAATTTTTCCCAATAGAAAATGGCACATCAACCTGTTTAGTGAATTTCACAACTCTATCTTCATTTAGCCACTGTAATTTGTAAGGATGAAGGTGTTCAGTTGTGGCTAAATTCAACTTCTCTACCAAAGTAGTAGAAGCCACATTTGTGCAGCTCCCTCCATCTATAATTACACCACAAACCTTCTTTTCAATAGTACACCTTGTGTGAAAAATGTTCTCCCTTTGCTCATCACTAGGCTTAGCTTGCAAATTTAGAGCACGCCTTATGACAAGGAGTTCTCCCTCATCAGTATACTCCATGTTTTCCTTATCAGAACATTCTTCCATAACTCCTTCATGACTGCCTCATCTTCACTTACCACTTCTCCATGCGTGTCTTGGATGATCATTACCCTACGGTTTGGGCATTCAGATGCGTAATGCCTATGACCAAGACATTTGAAGCACTTTACATCTCTACTCCTTTTAGGAGGTTCTGAATCCGCTCCCTTTTCTTTCCCTTTTGATGAACTTGATGGAAGTTTTGAAGACTCTCTCTTCTTCATCTTTCTTTCTTCTCCTTTAGATGCAACCCATGATAGTGTTGTAGAGAAATTTGTGATTTTGTTTCTAGCTGGCTGTTACATTTGCTTACTATAAACTCTCTTCCTTTGTCTCTCCACCTTGATTGTAAGTTTAATAACATCCTCTAAGGTTACATAATTTTGTAGTTCCACCAAATCACCAATCTTCCTATGCAAACCACCAATGAACCTTGCAATTGTTTACTCTTGAGGTTCATTCAGTTCACATCGAATCAATAGCATCTCAAACTCTTTCACATAGTCTTCTACACACATACCTCCTTGTCTCAAAGATTGAAATTTGAAGAAGAGCTCTTGCTTGTAATATTATGGCACAAATCTTCTTTGCATAAGTCTCTTCATTAGCCTCCAATTTCTAACTTCTTCCTCACCATCTCTCCTCCGTTGGTTCTTCAAATTCTCCCACCATAAATTGGCGTAATCTGTGAATTCAAGGGCTGCAAGACGATATTTGGTTGCCTCCGAGTACTCATGGCACTCAAAGACCTTCTCTACACGCTGCACCTACTCCAAAAATTCATCTGGAGAGCTACTTCCCTTGAAAGTAGGGACCTTCATCTTAATCTTCAATTCTTGCTCTCTTTGCTACCTCCTTGGTCTTGGAGACCTTTCATCTTCTGTATTGCTTTCTTGGTCCGATTGCTCTTCATTTCTATTTCTTCGCTGCCCATGCCTTGGTTGATGGTTTAGCTTCTCCATTTGTTCTACTAAACGATCTAACCGCTCCATCATTTATTGTTGAGATCTCTCCATTTGACTTTGAGACCTTTCCAACTTCAGAATTTGAGCTTGCTCTAAAGTAAGCCCCATTGGAATTGGAAGTTCAGAACTGTTATCTCTAGACATGATCTCTCTCTCTAAGTGTTATACTCTCAAGTTACAAGATTTTTCCCACACGAAACCACCGCTCTGATGCCAATATGATGTGCCTAAAAGAGGACACAATCTGTACCACAAGGAAAATAAAGAGAAGAAAACCAATTCAACTAAATTGATAAGCCTATGGCGCCACAATCAAGCTAAGATGGGTGGAATTCGCCATACCCCAGATTAGAGAACGGAATGGGAGTGATAAGAATTCTGAGATTTTCTCGCCACACTAACACAATTGTTAGATAAGAAAAGATAGATGTGTATAAAGCAATATGAAATATAATTCACTCAAATCTGATTATCTTGCCACAAGGGGGCAAGTTCCCTTTTATAGATAACAAAAGCCAGCTAGCTGCCTCATTAATGCATCCACAGTCACCTCATTAATGAGCCTACAACAACTATAGTTAACCTACAGCCACCTCATTAATGAGCCTACAACAATTATAGCCCCCCTACAGCCACCTCATTAATGAGCCTACAACAACTATAGTCAACCTACAGCCACCTCATTAATGAGCCTAGCCTACAACAACTACAGCCACCCTATAGCCACTCATTAATGCAACAACAACAACTACAACCACTTGAAAAGCTAAATGACAATACAGCAACTCTAAAAACATTAAATTACATCAGATTTTATATCCCAAAAAGTCATGCATGAAAATTATTAAAACAATAAGAAAAGTCTGTAGTTCTTTTATTCTTCAAAGTCCAAGCTTCTAATTTGGCCTAGCTCATCATTGCACACAAGTAAAGAAACCCAAGTCAATCCCATTTGATGCTTCTTGGCCCTTGAACGTGTTATTGGCCCAAGTATAGATTCAGTCTCTTGTTCTTCAAGGACAGCCTTCGTGATTGCATCAAACTTTGTCAAATTTTTTCATTAATTTACTCGCCATAGCACACTATTTAATCAAATTTTGATTAATGCATTTATATTCTTGAGTAAGCTGTTTGATGACTAATTGGGAATCTCTAAGTATGTACACTCTTCTTGCTTTCATTTGACACAGGATTATGTTGGGCAATAACTTCATCAAAATTTTTCATTAACTTACTTGCCATTACACAATATTTGATCAAATTTTGATTAACACATTTATATTCCTAAGTAAGCTATTTGATAACTAATTGAGAATCTCTAAATATGTGCACTCTTTGTGCTTTCATATGACAAAGTATTTCTAATCCAACAATTAAAGCCTCGTATTCAGCCTTATTGTTAGAACAAGAATACTAAGTTCAAACATAAACTTGTTTGGAGTTCCCTTAAGGGAAATTATTAAAATCCCAATGCCACTTCCTTTTTTGTGCCTTGATTTGTCGAAATAAAGACCTACGATCTCAATCTGAAAAAATTCATGTTGTTATCTGTGTCGAGGCCAGGATGGTCAACTAGAAAATTAGCCAATGCTTGGCCTTTGACGGCTATCACTAGAATATATTGTAAAGAGAATTATGACAACGCAATAGTCCATTTGCTAATATGTCCATTAGGAATAGATTTGGATAACATAAATTTTATTACTTCTGTCTTTGAAACGACAAATACATTATAAGACATCATGTAATATTTTAACTTGGTACAAGAAAAATACAATGACAAGCATAACTTTTCAATTGCACTATATCTTGTTTCTACATTGTTTACAGCTCGACTAAGGTAGTAAACGGCTCTTTTGGTACTACTCTCATCATCTTGAGCTAGTAAACAGCCTATCATTTCCTCAAAAGCTGAAATATATAACTTCAGTGGCTGATGCAGTATTGGTGACATCATAAGGGAAGGATTCATTAGATATTGCTTGATTTGATCAAAATCCTCTTGATGACACGGCTCCTAGACAAACTCTTGCTGAGCTTTCAGCTTTACCAAAGGTGAAAAGATTCTGGTCCTACCCGACAAATTAGATATGAATCTTCTTAAGAAGTTCACTTTTCACAAGAAAGATTATAATTCTTTCTTATTTTTCGGTGCAGTGGCATCCAAAATTGCTCTAGTCTTATTCTTGTCCACTTCAATACTTTTTTTATGGACTAAGAATCCTAGAAATTTGGTAGCGACACTCCAAAATCACATTTCTTCGGATTCATTTTGAGGTTGTTCTTTCACATTCTTTCAAAAGCCTTCCTCAAATGTGTCAAGTGGTTTTGCTTATCTTTCGACTTGACAATGACGTCGTCGATACAAACCTCCATAAACTTCCCTATAACATCATCGAAGATGGCATTTATCACTCTTTGATAGATAGCCCCTATATTCTTCAAACTGAAAGGCATGACAACCCACTCATTTGTCCCAATAGCTCTTGGACATCTGAAAGTGATTTTCGACACATCCTCCTTGGCTATAAAAATATAATTATAATTTGCATGACCATCCATACAACTTAAAATTTCATGCCCAGATGTGACATCTACTAACATATCAGCTATGGGCATTGGATATTCATCCTTTGGAGTAGCCAGATTTAAATTTCTAAAATCTATGCGTACTCTTAACTTTGTCATTTTTATTAATAACTAAAACTACATTCAATAGCCATTCGACATACTCGGTAGTTCTAATGAAGTTAGCTCTAAGAAGTCGTTCGACCTCCTTGTTAATTTTCAACACCACTTTAGGAGCAAATCTCCTATTTGCCTATTTGACAGGTCTGCAGCCTTCCTTGAGTGGTAGTCTGTGTTCAACAAGGTCTCTACTTAAACTAGGCATTTTGTTGTAATCCCAGTGAAGTAATCTCTGTATTCTGTAATTAATATGAAAAGTTCTTCTTTGAACTCCTTTAGCAGAAATGCACTTACAAAAATGGTTCTTTTATTCTCTTCAGTACCCAAATTCACCTCTTCCAAAGGATCTTTAGCTTCGACATTAATCTTTTTATCGGGCCCTTTCTCAAATCCCAAAGAGCCATGATCTATAATGTAGTCTGACAACATACCTTTTGTTGTATTAACTGTTTTCTCAGCCAAATAGGCCAACAACCTGTCTATTTGAGTTTTAAGACTCATGACTGACACTTGGTTGATTTTTGTCGGCCTTATCTATTAATTTGAAACCAAATTGATCCCTTAAGAAGACTTCTAAAGCCTTTTTGTTGATCATTCCATCTTCTGTGGCTACTAGTTTGACATTCGGGGCATAAATTCTGAAGTCGACATAGAGTTGCTGCAAGTAACATGGACTATCATTTGCTTCTACCACCTTCACTTATCATTCGCTATTCCATAGGATCAATTTCTGATACACAGTCGATGAGATTGCTCCAATAGCATGGATCCAATCTCTACCCAACAATATGTTATAACTAGACTTTGAGGGAATTACTATAGATAAAGTTGCTCTTTTGACTAATCCATCAGTATCACTACTCCGTCAGGTGGGGAAGATTTGCCACTAGGATCAGTGACAACCATATTTGTCTAAATTAGGTCAGACTCATTCTTCCCTAACCTCTTGAATATGGCTCTTAGTATTAGACTAATGGTAGCTCCACCATCCACTAGAACCTTGTTAATGGGCTTCCTTTCTAATGAGGCCTTGATATACAAAGGTGGTAGATGTTTTTTTTTGCATGTCAGTTGGTTTTTCGAACTTGGGCAAATTGTTGAGTCTGGCCAACCAGTCATCCTCTAGACTGTAGAACCCTGAAGTTATATCATCTTCTAAAAACAACCAATCCTTCGATAAGTCTTCTAAATATTTCTCATTCTCTCCTACATAAATCATATAATGAGCTTCATATTCTGGTGGTATAATAGAAATGAGATTAAGATTTATACTGATAAGATGCTCGTCTATATTTTCTTTTCTTCTAACATCTTCTTCAATGTCTCTGAATTTTACTTCAACCAGGTCCCAATCATCTTCATCCATAAATGGCCTAAGCATAAGATAGTCTCTATCTACTGGACCATCGTCAGATCTTACTTGTGACAAAGTTGTCCCTATGGCCATGATCACGTCATCTAAATCCTTATCCATATCAAAGTCTAAGTCGAATTCTTCTTCGTTGTTGAGACCCAAAGGATCTTTAGGATCATTTAGAGTGTCTATGATCTTGTCAGCTAAAAAATCCATGTCAGACATGTGGCATTCATGTTTAAACTCGATGAGTTACCCCCTTTTTTTAATGTTGGCTAAAGTCTCTCTTTTCCATTTGATGTTAGTTGTGGGATCTTCCAAGATTGCTTTTATTTCTTTGTTAGTCCAGTCTTCATAGTCTTCCCGTTTGACTTCCACCATGGCCACATGTTTGCCTTTAACTTAGTTGGCCTTCTCAGTTTCTATCAACTCAACTAGCTAGCCTCTTTTGGTACCTTTTGACCCAGCTTTTGAAGGGAACTTGTGTCAAGCTCTATTGTCAACAGTGTTGGTTGGATCATTTTCTGAGCCTCTATGATTTCTCCCTCAAGCCATGCACTTAACAGATTTGATTGTGTGTAATATCCCAAGAATTTATATGAATATTTAAAGTCTATTTTGAAGTTTAGTGAAAAATTTAATTACATGGAAAATGTACTTTTTGAATTAGTGAAGAAAATCTGGGAATAGAAATTTTATTTTTTAATTTAGGAAATTTTTACAAATTCTCAAGGACTAAAGTGAAAAGAAAAGAAAATATGGATTACTTTTGAGAAATGACCAAATAGGAACCTGAGAGGAAGAATAAAGCTTATGAGAATGAATTATGAGTCCGGTACCGAAAAGATGATGGATTCGATATTTAAGAAATTTTTATACATTCTCAAGGACCTAAGTGAACAAATCTTACAAGTTAGAGTGGCTATGAGCAATTTTATCAAAAAAAATATTAGTGGGGCCCACACATACAATCATTAAACATATTCTCCTCTCTTCCTCCTGAAGCCCTCTGCAGCTCCTTCGCAGAACTTTCATTTCATCTCCTTCATCATCCATTCTTGCCATCTTGCTTGGGGGAAGAAGCCATGGAACCGAAGAGGATTGGAATGGTCAAAACGCAAGGTGGGAGTGCCGAGAGCGTGAAATCCAGGTGAGTGGGATTTATACTTCCTATGACTAAATCTTTTCTTTAAAGTTCTTGGCATCATAGTGAGAGCATGTAGTGTATCTTAGTGTGAAGGCAGTGATGGTTAACTTATATATTGATATTCATTATAAATTGAGATTTTCTTGCATAAGTTACATTCATGCGCACTTTCTAGAATTAAAGAATTGTGTTATCGAATAGATTGATATGGATATATCTATACATAAACACCATTATATGAATGTTGCGTGAAGAAGACACGAATGCCATTGTGAGAACTTGTAAATACAAATGAGCTTCTATGTTTGAGATGTAATTTAAAAGATAAATTCTGTGAATAGTGAATGATTGTATACACGTTGATGAAATTGTGATTAAATATGGAAAGTAGTATGAGTTATGTTGTGATGAAACTTGTAAATGATTATGAGTTATTTATGATTGTGATTGTGTATGTAATCGGAATGAATGGAAAGGCATGGTGGTGCACCCCATGGAGAAATCTACATGAAGCTATAAGGGTGGAGAATATACATGGAGCGATAAGGGTGGATGCGGCGGGGGCCGCGGGCAACGATCCAGATGTATCCTGAACGACTCGGTTGGTACGGAAAATGTGTGAAATTGATTTCACTGTTTGCTTTTGTGAATTATTTGAATTATGTTGAAATGTATTTGTTTTACTTGGATATTGTTGTGAAGTATTATGAATTATATTATATTATATTATATTATATTATGATTGGTGCGTATAATTTATAGCACATAAAATATTCCAGCAAGTATACTGGGTCGCAACAAGTAATAAAGTGATAAGTAGAGTATCGTCCCACAGAGATTGAGGTATCAAATGAAATTCAATTAGGCTAAGTGAAATGCTATTAAGACTTATGAAGGAAATTGTAGAAATTACACAAAAAAAAGGGGGGTGATTGAAACAACGCAATATAAATAACTGAAATTTAAATGACTAAACAGAAAACAAAACAGAGAAAAGATGTGGACTGGTCACAAATTCCATGGAATTGTACATTGAAATGTATTTGTTTTACTTGGATATTGTTGTGAAGTATTATGAATTATATTATATTATATTAAAGTACAATTTCATCAAATGACCGATCACACAAGAAAATGGGATTGATTTCATTTAGTCTAACCAATTAATTCATAGACAAATTAATCTTTGAATCATTGAAGAACAATTCAACTAAATTAAAATTCATTCAATGTTGGCCAATTTTCTAAAATATGATTGAATCCAAAACCTTGAAATTACAATCTAACTTAACTAAAATAATTGACTAAAATCTTAGATCAACCATGCAATTAAGTTATGAAGCTCAAGAAAATTATTCAAGCCACATAAATAAAACTATCTATATCTAGATAATCTAGTTTATGGTGGAAATTACAAGGTCAAGCTTAATATCCAGCTAGATCCAGCATAGACATCAAAATCCCAAACTCATTGAAGGTTAATCAAGCATTCAAGAGGAAGAATAATCGGTAAAATCCACTCCATTAAACGAAAATACATTAAAACTGAATATGTTCAACAATAAAGCTTCATAAAACCGAACTACATCAATCCTTAAACTCAGAAATTTACATGGAAGAGAAGGAGAACATGACAGATAACAGGAAATACAGCAGAAATCTAAGAAACTATGAAGGAAAATGGAAGAAAAGGGGAGAAAATGGGAGAAGGAGAGTCATTCCCAAGTGGGAAGGCTTCCTTTCCCTCAAACCAAGCTCTGGAAGTCGCCTCTGTCTGCAGCAGCCGCGGGTCTGAAGTTTGGAACGAAGCCTCCCTTTGTTCTGACCTAAAAATCACATTCATAGTGGCTCTCTGCGGCGCCAGTGCCTGGCGCTGCGATCCCAGCTCTGAGCATTGGCTTAACCTAATTTTTCCTTTGTATTCCACGTCATCCTGGTAACTCACTGTTCCTAGCGCCGGGCATCGGCTTCCTGGCGCCGGGTGCCAGGCCATTTTTTCCAGCATTTCTGATTTACTCTCTGTTGCTTTGTTTCTTATCCGGTTCGAGCCCAAATGCCTCTAAACTCTGTAAAACACATAAATGAACCATTTTGGAGTAAAATTATGGAGTTAAAGCACATAAATCTATAATTAACTTTCACCCAAAATAATTCAAAACATTATAAAAATAGAGTTTTGGCAAAAATCAAGATGCAAAAAGGGCTAGAATATAGGCTAAAATATATGGAAAATTGCATGTTATCAATGATCAATTACGTATGATTGCTGCATATTATCATTATGATGCATGATATTTTTTTTTCATAGTGTTGTGTTGTCTGCTCACTGGGCACGTGGTTTGCTCATACCCTTATTAACATTTTTTCAGAGTTGACAGCTGAAGGTAAATATCTGTACAAGGAATTATGGATCCTTAGCCCATGATTACCTTTTCATTTGTTCAGGATAAAGGTATAATAGTTAAGTCTTATTCTAAGTTGTATAAATCTAGAAATCTCTGTAATCGGGTAGGTTCATTCAGTGATGTAATGTGAATGACTGTAGTGTGTATAGAGAACTCGGTTTGGTTGCATGAAAAAAGAATGGTATGATGATTAAGAGAAAGATAGGCTTACGGAGGTGAAATGAAATTTACTTTCCGTGCCGGTCACGTGCTCAGATTTTTGGACGTGACATTGTGGCTGTGCCATATTTTCTTCTCATGGTGCAATGATTTCTATGTCGCGTAATGGTTTAGTCTCGACAACCAAACACTTTTTTCCTAACCCCGAAGGTTCTTCTTTGATTCGGAGTGCGTCTATCAGGGCTTTCCTTTTCTGGGCCAACCTATATCTTTGTACCCTTCGATTCTAGGTTTTTGACAAAGGCCAGTGAGATGCTTCAAGCTTATTTTTGTCAAATGGCATTAATTTGCCATAATGATAATCTTTATTCCAAAAATACTACTCCTTATGGAATTTATTCCTCTTGATAGTATCCTTATTTGTCAATGTTGAATTCTTCATCCATTTTCCAACCTTCATGTTGGCAGGTGACACTGTCAGATATGGTTTTGGGAAATCAAATTGCTCCCAACTGACTCTTTTGGCTTTTCAACCCATTAGCGATTAGAATTCGGCCTATTAGAATGATGTGGCTGAGAATTCCTCTTATGAAGTCATTCTTTTTCCCGATTCCAAAGTATCTATGTATCAGCCATTGCTTTATGATGTGCTTTTATGGCTTCTAGATCATACAAGTGGACACATCTTGGGCATAACTGGATTACTATTGAATCTTTCTTTCTTGTCATGAATTCTTCATACGTCTTCTAAGACTTTTGGTATGTGACGTACAGCTCTATTGGTATCTGTTTTAGTTAAATCTAATTTGACATGCTTCTTTCCTTTTCTTTTCACATCAACCATGCCAATGTTCAAAGGAACTTAGCTGTCGATAGTTGCAACATTTGTTTGGAAGGGATCTGTATCGACCTTCATGTCTGCTTTTTTTTTCAGCGAACTTCAATCTTCTATCTGTCAAGGGTTTTTGAATCAAGTCCCTGAAATGTACACAATTGTTAGTCACATGACTAAATACATTATGAAATTTAAAATATTTTTAGTCATTAATTTCATTAGGCTTTAATAGCTTGTGAATATGTGACAATTTTATTTGTTTTTCTTTTAAAAAAAATCAAAAATTTATTCGACTTTTGTTATGTTGAATGTGTATATTTTTCTATTGACATAGCACATCTTTTCTTTGGCCCTCATAGGCTTTATAGCCTGACAAGTATAGGGAGGTTCATTTTTTAATTCGGCAAGATTCATGTCGTAATCAGCATTATCATCCTCTTCATTGAACTCTTCCATTCCAACATAATTTACTTTTTCTCTCTTGAGGAATTTCTTTTGCTTTTGCATCTTTTCAGCTTTCCATTGTTCTATCTATCGAACTTTGCCCCCCAGTTGGGCAAGGTCAACTAAATGTTGGTTGACAAGCTTTTTTTTTATATAATAATCTAGGCCCCCGATAGCCATTTTGACAATCTTAGCTTTAGGAATTGGAGTAAAACACCTACTTCTCATCTGCCTAAATCTTGCCAAATAATCCTTGATAGATTCATTGTATAATCTTTTAATTTTAAACAGATCTATTAGAACAACTTTCAAATCCCCTCTGAAGAATTAGTCATGGAGCTTCTCTCTATTTGTGCCCATGAATGAATAAAATTTGGTCTCAGTGTCGAGAATCAAGAAAAGTCATTTTGCATAAGAGAACTTGGAAATAATCTCATTTTTAGTCCTTTCCCTGTTGTTAGATCTCCCATTTTGATGGTGTACTGTGCAATGTGTTCGATAGTCGATTCACTACTTTCCTCAGCAAACTTGGATAATTTAGGAACCTTAACCATTCCTTTAGGTAATTCTGCTTACTGAACCCAATCAAGGAACATTGAGGCGAAATAAGGCTGATTAGTATAACCTACGTTGAAACCAAATCTATTAAGGACTTGTTCAACAACATGGTTCACATTGCGTTTAACTTGGTTCCCTATGAGGTTTTATCAGAATTCTTTTATGGCATTATTTACATGTGGTTCATTACGATGCAAGAGTTGTACTTGACCATGTCTCAATTGTGGTTGAGGTTGGTCTTACCCTTGTAGTACATTATTTTGTTGATTTTGGCCCTGATCTTAGGCTATAATCACTTGTTCTGGTTAGACATTTTCAGGCACAACAATCCCTAAAGCCTGAGTTAGTCTACCCATTTGTAATCTAACGTATTATATGCATTATTTGTATTTTCCATTAAGGGCTTCAATAAGATACCTATTTGTTGTGTCAGCATACTTACCATATCGTGATTACTTTCATCCATTTGATGTCGAATGTTAGCCAATGAACTTATAGTAGATGTGGCAACAATATTTGATATCTCTCTTGACATATTTAGGAAAATGAGTCTCAAATTTAATCTTTCCTATCAGAACACAGTGGGAGTACTGGTTCTTGCCATATTTGCCAATGCAGAACTCACTGCTTAGCCTTGAGTCATCTGACATGTAGGATTGGTCAACTGGTTTCCAATCCCAAGTTGGGTAATCACAGTAGAGACATACCCTTGAGGTAATCCATATTGAAATGCAAACCTTATCGTTTGATTGCCTACTAGATTCGGTGACACTGATGTCAATCTAGAGACTTGCTCCAATATAGGGTTTTCTGAAAGGGACACATTTTGCACAACGTCTATAGGATTAGCAATAGTTATAACTTCTGGCACATTTCCTTTTGGTTATGATAGTCATAGATGTAGTTAATGAACTTGTCATCTGATTAGCACCATTTGTGTTACTCATGATTTCAAAATTATGAGTATAAGAAGAACAAGGTATGAATTTACCACTTCTCAAATGTATACATTCAACGAGTTACTCCGAACTTGACCCACTAAGCGTGCCAATTTATTTACGGTGATTTTTGGTTTAACCAGAATCCAACAATAAATTTCTTGTATGTCAATTCGTTAACAGAGATTGTTGGTTAAAGGCTAAATCTGACAACAATTACTTGATTTTATCGAGAGTGATTGTGTTTTCAAAATTATATAGTAATCTCGTTTAAAAGACAAATGTGTCGAATGCAAGTGATTCGACAAACATTGCATAAAAGAGCATGAGGCCTAAAAATAAGCTTTTTGAAGAAGTTAAATAAAAAGGTAAAATTACAGGAAAGTAAGTTGCAGAATGTAAAATGTATAAAAAGATAACTGCAGAAGGTAAACGGCGAAAAGTAAATGACAGAATGTAAAGTGCAGAAAAGTAAACTGCATAAAGTAAAGAGTAGAAAGCAAATTGCAGAAAGTTAAAGTGCAGAATGTAAATGAAAGCGATTAAACGAAAGCGATTAAATTGCTAGAAGATAAATGAAAGCATTAAAGGACTGGAATGATAAAAGACTTTGAATTAAATTTGACTCGAATATAAGGGTGGAAAGCGTACTTTGATGTTGATCCTTTAATTTGCTTGTGTGAGATATTAAAATTTTTAATCAAGAGTTGCCAACCCTTTTTATAACAATTAACCTAGTATTTATAGGCAAATGACTAAAGTAACTACCTATCTAGTTAATCACCATGTATGTGATGGTTTACAATTACATTGCATTGGCATAACTACCTAAACCCACATAAGTAACAGTTTAGATGGTCCAACACAATTGCCTTAGCCATCTGATGGTGGAATAATTGTCTTTGACGACTTTA
The DNA here is from genome assembly GCA_037074585.1 of Biancaea sappan. Classification (NCBI taxonomy): domain Eukaryota; kingdom Viridiplantae; phylum Streptophyta; class Magnoliopsida; order Fabales; family Fabaceae; genus Biancaea; species Biancaea sappan. The sequence continues at coordinate 41,074,190 of CM073499.1, forward strand.
ATCTAAGAATTTCTCTTGCCTTCAACATTTGACAACCAAGCTATGCTTAATTGACGTACCCTCATCTTTCGATAACTGTAGATGACCTGTTCATCAACCATGTCTGAATTTGCTTGTCGAATGGCATGATTCTAACAACTTTGACAGATGTAAATATTTTCATGGAGATGTCTATCCTTCTTACTCCCTTCTGTCAAATTTCGTAGCCAGCTTACTAATTTTGACAATTAGGCAATCAATAATATTTTATTGTACCACTGAGGACGATTACTTGTTAGCCAAGCAGCTCATTTTTGCTATCAAATATTTATATTTTTATTTAATAATCATTCAAAATATTGTATGAAAAGTCACATTTCTATAAGTCAATGCATACAAAGAGACAAATATATATACAAGAGAGAGAGAGAGTATTAAATGACTCTCGAGAATATTGTATAAAAATGTCACATTTCCATAAGTCAATGCACAGAGAGAGACAAATATATATACAAGAGAGAGAGGCCATTTTGAAACCATTTAAGAAAGATAAAATTGTGTTGTACTCATTAATATATTATTTGTAAGAAAAAAATATGTATATGATAAGATCAATTAAAGAAAAATCATAATATATATATACATAAAGGACATTGGCATGCAACTGGCCCATTCATCCCAAGGACCGATAAATTAAAGATGAATACAAATTTTAAAAAATAGCCTGTTTATTAATCTAGTTGTCCCAAATTAACCTATTTATTGGTGACACATTACAGAAAGTCTACTTTGGTATACATTTTTATATTTGAAATTGATAAGGATATTTTTTTAGAAGTTGTCAAATATTATTAAGATTATTGCAAGATACTAAACAAGAAAATGTCATATTTTAGACTTTTAATAAACCGAACATAGGAATATTATATTCTTAAGAATATGATTCCCATAAATCACATTCTTAGGAATGTCATTCGCAAATGTGACCTTAAACATCACAGCATGTGCTTTTTGGTTTTCTATACCTCTCAAAGTGGGACATTTATAAATAGACTTCAAACCTTTCTATTCTTTGGTCTTACTTGTTATATCTAAGACAATGTTAAATATACTATGAAATGTGTTCTTATCAGTGTCCATGACATTCAAATTGTGTCATATATACTAATTTAAGTTAAGTAAATAATCCAATAGGACATTTCCTAAAATATTCTCGTCATGTATGCATAACATCTTTATATATGAATCTCCCAATTTCAACATGGATCACTTAGCATCAATTGGATTGAAAAAGTGAATTAATTGAAACAAGTGTATATAATTTTTATACCCCAAAAAGAAATATTATTAACCCTTTTTAAAAAAAAATCAAATAACTAACCAGTCTCTATTCCTGTAATGTTCATGTTTGGCTTTAGCTACTCATGCATGACTACCTATTCTTCCACCATATATGGAACCAATACCCCATGTGTTTACTGATGGGGTTAACTTTGCATCAGCTAGAGCCCATGTTATTGATCAGTCATTCGATGTTGTATGTATCATTAATCACTTACCATATATATAACTCTAAAATCATGAGAGCTCTTAGCAAGTAAGAGCTATAAAGTTGGTCGAACTCATTTCTGATTGGTCTCTAATGGAACTAGTATATCCTAGAGAACCTAGGGAATGATATGCTGTGAGGATGTTCATATTTCATGCTATGTAATCCATTATGGCTAGCTAGCAGAGGACACAAGTCAACTTTTGATAGGGAGCGTTAATTAGAGTAATGGTCTATAAAAGGAGGATCTGGGTGAGGGAAGGGATATGGAAAATAAGGGAAATGGTTAGGGAAAATGCTATCCTCTCAAATGTCAAGCTTTGCTAGTATTTCTCTTTCTGTTTTTTGCAATTAGCATTTTGTTATTGTGTGTTCAGTGATGCCTTGATTTTTTTGTCACTATTTACATAACCAGATCGAACCAACCAGTTTGACTGGGAACTGGTCACTAGTCCAATCCAGTTCACCTAAAAATTTAGCTAGCCATTGAACTAGTCAAAAATTCATTATTTACAAAATACAATTATTTCTCACACTATATGGGATTTAGGAAGTTTTTTTTTTTATCTTTTTTATTCTTTTCTATCATGTTATGTTTCTTTTTTTCTTCTTAATTATTTTTTATAATTATATTATTTTTGTCACAAAAACAAATAAGAGAACAAGAAAAAAAATTGAAAAGCAATTACACAGACATACATATAAAAATATAAGTTTACTAAGATTAAGTTTGAAAATGTTTATCAATTTATTATATTATATTTTTAATATATATATATATATATATATAATTATTACTAGTTCAACCATGGTCAAATAAGTGAACCATGAATCAATACCTTAATCGATTTAATGAACTATCCAGTTTTTGAAATATTGGTCACTATGTTAAATGTTTATAGCTTATGAGCACCATTATTATGTTCTTTGTGATTAAATATTAGTGTTATTCATAATATTTCAACATTTTGGTGCCTTGGGTTCTATCAAATTGGTATCAGAGCAGTTACAATCCAGGAAACACTAGTGGAAAGATGGATACTAGAATGAATAACCTGGAAGACATATGGATAGAGTAAAGAAAGTTGTGTATGAGTTGAAAAATAAGGTTAGGAACTTCAGCGAAGTGGTACGGAAATTTAGAAAAGTTGTGTTTCATATGGAAAGAAGAAGAAAGGTTGAAGTTCAACATACTTTGCAACTAAGAAAAATATCATCGATCTTAGAGCATTCTTGGAAGATTTCAAAAGGGAGAATGAAAAATATAAGAAATGGATGGCAACAACGAAAGAAGAGACTAAGAAGGAGCCTACCAGATGTTCTCTAAGTTGGAGTTGTTTAAAGCTTTCTCAAGTTTCCCTAGAAGAGAAGGATAAAGAAGAAATAAAGCTAGATTTGAAGGACAAAGCAATAAAAAAAATTTCTATTGAATCTTCTAATTCAAACCAACCAACAAGATTTTACTCCTTTTGTAATACTCGTGATTTTTGATTGTTAGTATAGTTTGATTTTTAGGTATAACTTAGATATGGGGGAAAATTTTCTATTGCTTAATAAAAAGATGTGAGATTAAGAAATGACAAAGTACATAAATAATGAGTGACTAGGGACTAAGGAGGTGTACATGTCGCATCGAGAGGGGGTCAGATCATTACTAAGTCCAAGGAAGGACTAAAATGAAATAGGATAAATGGTGTGGTACCTAGAGTATGAAAAAATACCCAAGTGAGAGAAATTACATAGTTGCCATACTAGGGTTGATCGCGGGTTGACAAGAAGGTAAAATTGTAATTTCACCCCCGGAGGTATATATAGATGGCCCACCCATATTTTCTTATTTTCCCTTCCTCCTTCTCAAATACTTTCCCATCTCCCAACTCTCACTCTTTCTTTTCTCCATCATCTCTCAATCCTCCACCACTAAAACTTTCAAAAAACATTCTGTGGTGGCGGGGCTGGTCTCCAGTGACCAACCACCACTGAAAAAGCAAGGAAATGAGACAGGCATTCCATTTTACCCATTTTCTCTGTATTTTCATATTTAAGAGGTTTTAGGTAGGAATTGGGATTATTAGGGATTTTTGAATTTTGAGTTAGGTTTTAAAACATTCCTAGATGTTTATTGATGGAATTAAAACCAAGAATTACTAGATTAAAGAAGAGATTTAGTGATTGAAACCTAGAATGGAAAAGTTAGGGTTTTAAACAAAGATTTAATTATTGGGACCTAGGTTTTAGAATTAATTAGGGATTTTGGTGTTAAAACACTCCTTAAACATCCCTAATGAAAACCCATGGAAAGAATTAAGAGAAAAGGTAGGAATTTGGGTGTTTTAGTCAAAAACTGAGGCTCTTTGCGGGTATGAAAAATTTTTCTAGGTGACCAGTCGACCGTCGAGTGAAGAGCAGTTAATTGGTAAGGTGTCACTAGTTAACCATTAAGTGAAGAGTGGTCAACTGGCAAGGTGTCACTAGTCGACTAGTTACTCTTGGGTTGGGCTAGGAATACTTGTCAGGGATGCATATAATCGATTGTTTTGATAGAGATGCACTGGTCAACTGGTAAGGTGTCAACGGTCGATCAGTTGCTCTCGGGATAGTATTGGCTATACCTAGCTAGTCGACTGCCAGCTAGAGGGCAATCAACTGATTGCTACCCAAATAGCATTTTGGAGAACTTTGTGCTAAAGTTTATGTTTGGTGTCTTGTAGGTTTGGTCATGACTCGAGTTTGGCTGAGGCATATCGCAGGAGCCAAGAGAGCTTTAATTCTAGGTGAGAGGCCTAGCTCTCTTCTGTATATTTATATATTCTATGACTATCATCCTAAATTTAATTAAAATGCATTTATGTTATTGAGTGATGATATGTCTGGCATACATATTATAAATGATTAGAAGTCATGGGGCATAAATGGAAATGGCATAGGTGCTACCATTTTCCATTGAATGCCAAATGTAAAATCCTGATACAAACTATAATATGTATTTATGCAAAGAGCATAGTAGGAACTAGCGCAAAAAGGTCGTAAATTATGAAATGAATATTACAGTTGCTTGTTTTTGTGTGTGGATGACTCAGTATGCAATCCTAAGGTTGGATACTGGTAGTTGTCGAAATGGGGCACAATCCAAGACCAAGAAAGATGTAACTAGGGTCAGAAGGTGTAACATCCGGGATTTTAGGGTTGTAATTTTCTTCTCTTGTGTGTGAATTGAGGCATTTGCTAAATTTTTGTGATATAATTATTAATTATATCATGTGCTTATATCTGGTATCTAATGTTTTTTGAAGTGTGGTATTTTACTTTGAGGTGTACTAAGTTGGGAGATGTTAACTTTTGGGAAAGTAAGAGTCAAAAGGACAGAGAGGGAATTTCTTTTCCTTATTGTCATATAAACCTTCTCCTGAAGCATATGGCACTTCATTCATTCTTCTCATGCTCTTACTCCCTCCATGGTGGGTGGTAGACTTCCTCTTCCCTTAAGTGAAGATTCAAGACTTGTAAGTGTTCTTCCCTATTTCTTCCTCTCATTTTTTGCAACTTGTGAGCCCTAGGTGGATAATGAGGGATTTTCTGAAAAATGGGAAGTTAGATTTGGTTTTAAACTTTTCACTTGATATTTGTGAGCCTTAATGGGTGTTTTCATGAGGTTAATGGTGAGGAAAATCATATTTGGGTTAAACATTTTTCAAAATCTGAAACTTGGAAAGTTTGGAAAGAACACTTGGCTATTTTACCATTTCTAGTAATTCTCTTGCCTTGGGCATGAACTTCTAGACTATTTGGTGTGTGTGTAAGTCCTTGAATGATATGATTCAAGTTAGGATTGTTGTATGTTGGAAAAAGTGACTTATTTCTAGGAAATTTAGAAACTGGGAAAATGGAATTAGTGTACTAATTGCTCCTAAAACTTACCAGGTTTGGATTGTAACTCATCAGTCGATTGATAGGGCACTATTAGTCGACCGATTTCCTTCTGTATCTCATCAGTAAATTTGAAATTCAGGAATCAGTCGACTAATAGAGTACTATTAGTTGATCGATTCCTTTTTGTTACCCATTATTAAATTCGTGAATTATAGACCAATAGACTGTTATGGTACTATCAGTCAACTGATTTCTTTCTGTCACTTATTAGGAGATTTACAATTTGAGGATCAGTCGATTGATAGGACACTATCAGTCGATCAATCTCTCCTTGTTTTTAGTTGGTAATTCTGATGATTTTAGGATCAGTCAACTGATAGGTGATTATCAGTCGAATGTTCACTTCTGAGAATGAATGGAGAAATAATTAATTCTTCCTTTTCATGCATAAATGATAGGGTGATAATCCTTGAACCTTGGTACTTTTGTCCTTCTAATCACTCGCAGGTACGGAAAAGCATAAGCATGGAGTTTACGTGAGTGGATAACTTGTGTAAATTGAGTAATAATTATAAATATAACTTTGAGATTCAATAGTGCTATTTGGATAATAGAATGGTGTGTCCGCTATGTAATTATGGTAACAAGGTTTCTAGTATAGCTTTGAAATAGTTGTGATTATGTTTTCATGCAATAGTAATTGATTACCTATGAGGAAATTCTAGGAATATAAATTTATATATGTACATGTGTATGTGCTTTATGCCATGTTATGGATTCATAATACTGAGGTGTGGTACGTGTCATGACTAAATTGTGTCGAGATGTGACACTCACTTATATTAATTGAGCCGTGGTGTTGCTTCCCTTATAATTAAATAACAGTGGTGTGGTATTCGTGTGTTAGAATGATTATCTTCTACCTTGAGTAGGTAATACCTGAATATTGGTGCTTTGGAAATCATAGTTGTGATATTTCTTTTGTGTTATATTTAAGTTATTCTTCACTGAGTATTCTCTTACTCATAAATCTCACTCTTGAATCTTTCAAAGTAGCTGGAGAAAGTGACGCGTACGAGGATTCACGAGTTCTGCATTATTAACCCCCTTTTGAATCTTTGGGTTGGTCTTCTTTTTGAGTTATCTTTCTTGATTTTTAGATGTCGTTCTATGACTACATAGGTAACCTAGGACTTTACTTAGGACCTATTTGTAAATAAATCATAACCTTGAATTATGGTGATTCTTTTGGCTAATAGATAATAGAATGCCATCTATTCTTTTGTAAACCTATATATTTTGATGAATGAAGTGAATCATGCTTGTTCTTATGCGTATTACGAATTGAAATCATTTAGTTGATTATATTTTGAGAATTCTATGGATTATTATGGTCATTGGTTTGCATCGTAAGGATTACAGTGTGAGTGTCATCACTGTGCTGGTCACATGTTGTGTTTTGGGGATGTGACAGAATGTGAAGCTTAGTAGTGGACTCCTAGGGTCGGATACTGGTAGTTGTCGAATCAGGTCATAGGCCAAGACTTAGAATAGGAGTCGTACCATAAGGTCAATGGACATAGAATCCATAAGTTACTCCATGGAGATATAGATCCATGGGGCAGTATCTCAGTGATAATCTATAGGGACATAGACCCACATAGATAAAGCCTTGAGAAAAAAAATATGATGATGCATATCCATATGATGAAACTTTTGAGCAAAACGTCCAAGGGAACGTAGACCCTCAATAACGTGGCTCATGATATATGAACAAATAGTCTGTAGGAACATAGACCTGATGAGTCCTTTATTTTGGTTAAATTAGGTTGCTTTCTTAGGACTTTTTCCTCTCCTTGATCCCATTTTTGTTATCTTTTGCTTGCTTTGTTCTGTGTTTTTGGCTTTCCTTGCTTTTTCTTGTTTTAATCTCTTTCCTTACCTTTTTATGCTTTTTGTTGTGTTTTCCTTGTAGGCTTTCTTTTCTGGTTTGCTGCTAGCTGGTGTGCTGATGAGATACTGAAGCAAATTGCTGAATGAGGCATGTTTTGGAGGCTGGCGCCCAGGCGCCAGATGCTTTAACCCTGTCTTGAAGATTGAATGGCTGGCGCCCCAGGCGCCACACGGGGCGCCTAAGGCGCCAGCAGCCCAACTCTCTGCCTCGAGGAATGAAGGTGGCGCCCAGGCGCCACACATTGTCTTCTCTCTTCCTTTTTGCATGGCGCCCAGGCGCCACACAGGGCGCCTGGGCGCCGGGGTCCTGGCATGCACCTATAAATAGGATTTCTGAAGCATTTTTGGACATCTTTTGGTTGGAGGAGAAGGAGCTCTGCTAGGGCAAAATCGGGGAAGAAGGAAAACCTACTCTCCATTGAGTTTGATGCTTATTTCTTTCTCTCTTTCCTCTTGTATCATGTTTATTTATGTATTTGTGATGTTTTTCTCTTCTTCCACCATGTGTAACTAAATTTCTAGGGTTAGGGGATTGATGTAATTGACTCCTATGAAGCTTTGTTGTTGAATGCTTTAATGTATTTGCAATTTCAATTTTTGGAGTAGACTTTACCGTTTTTATCACTCTTGGATGCTTAGCTACCATCTTCAATGAATCTAGGGTTTATATTGGTGCTAGACATAGCTTGATATGGACTTGCCTTTGTAATTTCTACCGTAATTCGGGTTAGTCTAGACATAGATAACCTTAATTGCGTGGTTTTCATGAGTTCTTACGCTTAAACGCCAAATCAATTAATTTGACTAAGACATTAGCAAATTAATTGAGTGAGGTAGATTTGTTTCACCAAGACATTGGGTTCAATTATCTTTGTGAACTTAATCAACAAAAAGAGGAATTTGCAAATGTATTGAAGTATTTTCTAATGACTCAAAGATTAGTTTGTCTATGAATTAATCGGATTAGGAGCTAAGTAAAATCAATCCCCTATGCCCGCTTTGTTCTCGTATAAATTTCGTTGTGTTAGCCAACTTAGTGTCTTACTTTAATTGCAATCTTTAAATTTAGACTCAACCACTCTACCATTTCAATTGTCCAAATATAATTTGCGCTAGTGAAATTGGTAATTGTTAAAGTCAATCCCTGAGGACGATAACTCTTTCTCTATCACTTTACTACTTGTGCGACCCGATACACTTGTCGGGAAATAGCGCATTAAGTTTTTGGCGCCGTTGCCGGGGATTGACGGTGTTAACAATATTAAGAGTAGCTAGTAGGGTTGTAGTTTGGACCTTACTTTTTCTTTTCATAGTTATACTTCAAATCATACTTTTATACTTGTTTATACTGTTGTTTTTGTTTATATTCTTTATCTTACACAAATCTTTGGTTTATGCGAGGTACCACCGACCCAAGTTCGTTAGAATTTGACCCGGAAATTGAAAGGTCGGCTCGCACACGCCGACGCCAAACCAGAGAAGCTAAACGAGCTCAGCAAGCTCAAACCGCATTGATGGCTGAACATAATCCTAATCCTCAACAGAATGCTCCAGTTCCCCCTCCAGCAAGAACCCTCATGGATTATAACATTCCAACTGTGGAGGGGTGTGGTGCTAGCATTGCACAACCACCGGTGGAAGCTAATAATTTCCAACTAAACCCAGCCCTTCTTCAATTAATTCAGAGCAACCAATTTGGCGGGCATCCCTTTGAAGACCCCAATTCACACATCTCACGCTTTCTGCAAATCTGTGATACTATTAAGTTAAATGGGGTACCTGAAGAAGCGATCAGACTCCGATGCTTTTCTTTTTCCTTGAAGGATAAAGCACTTATTTGGTTGGAGTCCTTACCAAAGGGAAGTGTTACAACATGGGTGGATTTGGTCCAAAAATTTCTGACAAGGTATTTTCCCCCATCTAGATCTTCAAAGATCCGAGAAGAGATCACCACTTTCAGGCAACAAGAGAACGAGTCCTTAAGCGAAGCCTGGGAGAGGTATAATGCAATTCTGAGAAAATGCCCCCACCATTCATTTGAGCTTTGGATTCAAGCTCAGAGTTTCTATGATGGACTTCTCCCTCCAACAAGAACAGTGGTTGATGCAGCGACTGGTGGAGCTCTAAATCGCAAGACTCCTGAGCAAGCAATGGATTTGTATGCTACCATGGCTTGTAATGATTATCAATACCATGGGGAAAGAACATCAATGAAGAAAACTGCGGGAATTTTGGAAGTAAGCACCTTGGATGCTCTTTTGGCCCAAGATAAGTTGATCTCTCAACAGATGGCCGAATTAAACAAGAGACTTGATGGAGCAAAGGTGAATTCCATCAACCATCCAACTATAACCTGTGATTTTTGTTCTGGTAGCCATGCGAATGAAGAATGCCCTGGCAATATGTTTAGCCCTTCTTCAGAGCAAGTAAACTATATGGGAAATCAACACAAGGGGCAAAACAATCCTTATTCGCAAACTTACAATCCAGGATGGAGGAATCATCCAAACTTTTCCTGGGGGAATCAGAATCAAAATCAGAACACGTTTCATAAGCCACAACAGTCATATCAGAGCTCTTCCTCTCAACCTCAGTCGAATGAGAAAGTCTCTTCTTTGGAAAGTGCTCTAGAAAAGTTAACTCTACAGACTACATCCTTCATGCAACACACTTCTACATTCATGGAGGAGACAAGAAGTGGTTTTCGAAACCAAGAAGCGTCCATTCGCAATTTGGAGACTCAAGTAGGCCAAATTGCGAGACAACTAGCTGATAGACCTCAAGGTTCTCTCCCAAGTGATACAGTAGTCAACCCAAGGGAGCATATCAAGGCTATCACTACCAGAAGTGGGCGGATAATAGACACGAGTCCCAGAAGAGAGAGGATGATTGAAAAAGAGAATGAGAACCTAGTTGAAGATGAAGGCTCGAGAAGTCGTGACACTTCTCCAAAGGTTGTGAGGGAGGAACAGAAAAAAGAAAAGATAAGTGTGGCCAAACCTTCCATACCACCACTCAAAGCGCCATTTCCCCAACGCCTCCTCAAGCAAAAGGATGAGCAACAGTTTAGTAAATTCTTGGAGGTTTTTAAGAAACTTCATATCAACATACCGTTTGCTGAGGCTCTGGAACAAATGCCATCTTATGTGAAGTTCATGAAGGAACTTCTATCCAAAAAGAGAAGAATTCCAGATGGTGAAACAATCATGCTAACGGAGGAATGTAGCGCCATAATCCAAAAGAAATTACCTCCTAAACTAAAAGACCCGGGTAGCTTCTCTATTCCTTGCACTATTGGAGAGGTAACTTTTGGTAAAGCTTTATGTGATTTGGGGGCAAGCGTTAGCCTTATGCCCCACTCTATTTTTGAGAAACTTGGGATAGGGCAAGTCAAGCCCACAATGATGACTCTCCAATTGGCCGATCGCTTAATTAAGCATCCTTATGGGATAGTAGAAGACGTCTTGGTCAAGGTTGACAAATTCATATTTTCGGTGGACTTTGTAGTTTTGGACATGGCAGAAGATGAAGAAATACCCCTCATTTTGGGAAGGCCATTCCTAGCTACTGGAAGAGCATTGATCAATGTAGCCGATGGAACGTTGACCTTGAAGGTTGGTGATGAAGAAGTGATCTTCAATGTTTTTAACGCAATGAAGCACCCCATGGGAAAAGAAGAGTGCTTTAAAATTGATGTGCTTGATTCCATAATCTATAGCACATTTGTGGGAAATTCCTATGATTCCCATCTTGAGAAGGTATTGGTGCAAGGTGCAAGTGCAACTGAGGATGATGAAGACCCTCAAGTAGCTGAACACATAGGATTGCTTGAATCCATTCCGACATACTTGTTGTCATCTCCTCCCCCTAAGGTTGAAGAACTCCACAAGGAGGAATCAAAAGTAGAAGCTTCCAAGTTGGAGCTCAAACCCTTGCCTCCCAACCTAAAGTATGCATTTCTTGATGAGGACAACTCCTCCCCCATCATTATGAATGCTGAGTTGAATAGTTTAGAGGAGGAGAAACTGTTAAGGGTCCTTAGAGAATTCAAAAGTGCAATGGGGTGGTCCATTTCTGATTTGAAGGGAATAAGCCCATCTATATGTATGCATAAAATCCTTATGGAGGAAAATTATAAGGAGGTTGTGCAACCACAGAGGTGACTGAATCCCGCAATGAAAGAAGTAGTGAGGAAGGAAGTGTTGAAGCTTTTGGATGCCGGTGTGATCTATCCTATTTCTGACAGCTCTTGGGTTAGCCCAGTTCATGTAGTGCCTAAGAAGAGTGGAACAACAGTCGTGTCAAACGAAGACAATGAGTTAATACCTACAAGAACTGTAACTGGATGGAGGGTGTGCATAGACTACAGAAGACTCAATGATGCCACTCGGAAGGATCACTTCCCTCTTCCATTCATTGATCAAATGTTGGAGCGGCTAGCGGGCCATGATTACTATTGCTTTCTAGATGGTTATTCTGGATATAACCAAATAGCAATTGCTCCTGAGGACCAAGAGAAGACCGCCTTTATTTGCCCATACGGAATCTTCGCATACCGGAGGATGCCTTTCGGACTTTGCAATGCTCCGGCCACTTTCCAAAGGTGTATGCTTTCCATATTTTCTGATATGAATGAGAAATTTATTGAAATCTTTATGGATGATTTTTCAGTTGTAGGTTCTTCTTTTGATAACTGTTTGCACAATTTGTCTCTGTTTTAAAAAGATGTCAGGAAACTAATTTGGTCCTAAACTGGGAGAAATGTCATTTTATGGTGAGAGAGGGAATAGTGTTGGGACACAAAATCTCTTCTAAAGGAATACAAGTAGATAGAGCAAAAATTGAAATTATAGAAAAACTTCCCCCTCCCATTAATGTCAAAGGAGTACGAAGCTTCTTGGGGCATGCTGGATTTTATAGGAGGTTTATTAAAGACTTTTCAAAAATTGCTAAACCCCTTTGCAACCTCCTAGTTAAGGATGTGCCTTTTGTTTTCGATGAAGCATGTTTGTTAGCTTTTAACACCTTGAAAGAAAAATTGATTAGTGCTCCTATAGTTACTCCACCTGATTGGAATCTCCCTTTTGAATTGATGTGTGATGCTAGTGAAATAGCTGTTGGAGCTGTGTTAGGACAGAGAAAGAATAAGTTGCTGCATGTGATTTATTATGCTAGCCATGTTCTCGATACCACCCAACTGAATTATGCCACCACTGAAAAAGAACTTTTGGCTATTGTTTATGCATTTGATAAATTTCGTTCTTATTTGGTAGGAACTAAGGTGGTTGTTTATACTGATCATGCAGCAATTAGGTACTTATTCGCTAAACAAGACTCCAAACCACGGCTGATTCGCTGGATCCTTTTGCTCCAAGAGTTTGATTTGGAGATAAGAGATAAGAAAGGGGTAGAAAATGTGGTGGCTGACCACTTGTCACGAATTGAAACCGAGGAAGGACACAATAATGACCATAGTCTCATCAAGGAAGAATTTCCGGATGCACGACTCCTTGCCATCCAAGAACTGCCATGGTATGCTGATATGGCTAATTTCAATGCAGCAAAAATTCTTCCAACAGAGTTAAATGGGCAGCAATTAAGAAAATTTCTTCATGAAGCCAAATTCTATGTCTGGGATGAACCTTACCTACTGAAAAGATGTAACGATGGGCTACTGAGAAGATGTGTGCCTCAAGAGGAGGTTAAAGACATCCTATGGCATTGCCACGCTTCTGGGTATGGGGGTCATTTTAGTGGTGACCGGACAGCCGCCAAGATATTGCAATCAGGGTTATACTGGCCAACCATGTTCAAAGATTCTTATGAGTATGTAAAGCAATGTGAAAGATGTCAGAGGACGGGAAACATCTCCAAGAGGCATGAGATGCCTATGAACTCAATTCTCGAGGTGGAGTTATTTGACGTTTGGGGTATTGACTTTATGGGCCCTTTCCCAGCGTCCTATTCCAATGTCTACATACTCGTAGCAGTTGATTATGTATCAAAGTGGGTTGAAGCTTCTGCAACTAGAACCAATGATGCTCATGTAGTGATGAACTTTCTCAAAAAGAATATCTTCTCAAGATTTGGCGTACCAAGGGCCTTGATTAGTGATGAAGGCACGCATTTTTGCAATAAGAAACTTGATTCTTTATTGGGAAAGTATGGCGTAAAGCATCGAGTCGCAACTCCTTATCATCCACAAACAAGCGGCCAAGTGGAAGTATCGAATCGAGAATTAAAGCGGATATTGGAGAAAACAGTCAATTCCTCAAGGAAAGATTGGGCTTCTAAGCTAGATGATGTACTATGGGCCTACCGAACTGCTCTAAAGACACCAATTGGGATGTCCCCATATCAGTTGGTGTATGGGAAGGCTTGCCATTTACCTGTAGAATTGGAGCACAAGGCCTTCTGGACTACTAAATTTCTCAACTTTGATTTGAAGGCGGCCGGAGAGAAGCGGATCTTGCAACTTCATGAACTGGATGAATTTAGGCTTCAAGCCTATGAAAGTGCACGGATCTACAAAGAAAAGACTAAGCAGTGGCACGACAAGCGAATCATTCCTAGGAATTTCGAGCCTGGGCAATTGGTGCTGCTGTACAATTCCAGGTTGAGGCTTTTTCCTGGAAAACTAAAGTCAAGATGGTCTGGCCCGTTTGTAATCAAGGAGGTCTTTCCTCATGGAGCAGTGCTGCTGTCCAACATGGAAACGGAGACAAGCTTCAAAGTCAACGGACAACGGTTAAAACATTATTTGGGAGAAGAGAGCAGACCCAAGTGCTCATCCATGCTCCTTTCAACTCTATAATGAAGAAACTGGGTAAAGTCTAGCTAAAGACTATAAATTTAGCGCTTCTTGGGAGGCAACCCAAGTCTCTTACCTTTCTCTTTTAATTTCAGTCTTTTACTATTTTTCAGTATTGTACTCCTTTGTTGTTGTGACTGTGTTAATGTTGCTGTCCAGTTGTGTGTGTGTGTGCTTCTCAATTTGTGCAATTTGGATGAAACAATCTTGTAGGAATGATTTGCTATGATTTGCTGAAATTGCCCATGTTGATCAAATTGAGTGTTTGTGTTTGATTGCTGCACTTTTGTGTTGTTGTTGCAACTTGTGTGGACCTTTATCTTCATGTTTTTGTACTTGAACTTGCTTGGGATGCTTTGAGGATGTCTGCTGTCGACTTCTGCAATTTTCTGGTTTGCTGACACGCTGGCGCCTAGAGGCGCCAGAGGGCCAACTCTCGGGTTGGCCAGCGCCCCAGGCGCCACACAGGTCGCCTGAGGCGCCCCGTCCTCACTAACGTTTCACTGAACGTGGCGCCCAGGCGCCACATAGGGCGCCTGAGGCGCCCCGTCTTCAACACGTTATACTTTCAACGTGGCGCCCAGGCGCCACGTCCCTATAAAAATCCAACCTTCATTTTTCAGCCCATTTTTTTTCCCCTCAAACCCTAGCAGACCCCCTTTTTCTCTGAAGTCAGTGGATCTCCACCTTGTAGCTTCCCTTTGCCTCTAGTTTTGGGTAAGTTTCACCATTCATACTCATTCCATTTCTTTTCCCCCATTCTCCATACACCTTCCTTCCTCCACCGTGATTATCGGCGTTTTGGTGCTTCACGATTTGCCTTTTCATTTCCGGTAATTTCTCTTCTCTTTCATGTCTTTTATTTATTTTTCTTCAAAAAAAAAAAGAGAGAGAGTCTCTTTTTGAATAAAAAGGGAATTGAAATATCTGATGTGAATTTTAGGGTTTTAATTTAAATTTTAGAATCTCTTTTTGGCTTTTCTAGGATTATAATTGCCGATATGTCTGGAAAGCGACAAAGAAAAAGTCAAGGAGAATCGTCTTCTCGTAGGAATTTTGATCCGTCTAGATTTAGGTCCTTAGAACATAGCAAGCGTTTTGAGGATTTAGATTCTAGAGAATTTATTGTTGAGTCTGGTTTTCACTTACGAGAAGGCGAGCACCCTGAAATTATACACCGGATTAGAGAGTGGGGTTGGGAAAAATTGTGTGAGCCGGCTGCCCCTTTTTGCCCAATAATTGTAAAAGAATTTTATGCTAATGCTTACCGGTTGAGGAGTGATCAAGGTGTCAGGGATCCCTGTATTTCCTATGTTAGAGGAAAAGACATACATTACTCAATTAACAGTCTCAACAATTATTTTGGCTTACATTATGCACCAGGGCAATGTGTTTTCGATAATTGGATGAGACACAGATATGTGAAGGCCCCTCACATTATTGCCACTCTCTGTCGGGAGGGGGCAAGTTGGGAACTGGACGCCGAGGGGAAAGCTGCTAATTTTAAAAAATCAGAAATGAAACAAATCCCCAAGGCTTGGTGTACATTTGTCCAGTCCAACTTGCTGCCTACCTCGAACCGGTCAGAGGTAACCATCGAACGAGCAGTGGTTATCTATTTGATCGTGACAGGGAAGGTATTTAATGTGGGTTCCCTGATTTCTCATAACATTTCAAAATTATCTCAAAAATAAGGAAAACACCTTGGATATCCGTGCCTCATCATATGGCTATCGCGGCTCCTCTACCGGTTCCTCCTCCTCCTCCTCAGGTACCTGTGAGACCCCGCGCTGCACCTCCTCCGCCTAATATGTCGGAGCGCCTGAGTAGTGTTGAGACTGGGATTGGGGAAATCAAGCACACCCTCGATACTTTCATCGCCACTCATAACCAGCAGCATCGGGCACTGGCTCATGCAATGTTTTCCCTTGGTCGGTATTTCGGTGCCCCCACTGACGATTGGATGCTGGAGGATCCTACCTATGACCCATTTGCAGATATCAATTTCGATCCTTCCGCCAATCGGGACGTCGGAGGTGAAGGTAGTCACAACATGGAAGGAGAGGCCGACAACGAGGATGAGGACGATGATTGACTTCTGCTTCTAACTCACATCATGTTGCATCTGTATTTTTGCTATTTCTGTTTTTACTTATGTTTTGTAGACACTGTCGGTATTTCATATTTTACTTTTGTAATTTGTGGATTTTTCTGTTAATGTTTAATACTATTGGATTCTTTTTTTTGATTTGGTGGATGTTGTCTCTTGCTTTTCCTTTCTGTATTCGGTTATTTTGCTGTTTATTTCTCGTTATTTTGGAATTTTTGTGGATGGTTTCTTTTTGTTTTATAGCATTCTTTTTCCCCACTCCCTTTGTTTTATATTGCCCCTTTTTGAGCCTTCATGCCTTATTTCTGTTTTGATTTGACATTGAGGACAATGTACCGTTTTGGTTTAGGGGAGTTGAGTGACTTTTTGGCTTTGGATTTTTCTTGATAAATTGGATAGTACCTTACAGATTTTATATTATTCCTATTTCAATTAATTTTATGCATTGTCATCTTAATTAAAATATAGCTTAAATTGGATTTTTCAGAATATTTAGATTAAATTGAAAATTTTCAAAATTTTTAACTAAGAATTGTTGACCCTCTTATTTCTCTAAAATGTATTCTTCAAAACCTTGAAAAAGATTTAGTTTTTACGTTTGACACTTTCTTACTCAATAAGGGATTTCCTTCTCTATAAAAAAAAAAAAAACAACAACAACAAAGAAATGCTCATATGCATCTATTAAAATAAAATAAATAGAGGTGTGGTTTAAGTTGAGGAAGTATAGTGTGGATTAGGCGCACAATACTTGTTTCAACCAATGAATCACATTTTCCTTGCAAATAAAGGCGACGGACAAAGTGTTGTTCTGTGGATTAGGCGCACGGGCAACTCTTTGTTTCCTGAACCTTGCTTTCCTTTCTTTTGACGTTGATTGAGGGGGAGATGTGTGGATGAGGCGCACTGTCTTCATTTCAATCGTTTATTTTAATGTTCCGTCTATTGAGAAGTTTTCCTTGAGAGCCAAAAATTTGTCAAACAAAAAGGAAATTTTGTTTTAAGTTTTTGAAAGAGTGATTTTAAAGAGTAAGGGTGTTTGCATTTCGTCTTTAAAATTTTTGAAAATTCTCTTTTTCTATCTTTAGATTCAAAAATTATCCTTTGCGAGTTAGTTTTATTAAGATGACTGCATGAAATTGGCTTGTATGGGTTTAATATTTGATGTTGTTCAGTACTTCTTTTTCATTCCGAAAAATCTTTAAGCTCTATTTAGTTTTTAGTTTTTAGTTTCCTGTTAGTATTTGCTTGAGGACAAGCAATAGTTTGGTTTGGGGGAGTTGATGAGTCCTTTATTTTGGTTAAATTAGGTTGCTTTCTTAGGACTTTTTCCTCTCCTTGATCCCATTTTTGTTATCTTTTGCTTGCTTTGTTCTGTGTTTTTGGCTTTCCTTGCTTTTTCTTGTTTTAATCTCTTTCCTTACCTTTTTATGCTTTTTGTTGTGTTTTCCTTGTAGGCTTTCTTTTCTGGTTTGCTGCTAGCTGGTGTGCTGATGAGATACTGAAGCAAATTGCTGAATGAGGCATGTTTTGGAGGCTGGCGCCCAGGCGCCAGATGCTTTAACCCTGTCTTGAAGATTGAATGGCTGGCGCCCCAGGCGCCACACGGGGCGCCTAAGGCGCCAGCAGCCCAACTCTCTGCCTCGAGGAATGAAGGTGGCGCCCAGGCGCCACACATTGTCTTCTCTCTTCCTTTTTGCATGGCGCCCTGTCGCCACACAGGGCGCCTGGGCGCCGGGGTCCTGGCATGCACCTATAAATAGGATTTCTGAAGCATTTTTGGACATCTTTTGGTTGGAGGAGAAGGAGCTCTGCTAGGGCAAAATCGGGGAAGAAGGAAAACCTACTCTCCATTGAGTTTGATGCTTATTTCTTTCTCTCTTTCCTCTTGTATCATGTTTATTTATGTATTTGTGATGTTTTTCTCTTCTTCCACCATGTGTAACTAAATTTCTAGGGTTAGGGGATTGATGTAATTGACTCCTATGAAGCTTTGTTGTTGAATGCTTTAATGTATTTGCAATTTCAATTTTTGGAGTAGACTTTACCGTTTTTATCACTCTTGGATGCTTAGCTACCATCTTCAATGAATCTAGGGTTTATATTGGTGCTAGACATAGCTTGATATGGACTTGCCTTTGTAATTTCTACCGTAATTCGGGTTAGTCTAGACATAGATAACCTTAATTGCGTGGTTTTCATGTGTTCTTACGCTTAAACGCCAAATCAATTAATTTGACTAAGACATTAGCAAATTAATTGAGTGAGGTAGATTTGTTTCACCAAGACATTGGGTTCAATTATCTTTGTGAACTTAATCAACAAAAAGAGGAATTTGCAAATGTATTGAAGTATTTTCTAATGACTCAAAGATTAGTTTGTCTATGAATTAATCGGATTAGGAGCTAAGTAAAATCAATCCCCTATGCCCGCTTTGTTCTCGTATAAATTTCGTTGTGTTAGCCAACTTAGTGTCTTACTTTAATTGCAATCTTTAAATTTAGACTCAACCACTCTACCATTTCAATTGTCCAAATATAATTTGCGCTAGTGAAATTGGTAATTGTTAAAGTCAATCCCTGAGGACGATAACTCTTTCTCTATCACTTTACTACTTGTGCGACCCGATACACTTGTCGGGAAATAGCGCATTAAGACCCATGTGACAAGGCTCTCGAGTGATGAATATATAGGAATATAGACCCACGTTGATGAAGCTCTTGAGCAATGAACCCATTGGAACGTAAACCAATATGGACTGATGTTTATGTTTGATAAGTATGTGTAGAATGATTTCTGTGGTAGCATGTGATTCATGTGTTGTAGTATGTATGTATGATATGTGTAAGACTTGAAAGGTTAAGGTCGTGGATTCAAGTGTAGCGGCTTCAGGAGTATACTCTGTAAGAGTCAAGAGCACAATGCCATGGGTACGTCTTCAAAGCGACCTAATGTTGTGTGTGTTAGGTTTCCTAGAGTGTTCATTTATTTTATATATATATATATATGTATATATATATATTAATGTTTATATAGAGTAAGGCTAGTTTGGGTGAGTCTGTGGATTAGACTCATCCTCTCACAGTTTCAGGTATAGAAGACCATTTAGATCGATGTTACATGGATCGAGGATGCCTCCCTATTGCTTTGGGTAAGGTCAATTTTAATTACTTTTAAATTATTACTTTAGTATGCTCTGTAATCAGATAGGCCACATAGGGTATAGAGTATGTAGTTAGGGTTAATTGAAAAAGATCTAGGCTTAAGGTAATGTGTGTGTCACATTGTCCACACCGATCACAGTCACATCTCCAGGTAGTGATAAAATCCTAACCCCCAGTTTCGAGTCATGACAAAATGGTATCAGAGCTTTGGAATATCGATTACAGAGCAAGGTAACCTTAGTGGGTCCTCCTCTATTGTTGTGAACCCAGACATAACTATAGAGAGACGAATCCACCAAAGGCCCTATAGGATATGTCTTCCTTTCTTTCGTGTCTTTTCCTTTCTAAGGACATATTGGAGTCCATAAGTGACTCAGGGATCTACATTCACGTCTGCGGGTTCGAGATACCTTCTAATCGATGTGAGGCATATGAACTTCAGAGTCACGAGGGAGGACATGGTAGGATAGCAAGATGGGGATGAGGTGATCATTCTTAGGAGAGCATAGGCTCAAGAGTACACCCCGAAGTAAAGGGGCATGGATCATGGAAGTGGTGAAAAGGGAAAGAAAGGTTACCGAGAAGTAGAAAGGAAGACAAGGGTAGGATTTCGTGGAGGAATTTCTTATGTCGAGATGGTTAGTGGTAGAGGCATTGATACGATCAATGGATTAGGAATGCATGGAAAGAAAAGCTTGGTGAAGGTCAAAGAGTTCTTGAAACTCCATCCATCTATATTCTATGTCTATGTAGAGTAGGGATAGTTTGGGTGAGTCCATGGATTAGACTCACCCCCTCATAGTTTCAAGTACATAAGATTGTTTAGATCGATGTCACACAGATTGAGGATACCTTCCCATTGCTCGAGGTAAGGTCAATTTTAATTACTTTTAAATTATCACTTTAGTATGCTCTGTAATCAGATAGACCATATGGGTATACTATATGTGGTTAGGGTTAATTGGAAGAGATTTAGGCTTACGGCAATATAGGTGTCATATTGTCCACACGAATCACAATCACGTCTTCGGGTAGTAATCAAAATCCCATCCCCCCGTTTCAGGTTGTGACACCTTTCCCAACACTAAAAAGACTAAAACAAGAGATAAGAGAAGTGCTTCCATGGAGGTGAGAAGTTTCGTGCGTCCCAGGGACAATAACAATGTTTGACGGTAAAAGATAAGGCTGACAAAGATAAAGGGAACAAGGATAACTAGATCCTGGATCAGGTTAGGGTAACCAAGTTGGAAAGAAGCCCAAAACTAAACGGAAAATAAAATATTATTAGGATACTTATTTTTTATATTCAAGTGGCCCAAAGTATTCACTTGATCTATTTTATTACAATATTGGCCTATAGAAAGAAAGAAGGAAATATGGGTTCAAAATGGGCCTTCAATAATGGTTTTGACATGGACCCAAAAGGATTAGAGTTGGCTAACTTTATTACAATAGTAGCCCATAAAAGGAAAGAAAGGAATCTTGTATTAAAAGGGGGTCCAGAAAAATGGTTTAGATAAGGGCCCAAAAGGATTAAGGTTTACTAAAACTCTAGTTTCTCACCTAAAGAATGCTGACCAAGCCACTGAACAAGTTGTAACGCTACCTTTTGGATGGGAGATGTTCACTGCACTTACTACAGCAATGACAAGCTAGTCAGAAGAGGATCATGGTTGGTTGGACGTTGAGAAAGCAAGCAGCATTGGACTAGTGCTGGGTTTCAGTTATGCAATGTTATTTTAGACAAACCAAGGTTATCAAACTTGAGAGTTTATCTAAACTCAAGGAAAGGGTGTAAACTCATAATGTAAACTCGTAAGAGTTTACATATACATTTCCCTTCAATAGGCAAGGCTACTATATATATATATATATATTATGTTCTAAGATAACAAAGCTAGAATAATAGAGAGAGTATGCTAGATTACTAGTTCCTAAACAAATTTAAGAATTATATCCATTAGGTATCAATGTGCTCCTTTTCCTTAAAAATGAAATAATTGAAAATAACAACTGACATAGTATATACACAGATAAGAAAGCCCATAGGACTAGACTTTAGGTGTCATCAGTGATCGGTTAGTATTTCAGACCTTCTACATGTAAAGTAAATTTTTTTTTTAAATAGAGTTTAAATGACAAAGTTATGAATATTTAAAATAAACTTGAAAATTGCAAGTCGACTAGTAGCACTCGGAAGTCTACTCCTTCTAACCTTTGGTCAATGTTTTGGTCATATCTCCTAAGCAGTAAAGAATTTTTTAATGAAACTTATCTCAATTAAAACTAGATTCAAAGAGCTTTATAACGATATATCATTTTTTTAAAATAGAGTTTAAATGAGAAGGTTATAATTTTCATAATAAAACTTAAAATTGCAAGTCATTTGGTAGCATCAGAAAGTTAACTCTTTCTGACCTCTAGTCACTCTTTTGATCATATCTCCTAAACGGCAAATAGTTTTTAACTGAAACTTATTTCATTTGAAACTAGACTCAAAGATCTTTCTAATGGTATGTCATTTTCTTAAATTGAAGTCCAAATAAGAAAGTTATGAGTATTTAAATTGGGTTGTACTGTGTAAACTCGGTCAACTTGATTAAACTCAGTTATTTTGAACGATTTTAACCGAGTTTGACTGATTTCTGAGTTTATGATTGACTTTACTTGATTTGGGTACCTAGGATCGTAAAATCAGACGAGTTTAAGAGTTAAATCACAAGTTTGACAACTATGGAACAAACTATAAAGGACAAGAACACCTATCCTTAGCTATTATTGATGGTAGAAGAAGACAAAGAAAACAATAAAGGGAAGAATGTCAATTTGTTGGCCACACCATCTGATATGATCTCCCATGGCTTGTTGAATAGGGACGATGCTAAAAGAATTGAGAGCTATATAGTTAGTCTAACTCATTTACGATTGGTCTATGATGGAACCAGTGTATTCTAGAGAACCTAGGGAATGATATGTTCTGAGAATGTTCGTACTTCATGCTATGTAATTCATTAAAGACAACTAGTATAGGACACATGTCAGCTTTGTAAGAAGAGTTAGTTAGAAAAGGGTCTAGAAAAGGAGGGTCTGAGTGAGGGAAATGATATGAAAATATTGGAAATGGTCAAGGAGAGTGCTAGCCTCTTGAATGTCTAGCTTTGTTAGTGTTTTTCTTTGTGTTTTTTGCAGTTAGCATTATGTTATTATATGTGTAGTGCTGCCTTGATGTTTTCTATCACTGAATTAGGTGTTTGTAGCTTATGAGCACCATTATTGCTTCTCTCTGTGATTAAATATCAGCGTTATTCAGAATATTTCAATATTTTGGTGTCTTGGGTTCTATCATTCTCTTTCTCAGATAGATTTCCCAATCCAAGTGAAGGAATTCAAGCATGTGGTAGAGCTATTGAAAATGGACCTTGGTGATGCACAAGCCAATAGGATTTTGAATAATGCTGGCTACTTATTTAGCATTGGAGGTGTCGATTATTATAATTTTTACTCTGAGAATCCTAATGCTAATGAGGAAACCAGGAAAACATTGGTCAACGAGGTGATTGGCAACCTGTCTGTGTTGCTTCATGCAAGTACAACTGTATAAATTCATGCCCCCTTAATTTTTTTTTCCTTTTTTTAACGAATAAATTATTAAATCCATTGTTTAAAGATGACAAACTTCTAAACTTAATTGTATTGTTCAATGTATATCTCATAATTTCAACTTAATCCTTTTTTCCAAACATTTTTGTAGAATTGGGATGATCAAGATGAAAATAAGTAGGTATGTTTTGTTGATTCGTTTCTAAAGAGGATAATTGTATAGAAAACTCAACATCGCTTCAATGTTTTTATCTTTAAATCATCTTAAGATCTGTGTAAATTATTCTTTTATTACCATACACATATTTCAAGATGATCTAATGGTAAAAACACTTAATTTTTTAAGAAGTTAAGTTTTCTATAGAGTTTAATTTTTAAAAAAAGGATGAAGACAATAACTCACTTCATTTTAAGATGATATTAGAAGATTTGGAAATTATAGTGTTATGAAGGTTCATTTTCAAAGTATTCTTGTTGTTTTTAGATTAATAATAATCTAATTGCAGGAACTGACCAATCTTGAAGCCAAAAAATTTGGATTTCTGAACGTCTCTCCCTGAGGCTGTTCACCAACGGCTAGGTTGTTAAACGGTAGATGTGCTGATAGTCTTAATGCATATATAATAAAACACAACAAAGCTTTGCCTAAAGTTCTGAAGAAGCTCGAGAGCGAGGTTCCAGGATGTAGATATTCAATATTTGATTACTTCGATGCACTTCTTGACAGAATTTTCAACCCTCACAAATATGGTAAGCCCTAACATTAATAAGCTTCTGAAAATTCATGAATTGTTTAATTCACAGGTTTTTTTTAAAAAAAAAAATGTAAGCTTTAATTTGATTTAGAGACCCCTCAGGTTTTAATGTCACTAACTTTATAGAATATCATTAGTATTCTTTCTTTGAGATAATATTAGACATCATAATATTTTAAATATCATGAATATATATATATATATATATATATATCACAATCTCCAAAATATTGATCAATGTAATACATCAAACTTACAAAAACAATTCATGGTAGTTCACATATCAAAATAATATACATATATATATAGGATATTAATAATTTAAAGAAAAAAATTTTTGAATTCCTAAATATGAAGATTTATATTATGCAGGATTTAAGAAGGGCCAGGTAGCATGCTGTGGAGATGGGCCTTTCAGAGGGTGGTTTCTTTGTGGAGGATATGGAGTGGGGCCACATCAGCAATGCAAGAACCCATTTGAGTACCTGTGGTTTGATGCAATCCACCCCACTGAAGGGGCTAACACTCAATTCTGTTGAGTTAAGGCGGCACGGAGGACCATCTAATCCCACACGCCCTTACACTGTCCAAGAGCTATTCCAAATTCAACTAGTCAATTCCATGATTGGGTTTGGGACTATCATCTGCCACTTTCTTGCAATAAATTATCAATTAAACTTGACTCTTTCCTTATTATAGCTTGGAGCTGGATGTGGGCATGTCCTCTCTGTGCTAAGCAATCCACCTATTGGGCTTATAGCCCAACCTTGTTTCTGATTATGTAAGGGTCCAGTTACCCCGTTAAGGTACTTCCTAAGCTTCCTTTGTTTGGGCTTGGCCCCGTTGTTCACCAAAAATAAAAAACTACTTTGGCTATTTTATTAAGAATAAAATAACAATGTCATGTTGCGCAAGAATTAACTTATTTGATAGTAAAATGAAGGAGATATACCAAACAAGAAGTGAACACTTCAGAAAGTTACCCTATTAATTGAACACTTCACAAAGTTTTCATATTACTTTAAAATTCAAAAAAATTTATTCTAACTTCATAGATATTTCAATTTTCAAAACAAGTGATTCGCAGTTTAGCACTCAAAAGAATCTAAATCAATTCCGACTCCCAAAACTTGTGAAAATGTGTGCTGTGGACTACTAAATAATAATGATGTCTAATTGTTTTAGAGTCCATATGTGAAATTATTTCTCACTCTGAGGATTATCCAAGATCCACATAATTAAGTACCTGATTATCCAAGATCCACATAATTAAGTACCTAATGAAAACACTTTTATAGGACAGTAACCAACGAAGTTTGCTAAATCTAAGAAAAAGAATGAAATTAAACTAATAAAATATAAACTGTTGGAGACAAGGAAGAGAAAACCATAGCAATCAAAAGGCGAAAAAGTTTTATTATCTCTTGCATTCAGAGTATTTGATAAGTTCACAGTGAGTTGCACAAATTAAAATTTAACCAACGTAAAGGTTCAATCCAAGAACTCCTCGTACACCTGATTTGAACAAATTAAAATTTCACAGCAGTTGTCCATGTACCTTGCACGCTAGGGTGTTTCGTTACATGTCTTGTCCTCAGTTTAACAACTTTTCTTCCTAATGCATTCCTTAGCCTTGTCGCATGTAAAAGTATGTCTTCTGGATCCATATTCTTCACACAAATCACCCGCTGGTTTTTGTTTTCTGCAGTTCATAAGAGAATCTTCAATTAAAACCTGATAGAAGTTTTAGCAATTTAGTTACAACTAACAAGTTTGCCTGAAAGACTTACTGTAGAAGCCCTTCAGATGTGGATGCTGACCACGAATGAGTTCAGTAACCACCTCTAGCTGAGGATTTTGCTCCTTAAAAGTTGGCAAATGCGACTCCATAAATGCCCTGTCAAATATTGACAAAGACAAAGTAGAAGGGAAAATGGAAGGAGATATGGATTAGCAGGAAGTGTTATGATTTCCATGTCCAAAGTCACAAACAATAAGGCAGCAAAAAGATAGTAAAAACTAATCATGCCAGTAAAAGCAACATACTATACAGACAAGAAGTAGTTGTTATTGGAGAATTCTCCCCAACACATCTGAAGGAAAAAGTCCATCATATAGAGTTCAATTATTCAAAGAAGAAAACCTAGGAGTTAAGAGACAATCAAATAGTGAAGTCAGCATCGAGGTCATCAGGGGTGGCCTAGACGTTAATTGCAATAAAAATGAAGTGAAAAAACGAATATTATTTGGTCTGGAAGTAAAAAGTGTTTGAATTCAGAAGTCTTAAGACATGTCAAATAAAAAATATACAGAAACAAGAGACCAAGATCATCCAGAACAAGACAGCACAGAGGGGAAAAACCCTACAACAACAACAACAACAGCCTTATCCCACTAGGTGGGGTCGGCTACATGGATTGCCCGACGTCATTGAGCTCTATCAATAACTAACTCTTTAGGGATCTCATTTACCAGAATATCTCTCTCGATAACCTCTTTAAGTGTCCTTCTTGGTCTTTCTCGACCTTTTTTCACAGGACTCCAAACCATCTGCTCAACTCTCCTTACTGGCGCTTCTAATGGTCTTCTTTGAACATGTCCAAACCACCTTAAACGATTTTCAATCATTTTTTCCTCAATAGCTGCCACTCCAATTTTCCCTCGTATACGATTATTACGAATCATATCTCTTCTTGTATGCCCACACATCCAACGCAACATCCTCATCTCCGCTACTCCAATTTTATGCTCTTGTTGTCCTTTCATCGCCCAACATTCACTCCCATATAAAATCGCAGGTCTTATAGCAGTACGATAAAACTTTCCTTTGAGCTTATGTTTTATAGCCGGTCCCAAGCCCGGATAAAGGAGGAGGGTTGTGTTAGGCCCTCGACAGCCAACGTAAAACTTTGTCGAATCTTTCATGAATATGGATCAACGACAGAGGGGAAAAACCCTATTTAAAAAAAAAAATTACTAGATTCAGCGAATCAGCTGCCCGCTTGAACTGAAAAAAAAATGGATATTACCCCAAGTTGACGTCAATCAAATCTGACTAACAAGTGAAAACCTATTCTTAGCCACACAAAAATTTGCTACCCATAACCACCAGTCCTATTTCCACACTTCAAATATCAAATATAAGATTATAAAGGAGGAACTTCGCAACAAAATTCAGGGATTATTCAAAATTTTCAAGTTAACACCTTAGCTAAAAGCCATTGAGATCAAGCACAATAAAGGTAAGGTGAAATGAACAAGGTTCCTGATTTACAATTTGTTATTGGTGACTGAAGATCATATTAGGATATCAAAGTTAGTTGTCCTTAAACGAAAGACAACGACAATAAAAGCAATATTATGAATATTATGGAATGCGGGTACAGCAGAAAACAAATTACCAGTAGCAATTAAATCATCCTCAAAATTTACGTTGCACAAAATGCTACAAACAAATAAACCTAATTGTAAAAAAGATAAAAAAAAAAAAAGAATAAAGCAAAATAAAACTTGCTTGTTCCCAGGAACAAAGGATCACAGCAAGTAACTAATAGATTAGGAATTTGGAATATAAGGAGCATACCTTATGCCTCTGCTACTTCCGCCCCAGTTACAATAGCTGACAATCAGCTTCTCCAGTTGCCAAACCCCTCTCAAAGCCATCTGATTGATTCAAAAAGAAGAAGGTTCAAGAAAATTTTAAACGGTAAAATTGACGAGACATTGAGGAGAGATGTAATACACAGAATCAAATACCAATGCGATTGATTTCTGAACCTCCCCTTCAGATTCGCGGAGGGAAAGGTAGTGAGGAAGACAAAGAAGTGAGTGGAGAAATCGGGAGATACTGAAGGGCGACGAAAAACGAGAGGACGACCAGGCTTCTGGCTTCTGCTGCTCCGGCTGCGGCGAAACAGTCGTAGAGCACGAGAACGAGCACGAACAGGAACCACCCAGTTCCTTCCTTCTTCCTCTTCGCGCAGTCGCAGAGCTCACGAACGAAACAGCAGTGAGGGATTTTGGGGGAAAATCTTTCAGAAATGTTGTGGGTTTGGGTTTGTGGGTCGGGTTGGGTTTCGGGTTAGTAATTTGATCTTGATTAGAAGCTGGGCTGATGAAAATGGGCCACAATTTATGCTTGAATACTGAGACCTGTTTAATCCAATCCGCCAAAAACAAAATAGACTGACGCAACTTAACACTGGCAAATATTTTTTTAACTTCACGCAACTTGACCTGCCATCATTTGATAGATTGATTCAAATTGAAAAATTCACTATATTTAAACCAACTCAACTCGTTCAATACAACTTTGGTTAGTTTAATTTAAGTGACATATTTTTTAAACTCAGCCTAACCCAATTTGTTATTATTTAATTGGTTTAAATTCAATTTTTCATTGAACTTATACCATCTTAACCTTTGAATAACTCTATTTTTACATAATATTTTTTATTGAACAATTAAGGGAACGCTAAATTGTGATCAAATTGAAGTTGCTCCAAAAGGGGTTGAAAATTTAAAATTCATTAAGAGAAATAAAACATGAAAAATGTATCAAAATTAGATTTTACTGCATCAAAATGTCATAGACGCTTCTTAAAAGGAACATTTTAATTGTGAAACTTATAAATTGACAGATTCTATTTTTAAAGTATTAAATTGAACAATTAAGTCTACGGAAGAATCTACATAATCAAGGTCAATGTTTGTCTCAATGTGTGTGTGTGAGAGAGAGAGAGAGAGAGAAGCAATAATTGATTTTAGTCTCAAGTGGTGGAAATTACTGGGGGCGTGTGGAATAAAATGCAAATTAAGCTAATGAAGTGGCAGTTTGGTTGCCACACATTGGCAAAGAGACAAGTATTTCCCTTTCCTTTTGAATAGAATTGAAATGATTGTCAGACTTTGCATGCAAAAGAAAAAAAAAAAAACCACAGTTGGGTTAGCTGAAGCAGTAGAACTAGAAGTGGTATTTAGGTAGGGCTGTGGACTTGTCTGGTTAAGTTAGTCGAATAAGTTAGATTCGGAAAATTATTTAATAGCTCACTGAAAAAAAAAATTTAGATACAATTGTTTATATTGTTGCTATCAAGTTTTTAATTAGAATATGATTAATATATATCTTTTTAATCAGAACACAATGGTCTTTAAAAAATAATTTTATTTTTTTTATAACTCATAATTATTTAATTGATTTTTAGAACTTGCAAAAATACAAAAAACTTTATAAAAAATTTCTCTTTCATAAATGACTTTTAGCTTGTCTATTAAAGTCATCGAGACTTAGATGAGATAAACCAATCATGTTGGACTTTTATAATTTTGTTTTTTGAAGTTTACTCAACCTTTTTAAAACTTTAGTTTAATTTTTCGAAGATTTATAGTTTTAATATATAATATAATTTCTATTATGATTATTTATTGAATTGGATTAATCTGCCAACTTGCTAAAACCAACCTAATACACACAATTGGGTTGAATTGAATTGATATGGTGCCGTAGTTCAATTTATTTTCTTCCAACCTACCATTAAAGATTCAAATTGAGATATTTCAACTTATACAGACCTACTCAACCCGCTCATTCTTTTTTTTTTTTTTACATGATGCCTATGTTAAATTGAATATTTAAATTCAAAATTTCATTAAACTATTATGATGTCTTCACTTTTTAATGTTTTAAATTGAGCTCATCTTAATTTTTATCAATTTAACAAATTAATAATGTGATAATATTTTTTATTAATAAAAAAATTAACCACCAACCCAACCCAACTCAAACTAATATAATCTATTACAGATCGAGTTAATTCAGTTGAAGTGATAATTTTTAAAATACAACCCAACCTAACTTTACTATCATTTAATTGGTCTGGACTTAAAAATTTACTCAAGTTTGAACTAACTCAACTCATAGAAACTCATTATTTTTATTATTTAAAATAATTTAAAATATATATATATATATATATATATTGACCTATGGGTAAGTTCAACTAACCCATATAACCATAATACATATATGGCCTGATCTAACTAACGTTTACCATTATCCATGGAATAGTTAAACTATGCTGAATCAAGCCGGGAAAAATGATCATTCTGTGTATAGAAATGGTAAAAACAAGAATCCAATCCTACTTGTTGACCTTTTTAATATCTGTGTTTGAACTTGGAATAATAGCAATATCATATCATATCACATCGTATCACCCACCCAACAGTTTGCAAGATTGGAATCATTATAAAAGCTTCATTTTGACATTTTACGCCTTCCATCCCACATTCTCAATTATTGCTCTCTCTCTCTCTCTCTCTCTCTCTCTCTCTCTAGCCAATTGCTTCTTCGTTGCTGCATCTTTTCAACTTGTGAAATGGCAAGGCAGCTGAAGATGCTGGAGATTGAAAGCAACGCGATGTGATGCAACGATAAGTCCAAACAAAATTACACCGTACTTTCTTGTTCCACCGAACTCTCACGTGATAAGTACTATTCTTTTCGCAATCACTTTTTTATTATTTTTCTATTGAGTTTCGTTTTGTTGACTATTTTCATAACGCGTTGAAAATAGAAAATTTATATTAGAATGTTTGTTGTTTTAAAATTTATTTCGAGTCTGTTTTATTTTATAATTTGGATTTCAATGAAATAAACAGTCTTTATAGAGTTATTATTGTTAGTATTTTAAAACACTTATTATGATAAAAGTTTTAATTATTAAAAAAAATACAAAAGAATAAAGAAACTTTCTAGTCTACTTAGCAAAGTGATGCACATCAAATATTTACCTTGAAATAATTGTTAGAGCAAGATTTCTGACATTTAATTTTTGATTAATGAAATTAATTTCATGTAATTAGCCATGCTAATTTTGAGTGGACCAACTATGCAATAAATGTAGAGAATCACTGGATACTAATTATGATCAAGTCATCTATACAATAAATAATAAACATCTCAAATCAAACTAATGTCACATGAAAAAGGAAATATCTTCAATAAATCTCGATAGCATCCTGTTAGAATTAATGCGAGAAACTTAGAAGAAAAAAGACCATTTCTAAGGCATCATAAATGGAAGGATCAAAAAAAGGAAAGTTTACCAGTGTGTTGATTTGAAAATTCCATTAATCAAGGGAAATAAATAAAGGCACAGACCTTCAATCTTTGGACATCAAGATCACGCATGGATTAAGCATGTTATATCCAAGATCCTCAATCATTTAAAAGTTTATCATTGAATAATTAAATGCAATAAGGAGCTACTCAACAGTTAGTTTGCTAGAGTAAGTATAAAAGGGTTTTTTCCTTCAAACTACAGACTATGGATTGGTGAAGGAAAATATTGCGAATCACTAAGAGCTAAGCTGATCGCCTTGAATTTATTCTCTAATTTTTCTTGAGAGATCGTTCTTCACTGATATTATTCTTTGATTGAGCGTATACCTCTTGTTGTTCTAAGTGAACTTCCTCTAGCTTACTGTACTTGTTGTTGCCCCGTGTATGGACAGGTTGCTGCTAGGGATTAGGTATAATCTTTATTGTTGTTTGGTGTAAAAGTCAGTGGTTGATCCTCTTAGATTGAAGAGGTTCTAAAAGGTCTGGGTGACCTTCTAGGTTGTAAGTTTGCTAAGGTCTTATAAGAAGTGGGTTGCTAGCAAAAAAGTAGGGTGTTGATCCTCTATGTGTGAGGTTGTTAATTATACTGGTTATTGTTTTCATTTGTATAAAATTATATTATCTTATTGCATGTTTGAAGTGTGAACGTAGGAATTCCTCATGAGATTTTCCGAACCACTATATATTATTGTGTCTTTATTTAGTTTAATGCTTATCCTTAGTTTTTAAAGAAAATCATTTTTAAGTTCACAAGAAAAAACTTCTCTGAAAAAGAAAACACTTGCAATTAGGATACTGGTTTCAATAAAAGTCTATCTTTTTAGGGAGAAGGGGTTGCCTCTTGCGCGTTGAAAATACAACAATTCCCATTAATCCAGCATTTTTCCAATGCTTTGTCTTTTTTTTAAAAAAAATCACAATAAGCATTTCATTTTTATTATTGTGCTTACATTCATCATTGGATCAGTTAGTACTTATAAAATTTAAAGAGAGAGAGAGAGAGAGAAAGAGAGAGAGAGAGAGAGAGAGAGAGAGAGAGAGAAATGCTGGATGAATGTTCTCATCCAACGGCTCCTGTTGCCTCTCTACGCATAGGAGGCAACCCCTTCTCCTTTTTAGGACACTATTTATTTAAGAAAAGGAAAGTTTTGTCGAAAAAGTTTTAAAAATGGCTCATACCCAATTCAACCCGATTTCTTGGGTACATATACTTGAACTAACATATGGTATGGGAGCTTTGGTCTCCAGTTTATACAAAATTAACATTCTAGAGAAAAGATCCAAAAGATGAATTATCAACTTGATACTCAAGGACATTGTGCAAATAGGTCACCATACTTTGATGGGACAAAATACCCTTATTGGAAGGCAAGGATGGAAAACTTCTTAAAGTCTCAAAACATGCAAGTTTGGAAGGTGATTGAAAATGGACCCCATGTACCAATGAAGATTGTAGATGGAATAGAGATTCTTAAAACATTAATTGAATGGAATGCTAAAAATTATGCAAAAAATAGAAATCAACTATGTGTTTTGTGCAGTCAATGCTGAAGAGTTTGAGAAACTATCAACATGCCAAAATGCAAAAGAAATGTGGGAAAAAACTATTGTCACTCATGAATGTACAAAAGAACCCAATAGTACAAAAAAAGAACCTTGCTTCAATATATCAGAATAATGCCTTGCTAAAATGTGAATCAAATATAAATGAACCTAGGGTTTCCAATTTATGTTTTATAGTCAACAATGATTCGAAAGAGGAATCTAATAAGGTAAATTATTTTTCCATATCTTATGATGAATTATATCAAGTTTTTTATGTTTTAGTTGAAGACTCTAAGAAAATACTTCAAAGATATCATGAATTTTGACAAGCCCATTTAAAGCTCTTAAAGAATTTTGAAACTGTGATTAATGAGAAAATTTTCCTTAAAGAAAAAATTCAAATAAAGGAAGAGTAATGTCTTCCTTCCCTAATCATAGAAAATAAGGCCTTAAAAGTAAAAGTTGATTCTCTAACATATTATTTAAGTTTGTTGTCAAAGGACAAGAAAACTTGGATCTTGTGTTAGGAAGTTAGAAGAAAATTCTTGATAAGGTTGGTCTGGGATATGGTAATTATGAAGGAAAATGTTTCAAAAATGGTTTTGAAAAATTCAAGTCTTCTAATTGCTTCTTTTAATTTCATTTTTTTAATGCATGGTCTTTTTTTAAATTTATAATCTTCTTTTATATGCAGAAGAGTCAAATCGGGAGGAAACCTAGGTTTTTAGACTTATTCATATGCACCCACAAAAAGAGAAACAGAGAAGACTTTGTCAATGAGTGGTCACTGGAGGTCTTTATGAGTATATTGAGCTATTTTTCTTTCTAATGATATTTTTCAGTTTTGTATTAAACTCACTTTGACTTATGAGGTTTATAATGATGTTTAACAGGAGGAGTACACATAGTTGAGATCCTCACAGGCATCCGTGACTGGTGTAGGTGCCGAAGCTAGGGATGACAAGGCCGATGACACCACATTATAGCTATAGGCAATGGGAGGGAAGAACAAGAAAGGCCACATCTTTGGCATGGGGTCTGAGGCATGTCAAATCGATTCATCAAGTCTCTCTATTAATCCATCCGGTTTCCATCTAACTTTAAGGAAGAGCTACAATATCGCATAGAGCCCGTGTTTGAGCAGCTGAAGACTCAACAGGATCGACTCAGCAATACTACGGAAAAGCTTACCATGGCAACCCAGCAGTTGCAGAAGTAGTCTAAGATGATACAAAGTTAGGCATCTATGCTAGATAACATGCAGCACATGATGGACTGCTACATAGTATCCATGGATAGACACTTAGGTCTTGTGACTGATGATGATGAGACCCAGCCCCTAAATCACTCCGTAGACTAGATTTTATGTTTTGGACATTTATTATGTATGTTTAATTTATTTACTACAGTTATCATGTAATTAAACAGTTTATTTTTCTTTATATGAAATGATTTTTTCATATGTGCTTAAACATAATTACTGGATTGTTAGTTTAGATTGCTGCATTGCTAGATACACATTCATAAGTTTTCCAAAAGGACTAGGTTTCTTATATAAATAAATAAATAAATAAATAAATAAATAAAGATGTTAGGAAATTAGAGGCGGAACTTGAGACAGATTAATCCGTCTCTAAATAGAGACGGAATAATTTTGTCCCTAATTAGAGATAGAAATAAGCATCCCAGATGCCGTCCCAAATAGTAAGACAATGCAAATTTGAAATCTTCATCAAGGATCCAAAAAATGAAGGGGTTGAAAAATAGATACCTTCTATCCAAGATAATTCTTAGATGTATAAGCTCTTGCAAAAGGATAAATAAAGATGAACCTGATAAGCCGATTGGATAAAAAGGTTCTGAGAGTTATGGTTTTTCCCTTCTTACCTCAAACAAATCAAAATGGATATTATATTGTATATGCTTGGGTGATTAATTTCATATATATATATATATATATATATCATCCACACTTTGTGCTTAATGGTTTTATATTATGTGATATATATACATTATGTGCATAGTTGCTTAACTCCTCAAAGAATTATATGAGGAAGTTGTGTTTGATCATTGTTATGAAAATCACACTTATATACACCATATATTGCATTTTGGCTAGTCTCTAAATAAGCTTTATTGTTAGATTGATTCAAATGGTTGAAGGATGTTGGTTTTAAGTTCCTACTTTGGATATTTCAAAAAAATTTCTATTATTTTCATAGAACCTTTACCTGAAGAATAATGTTGTAAAATTCGAAGAGCAATTGGTATGCTTGAATTGGAATTATGAATATATTACTTATAATTGCATGTCAGTATCATTTTTTAGGGTGCTTATGTATGCTTATATGATTAGAATTATTGTGAATAAGTATTGCCTTAAATGAAATACTTGTGCGTATTAATACTATAGGTCAAAATTATAATATATTAGCAATCACCTCATATATACTATATGCTTAAAACATGTGTTTGCTTGCTCCTATTGTCTTCTTATCATATTGGCTTACTAATTTCAATATGACAATTGGTGATACTATATTACTACCATTAGGACTTACTCTTCCAATCTATTGAGACTACATCATAATTCTTTGAATCTTTGTATGACAATTAAAATGATATATCTTGATATTTATCTTTGTAATATAGGATGTTATCTTATTTGTAATCATGAATAATAAAATAAAATTGCATATGATACATCCATTTACTCCTATTGAAACTAATGTGAAGCAAGTATGAAAGTACATACTTGTGTTTCTATAAGAGGCAGGATCCTACAACTAAGTAAGGAAGGGAAATCATTAAAGTTGCAAGGCAAGAACATCAAAAGAAGAGCAAAATAAGGACATCAATGATTTATTTCTTAACTCTAAATATTTATTATATGTTTTAGTTACATCTGGATTATTAGGACAAACATGCATGTCATCATTCTCTCCTATGCCTAATTATGCTTTGATGATGTCAAAGAAAAGAAATAAAATTAGCATATTGTCTATTATCTCTTGAATAAGAAAGACGACATGTGATGAATAGAAAGGATGTTGTTATGGTCTTCCCCTAAATAAAAAATAAGTGCTCCATAAAATATCATGGTTTTTAGCTTTAGTGACCTTTATATGCTAGCTAGATATGCAAGGTAGCTGTTGATTGTCAAACCATGAAGCACAAGTTGTTCCTATACTAATTACAATGTTGATTGCTATGTTATGGCCCTCTTTATGCTTATGGCAATGGGGGAGAAATACTATGATGTTATAATGTTGTTTAAACTAATGAAATCAAAATCATATGAATTATGGTTTTCCCTATACTTGCTACTCATGTGCTTTCCAAAACAAAGTTTTAGAAATCCTTAAAATTTCAAGATACTATATGTGAATCAAGCTTACCAGACTACATGCATTTGTTATGGGGGAGCTTGGTAAATTGATCTGGCATCAGTTATGAGAGAGCTTCCAAAAATTGATTACCATCAATTAAAAAGGGAGAAACTATTAGTGTAAGATTTTTGGCATTTCTGGCATTTAATACACCTGTCTTTGGTAGATCCATCAACATTTAGCTAGTACCATCTTATGGGTGGTATTTCCTAAGACATATAGATGTTTTGAGTCGGACTTGGCTTCATCCAATTTGTGTTCAAATTAGGAATGGAAGCCCGATATTCAATTGCCCTCATCAAAGCCAATTGTTTGGTTTCATTTTTCGAAAGGTTTCCTTGGTTGAAGATTTTTGTTCCTTTGGAGCTAGATTGCTCTAGAAGTATAGACAAAGAGAATATTCCAAGAAATATCATTAGGGGTGTTTATGGTGCTTTGGAGTTATAATGCATCCACTCCTTGTATGGGACATTGTAGAAATTTGGAGATGGGCAAAGAGAATTTGAAGTCCTAGACTAATTTTTACATGGTTAGAATCGCGAAGGGCATGTGAGTTTCAAGGGTATCATTGTAGATGTTGCATGAGGGGGTGGGTTGACAATTGGCTCAATGGATTTTTGTTACCATTGGGAGGCTCTCATATATGCTTAGAAAAGGAAGAAGAGTTCACACGAGTGACATGAAGTTTCCGGATCCAAGGTAAAAGTTTTTAGTCCTTTGGTTTTAATGGGTATTTTTGGAAAGGCAAGTGTAGGCTGATTTAGCAGTGAAGGTGTTACTTTTGGTAAGGTTTTAGATCAATTTATCAACCTTTTGGTGTGGTGGTTGTTGTATTGGGTAAGTTTCAAATTCATATAGCAAAGTCATGTATTATTGGGAAGAGGAGGTTTTTGAGATTCCAAGTGATCTAACTTCCTTAGGTTGCATGATTGTGTTAATCATTTTGAGATGTTCATCTTTTCGGTGAAGGCTAACTAACTTCTTCCTTAAGGTAGAGTTTAACCATCTATCTGTCACAATCCAACTCTAGGGCCTGTGACCAGCACAATACGTGGGCATCTCCCATAGACGTAAACCTAACTCTTATCTCCAACTCCCAAGATTAAATATGAATAAAACCATAAAGAAGGCAAAAGCCACCAAGCACAACTTCACGAATGTGTAAACATAATATGCTCCATAAAAGATAAATGAGTCATTACATAATTTGAAATAAAAAAGCCACAATATAGCCATTTACTATGTTTCTATCTATTCCCATATTAGAGTACAAACTAGGAATATACAAAAACATATGCAAAAGAATGTTCTCTAAAAATCATGAATAGCTCTCAAAACATCCCTCCTAATTGTCCTATTGGACTATAGAGCAACTACAAAATAATTTCAGAGGGTTTACACCAAAATGAAACACCAACCCAAGAGTTAAGGAGGGGTTGGGGAACTTGAACTTTTGTTACTCCTTAAACATATGTTCTTCAACATATGCGGGCTCTAAAACATGGAAACAATGATGTAGGACAAACAATCTCGGTGAGTAATAACCAAACACAAGTAAACAAGTAGATGTAGAGTGCATAACATCCACACCTCCCGACCCGAAGGCCCCAAAGACCTCTTTGCTCGTAGACAACTTAATTTTCCCGATTCGAAGGCACATTCACAATCTCCTTGCCCGAAAGCGGTCCATCTCTTTTCCCAAAGGCAAATTTATGTCTCCCGTAGGGCATGGCCTATTAATTTCCCACATAATAATAGTAGACATGAAATACTTCAAAAATCATCTGTACATGTATAAAGACATATACACATAATTTGTTCACTGGCACACCAAGCTATAGATGAAATTAATCATGACCAAACACAACCAGGTTATGCATATTATAAGGTTACTCCATATTTTCCATGTTTCTCCACACTATGAATTTCATACAACAATGTCCAATGCATAGTATTGCATATACTTGAGTAGGTTAGCTACTTTCCTGAATCTAGTGATTAAACACTAGAAAAGGAACCCAAATCAAGCACTCACAGACTTCTGGAATCACCTAAAGAACTACACAAAGCTGCAAGGTTTATATCCCAACTCAAGCAATCACTCTAGTATAGGGTGCCTAGCCAACCCACTAAGGCTTCACTCATCTCTAAGTCGTGGTGCTTAGGTGCCAAGTGGCCTTCTTCATCTCCTTCTCTGTCCATGTGGTGCCCTGGGTACCATGACCTGATGGCCAAACATCCTTCTCAAGTTCCATGGGGCCTGAGCACCTAGACCTGTAATGTGAGAAGCTCTTTATCCATGTGGTGCCTGAGGTGCCAATTATGGCACCTTGGGTGCCTGAGACTGATGTAGCATGAAAACACAACAGAAGTTTTTCCAAACATCATTCTAACCCTCCATTTGCAAAGCTTTAACAATGGGAAGTTCAATGACCTGTTGGGTGCTTCATGAATCAGTGGTAAGTCACCAAACATCACACCTACAAGCTCAAGGAACTCAAAACTCATTTAATTCTTGAAAGAAAAGAGCTTCTTCCAAAAGCATTTATGGTCTTCGCCATTTTAAGATATCATTCAAAACCAAATTAGACTTTTCAAATCAAAGATTACAATCTTAGTTTAGCTCAACACATAAATCACCCTAATAACCTATCAACCTACACCTAGGGCTTGGTAAGGGGCTAGGTTTAGGAGAGAAAAGATGGTTTCAACTTACCTCATCCTTTAGTCAACAACCCACCAACTCCCTAAGTCCCCCCAAATATTGAGCTACTAATAAGAGAATAAGGATGAAGGTGAACTTGTGTGTGTGTCATGAGAGATGAAGAAAGAACTTTAAAGCCAAAAATGTGTGTTCTACCGTGAGTAAGGGAAGAGAAAGAGAGAGAGAAATTCTTATTTTAAAATTTTTTGGCTCAGAAGGACCAAAATGCCTTTGGTCTCCTAAGGTAAATACTATATGCCACTTGCTTGTGTTATCATCTCCTCTCTTCTACACTTAAGCAAATTTTTACACATGAAAGGTCTTCCTAGCATCTCACTAGGCTCACAAAAGAACACGACACTCAAATAATTTACAATAGCTCCCGAAGACTAAATTTCTTTACATTTAATCCCTAAGAGGTCTTAAATTCATTTTCATTTTTCTATGCTTTTGGTAAAAGTAGTTA
Organism: Biancaea sappan; assembly: GCA_037074585.1. Lineage (NCBI taxonomy): Eukaryota > Viridiplantae > Streptophyta > Magnoliopsida > Fabales > Fabaceae > Biancaea > Biancaea sappan. The sequence goes on from CM073499.1 coordinate 41,113,208, forward strand.
AACTCCACAATTCATAACAATACACGTACGACTCCAATAATATAATTAGGCAAGTAAGTTATGATTTATCCTTCTCTTAATTAATTAGACTCCGAAATGAGTGGTGTAATCAAATCTCCCTCCCATGTGGTTAACATAGGACATCTCCAACTCCAATGTACCAAAAATAATAATCATGGGCAAAGCAATAATATAGAACACTACATCATTTCCAATCATTAAGTATATGCACAACACAACAAATTAATCACAGCAAACATAAGATTAAGTCTCCCGTGCACACCATGAACTCCGGGGGTATTAGACTATTATTCCAAAGATTGGTAGTTGTCCCATTTCTTATTATGAGTCTAGTACGAGAGTTAAAGGGGGTAGTTGCTTTCATGATGCTTTTCAGGGTATAGGACCAATAGGTGTTCCTTCTCTGAAGTTTACTTCCATATTTGCTTCTTATAACTAAGGTTGAGGGTTTAATACCCCTGGTATTACGATGACGTAATAAAGTGAAAGTTTGGGCAATCGAAGAATTTTCATGGATAAGATGAGTACTCGGGGAAGAGGACTCGAGGACTTCTCATAGGAACAATAATCATGGGTGCTTATGTGATATCCCGGGATAAAAATTTTCAATGTTTCCTTTCAAGTTCCTTGTGTGTGTTATGATTCATGTGTTTGCTTAACGAAAATGTTTGTGAAAAGGTTTGTGTGCATTAAGATTTCTTTGTGTGGAATATTTGCTTAATGAAATTGATGTGCATTTTTTTGCTTTGTGAAAATGTGGCACATGGGATAGTTGAGCGCGGATGATGAATTTGGATCAATGTAACCCATGAAATAAAACAACAAAGCCTAATCTTGGGCATTGCCCATTATGCGAATATATATATAAACAAACACTGTTAAAAATAAACATAAATTTAAGTCTAGAAGAAAGTGGTTAATAATAAAAATAATACATATATGATTTCTATCACGCCCCTATTTAGGAATAGGACCGACACTACATGCGACAACAAATCACAGTCGTAAGCCTTCATAAGAAAATAATCTCAATTTAAACATAACTCATGCATAAATTCATTCATAAGATGTTATAAAGGTTCACGTAATCAATCTTATGTTTTAGACCATTCCAATAGCATACAAAATAAGGAATGATGGGAAACACTTTCAAACAAAATTGTATATATTACACTTCATTATATAAAATAAAATATGCCCTAGAAATCCTATGTTACTACAGAGCACATCTAAGACACCAAAAATTTCTATGACATAACTCCCAAAATACCAACCCATGGGACAAATAAGGTTGGGCACAAGATTTCTACTACTCCTTTAGTTGGTGACCTTCTATGAGTTCAGTATCTGTAAGTGGTGACATAAAGAATCATAAGTTAAACTTTTTAGTGAGTAGCGAAATAATACAATATAATTAAAGAGACAAAAGAAAGTAATTATCATATAACTATGTTGAACATTAATAATTCATCATGCATACTCATTTGATTGGGTCGCTACGAGCCAATACCGTTTCTAACAATTAAGTCTTACCAAGCCCTCTGGAGAAACTTCAGGTTATAAGGGAAGTCGTCCCACCAAACCCTTTCACTACTGAGAACATCGGAGACTTAGAGTCTGCCTAATTCCTTTTGTTACCGAGGTTGCGATGAGCCCTTATTGACCTAGTCCTTCAATCACGGTCATGACTTTCATTTCTTTCTCAAGTACCTCATAGGTACAAACATATATCAACAACACTCATACAATTAAATACGCACATATATGAATCATACTCAATCACCACTAGACAAATAACTTGTATGGAGAAATAACTAACGTAGTGTTCATCCCATACCTTGGAATTCTCATATGAAGCATGCTTATATATGGGCAATTGATTAATTTTATCTTCATTAGATTTTAAGATATATGAGAAAACTACTCACTTGGGAGAAAGGTAAGTTTATCTGAAAGAAAGCCCCCAAAAGATGCTTAAAAGTTGGTCCCAAATACCTAAAGATGCCATAATTACACATACTTAGCAAAGAGGGTGAAGTAAAAGAAGAAAGAAACCTTTCAGTGCTGGGAGCCATTGTGGGCGCCCTGGGGCGCTAGCACCAGAACCCTTAGGTTGCTGCACCCTGGGCATGGCATCTGGGCGCCACCATGGGCACCTTGGGGCACCAGCGCTAGAACTTTCAAGTTGCTAAAATACTAGGTACCAGATGACAGAAATTTAGAAGCTTTGCATGACAGTAACAAAATAGTGGTTTTTAAGAATAATGGCTAAAACCCAAGATGGGGGTGAATTGGGTTAATAAAAATTAATTGGAAGTTCTAGTAGAATCAAATACTTATTTAAAAAATATTGACAATGCAAAGCAAAGAAATATCAAGATGGATGGGGATGAGAGCAATAAATCAAATATAAAGCTTTAAGCAATTAAAGAGATAAAGTAGAGAGAAGAACACAAATATTTATACTGGTTCAGCTTAACCCAAGCCTACATCCAGTCCTCAAGAGCACTTCTTGAGTATCCTACTATGAACCACAAGTTTGAACAAAAGGGCACTTGTGAGCCACTACAACAGAGATCTTTTTCTTTCCAAGGGTGTCTCTCCCCCTTACAAATTGTTTTCTCTCAAAACTAACTCAAGGAACACTTTCCTTGGTCAATACAAGTAAATGAATGGGTAGAAAATAAGTGACTCTCTGAAACAGAGTAAGTGCACAAGTGACGAGCAATATAGAATAGATTGACAATGGATGTTGCAATTCAAGAATCAGAAGTAAGAATTCATGTGTTGTTTTTCTTTGACTGCCTCTGAGGTCAATATATAAGCCCTAAAAGTTTTAGGCCTGTTGGAGGAGGATCCTTGATGATATAGCTGAAATCTTCATGAAATAGCCATTGAAACTGATGTTATCATGCCGGCAGTTGACTGATTTAGCATTATCAGTCAACTGATGCTCTTTAATGCCTCGATAGTTAATTGATGAGTGTGCAGTAGTTGACTGATGCATTCCTGTCTCAAATGTTTAAAAAGCTCAGACTTGATCAGTCGACTGATAGAAGAAGATCAGTCGACTGATGGGTACTAGAGGTTAATACAAAATGGAACAATGATAGATTAGTCGACTGATTTTGGAGAGCCAGTCGACTGATGTGTCTCTATCTTAAAATTTAAAATTCTTCAGAGTCTATCAATCGACTAATTTAAGGAGATCAGTCGACTGATTGAAACTGCAATCTTTGGATTTTTAGACAGTGGCTAATCAGTCGACTGATGATGAACGATCAGTCGACTATTGTTATCGATGCTATGTTGAAATATTAGACAGTGAGGGATCAGTCGACTGTTGTATGTATATCAGTCGACTGATGTCTTCTGATTTAGTTTTTCCAAGAAAATTTTGCTTTTAGCATCAATAACAACTTTCCATCTTTAAAGAAATTTTCAAAATAAGTTTGCCATAAAAGAACTTTCTTGAGCATTATGGAACAATTTGCAATTTAAATTTGTTTGTTGATCATCAAAAGTTTTAAGAGAATCTTTGAAAGCAATGGGGTCAACAATTTCCCCCTTTTTTATGATGATAAACAGATTTAAATTAGTTGCAAGGACACCCCTTGAATTGTATATTCTTTGTCAAGTGAGCACAGCAAGATCGCAGCAAGATATCATAACAAAGTATTGATCGCAATGAAAATATATATCAGAGTTAAGCAGCAACTAAAACATATATTAGAGTTAAGCAGCAACTAAAATATATATCATGAGTCTAATGTTAGTTCAAATAGTCTAAGTCAACAAATATCAAATAAGCAACAAATCTTCTCCCCATTTGTCATCAACAACAAGAAAGGGGGTCTTCATCCTCATCCCAAGGCCACTCAATCCCTGTGTTGAAGAGCACGAACAGCTTCAGTGAGATCATGAATCGTCTCAAACTGAGATATGGAAGTGCTTTCTATATGAGAAAGCCTGGCATTAAAAGTTTCCATACCATCTCTCATTTCAGAAAGTATACCCATCATAGTGGTAGATTTGTCAAGTAATTCATTGAGTAACCGGGTTTGCTCCCCAATTTAAAAACTGTGATCAGATGGGTTGGTGGCCAAGTCTTCTTCTTCTCCTATATCTTTATTCGCTTCCTCAACTTCCTCAGCTTCTTGGTGCCTTCTACCTCTTGCTCGCTGGACGGTTTTGTTTGGTTCTCCCTTTAGCCATTCTTCCTTAAGATAAATAAATCTCATTCTCCTAAGGAAATTTTCATCAATGATTGAGGACTTAGTTTCTCATCCAAAATGGGCATTAATGTTGGCGTCCTCAAGAATCCGAGAAATAAGGCCAGTATAAGGGAGAGGGGATTTCCTCCTAGTGCAGGATTCCATCCTTTTCATAATAAAGTGAGGAAGATTGATGGCTCTCCCTTGCATGATACATGCTATGACAAAGTATTTAGATTCACAAAGATTGGCATAGCTCCCAGATTTATTGAAGATTATATGACTGCTTATGTAGAGAAGGAGTCGGTCATTCGCATTCATCTCACTAACCCGTATGTCTTGACCGTCCCAATCTTCTATCCTCAAAACAATATTGAAAGTATCATGTTTATTGTAGAAGATAGGAGAAAGGGAAGATGAAAGTTCATTGAAATGTAGGTCATCTAGGTTAGGGGTAGGGATACCTAAAAGCCTAGCCAATAATCCCTCAGTGATTTCCACAGACATATCTCTAACAGAGGAAGTGATTTTTCCAAGTCTAGCACTATATTCAAGATTGGTATAGAATATTTTAATCACTTCCTCACTCCAAGCACTTTTTCGACTAACAAAACTTCTCAAACCATAATTCTGAAGTAGACTAATGAATTCAAAGTTCTGAATGGAGAAATAGTTCCAATCAAGATGTCTACTGGGAATTACCTTGTGTTTTTCAAAGCTTTCCTGAAATTTTTCCAATTGGTTAGGGTTCAGCATATTCCCCATTGGTCGTTTGGACACATCCTTAGTGCGGGGGCGTTTGGAAGAAGAAGCCATCTGGAGATGTAAAGAGAAGTGGAAGACATGAATAGGTTAATGTTTCTCTAGAAAGGCCCAGCCTTTGAAATCTTCAAACTTGGAGAGGAGAGGAGATGAGTGAAGAAGATGATTGCAGAGAGAAACGTCTTTGGCGAGAGGAGCTCTGAGAGAGGTATTGAGAAACTGATGCCCATCAGTCGACTGAGTTTCCTTTAAAGGGCTTCAATTAATGATCCATCAGTCGACTGTCGAGGACACATCAGTCGACTGATTTCAGGAAATTTTGAAGATTTCGAAGTCACCTTGAATTAGTTGACTGTCGAGGGGTCATTAGTCAACTGATGGCTCTTGGGTTCCTTTTAAAAAAAATTGCATTACTCAGCGAGGGACCAGCGCTGGATGTCCATCACAGCGTTTGGCGCTGGCACCAGGGCCTGGCACTCAGTCCATATAGTAAGGTATCAGTCGACTGATTCTTAGTAATTAGTTGACTGATGATTTCTGCAGTTTGAAAGAAAATTTGACAGACAATCATCGGTCGATTGATGGTGTTTGCTTAGTCGACTAATTACTTTTGCTCTTAATAAAAATTTTGATCAGTGAATCATTAGTCGACTGATTGTCAGTGATCAGTCGACTAATGACTTCTGTACTTATACAGATATTTGAGCATAGAGCAATTAGTTAATTGGTTCAGTTATGGCAGTCGACTGATCATTTATGGATTTTAAAAATTGTATTCGTTGAGCCGTCAGTCGAATGATGAGCTTAGGATGGTCGACTCATTCCATGTAGAAACTTGTTTTTGATGACATTAACAGTAGATTGAGGGAATGAGTGCCTTAGAGGATAGTTTGAAGATTCATACCTGCAAAACAATTTTTGTGGACACTCCGATGCTTAAGTTAGTAAAGGGAATCAATCATGGAACAAAAATTTAAATGTGTATGCAATGGGGCAACAATCAAAGTTCATTTGGATTTATCATCCCAAGTTCTCTTCTAATAAAGCTGAATCTATCTTAAGCTAAAGGTTTTGTGAAAATGTCAGCCAATTGAAAATTCGTTTGCACAAATTCAAGAGAGACATCTTTTTTTTGAACATGATCTCTAATAAAGTGATGTCTTATTTCAATATGTTTTGTTCTAAAGTGCTGTATAAGATTTTTGGACAGATATATAGCACTTGTATTATCACATCTAATGGGTATATTTTCAAGTAAAACACTAAGATCTTCCAGCTGTTACTTCATCCAGAAAACTTAAGCATAACAACTACCAGCTGCAATATACTCAGCTTCTGCTGTGGATAAGGCAACACTATTTTGTTTTTTACTAAACCAAGAGACAAGAGAATTACCAAGAAATTGGTAAGTTCCACTTGTACTCTTTCTATCAGTTTTGCTACTTGCAAAATTAGCATCCGAGTAGCCAATTAAAACATTTGAAGATCCTTTGGGATACCATAAACCCATTTTAGATGTGCTAATCAAGTATCTGAAAATTCTTTTCACAGTTTTAAAATGAGATTCCTTTGGGCAGGCTTGAAAACATGCACACATGCATACACTAAATATGATATCGGGTCTACTAGCGGTTAAGTATAAAAGCGATCCGATCATACCTCGATACTTAGTTATGTCAAATGGTTTACCCTCTTCATCCATGTCTAAATTTGTTGAAGTGCTCATTGGTGTAGATGCAAGTCTTGCATTTTCTATTCCAAATTTCTTGAGCAACTCATTTGTATATTTGGCTTGACTTACAAATGTACCATGATCCATTTGTTTGATTTGAAGGCCAAGGAAGAAGTTGAGTTCACCTATCATTGACATCTCAAATTCACCCTGCATAATCTTGGCAAACTCTTTGCAAAGCTTTTCATTAGTAGTCCCAAAAATAATATCATCTACATAGATTTGCACAATGATCAAGTCCTGCTTTTTCCTTTTAAAAAATAATGTTGTATCAACCTTTCCCCTTGAAAAATCATTTTCTAAAAGAAAAGAACTTAATCTGTCATACCAAACTCTAGAATCTTGAGACCATAAAAAGCCTTTTTTTAATTTGAATACATGGTTAGGCTTTTCAGCATCTTCAAAACCAGGAGGTTGCTCAACATAAACTTCTTCTAAAATATTACCATTGAGAAAAGCACTTTTTACATCCATTTGAAATAGTTTGAAATTATGTATGCATGCATAAGCCAAAAGCATTCTAATAGCTTCAAGTCTAGCAACAGGAGCAAAAGTTTCATCATAATTAATGCCTTCCTCTGGATTATAACCTTTTGCAACAAGTCTAACCTTGTTTCTTACCACAACTCCATTCTCATCAAGTTTATTTCTAAATACCCATTTTGTGCCAATTATTGTATGATTATTGGGTCTAGGTACCAAATCCCAGACATGGCTTCTTTCAAATTGGTTTAGTTCTTCTTGCATAGCCAAAATCCAATATTCATCAACAATAGCATCATCAATGGTTTTTGGTTCAATATGAGAAAGGAAGGCGGAGTGATTACAAACATTTCTAAGGGAGTTTCGAGTTATTACCGTTTGAGATGTATCCTCTATGATGAGCTCTTTGGGATGACTTTTGGCATACTTCCAATCTTTTAGAAGATCATCATTGTTGTTAGTAGAGATTTCCTCAAGAGGTATTTTCTCTTTTTGTGACATATCTTCTTCTTGGTGCGTAGTGATATTTTCTTCACGATCCTCCTTCACTTTATCATCTAGGGAGAGGTTTTTGAAGGAATCTAACACTTCATAGTCATTAGCACAATCTTTAAGAAAGGAGTTAGATTTATCAAAAACAACATGTATAGATTCTTCAACAGGTTAGGTTCTTTTGTTGTAGACTCTATAAGCCTTGCTAGTGCTAGAGTAACCAAGGAAGATTCCTTCATCAGCTTTGGCATCAAATTTTCCCAAATTTTCTTTTCCATTATTCAGCATAAAGCATTTACAACCAAAAACTTGGAGATGTGAGATATTGGGCTTTCTTTAAAATTGGCCTTATCAAGGCTCTATTTATTACATAGCAAGCAGTGTTAAAAGCATCAACCTAAAAGTATTGAGGAAGATCCCTTTCATTGAGCATTGTTCTTGTCATCTCCCCTAGAGTTTTGTTTTTCCTCTCAATAACACCATTTTGTTGAGGGGTTCTAGGAGATGAGAAGTTATGTTCAATCCCATTTTCATCACAAAATTCCATAAAGTTATGATTGTCAAATTCTCCGCCATGGTCACTTCTAATTCTCACAATGGTCAAGCTTTGTTCCTTTTGAATGAATTTTGCCAATTTAAGAAAAGCTTGGAAAGCTTGATCCTTTTGAGCTAAGAAGAGAGTCCATGTGTACCTTGAATAATTATCTACAACAATTAGTGCATAGTAGTTGCCTCCTAGACTCTTTGTCCTAGATGGTCCTACAAGGTCTATATGGAAAAGTTGTAAAGGCTTTATAGTTGAAACAATATCTTTAGTCTTGAAGGAACTTTTGACTTGCTTACCATTTTGACATGCATCACAAAGCCTATCATTTTCAAATCTTATTTTGGGTAAGTCAATCACAAGATCCTTTTTGACTAATTTATCCAAATGATTCATGCTAGCATGAGCCAATTTTCTATGACAAAGCCAACTTTCCTCATTTACACTAATTAAGCATGTAGAGTCTATAGAAGGATCTTCATCAAGATTTATAACATAGACATTATTGATCCTTTGACCAACAAGCTTAATTTGCTTATCATTGATGTTCTCAACTATGCAACGTGGTGAATAAAAAATAACTCTACTTCCTTTGTTACATAGCTAACTAATGCTAAGCAAATTATGATTGAAGCCTTCAACAAATAATACATTTTCAATGGATGTTGAAGAGTTCTTACCAACCTTATCAATACCTTTGATCAACCTTTTGTCGTTTCCTCCAAAGGTCACTTTGCCTCCTTTTGGAGATAGGGAATGGAACTTGGATTTGTCTCCAGTCATGTTCTTGGAACAACCACTATCCAAGTACCATTTTTCACTCCTAGATTTGAGGCAAACCTACAAAAAATTCAACTTCTTTTAGGTACCCAAATTTATTTGCGTTCCTTGTTAGTTGTTCCTTTAACAACCTACTTTTCTTGTTTCCATTTGGAGTCATTTTCTTGTAACAGCAAGAGTTGGAACTATGTCTTTTTAAACCACAATAAAAACAAGTGATGAAGGGACTATTTGACATTGTTGCTGGAACAAAGAAATTCTTGTAATATTTTTGCCTAGCTTTAGTTTTGTGGCCTATTCCAGCTTTATCAAAAAACATCTTTGTTTCCCAAACAATATGTTCAAATTATCTCTTCCTTGTGTAAATTTTGCAAGGGTGGTATTCAAATCCTTATTTTCTTTTTCTAAATCAATGCATTTACAACAAGGACAATTATCTTTTAGAGAATTGAACAATGATTTCAGGCTTGCATTTTCTTCTATCAAAATTGAATTTTGTTTTTCAAGGTCCAGATTTTCTTTCTTGAGTGTGTTGAGATCATCTTTTAAACTTAAAATTTCACTCTCAAGCAAAGAAATATTTTGTTTTAAAATCCTTAATTTTTTTGCAAGCTGTAAAGATTCATCATGCAATTCTTCAAAAGCTTCTTGCAATTCATCAAATGAATATAAGGGTCCAAAAAGAGTTACCTCTTTATTATCTCTTCCATGAAACAAAGATTAGCTTCTCTACTTTCCTCCTTTTCTGAGTTACTTGAAGTGCTCAGCTGTATAGTCAATTTTTGAATTTCTTTTGCCATGAGGCAGAGGTTAGTTTCTTCATTATCTTCATCTGATTCACTGGCAGCCCAGATTGAAGAAACATATGCCTTCTTCTTACTTTTGTCATGGCCCCTCTTTTCTTCTTGTTCTTTGTTGAGTTGTAGACATTCCCATTTGAGATGCCCAACCTTTTTGCATTTATAACATGTAGGGCCTTCTTTACTATCTTTGTCTCTTCTCCATTTTCTTGTGTTTTTGTTTCTCATAAATTTTTTGAATTTTCTGACAAAGAGACCAAGATCTTCTTCATTAATCTCTTCTTCATCACTTACTACTTCTGGTTTCTTGGAGGAGGATGATTTCAAAGAGAGTGTTTTCTTTTTCTTGGACTCATCCTCTTGCCTCGTTTCCAGAATTTTTGGCTCTTAGTTTTGGACATTTCCAAATAGAGTTGTAAGTGATTTCATGGATTCTCCTCTAACTTCCATGATTGTTGTCCTCTTAACTTCCCATTCAGGAGTGAGACACCCCCATATCTTGGTGGTTTGAGAAGATTCTGCATAAGTCACACCAAGAGCTCTCAAATGGTTAGTGATGTGAGTAAATCTTAATTGCATTTCACTTATGCTTTCATCACTCTTCATCTTGAAATTTTCATACTCATTTGTGAGAGTACTAATTTTTGATTCCTTAACCCCTTGAGTTCCTTCATGTGTATCTTCCAAAGTATCCCACATTTCTTTGGCAGTTGTACAGCTAGGAACTCTAAAATATTCATCTTCACTTAAGGCACTAACAATAATCATTATAGATTTAGCATTTAGATGAACAAGTTTCTTTTCTGATTCAGACCATTCCGTTTTGGGTATTGGAACACTTTGCCCTTCAGCAACCTTTAAAGGTATGTGAAAGTAATGGTTGGAACCCAAGAGGGGGGGTGAATTGGGTTTTATAAATTTTTCACAAGAATTAATTGGAAGTTAAAATGATTTTCTGTAAAAGTACAATGCTTAGGATAATAAATACAATACAGAAAATTAATGTGCTGTTAAGATAAATAATTATAAAGATCAAGGAATTAAAGAATAGATATCAATATGCACAAATTAAAGAGTAAGGGATAGAGAAAGCAAACTCGGAGATTTATACTGGTTCGGCTAATCCAAGCCTACATCCAGTCCTCAAGAGACCATTTGAGTATTTCCACTATAATTGCAAGTTTAATCCGGGTACTTGCAAACCACTACAACCACGCAAATTCGATCCGGGTATTTGCGAAACCACAATGAAGAATTTATGAATCCGGGCTCCTCCTCAACCCAAAGCAAGTTCTTCCAACACCGGTACTTGCGAACCTTAACTCAGAATAATATATGTGTTGATCAAAATCAACAATACAAAGAAACTCTCTCTAAAGAGTAGATGAAAACAAATGAAGCTCTAATAACTCTAATGATAGAGAATATGCAAGATTTGGCTCAAGAATGCTTTCCTTTCTCTCAAAGATGATAGAAGAAGTTAATATCACATTGTAGGACTTTGTTCTTGCTCAAAATCGTGTATCTAAGGTCATATATATAAGATTTTACAAAACTAGCCGTTATATAGCCGTTATAGTGCAGTCCAGATTTTGAGCTTTCTTTAAAAATTCATAACTCCCTCATTTGAACTCCGTTTTAAACAAATAATATACCGTTGGAAAGCTCTTGGAGTCTAGTTTCAAATGAGCCAAGTTTTACTCAAAAATTATTTTTCTTTTAAAAGATATAATCAAAATACTGACTATAGGTCAGAACAGAATAATTTTTTATTACAGTAAAATCAACTTTCAGTTTTTCAAACTATATTTTGAATAGTCATATATTTCTCATTTGGACTCCGTTTTCAATAAATAATATACCTTTGGAAATATCTTTGAGTCTACTATCAAATGAGATTAAGATACTTGAAAAAATGATTTTTCGTTTATGAGATATGATATAAAGAGTGACCAAAGGTTAAAAACTAACTTTTGTAAAATTTCATATCTCACTATCTTTTTGTTCAAAATAATTGAGCCAATGTATGCAAATCTAAATCATTGAGTTGCACAAGTATACTAGCCTATATAAAATATACCTAATGTAAACACATAGGCTATCTTGATGCATCCAAGCTTCCAAGACTTCAAATCTTCTAATTCTTCATTTCTTGGAGCTTCATCCTTGCATGTTGTTTTCCTTGAGTGAAGCATGATATTGCTTTTCCTTGTTCTTCAATACAATGCTCACTCTTCTTCTTTTGAACCAACCTATAAAATATATCTTACTTGCAAACCCAATGGTTAGTTTAATAGCATGATTCAATATATGCAACATACATATTAAATAACATAATCATGCTTAAGTACTTGTAGCATATATATGATAATTAATCTTTATATATATTAATGCTACTATTCAAATACATTTGTCATCATCAAAACTTATGGCATATAGCCTTAGGGTCAACAATCTCCCCCTTTTTGATGATGACAAATCACCACAGAAAAATATGTATCACAAGATAATGAATGCAATGTTATAAGCACGTATACATATTTTTCTATTGTTTCTTCTCCCCCTATTTGACATCAACAAAAAGGTGTAAGGAACACAATATATAGAAGTTAAAGCACATACCTTCTTTAAGTCAGGATGTCAGAAGATGTCAATATAGTATGGGGTAAGGATACATCAAAACTTATCATTGATTTTATTGACATGTAAAAAGAAAATTTTAGAAAAATTTTTCTCATGTCAAATGAAATGAGCCAAAAGATAAAACTTGAAAGAGTTTTAGGCTCCCCCTTAAACCTTGCATAATTTGAAAAAGAATAATGAATAATGAATATCCAATTTTTCAAGATATATTCTTTTTCAAAAAAAATACATTCAAGTGAGACAAAGCTCCCCCTGAATTTCATAACATTTTTCCTTTGAAAAAGATTGTCCAAATCATTATAAAGGAAATTCAGTTTTTGATTGCAGAATTTTGAAGTAAGATTTTTGAAGAAATTTCTGCAATATTTTCATTGAAAATGATTTCTGCTTGTTTATGAAGAGGCATTTTTAGTAAATAGCAGAAAAATTAAACTCTTTGAAATAAAAAAAAACATCATTTGCTGTCATATGATAGAAATATTTACAGCACACAGCAGAAGTATGATATATGGATTAGCAAAGCATGATATAAACAAGAATATTAATCATAATCCATAAATCGAATAATAATATTTTTCAAGATTTCTGAAAAACAATTTCTGCATATATGCATAAAATTATTTCAACATATAGCAAAAGTGATTTAAAATAAGGATACTCAAATCCTTTTCTTTTCAAAACAGATAATACTTTAATATGGCAAAGCAATTTCAGCATTGTGGAAGCAATTCAAGAGATTCACGATATTTTTCTAAAACATTTTGCTTCGAAGGAATTTAGAAACATTTCATCTAAGGAAGCAATATATATGGATTAGTGTAATAAGGTATATTCAAGCATATAGTTCATAATCCATATATGAAACATCAATATTTTTCATCCCTTTTGTTATCTACAACAAAAGAGATCTTTAAAATCTTTTCTTTTTCAAAAAGAATGTTGCTTCATATGATAAAACATATTAACATAACAGAAGCATTTTTAAAGTCCTTTTTCAAAACAAATTTGCTTCATAAAGGATAAGATAAATTTCAGCACAAAGGAAGCAATTTATATACCCATTCAAATGAATTTATATATGTATCTTGAGGATGAGTACATGTAAAAATTTTGACAGCTCATTTTGTATGAGTGCATGTGGAATCATGAAATATTATTCTTAGCCATAGCCTTCGCTCATGATGCATGAATAGCATACACAACATATGTTCTTAGATACATATAATCACAGCATGATGTAATCATGTATGCTCTCAAGAACAACACAACAAAGCAGAGTGATACGGTTCTGAATATCACCATTTTATTAATCCTTAAAATTTCTAATCAAAACAAATTAAATCAGCCGCAAATCCACCGAAAATTGACTTTCGTGGTTTTGCCATTAATGCGACGCGTTGTTGGTGTGCATGCGTACTCTAGACTTCTGGCTTCCAGCTTGCAAAATCCATAGGATGAGCGTGTAGGGGTGCGGCGAAGAGATATCTTCGTTGGCTCTAAGTCACAATTTTCTCTCTATAAAGACTGTCCCAAAGTTCTCAATTATCACACCACAAAGAGTATTCATCTCTGAGCCTACAACTTTCTGACATTCCTCTCTCTTCATACTCCAAAAAAAATTTCAAACCATGGCAGCAAGAAAGTTCATTGATCTCACAGTAGAGGCCAGGGAGGAAGAGCTCGACTTAAACTTGAGTCTAGGCAAGGACAAGGGCAAAAGACCTTTGGAGGAATCTCAAGAGAACCAAAAGAAGAAGATGAAGATCGAAGAAGCTGAGGAGATTAGTACAGGCCATACGTCAGAAGACAAAATTGCTTGTCTGGAGTAGGAGTTGAAGAAACTCAAGAAGATGATAGAGGACCAGGAGAAGTTAGCTAAACGCAACAATGCGGCACTGACTTCAAGAATAGATAGGTTCTTCTATTGGTCTACCCAATGCTTCTGCAATCAACAACAAAGAAGTGTTGATTGTATGAATGGGATTTACACTACCCTCCGTGACATTGCTCAGTCTCTTGCTCCAAGAAATGGCCGAGGGGTGATGATACAATACAACCCTCCTAATCCGAGACCACCTCGCCTGTAGATTGCTCATGCATGAGCAAACTTTCCCTTTTTTTTTAATTATGCAATGTAATCCTTCAGTTTTTTTTAATGCAAGTGGTTTCTTTTATTTGACGGTACAAAAAAATAATAATAAAGAAAGATAAAATAAATCAGCTACACAAATTCAGCACAGTATATATATATTGAAAAATATATATCCATTTTAAAGATGGAAAGAATTTTCTGACATGGACATATATATCATCATTTCAAAGCAAAAGCAAGTTACATACTTATCAAGATAAAACATATTATAACTTGAGTATGTAGTACAATAATTGAGGTAATATGGATTAATAAGATATAATCAGATATAAACTAGAATCCATAAACAATCGTTCATAAGCTATATCTTATACAAAGGATATGACATGTATAATGCTCAAACCATGATGAATGGTATAAAGACAATATCTTTATATACAATGATATGATCAAATATGTAAGATATTAGAGAACAATATATCATTGTAATGAAAGTATGTCAGTAAAAAAAATTGCCAACATAGCCAATTATGATCAGGGAGTATCACTCAATTAAATATTAAAGTGGTAAAGAATAGAGATACTCATCAATTTTGGCAAACTCTTATTGCTTCTTGAAGTTCCTCCTCAAGATTTTGATATTCTTGTTTTGCTCATTGCTCTTCTTTTGATTCTATCTTCTTGCAATTTTAATGAACTTAATTGATTGATTATTTGCAAGATCCTCTTGAAAACAATCTCTCATAAGATCACTGTCAAGCATTGGTCGATCATTACGAATGAGCTTAGAGGATAGATTTGAGGACTAACTCCTGCAAAACACTTTTGGTGGAGCACTTTGATGTTCAAATCAGTAATGTTCAAATAAATCTCGAGTACTAGGAGCAACATTATGTTCAAGATATACCATATTAATAAAAGTGCTATGCTTTCATGAAATGCAATTTTGCAAAATATTTGATTTCATTGAAAATATTTAAATAAGATTACAGCAAGGATAAATACTATAGGTAGGAGGAATCTTATTGTTGTGAAGACAAGAAAAATGTGCGTGTAATGGAAGCAAGTTTTCATGATGCAGTAAAAAGGATAGTTTGAGTAAAATTTGGAAGAAAGATTTTAGATCAAAACAAAATTTGAATCTATAATCTGCATACCTAACAATTGTTTTCAGATATAGCATGCATGAATATCAATGATAGATGTAAGGCATATTAGATAACAGACAAAAGCATTAGAGAGCAGTAAACATATCAGTCAAAATTCTTACAATGCATTCCAGCTTATATGTTTACTTATCCATTGCCTCCTTTTGATGCAAGAGAGTGGAGTTTGAATGATGTAGCCATTGAAAAGTCATTTCCGCTCCTTGCTTCGAGGCAAATCTACAAATTATTCATTTATCTTTGGTACCCAAATTTCTTTGGGTTTGCCTGGGTCATGAGTTCCTTTTTGAACCCATTTCATTTTTACTCCATGAACAAGATTTTTCTTATAAAAACAGGAGTAAGATTTGTGTCCTTTCAGTCCACAATAGAAACAAGTGCAAGTTGGACTATTGGACATCTTTGCAGAAACAAAGAAGTTTTTAAACTGCTTTTGGTTTGATTTCTTTTTAGAAACAATACCAACTTTGTTAATTCTTCTTTGTTTCAAAACTGAGGTATTTAAAATTTCTCTACCTTGAGAGAGTTTTGCAAGTGTGTTTTTAAGATTATCATTTTCTTTTTTCAAAAAATCACACTTGGTACAAAAGCAATTTTTGTTGGTAGAGATATTTGTTTTTAAAATCAAATTCTCTTCTTGCAAAGTTTTGTTTTGATTTTCAAAAACAAAATTCTCTTCCTTGGAAATAGAAAATTCATTTTTCAATATTTCCAACTCATTTTCAAGAGAAGAGTTTTTCTGTTTTGAAACATTTAGTTTCTTTGCAAGTATAAGAGATTCTTCATGTAAATCATCAAAGGCATCTTGTAATTCTTCAAAAGAGTAGTCAAATGAATTTACCTCATCTTTATCTCTGGCCACAAGACAAGTGTTGGCTTCTTCATTTGTGTTTTGCTTATCAGAATTACTATTTCCCCAATTGGAAGATAGGTAAGCTTTCTTTGATGATTCACCTTTTGGTTGTGGTTTCTCTTTTTCTCCTTTTTCTTCTTTGTCTGCCACCTTGGTGATTTGAGATTTTCCTGTAAGTTCAACACCAAGAGCTTGCAATTGATTAAGCACAAGTTGTATCTCATTAATGGTTTTGCAATTGTTCATTTGAGCAATTTCAAGTTCATTAATGAAACTTCTATACCTTAATTCCTCAGCAATAAGATCTTCCTCATGTGCAACTTCAAGAATTTCCCACATTTCTTTTGCAGTTGCACAGTTGGAGATTTTGAAAAATTCATCTTGACTCAATGCACAAGAAATAATCAATTTTACCTTAGCATTGAGTTGCATTAAACTTCTTTCAGTATCATTCCATTCACTCTTAAGTTTTGGAATGTATTTTCCTTGTTCTTCCTTGACAGGCATACAAGAACCATTTTCTATAACATCCCAGAGTTTATGGTCTACTGAAATTAAAAACATTTTCATTTCATACTTCCAATATTGAAAATGATTAGCATCAAAAATTGGAGGTTCTGTGAAAGAACAATTTTTAGAAATAAACCAATCACTATATCCAACCATGCTAACTCTTAGACGGTTAAGTCTTTAAACAAGAGCCCAAGCTCTGATACCAATTGAAAGTAATGGTTGGAACCCCGAGAAAGCAAACTCGGAGATTTATACTGGTTCGGCTAATCCAAGCCTACATCCAGTCCTCAAGAGACCATTTGAGTATTTCCACTATAATTGCAAGTTTAATCCGGGTACTTGCAAACCACTACAACCACACAAATTCGATCCGGGTATTTGCGAAACCACAATGAAGAATTTATGAATCCGGGCTCCTCCTCAACCCAAAGCAAGTTCTTCCAACACCGGTACTTGCGAACCTTAACTCAGAATAATATATGTGTTGATCAAAATCAACAATACAAAGAAACTCTCTCTAAAGAGTAGATGAAAACAAATGAAGCTCTAATAACTCTAATGATAGAGAATATGCAAGATTTGGCTCAAGAATGCTTTCCTTTCTCTCAAAGATGATAGAAGAAGTTAATATCACATTGTAGGACTTTGTTCTTGCTCAAAATCGTGTATCTAAGGTCATATATATAAGATTTTACAAAACTAGCCGTTATATAGCCGTTATAGTGCAGTCCAGATTTTGAGCTTTCTTTAAAAATTCATAACTCCCTCATTTGAACTCCGTTTTAAACAAATAATATACCGTTGGAAAGCTCTTGGAGTCTAGTTTCAAATGAGCCAAGTTTTACTCAAAAATTATTTTTATTTTAAAAGATATAATCAAAATACTGACTATAGGTCAGAACAGAATAATTTTTTATTACAGTAAAATCAACTTTCAGTTTTTCAAACTATATTTTGAATAGTCATATATTTCTCATTTGGACTCCGTTTTCAATAAATAATATACCTTTGGAAATATCTTTGAGTCTACTATCAAATGAGATTAAGATACTTGAAAAAATGATTTTTCGTTTATGAGATATGATATAAAGAGTGACCAAAGGTTAAAAACTAACTTTTGTAAAATTTCATATCTCACTATCTTTTTGTTCAAAATAATTGAGCCAATGTATGCAAATCTAAATCATTGAGTTGCACAAGTATACTAGCCTATATAAAATATACCTAATGTAAACACATAGGCTATCTTGATGCATCCAAGCTTCCAAGACTTCAAATCTTCTAATTCTTCATTTCTTGGAGCTTCATCCTTGCATGTTGTTTTCCTTGAGTGAAGCATGATATTGCTTTTCCTTGTTCTTCAATACAATGCTCACTCTTCTTCTTTTGAACCAACCTATAAAATATATCTTACTTGCAAACCCAATGGTTAGTTTAATAGCATGATTCAATATATGCAACATACATATTAAATAACATAATCATGCTTAAGTACTTGTAGCATATATATGATAATTAATCTTTATATATATTAATGCTACTATTCAAATACATTTGTCATCATCAAAACTTATGGCATATAGCCTTAGGGTCAACAGTATGTAGGGACCATTTTCCACAATATCCCAGAGATCTAGGTCCACTGCATTAAAAAATAGTTTCATCTTGGATTTCCAATAGCTATAATGATTACCATTAAAACTAGGGGGTTTTGTAAAAGAACTTCCTTCAGGTAAAATACAATCACCAAGGCCAGCCATTGTATACTCTTAGATTGTTAAGTCTTTAATCAAGAGCCCAAGCTCTGATACCAATTGAGAATAATAGCTAAAACCCAAGAGGGGGTGAATTGGGTTAATAAAAATTAATTGGAAGTTCTACTAGAATCAAATACTTATTTGAAAAATATTGACAATGCAAAGCAGAGAAACATCAAGATGAGTGGGGATGAGAGCAATAAATCAAATATAAAGCTTTAAGCAATTAAAGAGATAAAGTAGAGAGAAGAACACGAATATTTATACTGGTTCAGCTTAACCCAAGCCTACATCCAGTCCTCAAGAGTACTTCTTGAGTATTCTACTATGAACCACAAGTTTGAACAAAAGGGCACTTGTGTGCCACTACAACAGAGATCTTTTTCTTTCTAAGGTGTCTCTCCCCCTTAAAAATTGTTTTCTCTCAAAACAAACTCAAGGAACACTTTCCTTGGTCAATACAAGTAAATAAATGGGTAGAAAATAAGTGACTCTCTAAAATAGAGTAAGTGTGCAAGTGAAGAGCAATATAGAATAGATTGACAAGGGATGTTGCAATTCAAGAATTAGAGGTAAGAATTCATGTGTTGTTTTTCTTTGACTGCCTCTGAGGTCAATATATAAGCCCTAAAAGTTTTTGGCCCATTGGAGGAGGATCCTTGATGATATCAGCTGAAATCTTCGTGAAATAGCCGTTGAAACTGATGTTATCATGCTGGCAGTCGACTGATTCAGCATCATCAGTCGACTGATGCTCTTTAATGCCTCGATAGTCGACTGATGAGTGTGCAGCAGTCGACCGATGTGTTCTTATCTCAAATGTTTAAAAAGCTCAGACTTGATCAGTCGACTGATAAAAGAAGATTAGTTGACTAATGGGTACTGGAGGTTAATACGAAATGGGACAGTGATAGATTAGTCGACTGATTTTGGAGAGCCAGTCAACTGATGAGTCGCTGTCTGAAAATTTAAAATTCTTCAGAGTCTATCAGTCGACTGATTCAAGGAGATCAGTCGACTGATCGAAACTGCAACCTTTGGATTTTTAGATAGTGGCTAATCAGTCGACTGATGATAAACAATCAGTCGAATGTTGTTATCGATGCTATGTTGAAATATTAGACAGTGAGGCATTAGTCGACTGTTGTATGTATATCAGTCGACTGATGTCTTTTGATTTGGTTTTTCCAAGAAATTTTTGCTTTTAGAATCAATAACAACTTTTCATCTTCAAAGAAATTTTCAAAATAAGTTTGCCATAAAAGAACTTTCTTGAGCATTATGGAACAATTTGCAATTTAAATTTGTTTGTTGATCATCAAAAGTTTTAAGAGAATCTTTGAAAGTAATGGGGTCAACAGTTTTTGGGTTCTAAAACACATCTCCAGCTCCTTCTACTTCTAATATAACATTTGGGTGATTAGAGAGTTAAAGTAAACACCAAAACTAAGCTCAATAAGTAGTAAAAATGCTATTAAGGGTTAAACAAGAAAACCCATGACATCCTCAAGGAATCCTCTAGTAGTTTCAGAGTCATCATTCTCAACATTAGTTCCATGGTTGGCAAAGGAATACAGAAAATTTCATTCTCCAAAACTTCCTTTTGCCATTTAACAGCAGCAAATCATTCATTCTCATACTTAGGGTTTGTTTAGAAATAAGATGAGGGAAAAAAGTAGAGAAATCACTTACCCAAAATCTTCAATGTACAAAGGATTAGGGCTTCCTTGAAGACAAAGAATAAGGTACAGCCAAAGGGAGAAAAATCATGCTGCAGAGATAAGTGGTTTGTCGACAAAGGGAAGAGAAAATTTTGGGACTGGAGTGTGTTTGAGAGTCGTGAACTAGAGGAGAAAAAGGGGTTATGAAATTAGTTTTGGCTTAAATGGCAAAAATGGCCACCCTTAGAAACTTGGGTCAGAATAAGAATATCTTAGTATTACACTTAAACTTGTCTTATGCAGTTACACATTCTTTCAAGGGTTTTACCCACATATAATTTCGGTCCCAAGAAAATGACTTCATGAAGTCATCCAAAATTAAACTTTCTTTCATTTAAGTCATTTCCATCACAATTTCTAATTAAAACAAATATATAAAGGGACAAATAAACATAATTGGGCAAGGATGGTAAATCAACTATACTTATGTATCCTATTCAGAGAATAAAAAAAGAAAAATAGCCAAATAGGAAAAAATTTGTAGGTATTACAATTTCTATAGGCAACTTAGGAGTAAATTAGTTAATCATTTAAATCAAATTAGAGGAACCAATTAAATTAATGAAACCACCTTCCAATAGGCACCTGGGCCAACAAATATATATATATATATATATATATTTGATCTTTCCCTAATCTTCTCTATCATTTTATTTTGTTTATTTATTTAATGTAAGCTTCCTATACAAACTTAATCCTCATTAGCTTACTATTTACATATATAATAAATAAAATAAAAAGATAGAGAAGATTAGGGAAAGATCAAATATATATATATATATATTGTGTTATTTTCTTTTCACTTTTTATTTGCAATAACCTAATTTATTAACTTCTTTCCTATTCCAACCCTAAATCTCATTTTTATTGTTTTATTATTATATTATAACTTCCTTCTACAACTAAACTACCATTTTTAATTCAATGATTAATATATGTGTATATATATATATGATCTTTCCCTACTCTTCTCTATCATTTTTCTCCCACTCCAAATAACCTTCAGGGTCATTTCTACCTTGGAAATGAGGTATCTTCATTTTAATATTCCTAAAGTTCCCAGTTCCGTTTTGATAGTACTAATAGGGAGCAATCAACATTGAGTTATACCTTATCTTTGTATATTTTGAAATTTTTGGTTAGGTTCAATTAACCTAGCTTGGTTTAGTGCTTAGTTTACTGATTTGGTTAGAAACCTGCATGGTTAAAGTGGTTTGAAACTGATTTGATTTCATATTAGTTTAATTAGGCTACTCTGATCAGACATATATATATATATATATATATATATATATATATATCAAGGGGACGTGCACCCCTTAAACAAATATAAAAATAAATAAATAATAATAATACATAATAATAATAGTAATGTCAGGCCCCGAACCCAGGCCCATGACTGGCACAGACAGTGTGTTACCAGTACTACCGCAAGCCTAGAATTAGTACCGCAGAATCATAAGTGGTGGCCTATTTAGTTACATAGAACACTAAAGAATACAAATAAAATAAATTACCTTACCCCAGACAATAGAGAGGCATCCTCGATCCATGAGCCTTCATCGTGATCGCCCTGCATACCTCTAATTGTGAGGGGGTTAATCTAAACCACGGACTCACCGCTACCAGCCCTATTCTACACAGATGTACAAAATATGTATATATATACCACACAAAATAAATGCACGTAACCCTTACACAAGGATCCATGCTCCCATACCACATTTCAAGAGTGTAATCAACGTAGGTTTATATTCCTATGGATTATCACTCAAGAAATCCCATTATGTATCTGGCCTGATGAGTCATATCTATAACCATAATATGTGTCCGGCCTTTTGGATTATACCCTCAGCCATAACATGTATTAGGTTTCTCATATTAGATCCCCAGCTAGAACATATACCCTACCCATAAACAATATAGCCACAACCACATAAAAATATATGCAATGCATATCCTGCTCTTTTTCACACCACATTGAAGACCAACCCTCAATGTACATGTATACCCTTGACACCACTCAGCGGAATCACACATGAGCAACTTCTCACTCTATTTCCATATATTTTCCTCTTTTAATAAAATAAACATGAAAATGAATATGATGCAATGCATCCACACAATCCACACCATTCCACATATAATACATTTAACGAGTAAATGTATATAAAACAATATAAATATACATATATATACATATATCCATATCTGCATATAAGAGAGTTAGATAGATTTCTTCACCTAGATTCCACGCTCTCAATGCTCCTACCTTGCACCTCGACCATCCCTATTGTAACCAGGTAAAAACCATCAGGGTTACGAAATAGAGAAATTCCTCTACACTATTCCCTACCTTCACCAACTTCTCCAGTCATAACTCCTAACCTATAATGAATATCTGAATAAAGCTTACACCATTGGAAACTAGACTCAAAGAGCTTTCCAACAATATAAAGTTCACCTAAAATGGAGTCTGGATGAAGAAGTTATGGCCGATTGAAAATGGGCCAAAGTTTACCAGAATGGCTGGCACCCGAGGAGCCCCACATGGCACCTGAGACGCTAGACACCAAAGTTTTTGCCCAAATTGAAGGGCTTAGCACCTAGGTGCCCCACGTGGCACCCGAGGGGCCAAAACCCCTCAATTTTACTCAACAGTGGTCCTAAGGCACCCCAGGTGCCATGACTTCATACCCTGCGATCTAGCCTTGATTTTGGGTCAGATCCAACTAATTCTCCATCGTTTTCCATGGTTTCTTCTATGGAATCTCACCTTTGATGTATAAGGAGTATTTAGACACCAAAAGCCCCAATTTTAATTGAGAAATAAAGCCAGAATCTCGACTTTATCCCAAATACCCTTAAAACTGGAAAAATAGGGAAAAGCTTACGAAATAGGAATTCCTACCTTGATTCCTTGCTTTCCCTACATTGCTTGGCTCCTAGAGGCTCGCTCCGTGGCCTGAGATCTACCCTCCAAAGCTTGATTATGGAGTTGAAGTGTAGAGAGAGAAAGTAGAAAGAAGGAAGAGAGAAAGAGAGGAGAGAAGGTGAAGAGAGAGATAGAGAGAGGAAAGGAGGAAATGAGGAAAAAGAGGCGAGGCAACCTATATATACTCGCCCGAGGTGAAATTACCACTTGCCCTCCAGTTGACCCTCGGTCAAGACTGGTAAAAGTAAATCCGTAAAATCTAATCTCGGGTGTTTCTAAATCCTATGTGCCCTATATTTTTCTTTATTTCACTTTAGTCCCTCTTTGCTTTCAACCAGTCTCCCAACTTCCTTAATGCCCTCGGTTCCACCAATACACTTCTCGACTCTCCACCACACAATATTCCACAACTTTACCACGCCCAAACTTCATATCTTCCTACATACACCACAAGAAAAATATCTTCAACACAAAATACTCCACAAAATTAGCTCTACATAATACCTGAAAATCATGGATTTTCTAGGGTATTACATTCTTCCCCCTTTTTTGAATGTCTGCTTGATATCATTATTCTCCTCCAAAACTTCAGACATGATGATATCAACAGATATTCACTATCGTTGGTTCTTTGTGCAGTTGTTGTCCCGTTGGCCGCACAAGAACATATCTCTAACCAGGGCATCCATTTAAAAAGATAAAACTACACTGCTCTTGCTACCCTCTGATACATCTTCTCTCGTCTTGGAGAGGGGAAGCGATGTTCTCACAGAACTTCCCCCCTTTTGGCTCTGAGCCATGCTCAAAGCACAATCCACTTACCCTGCTTACCATACTTCCACTGCCCATTCTGTAACCACTAGGGATTATCCCTATTAGAAATTTCCCTATTTCGCATTCTGGATCACTGTACTTACCATCTAGGTGCTTCCTAAAAACATAACCTCAAACCCACACTAAGTATCAACCCACTAGCCAACCTCCAGGGGTGATTGACTCAATAATATCTGTTCTTATGCATCCTACATATATCCACTCCATAAAACATAAATAACTATGCGATCACAATTGCATACCACACAAAGGTCATGAGGATACACGTAAAGTACAAGTACCGGTGTTCTTCGAATACGATATCCAAGTCTCTCAGGAACTGCATTAAGAACTTCTTCTTGAATTGTTCCTATCCCTTGGGTGATAATCTAGGATCCTGCCATTACCATTAGCTCATTCTTCGTACTCTGGGAGCACGATTCCTACACTTACTAACCCACTTCTTACTGCTTGTCAAGCCTATCTATTCTTTCCCCATCTTTTTCTTGGCTCAACTAAGCTTTTCCCGATGAGCATGCCCATGAGGCTCTACTTTTTCAAGATTATCATCACTTCCCCAAGCCACTGCCCGGCCAAGTTTGCTCCTGAGCTCGACGTGTCCTTAGAAAGGAACCCAATAGAAAAGAAAGGAAGACACATCCTATAGGGCCTTTGGTGGAGCCATCGCTTTATAGTTATGCCATAACACACAACGATAGAGAAGGACCCATTAAGGTTACCTTGCTCTGTAATCAATAGGAGACCTAAACCCTAAACCATAAACCACCCTCTGATATCATCTTTGGTATCAGACAAATTAACCTTAAACCACAACCTTCCTCTGATACCATCTTTGGTATCAAACAAACAAACTTAATAATCCTCTAATACCATCTTTGTCACACCCATAACCCGGGCCCATGACAGGTGCAGACAGTATGTTACCAGCACTGCCGCAATCCTAGAATTAGTATTATAAGATCATAAGTGGTGGCCTATTTGATTACAGAGAACACTAGAGAAATACAAATAAAATAAATTACCTTACCCCGAACAATAGAGAGGCATCCTCGGTCCATGATCCTTCGTCCTGACTACCCTGCATACCTATAATTGTGAGGGGGTGAGCCTAAACCACGGACTCACCGCTACCAGCCTTATTCTACACAGATGTACAAAATATATATATATACCACATAAAAAAAATGCATGTAACCCTTACACAAAGGTCCATGCTCCCATACCACATTTCAAGAGTGTAATTAACGTGGGTTTATGTTCCTACAAATTATCACTTAAGAAATCCCATTATGGCCTGATAGGTCATATCTATAACCATAACATCTATCCGGCCTTTTGGGTTATACCCTGAGCCATAACATGTATAGGTTTCTCATATTAGATCCCTAGCCGGAACATATACCCTACCCATAAACAATACAGTCACAACCACATAAAAATAGAAATATGCAGATGAATGAGATGCAATGCATATCCCACTCTTTTCCACCCACATTGAAGATCAGCCTTCAATGTACATGCATACCCTTAACACCACTCAGCGGAATCACATATGGGCAGCTTTCTGCTCTATTTCCATATCTTTTCCTCTTTTAATAAAATAAATATGAAAATGAATATGATGCAATGCATCCACATAATCCACACCATTCCACACATAATACATTTAACGAGTAAATGTATATAAAACAATATAAATATACATATATATATATATATATATACATATATGCATATCCACACATAAGAGAGCTAGATAGATTCCCTCACCTGGATTCTACGCTCTCAATGCTCCTACCTTGCACCTCGACCATCCTTATTGTAACCAGGTAAAAACCATCAGGGTTATGAAATAGAGAAATTTCTCTATACTAATCACAACCTTCACCCACTTCTCTAGTCATAACTCCTAACCGATAATGAATCTCTGAATGAAACTATACCATTAGAAACTAAACTCAAAGAGCTTTCCAATGATATAAAGTTCACCTAAAACAAAGTCCAGATGAAGGAGTTATGGCCGATTGAAAATGGGCCAAAGTTTACCAGAATGGCTGGTGCCCCACATGGCGCCTGAGGTACCAGACACTAAAGTTTCTGCCCAAATTGAACGACTTGGAGCCTAGGTGCCCCACATGGCACCCGGGGTGCCAAAACCCCTCAATTCCACTCAATAGTGGTGCCTGAGGTACCCCAGGCGCCACGACTTCACACTCCGCGATCTGGCCTCGATTTTAGGTCAATCCAACCGATTCTCCACTGTTTTCTATGATTTTTTCCATGGGATCTCACCTTGATGTCTAAAGAGCATTTAGACATCAAAAGCTCCAATTTTAATCAAGAAACGAAGCTGGAATCTCAACTTTACCCTAAATAACCTTAAAACTAGAAAAAAGGGAAAAGCTTAAAAAATAGGAATACCTATCTCAATTCCTTGCTTTCCCTACGTTGCTTGGCTCCTAAAGGCTCGCTTCGTGGCCCGAGATCCACCCTCCAAAGCTCGGTTTTGGAGTTAGAGTATAGAGAAAGAAAGTAGAAAGAAGAAAGAGAGAAAGAGAAAAGAGAAGGTGAAGAAAAAGAGATGAAATGAGGAAAAGGGGCGAGGCTATCTATATATACTCGCCCGGGGTGAAATTACCACTAGCCCTCCAATTGACCCTCGGTCAAGACTGGTAAAAACAAATCTGTAAAATCCCATCTCGGATGTTTCTAAATCCTTGGTGCCCCACAGTTTTCCTTATTTCACTGTAGTCCCTCTTTGTATTCAATCAGTCTCCTAACTCCCTTAATGCCCTCGGTTCCACTGATACACTTCTCGACTCTCCACCACTTAATATTCCACAACCTTGCCATACCCAAACCTCTTATCTTCCTGTATACACCACAAGAAAAATATCTTTAGCCCAAAATAATCCATAAAATTAGCTCTACGTAATACCTGAAAATCACGAATTTTTTAGAGTATTACAAGTAATATATGTGCTAGTTCGCAAGTACACTCTAGAGGAGGTGAATAGAGTATGTATAAAAATTTCATGAAATAAGGTATTGTTCTTATAAAAACCTCTTTAGAGTCTTTTTTAATTTATTAGGGTCCAATTAAATGTTCTCTTCAGCAAATGGCAACAACAATAATGTAAAGAGAAGGATAAAGAGATAACACCGTAATTTATTATGGTTCAAATGAATCACAATGATTCACCTATATTCACTCACCACAAAACACAATTATGAGTATTTTATTTAAGGAAAAATATCACCAGTATAAAGAAACCAAACTAAGACTCAATCTCCAACTTTTCCACTACCAGGTAGCAACTTTCAGTTTGGATTAGCAGGAACCTACTTTTATACTTGACCATCTAGGACTTCTCATGTCCCTAGCAAATGATCTCGGGAAACCTTTACACCCAAACAAGTTCAACTCGGTAGCTTTTACTCCAAAATAGCTAGATACCTTACCAAGTACCTATTACAAGTCCTCACATGAACTGGAATACAAATTACAAAGAATTTGTTTTTGGCTCACTTAGAATAGAAGATGGAGAGAAAAATCACTATAAGGAAATATTAAATAGTACGATTCTCTCTCACACAAGATACAAAGAGATACAAAGATAATATGATTGTACGAAAAAATACTCCTTATAAGCTTTGGTAGTTGATGTTATAGCTTTAGCTATTTATACTCTTGCAAATAATAGTCGGTGGCACTTGGATGCTCCTCATTGAATGACAAAATTTATTCTGATTAAATTTGATACTTTCTTCCGTAATTGGTACCTTGTGCTTGATATAGAAATAAACAGCCACAAAATTGATAGACTTTTATTGCAGTTTCAATGGCGGATGATCTTTTCCTTTTTGTTCTTTAATTCCTATATTCAATATGGATTTGCTTGTTTAATGTAGGATATAGTTGACTTCAATTGATAGCCAATTTATTCCTTGATTTGCGGCTTGATTCATGCTAGGTTTGTCTGACAGCATTAATTGTGCACCAAGTAATCAAGTTCTTCATAGGTTCTAGCAAGTACCTCTTGGATTTCCAAAATCAGAAACTTAATCTATCAAAATGTATAAAATAATTTTACTAATTTAATATAAGGATCATCATTGGATTAGGATACATCTAAATTAGGTTTTAGTTAAAGGCTTTCTAGCAACAAAATTCAAACAAACAATCCAAATCAAGATTTGGATAACAAAACAAATAAATAAAGAATTTACATAAAGCAATTTAAGCTAATGATAAAACTACTAAAACCTAATCCTAATCCTACCTAACCTTATTAGGTGTCTAACTCATATGGATGGCAATAGGACCCCGAAAGCTAAATGGGGATAGGGACAGGGATCATTCTCCCCGCCCCGTGGGGTCCCCGTCCTTGAAGGCCTTTTAGTAATTTTGTATGAAATTACTAAAATATCTTAAATATATATATATATATATTTAATATAAAGGTTAATGGTAATTTAGTAATTTTATAAGATAAAATAATAATACTTTTATTATTAAATAAAAAGAAATTGAAATATTTCTAAATACTAATTGATAGTATCTACTAAGCTTCTAAGCCCTAATTTTGTTCATTTTCCCCCAATTCTCATTTCTCTGCAACTTCTGATTTCGAGTCCGACTTGCGACTGCCTCTGCCTCTCTCGGTTTCGAGTGTTCAAATTTGAGCCCTCATCTAGATCTACTCATCTCGTCTTCGTCCAGGCCCCGAGGAAGGAGCAGACTCGTTCAGCCGTACCCGTGCGTGAGCCATGAGGTGTGCCTACTGCGGTACTGCCAGCCCTCTTCCTTCATCTTCGTCTAAGGCACCAAACTCCTCCCTACCATGCTTGAGGTGAAAGGTGTGCCCACTGCCGGTCGTCGTCTTCGTCCAGGGAAGGACCAGACCCCTCTGGCCGTGCATGCGGCATGCTGTGGGTGGCTTCCTCCTTCGGGCTTCGTCAATCCCAATCCTTCCTCCTTCATTAGTCCTTTGACCCTTCATCCTCACTGCTCCGTCCTGCTCTCAGGCGAGGTAAGTTAGTGAAATAACATAATTTAGAGTTAATCCTCATGAAAATGTGCTGAATTGCTGAGTTGCTAATTAATGTTTAAGTTAGAGTTAATCCACATAATATGCTGAATTGCTGAGTTAATCCTCATAATTTAGAGTTAATCCTCATAAATTTAAGACTACTTACAAGAATCTAAGTAGAGAGCATAATACTAATCTATCGCAATGTTATGATGCATAATCCTAGTGATTTGTACACATTTTTCAAGTATTGAAAGCTATTTTTATGAGTAACCCAAGATACACATGCAACGGATATAAGCCATATAACTCCAGAATGCCAAAAACAATAAAACAAAAGAGACCACAGAATAAACAATTTATATGTTTCGAGTAGCATATCAAATTTATATGCTATTGATTTACATAGCTTCAACCCAAAGGCCACAAACTGGGTAATATAATTAATGTTGAAGTTTTAGGGGAATCAGACTAATTAAGAGTTTTAAGTTTTTTATTGTTTGATTTCTTTTGAGATTTGTAATGAATATAATGTTTTATAACCTATCTAGAATTATATTTTGAAGAGATTTAATAATGAAGAACTCAAAATCTAAAAGGATGGAACTATCTACAAATAAAACCAATTGTTTTTAGAATGAATTCAGATTTATTTTTAAAAAAGGGACAAAAATCCACAAATACTTAAGGAATTAGCTTCTCAGCAACAACTATGAAAGCCAAACTATCTTAGCCCATATTAATTCATTTGGAAATGGTATTTAGAAAAATTAGATTTTTGAATTTTTAGTAATTATTATAAATGATTACATTTAAATACATTGAGTTATTTTCTTTTAGGTTGGTATTTTTTAAAAGATGGCTGAAGATCAATCATCTAATACTCCTATGGAAAAGGAGCAAGTTCCACTTACATC
Source organism: Biancaea sappan (assembly GCA_037074585.1). NCBI lineage: Eukaryota > Viridiplantae > Streptophyta > Magnoliopsida > Fabales > Fabaceae > Biancaea > Biancaea sappan. Next base: position 41,143,500 of record CM073499.1, read on the forward strand.
TACTTCAGATCCGATGGAAGGAACACAAGAAAATGAAAATCAAACTTCTCTCCCTAATGAAGTAAGTATTGATTTAAAACAAGAAGATGCTAGTGTACAAAGAAGTCCAAATCAAAGACGATTGACCTCACAAGCTTGGACACACTTTAAAAGGGAGAAAATAGATGATAAGTGGAAAGCAATATGCAAATATTGCAATAAGAAACTTGGTGGGGACACTAAACAAGGCACAAAATATTTACATGACCACATTAAGAGTTATAAGCTTCGTATTGTGATGGGTCCACGACAATCAATTATAAATACTTTGCAACAATCCTCCTCTTTAATAGGAACTAAGGGTGAATCAATTATGGTTAGCACACTCACATTTAATCATGATAATGCAAGAAGGGAACTTGCAAGAATGATTATAATGCATGAGTATCCTCTTGCTGTAGTTGATCAAGTCGGGTTTAGGAGATTTGTCAATTCTCTCCAACCAATGTTCAAAGTAAATTCTCGCAATACAATAAAGGGCGACGTTATGAAAATATATGAAAGTGAGAAGGCTAGAGTAATGAAATTACTTGCAAAGAACTCAGGTCGTATTGCAATAACAAAATAAAGGATACATGTCCATCACAGCCCATTACATTGATGATAGTTGGACTTTGCAGAGCTTGATTGTGAGGTAATGTTCTATTCTTTTAATATTTTTCTCTCTTGTCATATTTATCATATTTTTTCTATGTTTGTTTATGTGCTACTTTGTAATAGTTTTTATAATTTGTTATAGGTTTGTTTATGTGCCTGCACCACACACTGCTGAAGTTCTTTCTGATGTGTTAGTTGAATGTTTATTGGATTGGAATATTGATAGAAAGTTGTCAACTTTGACTGTTGATAATGCTAGCACTAATGATGCCATGATTGATCGTTTGTTTGATAAGATTCCAAGTTCTTCATTTATTTTGAGAGGGGAATTATTTCATATGTGTTGTTGTGCTCATGTGCTAAATTTGATAGTGAAAGATGGGTTGTCGGTAATTTCTTATGCAATTGAAAAAGTTAGAGAAAGTGTTGCTTTTTGGACTGCAACACCAAAGGGGAGGAAAAATTTAGTGATCCTTGCCTTCAATTGAACAAAAAATATTCAAAGAAGCTTGTTCTTGATTGTAGAACTAGGTGGAACTCTGCTTATTTGATAATTGCTTCTGCTTTACCATATCAAGATGTTTTCCAAAGATTAAAGCAACATGATTCTCAATAGAAGAGTTTGCCTAGTGAAGAGGATTGGAAAATGGTAGAAGATATTTGTGGAAAGTTGGAATTATTTTATAGTATCACTGAATTATTTTCGGGCTCCCAATACCCGACCTCAAATATTTATTTCCCAAAAGTTTGTGAAATTAGATTGGCTTTGAGGGAATGGGTTGATAGTTCTTGTGACATTATAAAAAATATGGCTATTGATATGATTATGAAGTTTGACAAATATTGGAGATCAATTAATTGAGTTATGGCCATAGGGTGTTGTGTTGGATCCTCGATATAAAATGACTGTGTTGGATTATTTCTTTCCTTTGATATATAGAGATGATGCTTCTGTTAAATTGCACAGGGTGAAAGATATGTTTCAGAGGTTGGTTAATGAATATCAAGTTATGAATAAGAGTCATAGTTCTTCTACTACTGATAAAACTTTTTCCTTAACTTCAACCGACCCCAATTCTCATGTGAGGAAAGAAAGTTGGAAAAATAAGTGGTTTCAGTATGTCAGAGAAAATGTTTCAAGTATAGTATGCAAGTCTAAATTAGATTACTATTTAGAAGAGCCTGTATTGCTTGATGTAACAACTACTGAAGACTTTGACATATTGGGTTGGTGGAAACAAAATGGTTTGAAGTATCCTACTTTACAATGAATTGCAAGAGATTTTTTGGCTATTCTAATCTCTACAGTTGCTTCAGAGTCTGCATTTAGTACTAGTGGTCGTGTATTGAGTCCACATCGTAGTAGATTGACTGAGAAAACACTAGAATCATTGATGTGTACTCAAAATTGGTTACGCCATGAAGTAGGACTAGGAGGTAATAATATATTCTAATATTGATTTATATTTTATTTTTCTTTTTTCAAAATTTGTTTGACTCTTTAATTTTTCTTGTTAGGCATAAAAAGGATTAAAATCAATAGTATTCTTGAAGAAATGGATGATGATTGTGATGATGATGATGCAATAAGTTAATATGGTTTAATTTTTATTATCCTTTTCTAATATATTTAATTACTAATATTTGTTTCATTCTTATCTTGTAGGAAAGTACTGTAATTTAGATAGCTAAAATGTGATGAACAAGAGAATATATTAAAGTTTCGAGGTATGATTTATCATACATATTAAAGTACTGTAACTCTTATCTTGTTTTAAAGTATTATTTCTTATATATATCTTATAGTTGATTTGTTTGAATTTTATTTTGTAAGAAAGTACCAAAGAACAAGTAAATCAAATGCATGAATCCATGATTATTTGGTGTGACCAAGAAAGAATATTGTATTTGAATTTTAATGTGTTTTGATCTCTATATTTGTTGTGGACAATGTATTTGAGTTTTTATCTTTGTTTTCTTGAACATATGTTAAGATGATGATGCAATGATGTTTTGGTCCTTTTGGAGTTATTGAATGACTATTTTAATATTTAAATTTAGCCTCTTATGTTTAATTATATATATTTTTATGTATTACAGGTCTTTTTCTTTTTTTCATTTTTTAGAATTTTTTTAATAACCCCGCGGGGTCCTGCGGGGAGGTAGGGAATGGGGATGGGGGAATTTTTCCTCCCTCATCGGGGATCGGGGGCGGGGACAGGTAGAAATTTAGGGTGTGGGGTGGAGGCGGGCTCCATTGCCATCTCTACTAACTCATAATAACAATGTGAACAAAAAATTAAAAAAGTCTAGAAATCCTAATTAAAAACAACCCTAGAATAATCATAAGATAATAAACCTAGCCCAATTTAATTTAAAACAAATTAAGATCTAGATTAACTACGAGATTTACCCTAGATACACCTATACCTAATCTAACTCAACTACAAAATAAAACCACCTATTAACCTAAAAAAATATAAAGTAACCCCCTACAGCCACACTTCCCATTCCTTGCAAAAACCCTAACACTCATCAAGAACACCTATTCCAAGAAACTCTAGATCACCTTCTAGAAACCTTAACCTTAGCTATCCTAAAGAAACACTAGACATATTAAACCCTAGCACACTTGGTTGTCATCTTTCTTTCTCTCTCTCTCTCTCTCTTCTTTTCCTCTTATTAAAGCCACCGTAGCTAGTAAAAGAATCCCTAGGAGTGAACCTATACCTTAACACAAACCATAGTTGTACACTTTTTCCTCTCTACAAGAACTCTAATCGTCTACATACAAACACCATATAACCTGCACCCTAATGTTCACACAAACAAAGCTGCCACATTCTTCATTTGTGATCTTTAAGAGACATCTCTCAGAAATTATGTAAGTAAGCACTTTCGAATCAACATCCACGAAAACATCCAGGTAATGTTAAGCAGAACCGTGGGATTCTAGGAGAGTGATCCAACTTATCTTTAATGTGATTTTAGCATCTTATGTTTTATGGGATGTTGTAAGGTAGGACCCCCGAAATTGGTAGGGATTATGATCAATATGTGGGGCATGAGCCATGAGGATAATATGAATATTCTTAATAGTTAAGGATTTGTAAATTTTGAATTAAAGAGGGCACACAATGTGATCAAGATTAATATAAATTAATTTATTATAAAAAAGGATAAATCATGGCATAATTAGATGTCATTAATAAGCTCCACATTAGGGTTGTTGTTATTATTATTAAAGCACTTGATTCAACATTTAAAAATAGAAAGGGTTTGAAATTGACTTTTATGAATGCTCCTTGAAATCATGGAAGGGGGAACTTGTGACATTTATTATAATTGTTTAATAATGATTTTTGTATTTGGAATTGATTGTATGAATCCTTTTGGATTCCTTGGTTGGTGCTAGTGGTACCCCTCTTTCATGGCGAGGTAAGGCGAGGACTCAGGTTAAGCTATAGCTCCCATGGGCATCTTAACTAGTGATCGAGGGTAGCAACTCTCATGGCGAGATCAAGGAAAGGACCCATAGTATCACAACCAGCTACCTAGGCCCATGATTGGCTTAGTGACACTATTCCCTGTCACTGTAAGCCTATTATTCTTACCACCCTATTTGTATTATTCTATTATGTGGAAGCATATAAATTATTGTTTTCATGATTCTATTTACTTTATTAATGCTAAAACGTGTCTTTTACTAATATACAATGTCAACCAGACGTACTTTCCATCTTTTCTACCTATAGTAAAATTTAAGAAAGCACGTAAATATTCACACACAATCAGATTCTGATGAGAAGTGTACCTTGTATCCTTGCTATTCTATCCTATGGGATTTATAACCATTCATACAACATAACCTAACTTTTCTTCATTCTTTTATTTTTAAATAGGGATTACTCAACTCTGGTTTATAAATCCTAAGTAGTAATAATAAATGGCTTTCCACTGATGTCTCCCCTAAGGGAATAATAATCTGGAATCCGAAAGGCATTAGTTGTAAAACCCTAATGCCCTATTGTAAATCAGTTTATTTAAACTAGACTAGTTGTTTGGTGATCCAGACTTATCTGCATATTTATTATTATCCCTTTTTAAGAAAATTTGATTTCAATTTTGTCACTTATGATCATGCTTCTTCTTGACATTTTAGGACAAGACTGTGTGCATAAATTTGCACTGAGTTACTTAAAGATATCTCAATGATATCCCTATAGAAGGGATCCTCAAATAATTTTCTTTATTTTTCCTCCTATACACTATGTGTGTCATCATATAAGGATAATAGGCACTTAACAAATTAAAATACCATGTAATTACCAATAATTATATACTCTAAAGAATTACCCTTTTTAGTAATTACTTATGCCAATCGTGTTAACAATAATTCAAAACATCTATTCCTTTATTCTTAATTCGACATCTAAGGTATTTTACAATTTATCATACAAACATTAATGCGAAAGAGATTCACCAAACATGCATCCCATCTATTTATAACATTAATAAAATAGAAATTCGATTACCATCTCATTTAATCAATTTAGTTATGTCATAATAATGATTAAACAAATTTATGGAAATTTCCATAATTATATTGGTTAGCAATTTCCAATAATGACAATCCATTATCCCGATCCTAAGTGTCCTAACCATTACAGGTCCAGCTAATAACAAATCTGAATAGATAAGGGCTTACTCGTCAACGAGAATGTCCAAAAACGATCCCGTTACTCCTCAGGTGGATACTTCTCGGGGGCAACTTGATTTAAAAAGGAATAACACAAAGAGAGTGAGTTTGAAAACTCAGTGAGCAAATCGGCCCCACCCTAACAAAATCTTGATACATCATTAGTCATGCAAGTATGCCCGAAGTCTAGAATTTAATCAAAAATCATAGTCAAAATATACATACCAAAAAATAGCAAGGCATCCAATCAAACCAACAAGACTAGTACTCGTCAATGGCAACATATCTATGGGAGCGCACATCACCCTGGCTTACCAAATTCTTTTCCCACCATAACGCACAACCTCATTCCTATGATTAGGGCACCTCATTTATCACTGACTCGGGTTATACATTTTACCAAGGAATCATTGTCTCCACACTCCCCAGCCAAGGCGCCCTGTAACCTAAGCTTCCTCCCTTGCTGTAAAAGAAGAGGTACTATCCTACCTAATCACAGTCAACAATACAAAATATCATACAATAATCAGAGGCAAAATAACATTACACATATAACTAGAATCATGCCTTACCATACCACGGTTTTAATCCATAAAACAAGAGGATAGTTAAAGTGCAAATTAAGAAGATTCATATATTCATACTTTATTCCTAACGTCCCAAGGTTAGTCATCACATTACCTCAAAACACATGTTTCAATTTAATTATTGCGGATTTCCATAACTCCGAATTCATTAATTTGAATTCAATTCCCAAATTTGACATATCGAATTCAATCACCACCCTATGACTCTTGGGAATATTGTAACGTCCTTATTTTACTATATTAAAATCTGAAATTTTTTTTTAAATTCTAATGCTTAATACTTGTACCTTCAAAAAGAACATTCTACAGTTGTTCTCAGTACAAATCATAATTGGTTATACATAATAATTGAAATTCTAAACATAAGATAATTTTACATTCGTTTGAAATAAATTACAAATCTGTCGTACATAGTAATTTGATATCTAAACTTAAAAAAAATCTATAATTCTAATACTTAATAAACTTGAGTGCTATAAAAGTGTTCAATCAATCTTTACACCTTTCCCCTTATACTCAGCCCCTGAAATGGTCAGTTGGAAAAGCATAAAAGGGTGAGATAAGGGTATCTTAGTAGCTAGCATAATTTTATAAACATTTATAAATATACCATTTCAGTCATAAAAGCACTTATATCATAAAAATCAGTCCATGTAATATAAATTCTCCATTCAGTGTAATAGGTTGATGAAAAATTAGCAAGCTAGTATATGAATAAATCATGGAATCAAGAATAGTTGGTGGCACACTCAACGACATGGAAAAGATAGTCTACAGAACTACTTTTTCCAAGCTGAACATGAAAGAAAGGCTACTGCAGTCCTTTAACTCAAGCTAGAAAGATTCCAAGCTAAAACATGGAAATATAATTTCCAAGCTGACATGGAAATAGAATTTCCAAGCTGACATAGAAGCAAAACTCCCAAGCTGAACATGGAAGTAAACTTCCAAGCTAATATCATGCTAATTTCATCATGAAAAACATATTTCACTTTAGATAAAACTTCATGGACATAAAATATTCAAGTAGTAAAATAAGCTTTTATGAATTGCTACGCTACGCAACAAGTAGTTAAAATAAGCTTTTATGGAATGATAAACTACTAAATTCTCAATTCAATGCAATAAGTTGATGAAAAATTAGCAAGCATATATATAAATAAACCATGGAATCAAGAATAGTTGGTGGCACACTCAACGACATGGAAAAGATAGTCTGCAGAACTACTTTTTCCAAGCTAAACATGAGAGAAAGGCTACTGCAGTCCTTTAACTCAAGCTAGAAAGATTCCAAGCTAAAACATGGAAATATAATTTCCAAGCTGACATGGAAATAGAATTTCCAAGCTGACATGGAAGCAAAACTCCCAAGCTGAACATGGAAGTAAACTTCCAAGCTGATATCATGCTAATTTCATCATGAAAAACATATTTCACTTTAAATAAAACTTCATGGACATAAAATACTCAAGTAGTAAAACAAGCTTTTATGAATTGCTACGCTACCTGTACTTTGTAGTCTGACTTTTTAACTCAAATAGCTATTCAATCTGTCTTGAAATTTGTTTCATGATTTTTGACCGTTGACCGTGGGGTAGTTTGCACTAGTTTTGGTTCTGATTTTTACTTCCTATTCACTACCACTTCTCCCTTAACACTTGTGTGGGTTAGTAATAGAAGAATCTCCTCAAAGTAGCTCAGAAAAATCGAGTTTAACGTTGCTATTTGCTTCTTCCAAAAACCTCTATTTTATGGTTGAAAAGCAGAGAATATTTTTCTGCTTCTGTCCAAGCTACTGGATTCTCTTTTTCTCACTCTCTCTCTCGGTTGTGAATGGTGCAAGGAAAGGGGAGGAAGATGTTGCTATTTATAGCTAAAAATGGGAGGCAAGTGGAAAATTCCTTTTGAATATTCAAATATCTCTCTAAAGCTTAGAAATGTTTAGAAAACTCAAGATAACTCAAGATAAACCTAGACTAACCTAGAATTCTCTAGAATTATCTATACTAGAAATGTTTAGAAAACTCAAGATAACTCAAGATAAACCTAGACTAACCTGGAATTCTATAGAATTATCTGTACCATTCTACAACATTCTACACTTATATAGGAAATTCAAGAATATACAAGATATCTCTAGAACATAACTAACCTTGAATTCTCTAGAATTATCTATACCATTCTACAACATTCTACACTTATCTAGGAAATTCAAGAATATACCAGATATCTCTAGAACATAACTAACCTGAAATTTTCTAGAATTATCTATACCATTCTACAACATTCTACACTTATCTAGGAAATTCAAGAATATACAAGATATCTCTAGAACATACAAGATTCCTCTAGAACAATCTAGATTCATCAAGGATATTCAAGAGATTTCTAGAGAAAAGAAAATATTAAATATTTATTCCATAATAATTTGGGATGTTACAAATATCACACATCATACCTTTTATCACTAACAATGCTAAGATCTGGTTAAAATAGGGTTATTTCACTCATATAAGTTTTGACAAATTCTTCCAAAGCTCGATTGCTTAACCAAGAACGTGAATTTAAAACAACTTTGCCATAGGAGTTTTTCATTCTAGATGTGTTTTCCTGAATCTGTGTAAGAAAGGTAGGGATCTTTGGTGTTACCATGGATAGCTAGGTGATGTCACATGTGTTTTTATAAATTCAACATAATTTTTAGGGATCATCTATCTTTAATTAAATATTTAAAACTTAACTAAATTAAAATAATGTAGATTTAGGTTTTGGAATTTTTACCTTTTTTGAAAGAGTTTCCTTTATGCTTCATGTTGGTTGTATGAAAGAATTTGTATAGAACTTTTGGGTTCAAGGTGAGGTTATGATGTGGTGATGAAGAGGAGAAAGTGCAGCTAGGCTAGGGGTGTGGATTGAGTGTGTGTGTCTTGCTAGGCTTCCTAATTGAGAGAGTGAGTAAGTGAGGAAAGATGAAGGCCATGAGGGCCTTTTTATAGTAGGGTTTAGGCTTAATTAGCTTGGGTAAAGTTTAAGTTCAACTAGGATATCTCCTAGATTCATGATTATCCTAGCTTATTCATTTATTATTTTTTTATTTTTATTTTTTCCTTGTTTCCAGATTTAGAGTTCCTATTACATATTAATTTAATTAGTTTCTAGAATCCTAGTTGTAGATCACGCCTAGACTATGTTCAATTGGATTAGGATTAGGTTTTTGTTAATTTTATTTATTATGTTAAGTTGCACGCCTACATAGATGTTATTATTCTAGTAGTTGGATTATCTCAGGTTAGATATTATTTTAACATTATTTCTATTATCTAATCCTAATCCTTTTAGGTCTTGTTATTTTATTTTAATTTAATCACTATTATCTCATTTATTTTATTCTTCTGTAAGCTAGATTAAATATTATCTTCTTAGATTGCCTTATCTAATATTTAATCATTGTTTTATTTATATTGTGCCTAAGATATCAATCTTATCATTATCCTAATTAAAATCTTCTAGAACCCCTAGGTTAATCTCACACCTAACTTAAGGAATTAATAAATGGGCCTCACGCCGCACTTAAGCATCCATTTATGGGCTTTTTAGTTAAATTTAACCTACTCATAATTGGGGCCTTAGTTGCACTTACCTCACTTGGATAATGAATCATTATTGGGTTTTGGCTAGATTAATTAATTAACTACATAAGCCTTATGTTAACTACATTTGGGCCCTTAAATCATTAACCCCTCAATTGGGCTTATAGTCATCTAATTTCACATTTCATATGTTTCACAACCCTAACTATTTCATATTTAATCCCTCATATGGATGCAATTCATACTTCCCACAACTACATTCACATACAGACGAAAATATTTTGCTAGCAACAAAAAATTTGACAGACACAAAGAGACAATAAGGGAAATTTTATCACAAGTGTCACATTATCACCTCTTTTAGGAAATTAGGTCTTTCAAAATTTTGTTACCTTTATCTGTGAATAAATGTGAGTATCTAGCTCGCATATCTACCTCTGTCTCCTACATGGCTTCTTCGTGGGATGATTCACCACAAGACTTTAGCTGAAAGGATTTCCCGAGATCGAAGTTTCTTAACCAGACTATCAAGGATAACTGTAGCCCCTTGAGTACTCATTTAATCACCTAAAATTTTCACATGCCCAAACTCACGCATTATTTCGATGTCACAAAACCTAGCGTATTACATTGCATGTGATGTCTGGGGCTGACGAGGGTAAGGTGTGATCACGAGGGTAGAAAAGAAGCATAGACAAAGAGCAGCTCTTGGTAGGCTTCTAGACGAAAGGACACATGAATGAACCAACTCCACATCAAAATGAGAGGTATCTTGAGACTATATAAGTATGGGACTGTACAGTTAAGGGATTTTGAGACTGTACAGGTATGAGACTATACAATTAAGGAGAGCTTAAAAGATTTTATAGGTACTACATATACCAACAAGGTGTACCTTTGTTTTCAAAAGCCCATTTCATAAGTACTCCATAGTTAAGTGTGCTTAGCTTAGGGTAATTTTGCAATAGATGAGCTCTTGGGAAGTTTTCCCATAGAGCATATAAGTAAGGACAAAGCATGTTCTAAAGACTCGTGTTGGCTTGTGGGAACAGTCGTCAATCTGGAAAGCAACCTAAGTTATTACAAGTCATATCAAAGTAAGACCTCTCTTAGTACGGTGTGGTTCGAGGATGAACCAAGCAGAAGCTGGTGGGCATATGAAACTTAAGGCTAATAAGGGCAAAGAATGATCGCCAGTGCAAAGAAGAAGCACAAACAAGAAGCTGCTCCTGGCAAGCTTCTAGGTGAAAGGATACATGAATAAAACAACTCTACATCGGAATGAGAAGTATCCTAAGACTTTAAAGGTATAGGACTGTATTGTTAAGGGATTCTGACACTATATAGGTATGAGACTGTACAATTAAGGAAAGCTTAAAAGATCTGATAGGTACTACCTATACCAACAAGTTGCACCTTTCTTTTTGGGAGCCTATTTCATAAGTACTCCATAGTTAAGTGTGCTTAGTCTAAGGTAATTTTGCAATGGGTAACCTCTTGGAAAATTTTGCCAAAGAGTATGTAAGTGAGGACAAAGCATGCTGCAAGGATTCGTGTTGGCTTGTGGGGACAGTCGTCAATCTGGAAAGCAACTTGGGTTGATACACTAAGGTGTCTTGACCAGTGGGATATTCACAATGTCATGGTAGGGTGAGGACCCGTAGGGCGTCATGCCATGGACTTGTACCACTAGTTGGTTGAGATTGGTTGCTACATCTTTGGTATGTATCTATCCACCTGTTTCGGTGTGTGAGGATTAGCCCGACAAGCATTTTATTTGACATTTGATGTACTTGAATTATATTAACAATTTTCTGTATCATTCAATGAGTCTCACACTCATAGTATTTTATTTTTCAAATCCAATTGCTGATGAGGAACACCTACTTAAGGAGTAGCATTGTGGAAGAACTTCCAGTTGCCAGGTAAGCCATTATCATTTTCAGTTTTGAGTCATAGGTTGCTTTGTAGTCGTTAGGACACTTAGGGATGAACTTTGGGGTTATTCAATAAACTTGGATTAGACATTATAATTAGATTTTATTGATAAGACAATCATTATTAAGACATTTATTGGATCAATTTGACATTAGAATGACACATTTATTTTTTTAATTGAATTTTTATAAATATATTTGGATTGTTGTTTAGTGTTTATATAAGGATGAATTGATTTCTTCTTTCTATAGTATGATTAATAATTATTCTGGGCTATGGACGCCCCTTTTGTGGTGAAATTAGGATATATGATTGTTTAATTGTATTAGAATGTGTTTTGGATGTTTTCCTGATTTGGCCATAAGATCCATGGTTGTCAATAATTATTATTTCCTTTTTTTTCACTCACATATCAAGAAGAGTTTTAAGAATTAATTTTCATATAAGAATCCATAAGGTGTGAATTTAAAGTGTGTCTTCAATTTCTTCAAAACGTGTCATTGGGTGTAAAAACAATTTAAATAAATAAATTCAGAATGTACTTGTTTATAAAGTCTAACTCTTTGAAATTTATTATTATTAATGGAAGGTAATTATTTTGAACATACGAAAATTAAGAAAACAAGTATAATTTGATGGAAAATATATTTTATAGTGAAACGCTTTTTGTATATAGAATGAATAATAAAAAATGGTAGCTTATCAGAAAAGGATATTCTGATTTAAAATTTTTTTATGTCAAATGCTTTCTAAATAGGTAATAAGGAGTAAAGTTAATAAGAAGTATTTGGTTTAAGTTCAATTGATATTACAATTGAACTTTTTCTTTAAACAAAACTTATACTAACTATTAAAACATTTTGAGGTCTTAATAAGACACATCGAACAAATTTCAATTTCTCCTAAATAATTATTGCTAATGTATGTATCTGTTATCTTAATCAACCTAAATTTTATTGGAATAGTTTTGTTTAAATTAAAGAAGGAAGGAATAAGTGAAACATTACTTTATACGGAAACAATTTCTGCATAAACAAGAACATTATGTTATAAGATTTATTCTTATACAAATGAAAGAAGTGTCTCTTTTCTTAAAATATTAAATCTTTCCTCAAGGGAATATTTTAGAAAAAAACTATTTCTTTCAAACTAAAAACATATATTAGGGATACATTCTTAAGTAAGAAAAGGGAAAATTAGTCTGACCTTAGGATTAGGATGTGTTGTATGTGTGTTCTTATGTATTACATGTACGAACGAGATCGCAAGGAGACCATGTATGCATCTTCCTAAATCTAACTATATGTGAATGTTTATTCGCTTTCCTATATTTTATATAAGCGGTGACGTGTGTGTGATTAATGGAATATGTACATTGTATGAGTAGTAACGATAGTATGTTTGATTGCATTTTACATGATTGTGATTATGTGAGCGTTATAGAATAAATAAAAAGAAAAATCATTATATTCATAACACATATGCTTCTGCATAACTAAGTAAAATGATAAGGGTAGTAAGAACGGGTAGGCTTACAACAACAAAAGTCTCGTTACTGTGTTGGTCACGGGCCTAGGTAGTGGGTCGTGACATTATTGTAGTTCAAGAGAGCTTCATCAGGTATGCCATGTTCTGAAGGTAAGCCTTTCTAACACCTAGCACTCCCTATAGTTTTTGGTTAAGAGATCTTGCTCCAGTTAATAGTGTGGAGTTTCTTAGTTTCTAGGCTATGTCTCCAAAAGAAGTTTATGTTATTTTGCCTATTTGATTTAGGATGGTCTTTGGAAGCATGAAAGCTTTCATGATGTGTTTTATCATGTTTGAAGTGGTTGAGTTTATGGGTTGTATACTGCCAGCTTGGGAGAGAATATTGGTTTTCTATCATTATAATTTTCTATTAAGCTTAACAAGGACAAAGTTAAAGTCGTTGGTTTTGTATGATGGTTTCAAAGGGTAGCCTAGGTATGTTCCAAAGTCATTGGTTGGCCTTATTTGGAGAATGTTGGGGATGAGGTCTTTTGTAGCTTTATGTACAAAAGGTGAAAACCAAAATTTGGATTTTTCCAGGTTGATTTCCATTCCACTATCTATGTAAAACGTTCTAAGGTTTCACTTATGGTTTGAGCCATTCTAGGAGTTGCTTTTGTAAAGAAAAGAACATCATCAGGGTTTGACTTTTGTAGTGGAAGGGCAGCCTTTAATATTGACTTTTGACCATATGAGCTTGTTTGGTGTACAATAAAACTACTGGTGGAAATGGAAAGGTAGAAGGAAAGGAAGTTTTCCATTATTTGGTACATTGGAAGAAATTAGCTAATGGAATCTCGCACTTTTCATTTTCCATTTTTAATCATACAAAATTTTCCTTCACTTACCCGTACATAGACCATCCTAGCACACCCAACACATATAATATAAAGTATAACTGAATACACTTTATACCATCTCATCTTTGGGAAATAAGTTAACCACAATAGGGAATAACCATCACATGGAACCCATAAGGCTTAATGGCCCATGGAATAAAATCATCACTAGAACACAAGTGCAACCAACACATAAGGTAATGTCCATTCATATTCATATGTTAAAATATTCGAATGCAATTAACATGAAACTTGAATGAATACAACATAACTCGGCCCTTGAAATAAGGTCCATAGTAGTTCACCCTATAACCCATATCAACCATGGCAACTATATCTACAAAGTTTCTATAAGTAATAGGAATGATTATTCTACCACGATTAAAATAAAGATGAAATAAGATCTTCCACCTCACTCGCTCCCAAGGGATTTGCTGTTAAAATAGGATTGTTCTTCTAATAATTATCCATTATATAAAGGGTTCTTACTTATAAAGGGGAATGGTTTAGAGTATATGCCGAGTTGAAAAGGATGGCTAAGTAAAAGTATGTTCCCTTCTCCTCCCTAAAGTATTTCTACAACTAAGGCAATTGTTACTTTCACCTTTCGGTGCACAAGCCTCCCCAACGCTAACCCAACCTAGGACTTAATACAGATTTTCCATGTTTATGTAGGTACATCAAATTTAAAGTGGCCTTATGCCCAACAATATTTCCAATACAAGTTTTTACACACATGAGCCTACCCCTAAGCCACTATGGGCTCACTCTTTGTGAACCTTACAAAGGCAATCATAAAAATGCATAAGATGAATAACAATTCATACCATGTCAATAAGTATAATCCTCCACAATGCATAGGATTTCAAGCAATTTTAATAATGAGGTTTACACCAACCAAGAGAAGAAATTAGTGTTTGTCCCTTCCTGCACCTTCATAATTTAGCACAAAGACCCTTCACACGATCATAATCTATAATTACAACCATAGTCATGTTATCAACTCAATTAAAACATCCCAAAGGATATATCATTTACATATATAAGCATTCAAGTGTTAGAGAAGAAACTCAACATATTTAAACACCCATATAAATTCACACAATCTTAAAAAGAGCAAAAGCAATCCCTCACCTTGTTCTGAACAAGATATAAGTCCACAAAGGCCATGAACAACTACCCAAACAAGCTTGCAAAGCCACTTATGAATCAAACTAATCAAATTTTTAGTGTTCTTGCAACTTTTTGAGGAGTCCTAACTGGTGCCACCTTGGCACCACACAAGGCCCTCATGAACTCACACACGCAACCATGAGCACTCTTGGGAGCCCATGCTAGCACCTGAGGTGCCCAACCCTTTATCTTCATATTTCTTTCCAGACATTGGTGCCCTGGGCTCCAACCTTGGTGCCCTGGGCACCAACGCTCCTTCCTCTTGGTCTGGTGGGTGCCTAGGGCACCAAGCCTGGCGCCTTGGGCACCCACCACTAAACCCAAGCATCCTCCTTTGAAGAAGTCTCCAAATCCCATTTTTTAGCCTGAACCTTCACCTACAGCTTAAGCATCCCAAAGGCACTCAAAGGATATATTTGTTGGCCACTAAGAGCTCTTATAAAACACCAAGGAAGAACCCAAAAGAGAGAATAACATACACAACCCAAGAGCATATAGATTAAGTTTCTACTTCTCTTATATTCCCTTCAAATCATACCATTTGTTCTTCCTCCACCCAATCCAAATTCAGAACAAAATAAATATGTTTATGAAGGGAAGCAAGATTTCAATTTAATCAACACCCAATCCATTTTCCCTCTCATAACTCTAGGGTTTCTAAAATCCAAAATTAGAGGAGTTGAGGAAAGTATGGTTCTTGCCTTTTCAAAGAGAAGATTCTGGTGAGATCACAATTACCGGAGGGAGAAAGCCACTGCCGAAGTGGAAACCATGATGAGGCTTAGTGGATGGAGGGTTTGCGAGTCACCCAAGCTCTAGAGAAGAGTCCTATAGTGTGAGGCATGTAAGAACAAGTGAGGAAATGAGAGAATTTAGGGTTGTGGGAAATATATACTCACTAAAGTTATTTTGCCCTTCCTCTTATTTTTACCAAGAAAATAATTAGGAAAAGACATAATTTTGTAAAACATCTCATTTTCCATTGCTTGCTCTCCACAAACAATTTTATACCATTATAATCACTCCTCCTTACCAGCCAATACTCTCACTCTGGAATTTCCTTCACAATTTACTATATAAGGGAAATTTTAAATATTATTTCATTTTAGTCCCTACACAAAATGTCTCCATGAATAGCTCACTCTTAGACCATCACCCATATGTGCTAATCATACAAATAGTAACGTTGCACATGAACGTATACCCACCATAATTCTCCACCTCAAACTACCATACCACAAGAATTTTCACTTAAGCCCCTACGCAAGGGCCCTTAAACTAGGGTCATCCATTCCAAGATTTTTAATCCTTCTTAAATTTACTCTAACATACCAACTAGAGTATAGCATAATCTGATTACCATGAAAGCATGATTATTCTAATTTTACCATTCCTCGCCAAAGAAGAAAATTTTCAACTAGGTCCTCATAATCTTTATTAACACAATTAGTGCAATATTTAATTATGCGGCCATCCAAAAACCGAAGGTATTACATCAACTATTTTGGTAGTTGAACCCAAACCAAACCTAAACAGGGTTGGTTTGGGTCAGGTTGGGTAAGTTGGGGTTTTTTTTCTTTCTTGCTTTCTTTTTCTCTCTAGTTTCTATTCCATCTATCAATTATTATTTTCATAATATCTCTAACCTATGTCCCTGTAGAGCAATTCTACATTCATGAACCAGATAAATTCTTAATCAGTATGAATCAGCCATGATTATCAAGATCGATATCTTATGCAGGATCTAAAGGGCACAGGATAGATCAAATCATAAAATCGAATCGAGAATCATAAGATCTTATAAAATAATATATATATATATATATATATATATATATATATATAAGGATATAAATTTTGTAAATAATACAAAACCATCAAAGTCTCGTTATATTTCAACAAAACAAGCTCAAATGTCATACAATTGGTAAATAAAAAAATAGAAAGCAACCCTCACTTTCTATTGTATTTAGAAACCTCTTTTTTTTTTCTGACATTTTTTCTTCAAAACTTATAATACTATATCTCATTGTCAGTCTTCACTAAACTAAGTTAAAAATTAAACAAATTATGAGTGGTAAGACTATAATTATATTGTATTAATAAAGATTTAAGTTAGTTTCATGAATTTTTTATCCCAATTGACCTAATAGATTAGAAATATATCAACAAATAAAAAAAAGATAAAATTTAAAATGTTATAAGATCGATAAAATCGTAAGATTTTAAGATTTAAATTGAGATCCTATTGAGATCCAAGCAAATTTAGATCTTACATAGGATCGAGATCGTTCAGGTTGTCTGAAATCATAAGATCATAAAATCTTAAGATTTAGATCGAGATATTGACAACCAGCTCTAGTTTGCATGAACTAGAGTTGGTTCGCATGAACTAGAACTGGTTCATACGAACCAAATTTTTGGTAGATTTCATAGGAGAGCCTAAGTGAGTGTGAAGAACATAAGATCGGAGGAGAGATTTACCTGTTGGAGAAAGACTGAAGCTGAAGCTGAAAGAGATGATCAAAGATCCAAAAAGGATGAAGGGACAGGGAGAGTTGTCAAGATGAGCTAGAATGGTCGAGCAGAAAGGATCAAAGAGAAGACTGAGAAGGTCGAGGATTAGACTCATACATGAAGAAGAAGTGAAGAACTCAGAATTTTTTGTTTAGAAGAAACCCTAAGTCAATTAATTAAGACTCAAGTCTAACTAAAAAATTATTCAATAAATATATATTTATATATTTATATATCTATTTGGTTGGTAGGTCAGGTTATGTTAAAGATTATAAACCTACAACTTGACCCGCCATTGGTCAGGTTAAGTATTTTCAATAACCTAACCTGCCAACCTAACTATGGGTTCAAGTCAATTGGGCAGGTTGGAGCCTAAGACTCTAAGTTGATGAATCTTTCTATCTATCTCTCTCTCTCTCTTAGAACTAGCCTCACATTAGCAACGAAGATGAGAGAAGAAGCAATCAATTTTGGTTGGAGTTTTGATCTCAATGTAGATAGCCCTTTTTTTTAGGACTATGGTTATGATACTTTAAAATAAAATAAGTATTTTACTTTAAATTAGGGGTATATTGGTCATTTCATGTTAATAATGGCTTTCTTTTCATTTTACTTCTCATGTCAAACCAAACATTTTTTCGGATTCCTATTCCTTTTCCATAATAAAATTTTCCTTTCTGTTTCCATTTCCTTTTTCCCTTAAAATTATTTCATGATTACCAAACGGGTTCTATAAGTTGGGTTAGGTATTCTATGCAGAGGGTGAAGATGTAGGGGGAGAGAGGATCTCCTTGTCAGATTCCTCTTGTAGGCTTAAAGGCTTGAGATTTAGAGCCATTTATGATAAGTATGTAATCTATGGAGTCTAGGTAGGAGAAAATATAGGGAAAATTAGTGTCTTGATAAGCCATGGTATTTCAAAAGAGAGTAAATTAGTTCCACATTGCCTATAACAAAGAGGGGATGAGACTTGATATATTAACATGTGTTAGTGGGTTTATGAAGAGCTAAGAGAAGAGGTAATCTCGTGCACTCATAATCTCGAGCCAGTACAATGCAAATCATCTGATTTGCCCCCTGTGCATGAGAAGAAGTTAACTGGGACTGGCTTTACTCTGTGGAAATAAAAATGATTTTATTTTAAATATTTTTATTTGCTTACCTTAATAGAGGTAGAATTAACATTTGCAAAATTTAAGTTGGTTAAACTTAAAAATTAAAAGGTTAGCAGTTTCAAAATTGAATACTTAATTTTTTTAATTACGCAACCATTTCTTTTTAATTTCATTTAAAATTTCATAATAGCTTTTTAAGTTGCTTTTAATTGCCCTTTAAAACTTCTTTTATAATTTTGTGCCTATAAAAGGCATGCTCTTCCACTATTTTCAAGAAGAAAACAATATGCTTTCTCCTCTTCTCTCCCACATATCTATGTTTCTAGGTTACTTAGTTCTTGTTGTTTTGGTTCTTGAGTGAACACTCAGAAGGGTCTGTTTAACCCTAAGAGGAAGTTCTGCAGACACAACATAAATTATTTTAGGACAATGTCTTTTGAGATGCGACTCAGACTATGTTGGTGACGGTAAATTTTGCAACAATCTAAAGGAATTTAGTATTACTGACACTACATAGTTGCACTATCAAGTTTTTGTTATATGCTAATAGTGATAACAGTGAAGTTGCTCTCTTTCCCTATCATTCTGCAAATTATGGTTATTTTCTGTTGATTCTTCCTATCATTTCATGATTTGTACAGTGTATCACATTGTTATGCATTACAGAATTGGGTGTTTGGAGTTTTACGTCCTTTTAAGTTGTATATAATTGATCAATGTTTTGGCCACATGTTTTTAACATATTGATTAATAACATGTATCATGATGATCAACAGTTTTCAATGACATTGATAGGATTCTATATATCTAATAAATATGGGTGCTTTGCGTTTCTAACTGTTGGCCACTTAAAGACATTTATATACATTAACCACCTTAATGCATTATAGATGTTAAACTATTAGATGGCAAATGCTTCGATAATATGTGCCAGATCACTTCGGAACTTTGCAAATGGTGAAGATCACGGCAGTTGTAACGAAGATCGTGCAATGAAGAATGCATTGAAAGTTTGCAAGCAACGGAGATAACGATGAAGATAGAGGAGATCACTTATCTTGCCTAAGGACGGAGATCATAGAGGAGCTATTGAGAACGACCGACCTCTAAGCACTACAAGAAGAGTTAATCAAAGAGACTTTAAGTAGAATGATGGTCACCATCACTAAAAAAATCTTTAGTTCAATAGATGGATCGAGAAAAAGCAACGGAAAATACAAAGAACAGCAATATTGAAAAACCATTGGCGGAGGAGTTAACAGAATGGAAGTCATAAGGAAAAGGGAATCATCAAAAATCTCAAAAGGGGAAAAATTACCCCTAAAAAAACCTTCAAAGAAATTCTATGCGGAATCGGAAATGATAGCCAAAAGGAAAGAAATCTCCAGAAATATTCAAAGAAGGCCAGAAGGAGAGTAATCTCAAAGGGAAACTTGGAAAAGGCAACAACAAAACAAATATCTCTATAGACAAAGGCTAAAACTTCTCATTCAAGATTACAGTCCAAGCTTCAAATTACTAGAAAAATGTATTGATTATTAAAGCTACCAGAAAATCCTTTAACCCAATCTATTTTAGAAATCGACTTCTAGGGCTCTGTAAATTAACAACAAACCCAGAGATTCAACACCTCAAACTAAACCATTACATTAGTCACAACCTCAACCAAGAACATCACACCAAAATAATAAAGTCAAGATAGAGGCCAAGACCTACTACTTGTCCAGATCTTAAAACCAAATTTCAGACCATATGTGAACTTGAAGAACATCATCACCACTACCTAGGTTCTTCTGCCAACATTTCCAATGAAATATCACTCACCAACAACTATGATTGCCATTGAAAATTCAATCGAAAGAAAAGTAGCATTAGATACTAGAAAATCAAAGACATGGTAGCTCACTACGACAAGAATCTGTGTAAAAATCAACCTTATCCTTCCACTACCACAAGTATTTTTCATTAACGCTATCAGCAAGATATCTACTTTGAAAATCTTTCTTTCTTTTTTTCATCCTCGTTGAAAAAACCTTTCTTCTCCTCCCTTCTCTCTCAGACAAAAACTTCGGTTAACCTTGAAAACCAAGAATCATCGGATTTTTCATAAAAAAAATTAAAAACTACAAAAAAATATTAATTACAGAGATAAGTCTTTAATGTCCCCTACACCTCTTCTGACAAATACCACCACACCTACAAAAATTTTAATTTTGCCTTTAACTTCATTAACTAATGCAACACTCTCAAACTCTAAAAATAAGCTACAACTAGCCATACAGAACAAAACATGAATTCGAGAAAATAATTAATGAACTACTCAAACTGAAGGCTAAACTCTCAACCATCAACACCCCAAGCTACATTTTCTTCTGGGGAACAAACATCTCTACCTCCCTATGAAAAAAATCAAGTAAAAAGCAAATCTTTTTTATCTCCAAATAAATGTCATGATTGCATATCTTATCCTAAATCTAATAATTCCCACTCTGCGAAGCAAAAATCTTCCAAAAGTAATCTTTCAAACTCACCTACTGAATAATTAAACTAAGTTGCTCATGTAAATCAGATTCTAGAAAACCTCAAGCCTCAAAATAATATTTTAGTCAATGAATCCTTTGTCCTACCTCCAGTGCTTCTGGCCAAGACAAACCATGTCTACCTGACCAGCAACCCAGGAGTAAACAAACCTTCTACCTCTGTCATCCCTAACCAGTCACCTGAACTCAAACACACCCTTCAACACACCCAATGCGAGCGGCCATTCTTCACCCATCCATCTGTTAACACCTCTAAACCATACAAACCTAAAAGTTTTATACTTGATCCTCCCTCTACATATTCCCCACCACACCTTCAAGACAAAGACAAGTCAATACTACTGTAGGACAACCACTTCTTTCAAATGACAAATCTATATGAATAATACCTGCATTATCCATCCAACCTGAACGGGGTAACCTTATGCTACATGAACCTTATGAGGGGTCTCCTGAGCAATGCATCTTGGACCATTAGTTGGTCAAAATTGATGCACCAATCACTAGCAAGATCACTCCCAAGCCCTAACATCAAATCTCTCTCCAAAACTTACAAGCTTGCAACATACTCTTAACACCCCCAATAGCAACAGCTGACTTACCCCATTCTTAAAACATCTTTCCTCTTCACCTAATGGCCCTGAGTCCTATTGTGAGACCAGTACCCCAACCTCTTCTAATATGACAATACCTCTTCACAGACAAGGAACACTGGTAGACATCCACGGGATAGCAAGCTTCACAATATTAACAACCCTCCAAAATGTGCAACAAAACTCTTCATATCTATCACATGCTCTCTCAAGCACAAAAAAGGCATTCCTAACTATAGATACTACTACATCCCTAAATCCTTTGTTTACTCCTCTAAGAATCGCCTAAATACCAATTCCCCCTCTTCTTGCATTAACCAAACTCTTTTAATGAATTTTCTAAGTTGGAATGTTAGAGATGTCGCGGAAGTAGTCTCTAGGAGAGTTTTTAGAGAATTGTCTAACTGAAACAAGAGTTAGTGGAGATAGAGCAAACCAAATAATAGGCTTCCTAGGTTATGAAAGATATCTAAAAGTTGATGCAATGGGTTTTGTTGGCGGGATTTAGGTTCTATGGAACCCCTTTATTGTCAACATCTAGCCACTGGTGACATCCTTTCAGGAAATTCATCTTGAATGCCAAGTCAATGGAAAAAAAAAAACTTTCTTCTCTCAGATAGTTATGCTAGTCCTTGTTTTAAGAATAGAAAACTTCTTTGGGACTCTTTTATTAAATTAGCACCTCTCTTTAATAAACCTTGGCTAATAGTTGGAGGCTTTAATGATATAGCTAATCTCACTGAAAAAATAGGCAGGGTAGGGGACCAACTTGCTATCACAAAATTAATTATTTTAATCATTTCCTTAGTTGTCATGGTTTAATTGATTTAGGCTACATTGGCCCACCTTATACATGGACAATGGCAGAGGGACCATTCACAATATAAAAACTAGGATAGATAGAGCTCATGCCTCCTTAGATTTGATCTCTCTCTTCCTTGACACAAAAGTTCATCACCTCCTTAGAGTAAAATCGAACCACCGCCTCATTCTCTTAAGAACTAATATCACTCCTTTTAATGGCCAAAAACCTTTAGATTAGAAACCATGAAAATGTCCTATAAAGAATTTCCCCTATTAGTTAAATCTGTTTGGGAACAATTTGACCTTGATCTTAATGAAACCATTGAACTTTCTAAAATCAATCTTACAAAATGGAACAAAGACACCTTCCAAAATATCTACCAAAAAAAAAACAAAAGAATTATGGTTAGGATTGCGAGTATTCAAAGAATTATAAACTATGGAAACAAGGACCAACTTCAAATTCTTGAAAAAAATCTCCATAAAGAATACCTTGATATCCTAAGTTATGAAGAAGAGCTTTGGATGTTGAAATATAGAATCTCATGGCTTTCCTTAAGGGATAAAAACACCATTTTCTTTCAAAGATCAACACTTTTCAGAAGAAGTAATAAAATAACCCAAATATAAAAGAATGATGGTTCTTGTATTCATAGCTCTCAGGACATAGCATTAGAAATCAATAACTACTTGTGTAACATTCACAAGGTGACCACTATCACCTTTCCCCTAAATCAAAATCTCACAAATCTAATTCCAAAAATAAAAAACCATGAACAATTTGATCTGGTAAATCTTCCTAACCTTAAAGAAATTAAGAAGGCTATCTGGAACACCCACCCTTATAAAATCCCTAATGAAGATGGCCTTCATGCCATCTTTTACCAAAAAAATTGGGAGGAAATAAAAGGAAAAATCTTTAGTGAAATTACAAATAATTTTTTTTAAACTAGAAAATCCACTCTCCTAGTGCAAAACTCTTTTATGCCTCATCCCAAAAATGGACAATCCAACAGCAACAAACCACTTTAGACCTTTAGGCCTATGAATAACACACTATAAAATTCTAGCCAAAATACTAGTCAATTGTCTTAGACCACACCTTCAAAGTTTCATTTGTGCAACTCAAGGTGCCTTCATTAAAGGAAGGCAAGCCTCTAACCTTTTCTTGTAGCAAATGAAACACTCTACTCCATGAATGCTTCCAAAAGTAAAACTGGCTGGATTATTTTAAAACTAGATATTACAAAAGCTTTTGACATTGTTTCATGTTCCTTTATTTTAGACATGCTTAGCACTTTTAACATCCCCCAGTGAATTCAACTTATTTCAAATTCTTTCTCTGAAATGGAATATATACCTATTTTAAATGGAAACAAACTCCCCCCTTTCAAACCAAAAAGAGGAATTAGGCAGGAAACCCTCATATCCAATCTTAATCACCAACGCAATCTCAGAAAATAATGGCAATGGAATACCTCTCAATCTTAATCACCAACGCAATCTCAAAAAATAATTGGAAACCTTTTAAAGTTAAAAATAGTAATTTAACAAAATTTCATCTGGTTTTTGTTAACGACATCCTCCTCTTAGCAAGAGCTGATGATTGTTCCATTCATAATATTAAGACTATAATGGAGGATTTTTGCAAAACTAGTGGAATGGATATAAATTTTGAAAAATCTAAGATTTGGCTCTCTCCTAATATCCCAACCGACAAAAAAAATATCAAGAATTTTTTATAGATCTCTTACTCCCAAACCTAGGTAACTATCTAGGCTATAGCCTAAAAACAAAATACAATTTAAATGATTTTGATCATATCATATTTAAGCTCCATCAAAAACTCAATAGCTGCAAAGCTCAACATCTTTCCTTTGCTAGAAGAACACAATAAATTACTATCACCCTTAACCAAATACCAAACCATCAAATGAGAGTCTTCAGCCTTCCCAAAAAAACTCATTCTTAGATTGATAATATCTGTAGGAATTTCCTTTGGGGTCATAAAAACTCAGAAAATAAACTTCACATAATTAAATGGGACACAATCACTAAACCAAAAAAGCTTGGCGGCCTTGGCATTAAAAGATCTAGTTTCATGAATGTTAAGTTTATGGCTAAATTAAAATGGGAAATCAAAACAAACAACAACAAAACTTGGGTTAAACTATTTGAACTTAAATATAAGGATCAAAATAAAAATTATGTTAACTCTTTTTTTACCTATAAAAGCATTAAGAAAGATAACCAAATTTTCACAAAAAAGTTAAAAATGGCTTAAGCATAAACCTTTAGGAAGATTGTTGGGTAACTAATACTTCTCTTCCCCTAAATAAAATCCAAAGAAATGTTGTTGATATTATAGTAAGTAATAGAAATTCTCTCAGCTAGAACCTTAACACTATTTCTAACATATAATATATAACATTAAAATTTTTGCTTTCCCATACAAAAACCTTAACCTGATAGATAGTATCACTTGGACTCTTTCTAAGAATGGGGAATTTACAATTAAAACTACCTACACTAGCTCCTTTGTTGATGACAACAGAAACTATAACTTAAACTGGATTTGGAGATCGCCTTGTAACCAAAGGGAAAACTTCTTTCTATGGAAATGTTCCCATAATGGTCTCCCCACATTAAAAGCCTTACATCTTAGGAAAATTTCAAATTCCCAAAGTTACCCTATTTGTAATTGATCATGCCTAAAGGAATTTTGTAGGAAAAGCAAAATAATATGGTCCCTCTTCAATCTTCCAACTAATTTCTTTTTGGACAACTTCAAAAATTGGCTTATCTCTAACTTGGAAAATAATCAAATAAAAAATATAAATCTACCTTGGAATAGAATTTTTCCTTATATCATCTGTAGCATTTAGCTACATAAAAATAGACAAATCTACTAATGAAACTAAGCAACCTTCTGAGATTGCTAGCCTTGCCATAAGCAAGGCTGCTGAATTTTGGACTAATGAACCAATTATTTCCTTACCTACCACCTCTACACAACTAAACAATATGTATATTCCTTAAAACCCCTTCCTAACTCTTAGTTTAAATTTAATGTTGATGGCCTAATGAAAAATACTTTGATGGGATATAGTGGTTGTATTAGAGATTAACATGGGAATTGGATTCTTGCCTACTCAAATTTCAGTGGTGCTAGTTCGATTACTCTTGCTAAATTGTGGGCCATTGACATTGGCCTCCAAATTATATATAATCACCAAAGTTACAGGAAAATTATTATTGAAACTGACTCCCATGAAGCAGCTCACCTTCTTCTAAATAATTCATCTGCTTTTCACCCTTTAGACTCCATTGTGATGAGCTACAGATACCATCTTACTAAACTCCAAGATTTCAAAATTATGAAGATTTCAAGATTGCAAAATAGGATAGCAAATGCTCTTGTAAAAAAAGGAACGAAGGAAAAATTGCCTCTCACCATTTTTCATTATGCTCCTCCTGATATCTCCCAGCTTCTTCATAGAGATGACACAAGCATCAATCTAGCTTTTGCTGTCCTCAATCCTAGTGACCACCCTTAATTTGCTTCATATGTCTGCTACTTGTTTTTAGTTTTTTTACTCCAGATGGACTGTTCCCCTATTGTCCTATGTTTTCATGTTGCTTATTTGTGGTTTGTTACCCCTTCGTTTATTTCAGCTCTTGCTTTTTCGCATGTATAAACTCTTGTTTCACTCTTAATGAAATTCCTTTATTTACCAAAAAAATGCTTCAATAACCATGAACCTTCATGATTTTTGTTTTAATATATGTATACACTGGGTTGAGCATTAACATACACATACACACACACACACACACACACACATATATATATATATATATATATATATATATTTGAAGCCATTTATATATGTACATTTTATGTATATATATAAACCATCTTATGCGTGTGGTTTGGTAAAGATAAGATAAAAATACGTAGAAGAATTATGAGTATTGTGAATACGAATTATTTGATAAGAATAATGATTCGGTTCTAATTCTCAGATATTTTTTGGGTTTATTTTTGGCATGATTGGGATGTTTTGGGAGGAGACCAAGTCAGTGTATAACCAAAAGGAAGAATCTTCAGGTTGCCATTCCAACAACTTTAAGATATCCATGAGTGGTTAATTATTGCTCATGAAGAGGGTTTGGAATGGTCATTTCTTCTCCCTACTCCACACTGAGGTACATGAACTATATTAATTTTTCTCTTTTTTCGAGGATTTTATTAATGGTGAAAAAAACATTTTTGATTTTTTTTATAACAACAAGTAGCATCAAAGCCAATGGTTTGTTTGATATTTTTATCAAAAGTTAAAATTGTTCTTTATGGCTTGATTGTTGTCCCTGAAAACTTAATTACTGGAAAGATGTGGAATAATGTAAGAGTGCACGTCTAGGAAATGTTCTGGCTAGTAAAAACTTGGTTTTAAGTGTGTCTACTGTGACTAACCTCTCTTTCTTAAGAAACTACCCGGTGCACTACTTACAAACTGGTTCCACTATTCTAGTAATAAAGTGAGGGATAAGAGTATTGTTATAAAATTATAAAGATTTTTTATGTGGTCAATAGTTGAGAAGATTATGACTTTATAGAAGTTTTATAGGTTTAATACTTAATTTTGGGAGTATTATAAAATCTCATAAAATTTTATTAACATAACTATTGACAATATAGAAAAATTTGCTATAAGCATTTGATATTAAAATGCTAGAATTATATTTGTGGAATTTTAAATTCTACAATAAAGTGTTATGACCATATTTTTTTTGAGTTTTCTAAAGCTATGTGAAATGAAAATTTTCTGTGAATTTTAATTGTGGATTTCATAAGGCCATATAAAACATTGTACTTTGTGAAAAATGCTTTGGTTTTTTGAGAAAATTCACATATATAAATTATGGTTGTGAATTTAGTGAAAATTAACTTTACATAAATGGTGATATCAATGTGATATTTTTATAGCACCACAAAATATTATATTTTTGGGTGAACAAAAGTTGGTGAAGCTATTGTGAAAAAAAAAAAGGCAAAATAGTCATCAATTTAGAATTTGAGAATTCAAAATGGCTTCATCTAAGCTTTTGAGAGTTTTATTGCTAAGCAATATTTTAGAACATAAATTTTTTGTGGATTTGTGATCAAATTTGTGGATATTGGCATATAAACTTTTAGGTCAATTTGGAAATTGAGAAAAACATCACATTGAGATAATAATATGTCGTCAATTTGAAAATTGAGGAAATCATCTCATTGAGATGATGATATGCCATATATAAAAATTGGAGTTAGCTTTTTCTAATGCTAATCCATGAATACACTTCTATTGTACAAAGAGGTACAATGTCATTGAGTTATTGGTCACGAAAATGAGATTGAAAAGTTCCTAAATAATTGTGTGTAATTATTTTCTTGAAAAATAATATTATATGGTGGATGAATATAGATACGCACATATGTTATGCGTTTGATGTCCCATCTATAATAATTATGAGATTTTATGAGTTTTATATGAGTTGGGTTGCTATACTCTTATTGATTTAAAATATTTAAAAGTGTGGGGGTATTTTGTAAAATTTATATTGCATGACTATAAGGAAAAGGAAATGTATTTTAAAAACCTTAAATATTATGTTGTAAAAATATCTTTTTTTAAATGTGGAATGATGTGTGATATAGATGATAAGAAGGAATATTTGCCTGTATATGTAATACGTGTTTATTAGCATGTATGATTCATAAGACAAATATTTCTTTCAAGTTAATATTGACATGAACAACATGGGTGACGTAAATGTGATTTGGGAGTCAAAATTATAAAAAAGATGATAGCAATTTGTTGTCACAAGAACATTATGTTCAAAAGTGTTTTAAAAGTTTGATTATTTTGATGATAAACTAGTGAATATCTCTTATGATTTTAAACAATTAATTAAAGAAAACATATATGAGTCTATTGGTTTTTATGAACTTCATCTAGCCTGACATTTCATAAGGTAAGTGTCAGATGAATGTCTATACTTACACAACCCCAATGAAAGAGTTGAGAGGTACCATGAATTATGATATCATATAAATTGGATTTCTCATTGTATTAAAAGAGTACAATAATGTTAACTAAATCTTTGATTCAGATGAGACAAATTCACTAGTGGTTAAGCCTCACCTTTGGTGGTGGGGTGATATCTTGGAGAATAGAAATTAAATTTATAGATTAGCTCTAAAATTAGAGTTTAATCCTCTAGAGTTAGCTGAAAATGAGACTAGTAGTTAAAAAACCTCTTACAAAATCTTTCCATTGGGTAAGAGATCAATGATTTCAGTGTTTATGTATTGTGATTGCCAAGCAGTAATAGCCATTGTAAAGAAAAAAAATTTCAATGATAAAACCAGACACTTGTGTTTACACAAAGTGAACAAGAAATTGCTAAAAGATGAAATTTGAAGTACATTGATCATGTACTTTATTAGGCCAAACCTTTGGCTAAACATACATGTAAGAAGAAAATTAGTCCTTCACACATCAAGAGAAAGTGGACTTAAGCCAATTGATAATTAAAAATGGTAGTAACCCAACCTATGTGATTGGAGATCCCATGAAAAAGGTTTATATAGGTAATAATAAGTCATCTATTAGTTTTGCTAGCACTATCTTTCTCAATCCCTTTCTATGGTGTAAGTGTGAAAAGTGCTCGAATACATTGATTAGGGAGTTGAGCAAAAGTTCTTAATGATTTTCATAACCCTTCCTTGAGTATGGAGTGGGGCCGCTCCTATAAGATCATGATGAAATCTCTTAAGTACTCATAAACACCAGACACGCGCATGACTGAAATAAGGCGCACAACGGCGTTAATAGCAAGAATTGTGGTCATGATGTGATTGGTAAGACCTCTAACCTACAATAAGATTTTGCTGGTTCATAAAAGCTATAAGCTTCACCATCAACTATGTAGGCCAAGTCTTATTAGTCTAGGTTTGGTTTATAGTCTAAAAAACACCAAATTCGAAGCATCTATACCCATGAGTAACCCAAAATTTTGTTTTATTTAACAACTCTTTTGAAATATGTAGGGGATTATTGGAAAAATTAGTGTTTTGGTAAGCCATGATATTTCAAAAGAGAGTAAATTAGTCTCACATTTCTCATAACAAGGAGGGGATGGATAAGACTTTATATACTAACATGTGTTAATGGGCTCATAAAGAGCTAAAGGAAGAGGTGAGCTTGGGCGTTCACAATCCCAAGCCAGTGCAGTGCAAGTCATCTTATTTGCCCTCCTTATGTGTGAGATAAAGTCAACCGGACTAGTATTACTCTGTGGAAATATAAGTGATTTTATTTTAAATATTTTTATTTGCTTACCTTAATAGAGGAAAAATTAACAGTTACAAAATTTAAGTTGGTTAAACTCAGAAATTAAAGGGTTGGCTGTTTCAAAATTGAGTACTTAATTTTTTTTAATTACATAATAGTTTCTTTTTAATTTCATTTAAAATTTCATAACAGCTTTTTAAATTATTTTTTAATTTCCCTTTGAAACTTCTATTACAATTTTGTGCCTATAAAAGGCATGCTCCGCCACTATTTTCAAGAAGAAAACAATATACTTTCTCTTCTTCTCCCCCATGTCTTCATCTATGTTTCTGGGTTACTTGGTTCTTGTTGTTCTGGTTCCTAAGTGAACACTCAGAATGATCTATTTAATCTTGGGAGGAAGTTTTGCAAACATAAATTCCTTTAGAACAGTTTCTTTTGATCCACGACTCAAACTGTGTTAGTGACGGTAAATTTTACAACAAAAATTAGGTTTTGCTACTTTTGGGGCAATTTAAAGTGCTTGAGCATTTGTGAAAAAAAGCCTCAAGAAATGGTGTCAAAGGCTTTCATCATATCAATTTTAATTACAAGTTACCCATCCTTGTTTTTAGATATTTTCATTAAGTGTGCATTGTCTCATGCAAGTATTAAAAAGTTAGAAATGTGCTTCCCTACCACAAAGGCTCCTTGAAGAGGTGAGATTATGTTTTTTAGATGATGTCTCAATCTGTTAATGAGAATCTTGGCTAAAATCTTGTAATGGATTTTACGTAACCCAAGGGGGTGGAAGTGGAAAGTTATGGCAGGGTTTTTATTTTTTGGTATGAGGCAAAGGAGTGTTTTGAAACTAATATTTTAATAGTCTAAATTTAGTCCTAAATTTGACCTTAATACAATGTCCTTCATTATATATATATATATATAAAGTTACAATAAATCTATTAATTAGTTATCATTTTTTTTCTTTTAGGTTTTCACAGGTATTCTTTACTAGAGGTAATCTTACTCGAAATAGGTATTAAATGTGAACACTTCTTTCAACGTGAATTCAAATATTAATTTGCCACCGTATAGGAGATGAATTCAACTGTCATTGGTTGTTGATTAATTATCTTGTTACAATGTTTTCAACCACATCTAAATCAAACACCAAAATGAACTAAGTTGAACACATATCCATCATGCATGCCTCTTTCTTTATTAAAGCATCATTTTTCCTTCATCGATCGGCCACTACTTTCTGTAATCTTTTAATCTCAACACAACTAACTAGCACAAAGAACACAATCAAACGTTAAAGCAAAAGTGACATTTTACATGGTCTAGTAAAATAAAAACCATGTGTAAATTAAACGTCTTTAACTCTATTAGATTTAACCTCTAATTTGGAAAATACTATTAGAAGAAAAATAATAGATTATAGATCAGTCATTATTCCTTTTATATAATCTGAAGAGATAATGTAGTTTAATATAAAGATTAAGGCTCTCAAGTATTTTAATATAAGGTAAATTATTTTTTTCCCCGTCATGAAACTACATGCATGTTTAATACAAGAATGATAATATTGGGATAAGTGAAATAAAAAGAAAGATGGTAAAAAATTTTCCAATTTACCCTCTTCAAAATTACTAAATTTGTTTTTTGCATTTTTGTTTTTAAGTTGGGTATTTTAATAGAATAATCTACACTATAAAAGAAAAGGGATCAGAGACAAAATTTTTCATCTCTAATCGAAGCAAATTTCTTCTCTGAATATTCAGACACAAAATCTGAGATGGATTTGGATCCATATGTGACTTAGCCATCTCAAATTTCTAAGATAGCTAAATGATCTGTCTCAGATTTTTGGGATAGAAAAATTTCGTCTCGGTTTTCTGGGACGGATAAATTCCATCTCAGATCTAAAACGATATATTCCATCACTAAATCTATGTCTGATCAGAGACAGATTTTGGAGCCGAACAATCTATCTTTAAATTGGGGCAAATTCTGAGACGAAAAAAATCCATGTCTAATCTAAGATGGATTTGTTTCCATCTCAAATATTTCGTCTCTAATTAGAGACAAAATATCTGTCCTAGATTTCTGCCCCTAATTAGAGATGGATAATCCGTCCCAGATTTCTGCCCCTAATGTCCTGACCAATTTTTTTAAACAATTTGTTTTTTTAAAAACAATAATATAAACATGTATATTTAAAACAATTATATAAAATGAAGAACAAAAAATGAAGAAAAAACTAACTATATAAAAATAAACAAATATTGTTACATAAAAATAAAGTGTGTGTACATAAAAAAAGTCGGTCCAAACATAACATAAAAAATCTAATCTAAAGGATGATCTAGGGGCTGGTCTCATCGTCATCAGAAAGTTTTCTATCCATAGACTCCATATAGCAGTCCATGATGCACCCAAACTGATCCAATTAGGACGCATGTATCTGTATCAACTGAGAACACTCCTCCAATCGATGGTTCGCAATGGCAAGCTGCTCTTGTTGAGTCTTTAGCTGCTCCATCACGGGCTCTATGTGATGCTATAGCTCTTCCTCGAACTGAGGATGTAGACTGGATGAATCAACAAAATGGTGGCTTAAGGAACCGATCTGACGCACCTCAGACCCCGTGCCAAAGATCCACCCCTTCTTGTTCTTCCCTCTGATAGCTTGTAGCCACAAGGCTGTGTCGACGTTGTCATCCCTATCTTCACCACTTACATCGATTGCAGATGCCTGGGAGGACCTCAACCGCGTGTACTCCTTCTGTCAAACTCCAAACATTAGAACCTCATAATACAAATTTGAAAAAAAGATCATAATACAAATTTAAACCTTAAGTATATATACATAGATTCCCTGGGACCGATCGTCAACAAATTCGTCTGTGTTCTTTTTTTTATGATTGTGCATGAATAGGTCTACTAGTCAAGGCTTCCTCCTAATTTCACTCTCCAGCAACTTATAAGATTTAAAATTTTCTAAATACAAGCATTAAAAAACTTAATTGGACTTGAAATGCAGGCATACTAGGCGGTATATATGCTCAGAGACTAGAATGCTACCTTCGATATGGAGTATTCCTCCAGTGGTGGAGGCCCTGTTCTTCTGTGCTTGGGCTTGCTTTTTCTTGAACACTTTGGTCCTCCATGCAAGGTCCAGCCGAAGCAATGATTCCTCGTTGATCCAGTTCAATTTCTCTCCTTTTGAAAACTATTCAATCATGATGCGCCTCACTATGTGACGTAAGACCTAGCTAGCCTTCGCATCCCAGTTCTTCCAAATTTGGGTTGCATGTTCAGGCAACCACCTATTATGTTTCTGCAATAATGAAAGTTAAGATAAGACTTTCAAATAGGGAAGATAAACAAAAGGCCAAAACAAAGTCTAACAAAAAATAACTTACCGCCCATTCCTCGAACCATAGCTCCTGCAATTCATCGGGTGTGGAGTTCTTGTTGAATACAGGGGCCTCAAATTTCCCCTGTATGATAGGGGCAATCTCTCAAACCGATTTCATGACCAGATAGAAACTGGGCAGTTTGAATATTAAAACATTAATATAATGAAACATAATAATGATACAAGTGAAACAAAAGGCATAAAAAGAATACAAAAAATGACTCACGAATCTCCAATCGGTTGTATACATCGTCTATGGTCTACTGAATTGGTATGAAGGGTGTGCACAGTAGACTATGTACTAACAAGAGTACACTTCCTATCTACTAACCCAGGAAAAGTGCTGGAGACCTCAATTGACTCTGTATGCTCAGAATCAGTGCTCTGTCTAAGAAATAGTAGAGGTGAAGAGGTAGGGGTGCCGATGTAGATGGTACATATGAAGGACCAGGTAATCGTATCATCAGATGACCTCCTCTGTGGCCTCTACCCCAACTCCTTTTACCACTCGACATCTACATCAAATAGTTAGTTAATGTCGAAAGCATGTTAATGAGCATAATTACAAATTAATGCTTCAGTTAAATTCTATGATTAATCTAATACCACGTTCCATATAAATAAAACAATCAATCAGAGAAGTCTTGTTCTTCCAGATTCACCACCTCCTCGCCATCTCCTTCAGACACTGTGTCATCTTCCTTTCATGTGTCATCTTCCTCATCTTCTTCCTCTTCAGCTTTGTCATTAATGAACCCTTGTTTATTCACATCTCCTAAAGTCTCTTCATATTGACCATTATCGCGTAGCACTTAAAGGTCATTGTCGTACTCAACCATAACTGGCATGACCGGGCTCATATCTTCTTGAAATGCATGAGCACCCACATTAGTACTTTGTGCATCAATAGCTCTTCTAGACTTCACTTTAATCACTGCTAGCCAGTCATCCTTACTGTAGTTTGTAGGATAAGCAGAATAGCATACTTGCAATACTTGTTGGGCAAAGACGAATGGGTCATATATTGCTAGCCTCCGGGACTTGTGAACCTCAACAATTCCAAGTTTAGCGTCAATTCTTGTGCTGCGGCCGATGAATGGATCAAACCACTAGAACTTAAACAACACTAGACATTTTGGCGGTGACCCCATGAAGACCAACTCAATCACCTCTTGGAGTACACTATAGTAGTCACACTCGACATCCTTATAGTTAGAACCATTGATGCACACACCATAATTATATGTGTGTTTATTTGCATTGAACGTTTCTATGTGAAACTTGTTGCCGTTGATGAAGTACACTAGCCAGGTCTTGACCTTTCACACCGGACCCCATGCAATGCTTTTGATCACTAGATCATGAACCAAATTGCTTAGATCTGGCACCTACTGGGGGAAAGAACATAATGGCATCAGATTTCGAAACGAACAAAAAAACCTTATATTCTAGAGGAACGGTAATACTTACATATGCACGGAACCATGCCAAGAAATGTTAGTCTATGTGCTTGTGCACCTCATCACTAGAAATGTTAGGCATAGAAGCATGAAGGTTCTCCACAATAAGATGAATTGTAACAAAACTGTATAAGAAACCAGTAAATGCTAATATTGATAAACAACTTACTTAAATCTTTGATGGGTACTGGACTTACTCAAGATAGGATTTCACTTCATCAATGTTCATTAAAATGTATTTTGTGGCAACCTTCACCTCTTCATCGATCAAGAAATGTGTACTGCAATCTCCACCATTTTAGCCAGGATAATTGAAGATAGAGCATTGGTTAAATGTTTCCCCCCATCATCATTTCTTGGAACCCTTTTCCTTCTAGATACAGCGGACTACTCAAAATAGTGAGAATAGAATGTTTTTCAGGGTGTGAAGAAACCTATGCCAAATCAGTACGTGAACGCACGTTACACAATTAATTAGATATTCTTTTGTCTTAAACAAGCATAAAATATAGTTAACTAGGCTATACCTCTCGAAAAGATACATCTAGTGATATTGTACTTGCCCACCAACCTTTGCTTCATATAGAAAGTGCATCGGTAAGTGCTCCATGGAGTCAAAGAATCCAGGAGGAAATATCTTCTTTAATTTGCATAATATCATCGGCATGTTTTCCTCCAGCTGTGTTAAACGCTCCATCATTAATGTAGTAGAGCAAATGTCCCTCAAAAATAGACTGAGCTCAAATAGAGGTCTCCACACAATATCTAGCAGATTTATGAATGCAATGGAGAGTAATCGCTCTAAGAATATGTGACAGTCGTAACTTTTCATGCTATGAAGCCTACCTCTCTTCAAGTCTACACATTGTGATAGATTAGAGGAGTACCCATCAAGAAAGTCAAGATTTTTAACCCACTGACACACCTCACATCGTTTGATCTAGAGTGAATGAATAGTGGGCCTTCGATTTCAAGACCTTGGAACCTCGATTCACTAGCTCCAACTCTTTATGACTACAAAATTCTTTTATGTTCATTCTAGCCTTTACATTGTCTTTTTTTTCTTCCTTTGACATCTATTACAGTATTGAAAATGTTGTCGCAAAATATTCTTCTCAATATGCATGACATCCAAATTGTGTTGTATAAGATTTGTTTTCCAATACGAGAGTTCCCAAAAAATACTTTTTTTAGTCTAATTGTGTCCCCTGAAAGGTGACTGCTTCACCACATTCAGAAACTGAAGGGATGTTATAAACTCTATTACAAATCTCTATCCCATATAACCTAGGATGAGGTGAAGAACTATCATCCTGATTTTATAGGAAGGCGTTCTTGTTTCTCCGGAATTGATGGTCCATTGGCAGGAATTGTCTATGGCAATCAAAGAATGATGTTTTTCGACCATGCTTTAGCAGAAACGCCTTTGATTTTTCCATACAAACGAGGCAAGATAACCTTTTAGCTATCATCCAACCAAACAACATTCCATATGTGGGAAAATCATTTACGGTCTACATAAGTGCAGCACTCATATTAAAATTTTGCTTCAACGAAACATCGTATGTTAAAACTCCCTCCTCCTACAACTCCTTCAACTCATCAACTAATGGCTACAAATAGACATCTATCAATGCTTTCGAATTACCAAGCCTGGAAATGATCAGTGTCAGGAACATATATTCTTATCACATGTACCTTCTATGAGGCAAATTATATGGCATAAAAATGACGGGCCAACACGAATATACTTTTTCAGACTGTCCAAATAGGGTGAACCCATCAGCACATAACTCAAGCCTTATGTTTCATGGATCTGCCGTAAATTCTAGGTGTGTATGGTCAAACATTTTCCATGTGAGTCCATCAGACAAGTAGGCTAACACTCTAGTGACATAACAATTTTCATGGTGCCACCTCATTTGAAGTCTAGGTTTCAAAGGAAGGTACCACAGATGCTTATTCGTCACTCTTCTTCTAGTACCATGATGGGTCCTTCTAGTGGTATATGTAGCACTCCCACAAAACTTACACTCTGTTGCATCTTCATCACCCTTAGAGTAAATCATGCATCCATTCACACAACAATCAATCTTGGTGTACTCGAGTCCCAACCCGACGACCAATTTCTTTATTTGGTAAAAGTTTCCAGGTAAGCAATGTCCAGATGGTAGGGCCTCACCCATGAATTGCATGAACGCATTGAAGTTTCCCTCTGTTATATTGTAATCTAACTTGATGCTCAACACAACCGCTGACAATCAAAATGGGTACTGCACCTTCCTATAATGGGGCTTGAACAGATTGTAACAAATCGTAAAAGGCTTGGGCAGTTGGGTTGAGGGCTCGTCTAATGTTTAGGCAAGCTCTTCACAGAGCACATGTCTAGTTGCATCACAAACCATGTCTTTGTACCGACCCTCTAGTGCCTCAGACTGTCTATGATTGGAAGTTTGTTCAACTTCGAGAGGATTTTCTATCGGATCGTTCCCCATGGGATGTCCAATGATAGTAATCCCGTTGGAAACCCTTTCTAATAGAGGTGCAACCTCACCTCATCAGATTTCATAAGATTCCTACACTTGCACCTTACATAAGGACACCTAATCATCCCTTCCATCAAATAGACCCATAATTTCTGGGCATGACTAATAAATATATGTACCCCCTCCAGAAACTCATATGTAAACCCAACCCTATTAAGTCCCACCCTATTGTACATCCATTAACAATTTTGTGGCACATCCATGTTCCCTACCTAAGAGGGCAAGACATTCTAAGATTAACTATGCAAATTTGAATATATTAGTATCTTAATATTTGAGATTTATGTCTTTTATCTTAACCCTATGGTATCATTAGGTGCGACATGAAACTAATTTATTAAGATGGTTACAAATCATAAATACGTCAAAAACACTAAATTTAAAGTCTATTATAAGTCAACAAAAATTTTGGCAGAGTTTCCCATTAAAATAGCATATATCCAAATATAAAGTAAACCTCTAGGTTCCAAATATCAAATGTTGACAAAACAACAAAAAAGTCTTGATGTCATACTTGAAAGAAAACAGCCCAATGGTCAGTACTTCAGTACACACACAAGTGCTGACCAAAAAAAAATGAAGCCTTATTAAACATCACTTTAATAAATCATATATAAACTTGTTTCACAAGCATTACCAATTAACCATTTCACTGTTTACCATATTGCTAAAGCATATAGATAATGTTATATTTTTAGGGTATGTAGTTCCCAAAGGGTGGAGAATATATGTATATACGAGAAAGATCAATTATGATCCATTTCTCTATCCTGAACCACTGACATTCAACCCATGAAGATGGCTGGTATGGCCTAACCACACAGCTCCTTTCTACGTTTTTGCTTATTCCCAAAGGAACAGGATTCTCTCCTATTATGTACCGAATAGAAAAATCTTGTTCTCTTGATCTAGACCATCCTAATCTTTTTTTTTTCAAATTTATTTTTAAAATAAAATTTAATTTTGAACCATTGATCTTCACAATCGATAGTTCAAATCAAATAAAAGGCTCTAATTTGCGGTGTGAATAGGAGACTATCCAAATCCATTAACAAAAAGCTTCATATACATCAACATAGTGAATGCCTTAAAATTGCAAAATGCAGGATAAGAGTGTAGAATCACAAAGCTACTTTTTGATATTTGGAGGAGGCACCAGGTAGTGTCCAGGAAAAGAATTAGGTATAGTAGAAATTTGCACTTTCTTATACTACTTTGTAACTAGATACAGGTTTTGTGATTTACTTTTCTGAAGACAAGAATTGATCTTTGCAAGAATGTACTGTTTAGTTGGCTAGAAAGAAGTAGGAAAAGCACTAATATGTCAGTTTCTAAGATCCGTAAACTGATGTTCATTGCAGGTGGGAAGAAGTAGGAAGAGATAAACTAATGATGTTTCCTAGAGTTGAAGCACCAAATGGACTGCACATAAGAGTCTCTTGTCTCACTCACTAGGCATTTGTTTATGTACAATATGAGATACAGTAAGCGTTACGTTTTTTTGTTTTAATTTTTTTGCATGATAATGTTCTAACAAATTAGAAAAATAATTGAAATTAAAATGTCTTGCATTTCCTTTTTCTTCTCTTCTTCCCCTTCTAATTTACATAGGCTGAGAAATTTTTGACCTTTAATTCTAGGCCCATGCATGGCCTCAGACCCTTAGGCCTATCCAAAAATTCATTGATCCTATCTAAGTAAGATCATAAACATTCATACATAAGCTAATTAATGACGGATTAAAGTGATTTATAGACTTTATTACTTTCTCTTTTTCATTTTTATTTTTATTATTTTTTTTATTCGATCATCATTCCATGACTCAAAAAGGACATCGTCAGTTAAGTCCTAACTCCATTAGAATGGTTAAATAAGACTAATTATTGAACACCTATGTGACACCGTACTAATCATAATACATACCCATCACCTTTTTTTCCTTCTCAAAAATATTTTTCACTTGAGGTAATTCTATTTAAAGTATTGTTAGACATTAAATATAGGTGTTTCTCCCAACAGAGATTGGAACTATAATTCACCACTTTATAAAGAAATAGTCCGTTCCACTAAGCACAACCTCCATTAGTGCCCATCACATTATTTGATTATAGTTTCATAACCTACTATTTGCAAATCAAAAAGATAATAGGTTTCTCCTAGGTTTTGAACTCAATACCTTACTTTTAAAAGAGGAAAGGGAAAAAAAAAAAAGAATGTCAAGCTGCTTAAACCAACTAATATATGCTATTCATTTTGACTTACAACTCCCTTCCACATTAATCCTTAGAAACGTAATTAAATATATCTTAAACATGTTTAGCTGTTAAATTAATCACCACAAGCTCCTCCTTAAAGAAATT
Source organism: Biancaea sappan (assembly GCA_037074585.1). Taxonomy (NCBI): domain Eukaryota; kingdom Viridiplantae; phylum Streptophyta; class Magnoliopsida; order Fabales; family Fabaceae; genus Biancaea; species Biancaea sappan. The sequence continues at coordinate 41,183,173 of CM073499.1, forward strand.
AAAAGACGAGGGTGGTAGACCAAAAGATTTAATTATGAGTTATAAATAAAAGTGGTCCATGAACAACATAAATGATTGGGCATTCAATATGACTGTCAAGCAGTTTAAAATATATGATCCATTTTTGTAACCCAATTTTTCGTTCTATAAACTATATAAATGCATGCATGACCTTACCTTCATCTTCATCTTCATCTCTTATAAATTTATATTTAGTATCCGGCAATATCTCAAGTAAAATTGCTTTTAATAGAAGAAACATGTATGAAACTAAAAAAAATTCCAGAGAAACAACATTGTAATACCCAATTGGTATGGTGTCAAATATGCTATACTTGCTCTCTAAATACCATTATCTTCAACTTCCTAATGAAGTAAACTATTGAATTATGGCAGAGAATACGCAGAAACACGGAGAATCAGATGAATGAAAATTATATTCATTCATATGCATCATTAATAATACAATTACAACAGAGTGTTGAATTTTAATATATATATATCCTATTTTGGATATGCATTAATCAATTATTAAAAATCATTAACATATTAACTATATTATTCTAATATATAGCCTTTAATATATGAATATTATAATTGGGCTTTTATATTGTGAGTGGCCCGTGATGGGTTGGGCCAATCACATAGCCTGTTGAGAAGTCACTGCTCTCATCTGATAATAAATAGACTGGCATCCCATTAATCAGTCTAACTCTAAACAGAATACTTATCAGACAGAGAGTAGTACCACTCTCACATAACCCTAAAAAATTCCCTCTGTTCTACTGTTCGAGATGGATAGCGCGATAATGTCAGGTACACATTCTGTTCATCTCTTTTATGTTCTGTTATTTAATATGTTGTAGTTTGTATCTACACCGATCTAGGATTAGAAATTAATCCCTATTAAATCCTTCAATGGTATCAGAGCCAGGTTGGTAGTACAAACTATGGCTATTAATTAGTAATTTAAATCTGATTTTCACAATTCCCTAAACCCAAATTTTAAAACAACTTTCGTTTACCCTAATTTGTTAGGTTAATCTTAAAATTGTTTTAGGGCTTTGATTCAAAACATTTATACGAATCATATAAGTGAAAATCAGAGGGTTTGAACAACGGTTGAGGGAGATAAACAATTTTTGGTTTTCGTTTTTCCCTAAGTTTTTTTCGATTTCGATTTCTCCCAAAACAACCAATGTTTTTCGAAATTGATTTGGGGCTTCTAATATATGTTATTATTCGAACAACATACTCTGAAACGAGGGGTTTTCATCGAGGCCTTTGGGAGATCTGAGCTTTTTTAAAACCGGTTTTTCTCCCAAATTTTTCGAAAATGGCTTCTCCAAAACCACCCTCTATTTTTCAAAATTGATTGAGGGCTTCACTTATCCATAAGATTTCAAATAAAAGCCCTAAAGAAACATTGGTTTTCATGGCCATTTGAGGGAGATTGAACCGGGTCGCGATCCGGGTCGCGCAACCCGGTTACAGGCCATCCGGGTAAAGAAGAAGACCCTGCCTTGCTAAGCCCACGCGCGGGCCAGGCACATGGGTCCACTTCCAGGCCTCAAATTTTTTTTTATTTTTTCTGGAAAATTAAATAATTAAATAATAGTATTTTTTGATAATTTTTGAAAATTTTTTGGGACCCCTAAGTATTTTATTTCATTTAATCTGAGACTATTTACTGTTTTAACTATCGTACTCTCGGATTTTTGGACTGAAATTTTTTGTGGTAGTTCCTCACTCTATTAACAATATCCAGGTATGTTGTACTCTCCCCAGTAAGATATCCTAGTGATGGAATTAATTTCAGGCCATGTGTAAAATATTCCCTTTTATTATTTTTGATTTTTCTGTTATTTATTTATTTACCTCTTTTCCCTCATTAATAATTATTTATTCTGTCGAATATAATTGCCTTTTGTTTTGTATGATTGTGAACTCACCTATCATGGGCACAGTAATGCAAAATCTTCGATTTAAATGCTTAAAATTTTATTTATTTTATCCTTTTTTTAATCATTATTATTAGTCTAATTTATTGCATTAATAATAATTATATCCTATCGGTATATTATTATTAATGTAATTTCTTATACAATACCATGTTAATCAATACCTCTATCAATTATTTTGAATACCTCATCGGCATTCAAAATTTAGATGATGATATGAGGTCTAAAGTATTGTATTATTATATTTCTTGTTTATTTTGGTTCGGGATCCTTAGGCGGGACCAGGTAGATAAGAAATTCTCTCTAACAGGCATGATTGGCTGTGCACATAGAAACATTTAATTCTCTTATAGCATAATGACATTATGCATATTAAATGTTTTCTTTTGTTGTTTTAATGCCAGCCTCCCTGCCTATGCAATTAACTTCTGTCAAAACACTAAATGGGACCAATTTTGAGGACTGGAAAGAATCTCTGGATTTGTATTTGGCCATCACTAATATGGACTTGGCCTTGAGAGAAGAAGAGCCCCCAACTCTTACTGCTGAGTCCACTGTTGTTGAAAGGGCTTCTCGTGAAAAATGGGAGCACTCCAACAGGGTGTGTCTCATGGTGATGAAATACACCATGGAGAAGTCTATTAGACAGAGTATTCCAGAGAGCAAGAATTCTAAGGATTTTCTGAAGTCCGTTGGTGAGAAATTCACCACTTTTGATAAAGCTCAGAAGGGCCAGTATCTCTCTCTGATTAAGAAGACTAAATATGATGGTGTTAGTGGAGTTCGTGAGCACATCATGAAGTTAGTCCACTATTTTAATAAATTGAAGTCTCTCAAGGTTGATCTTGGTGAGAGCTATCTAATCTGGCAAGTACTGAAGTCACTCCCTTCTCAGTTTGACATTCTGAAAACCTCCTATAATACTCAGAAAACTGAATGGACGATTGATGAAATGATTGCCATTGTCTCTCAAGAAGAGGATTCCATAAAGAAAGGGAAAGCACACAGTGTTTAGTTTGCTGCTGCTTCCTCTTCTGGTGCTAAGTCTGAGAAAAGGAAAGGTCACAAAGGAAAGTTTCAACGTGACAAGAAGAAAGGGGGAAAAGTTTCTCAACACTTAGAGCCAAAGAAGAATTTTTTCAAAGGAAACTGCAAGTATTGCAAGAAGTATGGCCATAAGGTGGATGATTGTTATACTCTCAAGAGGAAACTTGACAAGCAAGGTACACTCCTAGCTTTGGCTTGTTATGAATCAAATATTATTGATGTTGCTCCCAATACTTGGTGGTTTGACTCAGGTGCAACCATTCATGTTGTGAATTCTTTACAGGGGTTCACAAGCCTGAAGAAGCCAAGTGATGCTGAATCCAATATCATTGTGGGAGATGGAGCTAGAGTATCGATGGAAGAAATAGGAGTAGTTACATTGCTTTTACCTTCTGGACGTACTTTATTGTTAAAAGACGTTGTTTATGTACCTTCTATGAGAAGGAATTTGATTTCAATTTCAGCTTTGGATAAATATGGCTACACTTTTGAATTCAGTAATGGAAAAGTTGTTATTCGTTTTAATTCTGTTACTGTCGGTTCAGGAGTATTATGTGATGGGCTTTACATGTTGAATTTGAATGATATGTCTGTTAACTCTGTTGTTGGAAACAAGGGTAATAGGACTAATGAAAGTTCTTCTATGCTGTGGCATAGACGCTTAGGGCACATTTCTAGGCCCCGGATTGAAAGACTGATTAAGGAAGGTATTCTTCATGATCTCAATTTCTCTGATTTTGACACTTGCATCGATTGCATTAAAGGCAAGCTCACTGCCAAGACTAGGAAGAAAGGAGCAAATAGATGTGATGATGTGTTGCAGTTGATTCACACGGACATATGTGGACCTATTACACCCACTGCTATGGCTGGATATAGGTATTTCATTACCTTCATAGATGACTTCTCGAGATTTGGTTGGATAGATCTCCTCCAAAAAAAATCCAGTTCCTTGGATGCCTTCAGATCCTTCAAGGCTGCTATTGAATTAAAGACTGGAAAAAAGATTAAATGCGTAAGGTCCGACAGATGAGGTGAGTATTATGGTAGATACAATGAGACTGGGAGAAATCCAGGACCATTTGCCAAATTTCTCGATGAATGCGGGATTGAAGCTCAATACACTATGCCTGGTACTCTTGAGCAGAATGGAGTTGCAGAGAGACGTAATCGAACACTCATGGATATGGTAAGATGCATGATGAGTCATACATCATTACCAATTTTTCTTTGGGGAGATACCTTAAAGACAGCTGTGTACATCCTTAATCAGGTACCTAGCAAATCTGTGCCGAAAACTCCTTACGAACTGATGAGTGGAAGGAAGCCGAGTTTGAAACACTTTCATGTATGGGGTTGTAAAGCAGAGGTTAGACCCTATAATCCTCAATTGAAGAAGCTTGATCTTAAAACTGTTAGTGGTTTCTTCATCGGCTACTACGTGGGCTCTAGAGGTTGCAGATTCTATTGCCCTTCTCATTCTACGCGAGTTATTGAGTCTGACAGAGCGATATTCTTTGAGGATAATTTGGATAATGGGAGTCATACACCATGACCAATCACTCTCAAAGAAGATCGGACCACAGCTCTTACGTCGCCTGTTTTACTTCCCATGAATATTGTGGTTCCAGTTGCTCATGATGATGATCAGACACTTCAAGGAGGACACGATGTAGTGGTACCACCTGTTATTGAACAGGAAACTGATGATACTACTGAAACAGGTGTAATGGCACCACAAGATGTAGTGGCACCGCCAAATGACATTGCAGAAGCATCTCTATTGAGAAGATCTCAGAGAGTACACAAGCCTTCTATACCAGTTGATTATGTGGTGTATCTTCAGGAGCATGAGTTTGATCTCCATAATGATGACGATCCTATCACTTTTCAGGAGGCTATCTCTAGCTCTCATGCTTCTGATTGGCTGAATTCCATGCATGATGAATTAGCTTCTATGTCTCATAATGGTGTTTGGGATCTTGTAGAATTGCCAGATGGTTGCAAATCGATTGGGTGTAAATGGGTTTTTAAGACCAAGCGTAGTCCAGATGGAAAAGTTGAGAGGTATAAAGCTAGACTAGTAGTGAAAGGCTATAGTCAAAAGGAAGGCATCGATTATAAGGAGACATTCTCACCAGTTTCTACGAAAGATGCATTTCGGGTTGTTATGGCTTTAGTAGCTCACTTTGATTTAGAACTTCACCAGATGGACGTAAAGATAGCTTTTCTGAATGGAGATCTAGCCGAGGATGTCTACATGGTTCAGGTTGATGGTTTCATTGAACCAGGTAAAGAGCATTTGGTTTGCAAACTTAAAAAATCCATTTATGGACTAAAGCAGGCATCCAGGCAATGGTACTTGAAATTTGATCGTGTTGTCACTTCTTTTGGCTTCAAGGAAAATGCTTCAGATCAGTGCATTTATTTGAAGACTAGTGAGAGCAATTTTATAATTCTTGTTTTATATGTCGACGATATTCTACTTGCAAGCAGTTGTGCTAACCTTTTGACTGAGACAAAATTGATGTTAAATAGCCACTTTGAAATGAAGGACCTTGGTGATGCTTCAATTGTTCTAGGCATCCAGATTTACCGTGATAGGTCACGTGGCATTCTTGGATTGTCTCAGAGAGGATATATTGAAAAGATCCTCAAGTAGTTTAACATGCATTCTTGCTCTCCATGTACTGTACCTGTTCAGAAAGGTGACAAACTATCTAAATCTCTATGTCCTCAAAATGATTCAGAGATATCTGAAATGAGAAAGGTCCCATATGCTTCCGCTGTTGGCAGTTTAATGTATGCTCAAGTTTGTACTCGTCCCGATATCGCTTTTACTGTTAATGCTTTAGGGAGATACTTGAGCAACCCAGGTTTGGGTCATTGGAAAGCCGTGAAGAAGGTCATGAGATATTTACAGGGAACTAAGGATTACATGTTGACCTACAAGAAGTCTGATCAACTTCAGGTCATTGGTTATTTTGATTCTGATTTTGCAAGTTGCCCTGACGACCGTAAGTCTACTTCCGGCTCTATTTTTATGATGGCAGAAGGAGCTATCTCTTGGAAGAGTGTTAAACAGACTCTTACAGCTACTTCTACCATGGAGGTAGAGTATGTCGCTTGCTACGAGGCTACTTCTCAAGCTGTGTGGCTGAAAAACTTAATCTCTGGTTTTCACATTGTTGAAAGCATTTCTAGGCCACTTGTGATATACTGCGACAACACTGTTGCTGTTCATTTCTCTCAAAACAACAGAAGCTCTTCTCGATCAAAGCACTTTGATATCAAATATCTGTTTGTTAGAGAGAAAATTCTGGAGTTTCAGACTCGTATTGAACATCTCGCTACAGAGAACATGTTGGCGGATCCACTAACTAAAGGCTTAACTGTTAAAGTTTTTCAGAATCATGTAACCCATATGGGATTAGTTAAGTCTTTTGATGTTTTGGGTTAGTGGGAGTCTGAAATTTTACATTTACTTGATTGTTATTCTTATGAGATATGTATGAGATGACGTCACTTTTGTTATCATATCTCTTGTAGCATTTTCAGATGCTTGGACTATTCTTGGATTGCATATTTCTTTCAATTAATTATGTTTATCCATATTCATTATTCTTTATATGAAATATGGGCTTTTACTTTGTATGATTTACTTCCCTATAGGATACTATTTCTGCATCGTTAAAGCTTATGTTTCTTGACATGTGCTATAAATATAGTTGGTATTTTAGCCTTAATGATTGTTGCATTTTAATAATTGACTATTGCTATCCAAGTGGGAGAATTGTTGAATTTTAATATATATATATATATATATATATATATATATATATATATATATATATCCTATTTTGGATATGCATTAATCAATTATTAAAAATCATTAACATATTAACTATATTATTCTAATATATAGCCTTTAATATATGAATATTATAATTGGGCTTTTATATTGTGAGTGGCCCATGATGGGTTGGGTCAATCACATAGCCTATTGAGAAGTCCCTGCTCTCATCTGATAATAAATAGACTGGCATCCCATTAATCAGTCTAACCCTAGACAGAATACTTATCAGACAGAGAGTAGTACCACTCTCACATAACCCTAAAAAATTTCCTCTGTTCTACTGTTTAAGATGGATAGCGCGATAATGCCAGGTATACATTCTGTTCATCTCTTTTATGTTCTATTATTTAATATGCTGTAGTTTGTATCTACACCGATCTAGGATTAGAAATTAATCCCTATTAAATCCTTCACAGAGTATATATAAGTTCAGCTTCATAGTAGAGTAACATAACTAACTTTAAAAAAAATGGAACAAAAAATTGGAAGCAATAAAAAAAAGTCTAAAGGAGCATAACACGAACCTTCTTCGGCCAACAGTTGGGATCAAGTTTAATCCACTGATGCCAACTTTCTTCAGCCAACAATTCGAATCACTGGTGTGGATTAATATTGCAAATGAAGTGAATCAACTTGTGGAAAAAATACTAGAAAAAAAAAACTAAGGGAAACAATGTTATTAACCGAGGGAGAGACGAGAGGGAGATAGAGAGATAGGGGGAGAAAGTACCAGAGGCAGTTGGGCACGGTGAACAGAGGTGGAGGTTGGCGTCGAAGACAAAGACCAATGGCAGAAAGAGAGAGAGGGAGCACCTAATGAGAGAGAGAGAGAGAGAGAGAGAAACAGAGAATGCAAGAGATGAAGACGCGGGGAAGGAATTTGGGGATTTAGGGTTCAAATTAGGGACGGAATTCTGAGACAGAAAGTTCCATCTCTAACTAAGGGTACGACGTCGTTTTACTAAAACTAATCTGGGATAGAATTTTGAGATAGATATTTTCGTTTCTAAGAAACTATACAACGTCATTTTACTAATATTATTCTAAGACGAATTTTAGACAATGATATAATCCATGTCTAAATTTTTATAATTAAAACAAAAAAGTAATAAAAAGTTAGGGATGAAATTTAGAGACGTCGTAATCCATCTCTTAAATTAGGGATGGATATTCATTCAAAGACGGAATAAATTCATCTTAGATTCTGTCTTTGATTTGTTCTTTTCCAGATTCGTATCAAGGACTGATTTTGTTGAGATCAGAGTCCGATTTTGAGACGGAATAAATCCGTCTCTGATTCGGGCTTTTTTTGTAGTGCTATTTTTATTCCTTTTCTCTTTGCATGCACATAGTTGTCATATATGTTTTGAAAAACTGCACTCTTATTTTTTCAAGTCAAAAGGTAAGCAATCTGATGTTAGTGAATTGTAGTGACAGTAGCTATTTGAATTTTAAAACTGAAATTTTTTAGAAATATTAACTTAAAAAGGGTTATATTTTTTGTACTCAATAAATTTAAAAGATATTAGTATCTCACTATACCAACAAGGGTTGAGTCTATTGCAAGGGATTAGTTTCTTACATTTGAATTCTTGTTCAGAGAGGTATTCACATTTAATGTCTAATAGTACATCAAATATGATTGCTTCTAATGAAAAATAGTTATGGGAAAAAAATCTCACTATAGAATGACATCATTGAGTTTTTTTTTTTTGGTTTAATGTAAGCTACAATTAAACCTATTTTGAACAAACTACTCTCAAATGGTTAAAATAACTATGTTTCTTGTTATAATAAAATAAATAATTTCTAAAAAATAACATATTCAATTTTTTTCAAAGAGGAATTTTTAAATATAATGTATAACCGAATGTTAAAAAAATAAAAAAAGTTTTAAGGAAATCAGTTTTTATAAGTTTTATTTTTACTAAAAAAAGTTATATTATTGAAGAATTTTTTATTAAAATAAATTAAGTTGTAAGTAAATTTTCTATTTCAAATAAAAGGCGAATAAACTTGTAAAACGAGGACGGAGTCTTGTACTTGAATCACCCTCAATTTCCACGAGGAAAGACTAATTCTCTCTTTGATATAATAGATTAATTAATGAATAAGGTTATGGGAGGAAACATATTGAGAGTGTATACTACATTTTATATGTAAAGCTTGAATTCCAATTCCAATTCCAATTCTAAATGGCATAGCGGATCTGTGGCTCATTTTTAGGGATGAACACCTTTTAGCAGAAATTTTAACCGTTGTTAAAATTTTTAACAATAATAAAAATTATTACTCAAATTTTTAACAAAGTAAAAATTATTATTAAAAGTAAGATAAGCAACATTCCTATCTTTAAAATGAGCAGCGTGTCCACTGTCCGTAAGTAGCGAGTGCACAAGTTAGTACAGTCTCCCGCGAGTGGGGATGACAGTTCCTCAATTCCCCGGCTGTGAATGATTGGTTTGACAAATAAATTAGTGAACACGTGGCGTGGCTGTCGGCACAATCGAATGAGCAGATAAATCACGTGCTTCATATGAAACGATCGTGTAAGTCCACGTCATCCTCCCAGCTGTCTCCACCTCTGTCTTATATCTGGCAACGTTGACAGGTCCACCTCAATGTAAACAGACCACTTTTAAAAATAAAATTAGAATTATCCAAGAAGAATTTGACATTAATTTATTTAATTTAAGTAATAAACATGTCACGTGATTATTTTATTAATTGGATAATGACAACATACATTTGGAATAAATTATTGATTTAGATTTTATTTATTTTCACTTAATAAATATTTAAATTTGATTAATTTTTATTTTAGATTATTAAATAAGTTTATTTTTTAAAATGTTTAATAAGTTTAAATATATATTAACTAATGAGATCTCATTATAAGTGATAATACTATTCAGATATAATATTCATTGTAAGTAAAAATAAACTTTACACCCATCAATTTTATTTTATGTGTATTTTATCTCCTTAAATTTTAAAGTTTAATAAATAATCCCTTCAAATTTTACAATCAATGCAAATAATCATTTTGTTAAATATTCTACTAATTAAATTAACAATCAATGATTATTTTTTAAGTTTTAAATTTTTTTCATTCAATATATAATTTTTTAAAATTTTTATTTTATCAATTTTTTTACTAATAAACAATTTTTATGTGTCCAACGTTAAAAAAACAAACAGTTTTAATAATTTAATATTTAGATTCAAACACAATATCTTAATATTCATACTCAAATATCTTAATTTTAAAAAACAAATGCCCCTTAGTCTTGGAAATATTATAATTGTTTTAATTTAATTTTTGAATGATAATCAAGTGTCTCACTTTAATTTTTAAAAAATTGTGTTGTCTAAATTTAGTCAATTTATTTGTCAAAATGACTTTTGATAACAAATAAATTGAAATTTATCAATGATAGACTTTCATTCAATTTCAAGGACTAATTTGAAACAAAAATAATTTTTAGAAACTAATTGAATAATTTATTCTATATATTTAGAATAAATTAAATAACTTATTATGTTTTAAAAATATTATAATTGTTCTAATTTAGTTCTTTTAAGATTAAACATATAAATTTATTTTATGAAAAAAAAAGGTATTTATCTCAATTTAATTTTTTTATTTGTTAAAGTCACATTTAACAAAATTTAAAATTTATCAATGACAGTAAGAGAATTTGCCGCAATTCTATTTTAGATAACAAAATATTGCTGATAGGAGTTGATTCAACAGAAAGAATCGAACGGCGTCAGCATAAACATATAGCTCTAGGTTGTTCAGATTTTATTAGCATATTTTAATCAGCACACATTCATCGATATGTTTTATTAAGAAGTTAGTTTTCAAATTTTTTATGCAATGAAATAAAATAAAACGACGAAAAGTTTAAAAAATTGATTCTTACGCATGCATTGGTTGTTATAAATGATTATCATTATTTTATGATTCTTTTTTTAATTCTCAGTCATTATTCAATATTTAACAGCAATTTTTTCCTTGTTTTGAAAAAAAAAAAGTTGAGGGAAAATAAAGGGCTTAAAATAAGTTGACGTGGCAATGTCAAATTCAACTAATATCTGGGAAATATTTTAATACTTCCAGAAATATAAATACATAGAAGAGGATAGATACAGGAGGTGCCATAAATGGCACAATAAATTATAAGTTTGAATGGGGATTAATGAGTCAGAGTTGAACTTTTGTCCAAATTTTGTCTAAAAGAAATAAATATGTGGACAAAATGTGTTTAAATAACTGGACACGTGGGTTTGCATACTTCGTTAAAAGTTATAAGAGAATGAAAAAAAATGACATTAATAAATAGATTTCACCGAAAATTAAAAAAAATGATCTTACCAATAAAAATATTATATATTGTAATTATAATGATTTTTGCATTAAAATATGCTTTAACAAATGATTTATTACGACGAAAAGTATTATTGTTTATATTTATTTATCTTAAACTATATGGCTTTAAATTTTTTTATCATTGTTCCAAAATTATTTAAGTTATTTTAGTCCCAGTAATTTTTATTTTTATTTAATTATAATTTAGTAACTTTCTGTTATGTTAGTCTAGAAATTATTTATTTTGTTATACCAAGCGAATTGGTTTGGTTATTTTGCTGTAACAAGTGTTTAGAAAAAATGACCAAATCAGTTAGTTTAATCAGAAAATTGATAAATTGATTAGATAATTGGTTCAGTTTGGATTAGTAAACTAATAAGTATTTAAATTGATAAAATCAGTCGTTTAACTAGTTCAACTGATACTTTTTTTAAATTTCTTTTACTTTTTACCGAATATTAATATGTACTTTTTAGAAACCTCAAAAAGTTTAAGATATTAGGAAAAGATATAAGATTGGTGTATATATATATATATATATATATATATATATATATTTAAGATGCATAGAATATTTTAATATTATATATTTTAATATTTATAACATATATATTAATCATATATTTTAAGTACCACAAATTTGACCACGATCTGACCATTAACCTTTGAACTGGTGCCTTGACCGATCCAATTTTTTGAACCTTATTTGTAACATCAATTTGAGAAATTATTTATTTTAAATAATATTTCAAATGTGTAAAAAAAATAGAGAAAATAATTGTTACTTTCTTTTTTCCATAAAAAAATGATATATTATTTTTTCACTAAATGTATATTTGAACCTTACAAAATGAAAAAATTATTTTTTTGGATTTTACTAGCTCAAAGGATAAAGTCTGTCTTCAAATATTCAATTTTTGTCACACATAAAATTTGAATAACTAATGGCTAGCTAAAAATAATATCATATTCACCTTACTTGTTTTTGTTTAATAAATTTGAATCTAAATCAAATTTCGTTGTCAATTTGAAAATAACAAAAGAATCTCAAGTGTTGTAAAAATTCAGCAGTGATTCATAATCCAAACTAAGTAATTTCAAGGGCAATAAATTAGATCATCAAACTTCTAATTTAAATGATATGAGAGACAAAGAAAACAGAGTATACACAATACGCAAAATATTAGCTCAGGTGATTACTAAGGCTAAGGAAATTGTATATATAAAGATGAATTACAAAGGCTCAGCAGAGAGAAGATTACAGATGGCACACGATCCTGAAAACCAGGAGAATCAGCTATACACAATTGCTAAAGAATAAAAGAATAACATTACATAAAGACAAATTCTGTTATGCAAATATTCCAAGTACTACGTCAACATATCAGCTAAGTTGTATATGCTATTTTATTCTCAATATTTCCCCTCAAACGAAGGGGTGGCTGAAGAGCAATCCCAAGTTTGTTTCGAAGCAGAGCAAATCTAGTGTGAGACAGTGGCTTAGTTAGAATGTCAGTAGTTTGATCACTTGTAGGGACATATCTAACCTCGACTTCCTTACTTTGTATCTTATCACGGGTGAAATGCACATGCAATTTAATATGTTTTGTGTGTGTGTGGAACACTGGGTTGCAAGCCAAGGAACCAACACTCATATTATCACACCATAGAGCAACAAGTAATGAAGAAGGAAATTGAATTTCTGAGAGTAATGATTTAATCCACACTACCTCGACTGCTAAGTTTGACAGGGACCTGTATTCTGACTTTGTGCTTGATCGTGCCACAGTAGTTTATTTGTGAGAGGACCATGACACAAGATTGTCTCCAAGATACACACAATATCCACCAATTGACTTCCGATCATCGTGTGAGGCTGCCTAATCCACATCTAAGAAGCCGAAGTAGTGAGCTCGATGAATTGTGACCATGAACAACTGAGTTGGCTTTGATGAACAAACCTACACTTAAGGTGGCTTTGAGGTAGCGAAACACCCTTTTGAGAGCCCTCCAGTGCAAATTAGTTGGTTGTTGCAGATATTGACTTAGCTTATTGATTGTAAAATTAAGGTCAGGCTTGTTGTATGTAAGATATTGAAAAGCTCCTATGCCACTTCGATATCAGTGGGATTAGGAAATGGTTCCCCCTTTGTGGTAGACAAGCACAAGTTCTAAGTCAGGGGAGTGGGACATGAGCTAACTTTGTCCATTGAAAATTTTACTAGTAAATCATTAGCATACTTGGACCGAGATAAGAAGAATTCATCCTTGTTTCTAGTGACCTGGATGCCAAGGAAAAAGTGAAGAGGTCCAACGTCCCTAAGAGCAAAAAAGTGATGCAATTTTTGAGTGAACTATGAGAGGAACTGTGTTTTATTGGCTGTGATGATTATATCATCAACATAGATGAGTATGAGGATGACTTTTGAAGGGGAGACAGAGTAAAACAGTGAAGGGTCTGCCTTGCTATGATGAAAACCCCCAAAGAAGAAGTGTAGTTCTTAACTTATCAAATCAAGCTTTGGGAGCTTGTTTGAGCTCATACAGGGCTTTATTGAGCTTGCAAACATGGAGGGGTTTTTCTTTATCTTCAAATCCTTGAGGTTGGCTCATGTACACTGTTTCTTGAAAAGTTCCATTTAAAAAGGCATTATTTACATCTAGTTGATGTACTGCCCAGTCAAAAGTAGCTGCAATGGAAAGAACAATTCTAATAGTTGATTGTTTAATTACTGGACTGAATGTGTCAAAAAAGTTCAGACCTAGTGTTTCAGTGAAACCTTGAGCCACCACCGAGCTTTGTGTCTATCAATGGTTCCATCTGCTTTATACTTTATCTTAAATATCCATTTTGAGCCAACAATATGCATATCTTTTGTTGTTGGAACTAATGACCATGTACCATTTTTCTGTAATGCCTCAAACTCTGCTATCTTTGCTTGAAACCATGTAGGATCTGTTAAAGCATCAGCAACTGTTACAAGTGTAGAATTTGCTGTAGTTGAGCCTGCAAATGGTGTTTTAATTTTAAAAATGCCTTTCTTCCCCCTGGTTACCATTGGATGGTTATTAACAACCACATTTTGATCATTTAAAGATTGTGACAGTATAGAGTTTTCACTGTCAGGTGAGGTCATAGGCAGCATGTATTTAGTGGATGATGATCCTGAAGAATTTGTATCAGTTCCTTGCTGTAGTAAGTTATGACCAGAAACTAGCATATATCTCGTGGAGGAACTATTATCACTGTCAGCAGAACTTGCATCAAGTAAATAATCTTCTGTGAAATTATTTTCTGACTGAAAGACAGAATTATGTTGCTCAACATAAGACTGATTTGCTGCATTGAAAGTTAATGATGGACTGTCACCTACAGGAACTGAGTTTGGCATAATTTGAAAAGAAGGCACAAAAGTCAGACCAATTTGAACAAGAGAAGAATTTGAAAAAAGAGTGAGGAAAGGAAATTCAAAATGATTAAAAGTAACATGCCTTGACAAATAAACTTTACCACTTGAAGACAAGCACTTGAACCCTTTATGATTATTGCTATATCTAATGAAAAGACACTTTTGAAAATGGAATTGTAATTTGTGGTTATTATAAGGTGTTAGGCAAGGAAAAGCAGTATATCCAATAGGATGTAGGCTATTGTAATCTGGCTTTTTCTTTAGTAAAACTTCAATAGGTGCTTTATTTTACAATGATGAAGAAGGCAATCTATTAATGTTAAAAACAACTGTATGAAAGGCCTTCCACCAAAAACTGAGAGGCATCTTGGCCTGAGCAAGAAGAGTAAGACCAGATTTAACAATTTGTTTATGTTTTCTTTCCACTCTTCCATTTTGTTCTGAAGTATAAGGACAAGTGAAGAGATGGTTAATTCCTTGTTCTTTTAAAAAAGAAGTGAAAGCAATGTATTCCCTACCAGGATCTATATGAATGGTTTTTATAGGAAGATCAAATTGTTTTTCAACCAAAAGCTTGAATTGCTTGAATATAGATACGGCTTCATTTTTGGCTTTAAGAGGAAAAACCCAACTAAACTGACTATAATCATCTAAAAAATTAATTTAGTATTTAAAACCTTGTTTGGAAGGTATGGGAGCTGACCCCCACAAATTTAAGTGAATCACTTCGAGAGATTTAGATGCTTTAGAGTTAGAATGATTAAAGGGTAATTTATGTGCTTTTCCATATTGGCATGCTGAACAAAAAAAGGCATTCTCATTACTTTGAACATTGAGATTACAAGACTTTAAAACTTAAACTAAGACTTTGTAAGAATGGTGGGTGACCGAGTTTATTATGCCAGTCAAGAAGAGTAGTAGGATTGATAGTTCTGATTGTGAGATGCACTTGAGGAGAAAGACCAAAGGTTGAATAAAAGGTTCAATGTGATAGAGTCCATCTTTAGTCTTCCCTTGCAACAGCTTCTTCCTTGTTGCCTTGTCCTTCACCACAAAAGATTTTGAATCAAATTCCACAGATAAGTTCTTGTGAGCAGTAAGCTGAGAAATACTGATAAGATTTCTTGAGATTTATGGAGAGTGCAAAACATTTTTCAATAAAAGAGTTCTATTACCATTTGTTCTAATGACAGTATTGCCAAAGTTTTGTATAAGTAATGCATTTCCATTTCCTACTGTCAGCTTTGTCTTACCATGATATTTTGTCACCTGATTTAGTTTATTAACATCATTAGTCACATGATGGCTTGCCCCTGTGTTGAGACACCAGGCCTGGTCTGTGACTATTTCAGAGGTAGCTATATAAGCAATATAAGGATTAGACTGAGATGGTGGTTGCTTATTTTGATAAGGTGTATTTCCCATATTGCCAAAATAGATTCTATAGTAGCATACTAATGCTAGATGCCTAGTTTTTCCACAAATTTGACATGTGGGTCTGGAGTTTTATTGTCTTCCTCTTCCTCTATTTCTTCCTCTTCCTAAACCTCTCCATGAACCTCGATTATTGTAGTTATTTTTATTTGATTGCACTTTGTTAGGAGGAGGGTTGTGTTAGGCCCTCGACAGCCAACATAAAACTTTGTCGAATCTCTCATGAATATGGATCAACGACACTATTATGCTAATGCTAGGACGTTGCCCGGAAGCAACGCACTGTATGACTCGAGTACAATGACAAGTGAGCTAGAGTCGCTGCATCGGCACCTGGATGTAGTGTTAAATGTGCAAGGGTCTACTAATACTAGGTCGTTGCCCGGAAGCAACGCACTGTATGGCTCGAGTACAGTGTCAAATGAGTTAGAGCCACTGCATCGTCGATCGAATGGAGTGTCACAAGGGCATGTTCCTGGAAGGTTGAGGGTAAAGAAGATAGCCTAGGAAAGTAAAATCAGGATCGGTACGTAGAATATCGGGACTATGACAGGGAAATCCATAGAGGTTGTAGACACTATGAAGAGGAGGAAAATTAACATCTTGTGCCTTCAAGAGACTAAATGGGTTGGAGAAAATGCTAAGAGGTTTGATGGTTCAGGCTTCAAGTTTTGGTACACGGGAAAAGTAAGGACAAAGAATGGTGTAGGTATCATGGTTGACAAGGATTGGACGCTGAGTGTGGTGGAGGTAAAAAGGATTGGGGATAGGATTTTATGCATAAGAATGATTGTTGGAAGAGATACTATCCATATCATTAGTGCCTATGCACCCCAAGTAGGGGCGGATGCATATCTTAAGGAAAAGTTTTGGGAAGATTTAGAGGGATTGGTCAGAAGCATACCCTTAGAAGAGAAGATTTTCATCGGGGGGCACCTTAATGGCCACGTTGGGAAAGAAGCAGGACAGTATGAGAGAGTTCATGGTGGCTTTGGTTTTGGAGAGCTTAACGAGGAAGGACAGTCTATACTCGATTTCTCAATGGCTTATAATTTTAAGGTTGTCAACACCTACTTCAAGAAGCGAGAGGAGCATTTAATCACATACAAGAGTGGAGCTTCAAGGTCACAGATTGACTTCTTTTTTGTAAGGAATCTAGATAGGAAAAAGTTATTCCTAGGGAACCCGTGGCAACTCAACATAGGGTCTTGGTCCTTGACGTGAGTATTAAGAGTAGGAAACAAAAGCATCGACAGGTGATGAACCCTAGGACAAAGTGGTGGCAGCTAAAGGGGGAGAATCTACAAACTTTCAAGAGAAGACTATGGGAGGAAGGGTCTTAGGAGTTACGAGAAAATGCTAACATCATGTGGGAGGAGATGGCCAACATGGTTAGAAAGATAGCTAAATCACTCTTAGGAGAATCTAAAGGTTTTGGACAAAGAGATTAGAAATCTTGGTGGTGGAATGAGACCGTTCAAGAGAAGATCAAATTTAAAAAAGATTGCTTTAAAGCTATCCATTTGAGCAATAACTCAGAAAATTGGGAAAGGTATCGGAAGGCTAATAAGGAGGCTAAAAAAGCAGTAAGTGAAGCACGATCTAAAGCATTTGAAGAGTTTTACAAGGACTTAGGAACAAAAAAAGAGGAACAAAAGATTTACAAGATTGCAAAGACTAGAGAAAGGAAATCTAGAGATTTGGATCAAGTAAGATGTGTTAAGGATGAAGAGGGAAAAGTTTTGGTTACAGATGGAGATATTAAAAACAGATGGCAAGGTTACTTTCACAAGCTCTTTAATGACAGAGCAGGGTCGACCTGTAATAGGGAAGATTTAACAACTTTGGAGAGAGAACAAAATTTGACATATTATCGCAGGATTAAGGTTGATGAGGTCAAGGAAGCTCTAAGAAGAATGGATAATGGTAAAGCCGTTGGTCCTGATGGTATTCCTATTGAAGTTTGGAAGTGTTTAGGGGATGAGGGTACTATCTGGCTAACTAAGCTCTTTAATGAGATTTTAAGGTCCAAGAAAATGCCGGAGAAATAGAGAAGAAGTACTTTAGTGCCTATATACAAAAACAAAGGAGACATCCAGAACTGCGTAAACTACCGAAGGATTAAGCTTATGAGTCACACTCTAAAATTATGGGAAAGAGTGATTGAGCGTAGGTTAAGAATGGAGACGAGTATTTCGGAAAATCAATTTGGATTCATGCCAGGGCGATCAACTATGGAAGCTATTTATCTGCTAAGAGGGTTGATGGAAAGGTATCGGAGCAAACAAAAAGACTTGCATATAGCGTTTATTGATTTGGAAAAAGCTTATGATTGAGTACCAAGAGAGGTGCTCTGGAAAGCCTTAGAACATAAAGGTGTACGGGTTGCGTATATTAGAGTTATAAAAGATATGAATGAGGGAGCTACAACTAGTGTGAGAACGTCTAAATGGGAGACTAGAGACTTCCTTATTAAGATTGGCCTACATCAGGGATCATTGTTGAGCCCTTATTTGTTTGACTTGGTTTTAGATGTTCTGACAAAACGATTTAGAGACTTCCCTATTAAGATTGGCCTACATCAGGGATCATTGTTGAGCCCTTATTTATTTGACTTGGTTTTAGATGTTCTGACAAAATATATTCAAGAAGAAATTCCTAAATGCATGCTTTTTGCTAATGATGTTGTTCTCATAGCAGAGTCAAGGAAAGAGATTAATGTTAAACTTGAGTTATGGAGAGCTACTTTGGTATCGAAGGGTTTTCGTCTGAGCAGGAGTAAGACAGAGTATATGCATTGTAAGTTTAACAAGCGACAAGCTAGAAATGAGTTGAAAGTTAAAATTGGAGATAATGTTATATCACAAGTGTCAAAGTTTAGGTATCTGAGATCTGTTATACAAGATGACGGTGAAATTATTGGTGATGTGACACATAGGATATGATGTAATCAAGGATAACCCCATTATAGCCCAAGAAAAGGAGAACACTTCAATTAGGCCTCTAACTTGTTCAAGGGTTAAAGAGCTTGGACTAATTGCAGCCCAAGAAAGGGAGAACACTTCAATTGGGCCTCTAACTCGTTTAAGGGCTAAAGGGCTTGGATTGGGCTTAACCACTTTGTTAAAAGTGGAAGAAGTGTGAAAAAGATTGCATGTGGGATAGTTACATTTGTTGAATATAGTTGTAGTCTATTACCTATGCATTTATTGTCTTTGACATTTAGCTACCTATGCATTTATTGTCTTTGACATTTAGCCTACACTACTTGACTTTTAGTTGATGCATTTAATGCATTAGTTGGAGTCTTTTGTCTTTTTGTTTTGGAGACCCTCTATAAAAAGGGTCCTTGCCATTTGTTGTAAACCATCTTTGAATCATATATGAGATATTGGCATTTTGCTTTCAAGAGAATTCTTGAGTTCTTTCTCTTATCTAACTTGTGTTAGTGGCGAGAGCAACTAGATATCTTATCACTCACGTTCTTCTTTCTTGAGTGTGGCGAGATCAACCCATTTCTCTAAGGTGTGACGCCATTTGGCTTATCAATTGAGTGATTTGGTTTCATTTGTTTGTTTCTTTCAACCTATCCAGAAAATCGATCAAGTGTTTTCCCTCCGGAAATCACATCATATTGGTATCAGAGCCACTCTAATTCAGGTTCTATTATTTGTTTTGTGTTTTGCCCCTTCGTGGAAAGCTTAATTTTATTGCATTTTATTCTGTGTTTTGCCACCTACATAGAAGGCTTAGTTTTCCTTATTTTGTATTCTGCCACCTATATGGAAGGCTTAGTTTTTCTTATTTTGTAATCTGCCACCTACATGGAAGGCTAATTTTCTGGTCTGTTCATCTTTATCTTTATTTCTATTCTTGTGTTGTTCTATTTTATTACAGCTTTTTTATTAAAAAAAAATTCATCGTTACTGTTAATTGTTCATCGTTACTGTTCATTGTTCAACGCTACTGTTCATTGTTAATCCGAGTGTAAACACTTAGAGAGTGAACCTACCCTTCACCAAACTCAAACCAACAAATTACAAATCACTATGACAGGAGAAAATAGTTCTGAAATTCCTTTTGGGCTTAGCCTACAACAAGCTCAAATTGTTGGCCTACAAAGAGGTCAAGAAGAAATGATAGAACAAATAGCTCAACTAACCACTCAAATGGCTAGATTTATGGAGCTACAACAACAACAACCAAGAAGATGAGCTTATGTTGAACACCATGGAGAAGAATCTGAAGCTGAAGAAGGTGAACAACCTAGACAAAGAAGGCAGCAGAGGGAGCATGATGCCAACATCAAAATGAAGATTCCTCCATTTAAGGGAACAAGTTCTCCTGAAGAATACTTGGAGTGGGTGCAACGAGTAGAGAAGATTTTTGAATATCAAGAATATTCAGAAGCTACCAAATGCCGACTTACAGCCCTTGAATTCACTGATTATGCAAATCTATGGTGGGAAAATTTGAAGAATCAACGAAGAAGAGATGGAGAGGAGGAAGTTCAAAATTGGAGATTGATGAAAAGGCTCATGCAGAGGCGTTTTGTACCTGATTACTACAAGCAAGAGCTTTATTTTAAGCTTCAAAGCTTGAGGCAAGGAGGCATATGTGTTGAAGATTATGTCAAAGAATTTGAAACTTTGATGATTCGGTGCGAGCTGAATGAACCTCAAGAGCAAACCATAGCTCGATTTCTTGGTGGTTTGAACAAAGAAGTTGCTGACTTAGTAGAGTTGCAGAATTATGTCTTCTTAGAAGATGTAATTAAATTAACAATTAAGGTGGAGAGACAGAAAAAGAGAGTTTATGGAAGAAACAATGGAGTGTCTAAACCATTGGGGAGTAAACCTTTCCAAATACTTTCCCAAACCTCAAACACTACCAAAGGGAGTAATAAGGAGATATGGAAGAAAGAGCCGAACAAATCTGAAAGTTCTAAGGGGAAGGATAAGAGAGAAGACAACCAGCCCTCTAAAAGAAGCCGAGACATTAAGTGCTTCAAGTGCTTAGGTCATGGCCATATAGCATCCGAATGTCCTAATAGAAGAGTGATGATCTTGAAGGAGAAACAAGGGGAAATAGAGAGTGAAGATGAAGATATTGTGGAGGAATGTGAAGAGGAAGAATATTTTGACGAAGAAGTTGTTGAGTATGCTGATGAAGGTGCTGCCTTGGTTATTAGACGTGCCTTGAATATCCAAGCCAAGGTAGAAGAAGAACAGAGGGAGAATATTTTTCAAACAAGGTGCACTATCAGAGGCAAAGTTTTTAACGTGATAATTGATAGTGGGAGCTGCACTAACGTTGCTTCAACCACCTTGGTTGGAAAATTGAAGCTACCTATCATCAATCATCCCCGTCCATATAAGCTGCAATGGCTAAATAATCATGGTGAGATGAAGGTCACCAAACAAGTAAAGGTACCTTTCTCTATAGGGAAGAATTACAAAGATGAGGTATTGTGTGACATAGTCCCTATGGATGCTAGTCATCTTCTACTTGGGAGGCCCTGGCAATTTGATAGAAGAGCACTACATGATGGCTTCAAAAACACCTACGCTTTCGAGAAGGATGGAAAGAAGATTGTGTTGGCACCCTTAAAGCCAATACAAGTACAGCCGAAGGAGGATGTAATCGAGGAGAAGAAGCTTAGTTGTTTTGCTTCTGAGAATGAGTTAAAGAAGGCAATAAAAAGGAAAAACTTTGTATTATTGCTAATTCTCAAGGAGCTAAATCCATAACTTGCAGAAAAGCTTCCTAAGCTTGTGAGGGAGTTGATAGAAGAATTTGCGGATGTCTTTCCGAATGAGCTACCTAAGGGATTGCCACCCTTAAGAGGAATTGAGCATCAAATTGATTTGGTGCCCGGTGCCGCCTTACCAAATAAGCCAGCATATAGAATGAATCCAGAGGAGGCTAAGGAGCTAAAAAGGCAAGTTGATGAGTTGATTGAAAAGGGTTATGTAAGGGAATCCATGAGCCCTTGTTCTGTGCCTACATTATTAGTCCCTAAAAAGGATGGCTCTATGAGAATGTGTGTGGACAGCCGTGCTATAAATAAGATCACCATCAAATACCGCTACCCAATTCCAAGATTGGATGACATGTTGGATGAGCTGAATGGTTCCAAGGTGTTTTCAAAAATTGACTTGAAGAATGGCTATCACCAAATCCGAATGAAAGAGGGAGACGAGTGGAAGACAGCCTTCAAGACAAAGCATGGACTTTACGAATGGATGGTAATGCCATTTGGGCTATCTAATGCCCCTAGCACATTTATGTGATTGATGAATCATGTGCTTAGAACTTTCATTGGAAAATTCGTTGTGGTATATTTCGATGATATTTTGATCTACAGTCAAAGTTATGAGGAGCATGTGCAACATTTGAAGGAAGTCTTGGAAGTGTTGCGAAAGGAGAAACTCTATGCTAATCTAAAAAAATGCTACTTTTGTCAAGACCATGTGATTTTTCTTGGCTTTGTAGTATCTCAGCAAGGAGTGGGAGTTGATGAAGAAAAGGTGAAAGCTATCAAAGAATGGCCCGTTCCAAGAACCATATCTGAAGTAAGAAGTTTTCATGGGCTTGCCTCTTTCTATAGAAGATTTGTAAGGGATTTCAGCACCATCTTAGCACCCATAACTGAATGTATTAAGGGAGGAAAGGAGTTCAAATGGAGTGATGCAGCCCAACGAAGTTTTGAGCTTGTCAAAGAAAAATTGTGCAATGCACCCATATTGGCTTTGCCTAATTTTTCTAAGACTTTTGAGATTGAATGTGATGCTAGTGGAGTGGGAATTGGAGCTGTACTTCTTCAAGAAAAGTGTCCTATAGCTTATTTTAGTGAGAAGTTGAATGGAGCCAGTCTTAACTACTCTACCTATGATAAGGAGTTCTACTCTTTAATTAGAGCTCTTGAGACATGGCAGCACTACTTGTTACCAAAAGAATTTGTAATTCACACAGACCATGAATCACTCAAACACTTGAAAGGTCAGAGCAAGCTGAATAGAAGACATGCAAAGTGGGTGGAATTTCTTGAAGCTTTTCCTTATGTGTTGAAGTATAAGAAGGGAGAAACCAACATTGTTGCAGATGCCTTATCAAGGAGATATGCTTTAATTTCCATGATGAATGCTAAATTGTTGGGATTTGAATCTCTTAAAGACCATTATATAGAAGATTCGACACTTGCTTCTATTTATCTCGCTTGTGAGAAAATGGCATATAAGGGATTTTATAGATCTGAAGGTTTTTTATTTCGCTTGGGGAGACTTGTAATTCCAAACTGTTCTATAAGGGAATTACTTACACGAGAAGCTTACGGAGGAGGATTGGCTGGGCATTTCGGTGAAACCAAGACATTGGAGATGCTGAAAGAGCATTTTTATTGGCCTAACATGATTAGAGATGTGCATCATGTGATTGAAAGGTGTATTGTTTGCAAAAAAGCCAAGAGCAAGGAAGCAGCCCATGGACTTTATACACCTCTACCTGTTCCAGATCAACCTTGGACTGATGTTAGTATGGATTTCGTGCTAGGCTTACCAAGGACACAAAGAGGTAAAGATTCGGTCATGGTTGTTGTTGATCGTTTTTCAAAAATGTCTCATTTTATTCCATGCCATAAGACCGACGATGCTGTGCACATCGCCAATTTATTTTTCAAAGAAATTGTGAGACTTCATGGCATTCCAAAGAGTATCGTGTCAGATCGTGATGCCAAATTTCTTAGCTACTTTTGGAAGACTTTATGGAGAAAGCTGGGAACAAAGTTACTCTTTAGTACTGCCTGTCACCCACAAACTAATAGGCAAACTGAAGTGGTGAACCGAACGCTTTCTACTTTGCTAAGAACTATCATTGGCAAAAACTTGAAAAGTTGGGATGAATGCTTGGCCTATGCTGAATTTGCTTACAATAGAAGTGTACATGGTACTACTAAACACTCTCCTTTTGAAGTAGTTTATGGATTTAATCCATTGAGCCCACTTGATTTAGTACCATTACCACTTGAAGCTCGAGAATGCATAGATGGAAAAATGAAGGCTGACATGATAAAGAAGTTACATGAAAACATTAAACAGCAAATTGAGAAGAAGAACTCCATCTATGAGAAGACTGCCAACAAGAGAAGAAAATTTGTTCAATTCAGTCCTGGAGATTTAGTGTGGGTTCATCTTCGAAAAGAAAGATTTCCAAACCAAAGGAAGTCCAAATTAATGCCAAGGGCAGATGGTCCTTTCCGTATCATAGACAAGGTAAATGATAATGCATACAAAATTGATTTGCCTGAAGACTATGCTGTTTCTACTACTTTCAATGTGAGGGATCTTTCCCCGTACTTAGAAGATAAAGAGGACTTGGATTTGAGGACAAATCCATTTCAACCAGGGGAGGATGATGTAATCAAGGATAATCCCATTACAACCCAAGAAAAGGAAAACACTTCAATTGGGCCTCTAACTCGTTCAAGGGTTAAAGAGCTTGGACTAATTACAGCCCAAGAAAGGGAGAACACTTCAATTGGGCCTCTAACTCGTTTAAGGGCTAAAGGGCTTGGATTGGGCTTAACCACTTTGTTGAAAGTGGAAGAAGTGTGAAAAAGATTGCATGTGGGATAGTTGCATTTGTTGAATATAGTTGTAGTCTATTACCTATGCATTTATTGTCTTTGACATTTAGCTACCTATGCATTTATTGTCTTTGACATTTAGCCTACACTACTTGACTTTTAGTTGATGCATTTAATGCATTAGTTGGAGTCTTTTGTCTTTTTGTTTTGGAGACCCTCTATAAAAAGGGTCCTTGCCATTTGTTGTAAACCATCTTTGAATCATATATGAGATATTGGCATTTTGCTTTCAAGAGAATTCTTGAGTTCTTTCTCTTATCTAACTTGTGTTAGTGGCGAGAGCAACTAGATTTCTTATCACTCACGTTCTTCTTTCTTGAGTGTGGCGAGATCAACCCATTTCTCTAAGGTGTGGCGCCCTTTGGCTTATCAATTGAGTGATTTGGTTTCATTTGTTTGTTTCTTTCAACCTATCCAGAAAATCGATCAAGTGTTTTCCCTCCGAAAATCACATCAGGATACAAGCTGGGTGGTTAAAGTGGAGAATGGCATCAGGAGTTGTTTGTGATCGGAAAGTACCGGATAAGCTCAAAAGAAAGTTTTATCATACTGCTATAAGACCTGTTATTTTATATGGGAGTGAATGTTGGGCGATGAAAGGACAACAAGAGCATAAAATTAGAGTAGTGGAGATGAGGATGTTGCGTTGGATGTATGGTCATACAAGAAGAGATATGATCCGCAATAATCGTATACGAGGGAGAATTGGAGTGGCACCTATTGAGGAAAAAATGACTGAAAACCGTTTAAGGTGGTTTGGACATGTTCAAAGAAGACCATTAGAAGCGCTAGTAAGGATAGTTGAGCAGATGGTTTGGAGCCTTGTGAAAAAAGGTCGAGGAAGACCAAGAAGGACACTTAAAGAGGTTATTGAGAGGGATCTTCTGGTAAATGAGATCCCAAAGAGTTAGTCATTGATAGAGCTCAATGACGTCGGGCGATCCATGTAGCCAACCCCACCTAGTGGGATAAGACTGTTGTTGTTGTTATTGTTGTTGTTGCACTATGTTAGCTGTAATAGTGCCGTTGAGGGTCATATTTTGCAGAGCATTTAACTACTCAATTTTGCTCTCAAAGGTTAACAAGGTAGTAGAGAATTCAATCCATGATATATCATTCAAATAAGTAAGTTGAGTTACAATAAGGGTATAATTAGAATCTAAACCAGATAAAATATAAGCACACAAGTCTTTAAGAGAGAGAGCACTCCTTGCTAACTAAAGGTTGTCTGCAAATGCCTTCATCTTGCTCAAATATTCCTCCATTTAACCCTTCCTGTTTCTTTGGAGTTCCCCCTTGATCCAAAGTTCCTTTGCTTTAGTGGCTGCTCCAGCCATTTCCTCAGTGCTTGACCATAGCTCCTAACTGGTTTTACAGTTGATCAAATGTGCTGTAATATCGACAGTAATGGAGCTATAGAGCCATCCCAGTAGTAGTTGGTTTGTCATCATCCACTCTTCAAACTTTGGATTCAGTTTTGACCCAATCATTTATGGTGGGCATGGATTCTTTCCATTAATGAACCCTTCAAGGCGATTGCCTTTGATTACTGGTAGAACAGTAGACTTCCATAGAAAAAAGTTGTTCTTGTCCAACTTGATAGAAGCAACAAGGTTAAAGGAGTTGCCGGTATTCTGAAAGTTCTTCAATCCTGAGCCTGATCCATTAGTGTTTATGGAAATTTGTGGTGAGCTAGAGTCCATGAGAGTAGTGTTTAGCAATGATCCTCTGATACCAAGACAAAGAAAACAAAGTATACCCAATATGTAGAATATCAGCTCAGGTGATTACTGAGGCTAAGGAAATTGTATATATAAAGATGAATTACAAAGACTTAGTAGAGAGAAGATTACAGATGGCACACGATCCTGAAAACCAGGAGAATCGGTTATACACAATTGCTAAAGAATAAAAGAATAACATTGCATAAAAACAAATTCTTTTATGCATATATTCTAGCCTGTGTGAAATGCTGCGTCAGCATATCAGCTAAGTTGTATATGTTATTTTATTCTCAATAATACGATTAGGTATTGTGAATCAGAATTTAAAGTTTAAACCCTTTTGTCATAATAGTTATAAAAAAAAAAGCAAAAAAGTTAGCGTACAACACGTCCCTTAAAATAATGGCAAATTGTAAATATGTATGTAAGGGGATTTAAACCCTTTTTTAATTTCATTTTGTAATAAAAATTTTATCACATAGTTATCCTATTTCATTTTTTAAAAAATAATAAATATCAGCATTCAATTTTTTTAGAATACTAAAGTTTATAAAATATTTATTATTTTAAATTAAATTGCTGGCATAGGGGGATTATGTCAATTATAGATTGACATTATTTGCTTCTAGAATCTTTTAACTATTTCAAATAAATTGTCTGTTTAAATTAATTAATTATAGTATTATCTGATCATATCTTATTATCTTATTATATTAATTTATAATTATTATTTTGAATTTAATTATACAATAAATTATCTTTTCTGTATGATATTTGATCTTTCACGTCTTTGTTTTAGATTTTTTAACTTAACATTGTTTATACTGGGTTACACAACTTTGTTCTCTCTATGCTATTATGTTACCTGGGTTTCATCCTATAAGAACCTGTTTAATCTTAGGGGGAAGTTTTGCCTCTACGAAATTTTTCTTTAAGGATAATGTCAACCAAAACATGATTTAAGCTGAATTTTTACTGACAATTTTCCTCAATTTTTACAACAATAAATACATGTGAATAATATTTATTATTTATATTTTTCACAAAGAAAATTTTGAAAAAAAAAAAAGGTAAGATATTGTTACGTACAGTTTTAACTTTTGAGTAGCCAATAACTATTGACCCTAAGGCTATATGCCATAAGTTTTGATGATGACAAATGTATTTGAATAGTAGCATTAATATATATAAAGATTAATTATCATATATATGCTACAAGTACTTAAGGATGATTATGTTATTTAATATGTATGTTGCATATATTGAATCATGCTATTAAACTAACCATTGGGTTTGCAAGTAAGATATATTTTATAGGTTGGTTCAAAAGAAGAAGAGTGAGCATTGTATTGAAGAACAAGGAAAAGCAATATCATGCTTCACTCAAGGAAAACAACATGCAAGGATGAAGCTCCAAGAAATGAAGAATTAGAAGATTTAAAGTCTTGGAAGCTTGGATGCATCAAGATAGCCTATGTGTTTACATTAGGTATATTTTATATAGGCTAGTATACTTGTGCAACTCAATGATTTAGATTTGCATACATTGGCTCAATTATTTTGAACAAAAAGATAGTGAGATATGAAATTTTACAAAAGTTAGTTTTTGACCTTTGGTCACTCTTTATATCATATCTCATAAACGAAAAATCATTTTTTCAAGTATCTTAATCTCATTTGATAGTAGACTCAAAGATCTTTCCAAAGGTATATTATTTATTGAAAACGGAGTCCAAATGAGAAATATATGACTATTTAAAATATAGTTTGAAAAACTGAAAGTTCATTATTCTGTTCTGACCTATAGTCAGTATTTTGATTATATCTTTTAAAAGAAAATAATTTTTGAGTAAAACTTGGCTCATTTGAAACTAGACTCCAAGATCTTTTCAACGGTATATTATTTGTTTAAAACGGAGTTCAAATGAGGGAGTTATGAATTTTTAAAGAAAGCTCAAAATCTGGACTGCACTATAAGTGCTGTAACGGCTATATAACGGCTAGTTTTGTAAAATCTTATATATATGACCTTAGATACACGATTTTGAGCGAGAACAAAGTCCTACAATGTGATATTAACTTCTTCTATCATCTTTGAGAGAAAGGAAAGCATTCTTGAGCCAAATCTTGCATATTCTCTATCATTAGAGTTATTAGAGCTTCATTTGTTTTCATCTACTCTTTAGAGAGAGTTTCTTTGTATTGTTGATTTTGATCAACACATATATTATTCTGAGTTGAGGTTCACAAGTACCAGTGTTGGAAGAACTTGCTTTGGGTTGAGGAGGAGCCCGGATTCATAAATTCTTCATTGTGGTTTCACAAATACCCGGATCGAATTTGCGTGGTTGTAGTGGTTTGCAAGTACCCGGATTAAACTTGCAATTATAGTGAAAATACTCAAGTGGTCTCTTGAGGACTGGATGTAGGCTTGGATTAGCCGAACCAGTATAAATCTTCGAGTTTGCTTTCTCTATCCCTTACTCTTTAATTTGTGCATATTGATATCTATTCTTTAATTCCTTGATCTTTATAATTATTTATCTTAACAGCACATTGATTTTCTATATTGTATTTATTATCCTAAGCATTGTACTTTTACAGAAAATCATTTTAACTTCCAATTAATTCTTGTGGAAAATTTATGGAACCCAATTCACCCCCCCTCTTGGGTTCCAACCATTACTTTCAATTGGTATCAGAGCTTGGGCTCTTGTTTAAAGACTTAACCGTCTAAGAGTTAGCATGGTTGGATATAGTGATTGGTTTATTTCTAAAAATTGTTCTTTCACAGAACCTCCAATTTTTTATGCTAATCATTTTCAATATTGGAAATATGAAATGAAAATGTTTTTAATTTCAGTAGACCATAAACTCTGGGATGTTATAGAAAATGGTTCT
This sequence comes from Biancaea sappan, assembly GCA_037074585.1. NCBI lineage: Eukaryota > Viridiplantae > Streptophyta > Magnoliopsida > Fabales > Fabaceae > Biancaea > Biancaea sappan. The sequence continues at coordinate 41,212,526 of CM073499.1, forward strand.
TGTATGCCTGTCAAGGAAGAACAAGGAAAATGCATTCCAAAACTTAAGAGTGAATGGAATGATACTGAAAGAAGTTTAATGCAACTCAATGCTAAGGTAAAATTGATTATTTCTTGTGCATTGAGTCAAGATGATTTTTTCAAAATCTCCAACTGTGCAACTGCAAAAGAAATGTGGGAAATTCTTGAAGTTGCACATGAGGAAGATCTTATTGCTGAGGAATTAAGGTATAGAAGTTTCATTAATGAACTTGAAATTGCTCAAATGAGCAATTGCAAAACCATTAATGAGATACAACTTGTGCTTAATCAATTGCAAGCTCTTGGTGTTGAACTTACAGGAAAATCTCAAATCACCAAGGTGGCAGACGAAGAAGAAAAAGGAGAAAAAGAGAAACCACAACCAAAAGGTGAATCATCAAAGAAAGCTTACCTATCTTCCAATTGGGGAAATAGCAATTCTGATAAGCAGAACACAAATGAAGAAGCCAACACTTGTCTTGTGGCCAGAGATAAAGATGAGGTAAATTCATTTGACTACTCTTTTGAAAAATTACAAGATGCCTTTGATGATTTACATGAAGAATCTCTTATACTTGCAAAGAAACTAAATGTTTCAAAACAGAAAAACTCTTCTCTTGAAAATGAGTTGGAAATATTGAAAAATGAATTTTCTATTTCCAAGGAAGAGAATTTTGTTTTTGAAAATCAAAACAAAACTTTGCAAGAAGAGAATTTGATTTTAAAAACAAATATCTCTACCAACAAAAATTGCTTTTGTACCAAGTGTGATTTTTTGAAAAAAGAAAATGATAATCTTAAAAACACACTTGCAAAACTCTCTCAAGGTAGAGAAATTTTAAATACCTCAGTTTTGAAACAAAGAAGAATTAACAAAGTTGGTATTGTTTCTAAAAAGAAATCAAACCAAAAGCAGTTTAAAAACTTCTTTGTTTCTGCAAAGATGTCCAATAGTCCAACTTGCACTTGTTTCTATTGTGGACTGAAAGGACACAAATCTTACTCCTGTTTTTATAAGAAAAATCTTGTTCATGGAGTAAAAATGAAATAGGTTCAAAAAGGAACTCATGACCCAGGCAAACCCAAAGAAATTTGGGTACCAAAGATAAATGAATAATTTGTAGATTTGCCTCGAAGCAAGGAGCGGAAATGACTTTTCAATGGCTACATCATTCAAACTCCACTCTCTTGCATCAAAAGGAGGCAATGGATAAGTAAACATATAAGCTGGAATGCATTGTAAGAATTTTGACTGATATGTTTACTACTCTCTAATGCTTTTGTCTGTTATCTAATATGCCTTACATCTATCCTTGATATTCATGCATGCTATATCTGAAAACAATTGTTAGGTGTTGAGATTATAGATTCAAATTTTGTTTTGATCTAAAATCTTTCTTCCAAATTTTGCTCAAACTATCCTTTTTACTGCATCATGAAAACTTGCTTCCATTACACGCACATTTTTCTTGTCTTCACAACAATAAAATTCCTCCTACCTATAGTATTTATCCTTGCTGTAATCTTATTTAAATATTTTCAATGAAATCAAATATTTTGCAAAATTGCATTTCATGAAAGCATAGCACTTTTATTAATATGGTATATTTTGAACATAATGTTGCTCCTAGTACTCGAGATTTATTTGAACATTACTGATTTGAACATCAAAGTGCTCCACCAAAAGTGTTTTGCAGGAGTTAGTCCTCAAATCTATCCTCTAAGCTCATTCGTAATGATCGACCAATGCTTGACAGTGATCTTATGAGAGATTGTTTTCAAGAGGATCTTGCAAATAATCAATCAATTAAGTTCATTAAAATTGCAAGAAGATAGAATCAAAAGAAGAGCAATGAGCAAAACAAGAATATCAAAATCTTGAGGAGGAACTTCAAGAAGCAATAAGAGTTTGCCAAAATTGATGAGTATCTCTATTCTTTACCACTTTAATATTTAATTGAGTGATACTCCCTGATCATAATTGGCTATGTTGGCAATTTTTTTTACTGACATACTTTCATTACAATGATATATTGTTCTCTAATATCTTACATATTTGATCATATCATTGTATATAAAGATATTGTCTTTATACCATTCATCATGGTTTGAGCATTATACATGTCATATCCTTTGTATAAGATATAGCTTATGAACGATTGTTTATGGATTCTAGTTTATATCTGATTATATCTTATTAATCCATATTACCTCAATTATTGTACTACATACTCAAGTTATAATATGTTTTATCTTGATAAGTATGTAACTTGCTTTTGCTTTGAAATGATGATATATATGTCCATGTCAGAAAATTCTTTCCATCTTTAAAATGGATATATATTTTTCAATATATATATATTGTGCTGAATTTGTGTAGCTAATTTATTTTATCTTTCTTTATTATTATTTTTTTGTACCGTCAAATAAAAGAAACCACTTGCATTAAAAAAAATCGAAGGATTACATTGCATAATTAAAAAAAAGAAGGGAAAGTTTGCTCATGCATGAGCAATCTACAGGCGAGGTGGTCTCGGATTAGGAGGGTTGTATTGTATCATCACCCCTCGGCCATTTCTTGGAGCAAGAGACAGAGCAATGTCACGGAGGGTAGTGTAAATCTCATTCATACAATCAACACTTCTTTGTTGTTGATTGCAGAAGCATTGGGTAGACCAATAGAAGAACCTATCTATTCTTGAAGTCAGTGCCGCATTGTTGCGTTTAGCTAACTTCTCCAGGTCCTCTATCATCTTCTTAAGTTTCTTCACCTCCTGCTCCAGACAAGCAATTTTGTCTTCTGACGTATGGCCTGTACTAATCTCCTCAGCTTCTTCGATCTTCATTTTCTTCTTTTGATTTTCTTGAGATCCCTCCAAAGGTCTTTTGCCCTTGTCCTTGCCTAGACTCAAGTTTAAGTCGAGCTCTTCCTCCCTGGCCTCTACTGTGAGATCAATGAACTTTCTTGCTGCCATGGTTTGAAATTTTTTTTGGAGTATGAAGAGAGAGGAATGTCAGAAAGTTGTAGGCTCAGAGATGAATACTCTTTGTGGTGTGATAATTGAGAACTCTGGGGCAGTCTTTATAGAGAGAAAATTGTGACTTAGAGCCAACGAAGATATCTCTTCGCCGCACCCCTACACACTCATCCTATGGATTTTGCAAGCTGGAAGCCAGAAGTCTAGAGTACGCATGCACACCAACAACGCGTCGCATTAATGGCAAAACCACGAAAGTCAATTTTCGGTGGATTTGCGGCTGATTTAATTTGTTTTGATTAGAAATTTTAAGGATTAATAAAATGGTGATATTCAGAACCGTATCACTCTGCTTTGTTGTGTTGTTCTTGAGAGCATACATGATTACATCATGCTGTGATTATATGTATCTAAGAACATATGTTGTGTATGCTATTCATGCATCATGAGCGAAGGCTATGGCTAAGAATAATATTTCATGATTCCACATGCACTGATACAAAATGAGCTGTCAAAATTTTTACATGTACTCATCCTCAAGATACATATATAAATTCATTTTGAATGGGTATATAAATTGCTTCCTTTGTGCTGAAATTTATCTTATCCTTTATGAAGCAAATTTGTTTTGAAAAAGGACTTTAAAAATGCTTCTGTTATGTTAATATGTTTTATCATATGAAGCAACATTCTTTTTGAAAAAGAAAAGATTTTAAAGATCTCTTTTGTTGTAGATAACAAAAGGGATGAAAAATATTGATGTTTCATATATGGATTATGAACTATATGCTTGAATATACCTTATTACACTAATCCATATATATTGCTTCCTTAGATGAAATGTTTCTAAATTCCTTCGAAGCAAAATGTTTTAGAAAAATATCTTGAATCTCTTGAATTGCTTCCACAATGCTGAAATTGCTTTGCCATATTGAAGTATTATCTGTTTTGAAAAGAAAAGGATTTGAGTATCCTTATTTTAAATCACTTTTGCTATATGTTGAAATAATTTTATGCATATATGCAGAAATTGTTTTTCAGAAATCTTGAAAAATATTATTATTCGATTTATGGATTATGATTAATATTCTTGTTTATATCATGCTTTGCTAATCCATATATCATACTTCTGCTGTGTGCTGTAAATATTTCTATCATATGACAGCAAATGATGTTTTTTTTTATTTCAAGAGTTTAATTTTTCTGCTATTTACTAAAAATGCCTCTTCATAAACAAGCAGAAATCATTTTCAATGAAAATATTGCAGAAATTTCTTCAAAAATCTTACTTCAAAATACTGCAATCAAAAACTGAATTTCCTTTATAATGATTTGGACAATCTTTTTCAAAGGAAAAATGTTATGAAATTCAGGGGGAGCTTTGTCTCACTTGAATGTATTTTTTTTGAAAAAGAATATATCTTGAAAAATTAGATATTCATTATTCATTATTCTTTTTCAAATTATGCAAGGTTTAAGGGGGAGCCTAAAACTCTTTCAAGTTTTATCTTTTGGCTCATTTCATTTGACATGAGAAAAATTTTTCTAAAATTTTCTTTTTACATGTCAATAAAATCAATGATAAGTTTTGATGTATCCTTACCCTATACTATATTGACATCTTCTGACATCCTGACTTAAAGAAGGTATGTGCTTTAACTTCTATATATTGTGTTCCTTACACCTTTTTGTTGATGTCAAATAGGGGGAGAAGAAACAATAGAAAAATATGTATACGTGCTTATAACATTGCATTCATTATCTTGTGATACATATTTTTCTGTGGTGATTTGTCATCATCAAAAAGGGAGAGATTGTTGACCCTAAGGCTATATGCCATAAGTTTTGATGATGACAAATGTATTTGAATAGTATCATTAATATATATAAAGATTAATTATCAAATATATGCTACAAGTACTTAAGGATGATTATGTTATTTAATATGTATGTTGCATATATTGAATCATGCTATTAAACTAACCATTGGGTTTGCAAGTAAGATATATTTTATAGGTTGGTTCAAAAGAAGAAGAGTGAGCATTGTATTGAAGAACAAGGAAAAGCAATATCATGCTTCACTCAAGGAAAACAACATGCAAGGATGAAGCTCCAAAAAATAAAGAATTAGAAGATTTGAAGTCTTGGAAGCTTGGATGCATCAAGATAGCCTATGTGTTTACATTAGGTATATTTTATATAGGCTAGTATACTTGTGCAACTCAATGATTTAGATTTGCATACATTGGCTCAATTATTTTGAACAAAAAGATAGTGAGATATGAAATTTTACAAAAGTTAGTTTTTGACCTTTGGTCACTCTTTATATCATATCTCATAAACGAAAAATCATTTTTTCAAGTATCTTAATCTCATTTGATAGTAGACTCAAAGATCTTTCCAAAGGTATATTATTTATTGAAAACGGAGTCCAAATGAGAAATATATGACTATTTAAAATATAGTTTGAAAAACTGAAAGTTCATTATTCTGTTCTGACCTATAGTCAGTATTTTGATTATATCTTTTAAAATAAAAATAATTTTTGAGTAAAACTTGGCTCATTTGAAACTAGACTCCAAGATCTTTTCAACGGTATATTATTTGTTTAAAACGGAGTTCAAATGAGGGAGTTATGAATTTTTAAAGAAAGCTCAAAATCTGGACTGCACTATAAGTGCTGTAACGGCTCTATAACGGCTAGTTTTGTAAAATCTTATATATATGACCTTAGATACACGATTTTGAGCGAGAACAAAGTCCTACAATGTGATATTAACTTCTTCTATCATCTTTGAGAGAAAGGAAAGCATTCTTGAGCCAAATCTTGCATATTCTCTATCATTAGAGTTATTAGAGCTTCATTTGTTTTCATCTACTCTTTAGAGAGAGTTTCTTTGTATTGTTGATTTTAATCAACACATATATTATTCTGAGTTGAGGTTCACAAGTACCGGTGTTGGAAGAACTTGCTTTGGGTTGAGGAGGAGCCCGGATTCATAAATTCTTCATTGTGGTTTCGCAAATACCCGGATCGAATTTGCGTGGTTGTAGTGGTTTGCAAGTACCCGGATTAAACTTGCAATTATAGTGGAAATACTCAAGTGGTCTCTTGAGGACTGGATGTAGGCTTAGATTAGCCGAACCAGTATAAATCTCCGAGTTTGCTTTCTCTATCCCTTACTCTTTAATTTGTGCATATTGATATCTATTCTTTAATTCCTTGATCTTTATAATTATTTATCTTAACAGCACATTGATTTTCTGTATTGTATTTATTATCCTAAGCATTGTACTTTTACAGAAAATCATTTTAACTTCCAATTAATTCTTGTGAAAAATTTATGGAACCCAATTCACCCCCCCTCTTGGGTTCCAACCATTACTTTCAATAACCACTTAGCAGAATGTGTATTTAAAGATCTTATCACTCATTATGAAAAATTAAATAGATTTACTCGATTAAAGTTTAATAAAATTATAAATAAACAATTATATTGATCTTTATTGACAAGGAATAAGCAATTAGTAAATAATTTAAAAATAGTTTTCAATTCCTTTATTTTCTTTTTTTATTGTCAAACATAAAATATCAACGACAAAATAAATAAATTAAAGCCCCAAACTAATCCCTTTTTATTTTATTTAAAAGTTTGAACTCTTCTTTTAATCCAAAATATAACGATCCCTTTCATACTTTTTTTAGAGGTAAAATTAGTTTGCAGTTATAAAAAATAATAAGATATGAGCGTAACTTTATAAGTTATGTTAAATAGGATATAATTGTGCAATTTTTAAGTTTTATAAATATATAATTATATAAAAAGACTTCTTATTTCTAAGAATAAGAAATCATTCTATATATACAATTTCATAATCATATGTTGTCCAGAGAATTGTTCATGTTATTAATTTAATATATATATATATATATATATATTTATAAATAATGTTTAACGCTGACAATTATTTAAGTAGACTAACATATTAAACATTGTATGTATGTACATATTTTTGCTATATATATGAAGTGCTATCAATTAGGTCTATTATAAGATCTTCATAAAGTTTGTGTTGATTGACTTATTTGATATATTTTATAAGTTAGTATGGAGTGTTAGTGAAAAACAATTTTATGTGTAGATACCTGACTCTGAATAATAACTGTGATGAGACATTATTCTAAAAAGGAGTCAACCCATGGGTCGACCCATAATAATAATTTTGTGTAGTGATTTTTTTGGTTATATAAGAGGCTTGTTTTGGTAAGATAAAATACAAAAATTGTCATTATTTCCATTAAACCAAAATAGTGAGAAAAAAGTCATTTATACTCTTCCAGAAAAGCCTACTAAGGCACGCTCTTATTCTATACCATTTATGTGTTTTTATTGTTTATTAAGATCTACAAATAGTAGAATTATAACTAGAATATTTAATATTCTTAATTGAAAATTTTTCTACATTTGAGATTTATAATTCTATTTAGCCTTTGTTTATGCAAAATTTCTTACAACCATTGCATTAGATGAACTAGAAAATCCAAGTTCCTTTTATTTGAAGAATGAGAATTCAAACTAAATAAGGACTCTATCAACTAAACATATATTTTGGTGTTTTTTTCCTAATTTCTTTTATACTTATTTATTCCATCAAATCAAACAAAACATGGATTGAAAAAATTCTTTACATAATTTTAAGTTACTTTTACTTTTTTTTTTGTGGTGGTGGATTAATCATTAAGTAAAAAAAAATGTTAGTCAAATGAGATACTTTACCAATGTTTGTTATTTAAAGCCATTTGATATTTGTTTCATTAAGAAAAGACTTTGAACCATATGAAAGAAAAGAAATAGCATTAAAAGAATTTTACACATAAGTAATTTGACTTAATTTAAACCATATTAATTAAAATTTAATAATTTTTTTAAATACTTGGGTTCAAAGAGAGAGAGAGAGAGAGAGAGAGTTCATCTCTCACACATACAAATACAAATACTTAATTCGATTATTTCAACTAATATAGGCAATTCAAGTTGGTTCGGGAGTAATATTTTTAATTTTAAAAATATTTTACCAAACAATTTTAAGAAAGATGAGCATTAAAATTTAATAATATAGGTGAGGAATGTGGGGGTGGGTTATCCAGGGTGGACGCGTGAATAGGTGGGAAGTTAGGAGAGAAAAATATGCTCAAATGATTGTTGCGTTATCAACTTGAGTTTAGAGCAATGATTTTTTTTTTTTCTGACCACAGGGTATCCTTAGTCATTTTGGACTTGAAATTATTCTTTGTTTGGGTTAGAAATGTTAAAGTTAGAATCCTTTTATAAAGAATACTTTGAGATCTTTAACCTTATAAAGTGATTGAATAGTGTTCAAATTTCTGTTGAAATAATATTCATATTTTGCAAGAAAATATATCCTCTTATTTATTTTAAATTAAATAATTTAAATTAAAAAAATAAATTTCACTATATATATTAATTTATTTAAGTGCTTAAATATAAGTAATTTTTATAATTAAAAAATTTACAAAAATAAATATTACATAAATTATTTTTAATTTATTTTTATAAATTATTTTAAAGAATTAATATAAATAAGTTAAAAATACCTTATGCTCATACCATAAGTTATTCTTAATAACTCTTAATAAAAGGTGCATGTTAAAAAAAAAAAAAAAAGGTGCGTTCAAAGTGATAGGAAAGGCACGTCACATAAGGAATTTAGGATATTCCATCCCCTGCGTGGAATCAACTCAATATATGCATGTTTACTCCATAATTTAGTATTGTTGCTCAACCGTATCATTTAATATTTTACAATGCTAGTTGGAGTGGAAGGGTTTAAACTTTAAATTATTACCCCACATGCCAAAATGCCAATATTTTGACCAAATAAAGTCAGCATAATTTGTATAACTATGTTTATTAAATATTGCTAAAATAAATTTAAAATTATGAATAAATTAGATTTTTTAATTTAAATTATATTTAAGAATTATGCTGTCAAAATGTACTTGAATAAAAATCAAAGCATACGGCTATACCCAAAAAAAAAAAGTTTTTTTTTTAACCTAATTCTTAACCTAAGAAAATGGGTGTCGACCCTTGAGAATTTTTTCTACTTTATATTGGATTCTTTTGTTGGATATACAATGAAGTAAGCTTTTAAATTTGAGATTAGTTACCTGAAATTATCATAGTGACTATTTAAATCTTAAAAATAATCAATTTATGAAGATGTTAATTTAGAAACAAATTTATATTTTGCACTCACTAAATTTGAATAAAATTAATATTTAATTCTATTAAACAGAAGAATATCTTTAATAAAAAATTCAAATTATTTATTAAATTATTTACACTTTTCATCACTAAATCACTATACTTACTACTTATTCTAGATCTGAAATACTAACAATAGCTTCCTGATATTTAATAAATTACAACAAGCATTTTTCTTTACTTATATATATAAGCAAAACTCCATTTTAATTTTTCAAAATTGATCTTAGTATTAATTGGATTATTTATTTATTTTATATCACTTTATTACTTAAAAATTTAAATTTTATTAAACTATACAAGGTATTCACTCTTTAAAAGAAATTATATAATGTTATTTTGCTATATATGAAAAGACAAAATTAGAAATGTTTTTAATCACTGAACAGGTATAGAAAAGTTTTAAATGTGTCCATTGATATGGAAATCAATTTTAAAAAATAAAAATGAAGATTATTCTCATAAAATTTAAAATTAATCGAACTTCTAGAATTCAGTGTTGTATATAGAACTTTTTTTAACCGCCAAAATTCTCACTATTTTTGCCGCACACTGTTTATCTGCATGAAAATGCAAGTATGTCACTCATTGAGTTCCAGTCTATTCGGTCCGGGTTGTTCATGGACTCGTCCGGCTTAAGATTGACTCGAACTTGTAACCGATGACAAATCAAATCACAACAGGGCAGAGAGAGAAAAATGCCTTGCAAATTAGAGAAATTACAGATGTGAAAAGAAAAGGAGAAAAAGGGGGAAAAAAGAAGAAGAAGGAATTTTTCGCTTTTTAAAAGTTGTTTTTATTTTTATTTTATTCTTTGCGTTATTTATCATAAAAAATTGTTTCATTTTTTTCAATATTTTTGTGTGGACGCAGTCGCCGAAGCTGTGGCTTTCTTCTCTGCTTCGGAGACGATCTGACATTAACTTCCTTTTCCTCTCTGAATCCACCAATCTCATACCAAAACAAAGAAACGCTTCCTTGTTAGCTTATGCTCTCCCATTTCCCAAAGCAGAGCTTCTAGAATTCTCTCTCACGAGAGTTGCGTCTCTCTGCTTTGATTTAGATTTCAAGCTTCTTTTTCATTTTCATTTTTTCTGTGCTTTCTATTTTTGGGTCTCATTGTGTATGTAAACCTCTGTTTATGTTTTTATAAATTCCATTGATGTAAAAGTTTGAGACCTTTTTGTGTATTGAAGAGGTTCTGATCAGACAGAAATTCTCGCAGTTTTGTTCAATTTTTTTCTGTACTTTCTATTTTAGTCTTTTGAAATTTCTGTTGGTGCTCTCGTCGGAAATACCCGAGCTTTTTGAGGCTCGGGATCTGAATTCCGATGGAGTTAGCGAACGAGAAGCAGCAGAGCTGTATTGCCGATGGAGCTGACCTCAAGTCCTGCTATATGCAGAAGTTTAGACTTTATGAAACTCGCTCGGTATATATGTCTTTTTCGCTTTCTGTATAGAAAACCGTATCTGCATTTCATTTCGAGTATCTTGTTCGCCATGTATAGAACTAATTCCTATGTGCATTTTCTATGGGTACAAATTTTTGTTCATCTTCTCATTCATGTATGAAGAGCCCCCATGGTTGTTCATGATGCTTTACGTCCGGAAAAATATCAAATAATTGACAGTAGATAGTATTTTTAGTTGTTTGTGAATTGGGATTTAGATGCTTACCGCCGAGAAGGTAGATATATTCATTTTGATTGAGTTTTCGGCTCGCTACAGTTGTCTATCTAGATTGTAGATCCTCGAGGTTTTGCAAGACAACAATGAACCAGAATTCCTAGTTCTGCTTGACTTGTCCGGCAAATGTCAAAATTATGATAATTAATTACTGATTTTTTCTGTATTCTTCCTGAACTATATACTATATATTAAGTAATAGTATGATAAAGTTTTGCAGGCAAACAGCGTATGGATTCTAATTATTTGCAGTTTTACAAGAGTTATTACACTGCATTCATTTTTATTTTCCCCCCTTATTTTAGGTTTACATCTGTATAATGGATTGCTGTGCATTTTGAAGTCTATTGGCAGCACATAGTTCATTACTTCATTTGTGACTGTTAAACTTGCCTGTAATTTCTACTGATTGAGTGCTTATGCAAACATTGACTTTACTACCAAGTTTCTGAATTTCTACTGATTGAGTGCTTATGCAAACATTGACTTTACTACCAAGTTTCTGAACACAGAAACTAGGGCTTTTGACTTTTACTTATTCTAGCATGCTTTGGGACTTCAATTATTATGCCTTTTGGTTGTGAAATTTTACATCATTGAGAGTTGTTGTAAAAGAACATCCACTGGTTGTCGTTTCTTGTCAACAACATTAAATAACCAAGTGAATATATCTGGAAATGTTGATAAAAATGGGGGAAAGGTCAAAAAAAAAACTGAAACCATAGAATTAATTTCTTCGGGAAATGCAACCCAACATTTAGATGGTGATAAGGACTTTTCAACCACGAAGCATATTCTTAGAATTTACCTTACCTTCATCTTCTTACATCAATGTTTAAAGACAGTACTGATAGTTTTTTTTTTTTTCCAACTTTTTGGTGACAAGTAACGTAACAAGCAACAGCTGATTTGTTGATTGTAAAGCAAGCAATCTTTGCTTCTTACTTTCAGAAGCCCATTCGATGTTAGTCTGGTGCAATTTTTTAATGTTTTCTGTTTTCTTTCTTGAGAAATATCAGTTTAAAGGCAGTGGTTATGCTAACACGCAAATAACTATAAATAAAATAAAGAATGCCACTTCTTGGAGCCATTGGGTCTCATAAAACAAGAGTTTAGCTGTCAAGTTGCTTTTTAGTTGTATGAAGCAGTCTTCCTTTGGAAAACTGATTGCTTTGATACTCTGAGCAACAATTGGGTCTACTGGTCAAATTGGACTATAAGATACATGTTTCGAGCTCATTGGGTGCATGTCTGACATACTAATAAAAGAAGCACAAATCTTAATAATCTTTTCATTGAAAATATGCAGCTTTGGGATCTTTGTATGATTTTTCTCCTCCCTCCCTTCCTCCTTGCGACTTTCAAACTGCAATGTCACGGGGGAGTTGGTTGTATTTCATAAAATACGTGTATAACCATGCATTTCATATCTTTAAACAGCATTAATTACTTAGATTCACTTTCCTTCTTTGGATATAACTTCTATGCACAGAAATTTTATATGATTGGAAGAGATAAGAACAGAACCTTTTGGAGAGTCTTAAAGATTGACAGACTAGAGCCGTGTGAACTTAATATCTTGGAAGATTCTACAACATACTCAGAAATAGAGTGTTGTGACCTTCTGAAACGAATACATGAAGGAAACAAGTCAACAGGGGGTCTTAAATTTATAACAACATGTTATGGAATCATTGGTACGTTTGATATATCCCATCTGCTCTGTAAGAGAAGCTTTGCTAATGTTATTATTATGATTTAGGACAAAACTTGGGGTAAAGTTTCATGGGTATCTGCTATCATATTTTCCAATAAAAACATAACATCTAGAGGATCCTTTTTAGAAGCATTAAACCATATGATGTTGGAGCTGTGAAAAAAAAAAAAAAAAATCACAGGTCGTGTTATTAAAAGGGAATCTAATAGAAAACACCTAAAATGTACATTAAAATTTTTTTCCTATTATTTATAGTTGCTTTCACTCTTATCAACTATAATACATCCATCAACTCATGATTTTTTCCTCTCTTTTGATCCAGGATTTATCAAATTTCTTGAGCCGTATTACATGCTGCTTGTAACAAAGCGGAGGAAAATAGGCACAATTTGTGGGCATAATATTTATGCAACCACGAAGAGCGAAGTGATTCCAATTCCACATGCTACTGTGCGATCCAAAGTGGCTTATTCTAATGATGAGAACAGGTCTTTAGTACATTCTGCAAGTAAATGTAATATGTCTATGTTACTTAAAAAGAGTCATGGAAGAGTAGCATTTAGAATTATGCCCTGTCCAATGTACCTATATGAGATTGATGTTATAAACTACGGTTGTTTATTTGAATTCATATTAATGTTTAGTAAAACACTCTGTCGGAGCATCACATCGCTTTAGTGTTGAACTTATACAACATAGGGGTTTATTTTTCTCTTTTGAAGTAGTATGATGAATTATGCTTCTTCCAGATTTTGGAGTCATGTAATATAAATAGTGATACCTCCTTTCAATGTTAGTTTCATGTTCTACATTCTATTGCCAGTTCATTTACTGCAAATGTACAGGGGCAATCTTCATTGCTGTTGTGATGTAAATGTAACTTTTTGAGTAAGACAAGGTATCGCCAGGGTTTCACTGGGGAGATCACTTTCTTTCCATTTTTCATTTTTGGTTAGACTTATGTCTCCATAAGTTGTTTCTGTGACCATTTTTTCTTTCCTTTTTTTTTTTTCTCCATAGTATGAAACATCTTATTGATGGACTTTGCTCTTTCTTCTCTTGTGACTTAGATACAAGAAGCTTCTATGCAGTGTGGATCTTACGAAGGACTTCTTTTTCAGCTACTCATACCATGTTATGCGTAGTCTTCAAAAGAACTTAACAGATAATAATACAAGTGGACAGTCACTTTATGAAACAATGTTTGTATGGAATGAGTTCTTAACTCGTGGAATCAGGAATAACCTGCAGAATACCTCCTGGACAGTTGCCTTAGTGTATGGCTTTTTCAAGCAGGTATGTGTGAATTCTCCTTTTTTGCTCTCTCTCTCTCTCTCTCTCTCTATATATATATATATATATTATATATAAATATACAAGAGGGACTTGAGCTAACTGATGGAGCTTACAATCATACTAGCAACTTGTATAAGTTTCCTTCTTTTTTTTTCCTCGCACTCTTCCCTTCTTTTGGTTCCCTAGTTCTAAGTTGAGGTTGCCCTTTCAAATATACCTGGAAATCCGAACATCTAACGAAATTGATTTTCTCTTGCTTTTTTCATAATTTTGGTTCCAAGCTTAATCATTGATGTTTAAACTGTTTCCCTTTGTCATTATACTATGCAACTAAAATTCTTATTGCCATCCTTTACTCTTGCATATCATTGTAGTGTTTCAGTTGTCTTATGTTGGGATATTTATTCCTCAAGACTGATCAGAAGGTTAGAATAACTCTTTGATACATAGGAAATACTAATAGTATTAACAACCTTTTGCTGGGTAACTTTAATGCTTTACATGTTATACAGGTTTAAAGCCTTCCTCTGATAGTGCCATAAAATTATATACATGCTAGATGTATGTGTTGCTTGAAAAGACTTGGCAGTTTTTTTTCGTAAGTGCTCATCTCATTGTATGGTATACAGGTCAAACTTTCTATATCTGACAGGGAGTTTAACTTAACAATCATTGCTAGACGCTCACGACATTATGCTGGCACCAGGTTTGAACACTTTTTCATCTTTCTGAGTTAGCGATACAATTAATTAACTAAAGCTACTTTCTACTTCACAGCTGTGCACTTTGTTCCACTCCACAAAATACAATTGTTTATATTTGCTCTCATAACAGTTTGTCACCGTTTCTTTGAGTCTTCAATTGAGTTACAGCTGCCATGCTATATCTATATTGGTTTCCCCGTGGATTTACAATTTATTAAGTCATGATCGTGATGTATCACTGAGATACATTTTCATTAACCTTTATTGGAATTTCTTTGTGAATTTATTTTCCTTTATAAGAGTAACATTTCCTTGGTTTCTCTGGTTGTAGATATCTAAAACGAGGAGTGAATGAAAAGGGTAGAGTGGCTAATGATGTTGAGACAGAGCAGATAGTCTTTGAAGATGCTCATAATGGATGCCCCATGCAAATAAGCTCTGTAGTGCAGATTAGGGGTTCAATCCCTCTTTTCTGGTCTCAGGAAGCCTCTCGATTGAATATAAAACCTGACATTATATGTATGTATGATAAGGAAAGAACTTTCCATGGTATTTCACTCGCTTATTCTATAGTTTACACTGACTTTTGGTTCATTTTTCCCCAGTATCAAAGAAGGACCAGAACTTTGAAGCCACAAGACTTCATTTTGATAATCTTGTTAAGAGATATGGAAATCCAATTATTATTTTGAACTTGATTAAGGTAGGATTTTCTGCATATGAAAGAAATATGTTATTGGCATTTGCCACACTTAATTTAGTTGGCTTTTGTTTAAATTAGGACTTTACCTAACTCTGTTCTTATAACTATCTTCTGTGTTAAAGACCCGTGAGAAGAAGCCTCGAGAAACTATTCTTCGAGCGGAGTTTGCAAATGCTGTTAGGTCTATTAATAAAAATTTGAAAGGGGAAAACCGCTTGAGGTTCCTTCACTGGGATCTGCATCAACATTCAAGATGGTAGTTTTCTCTTCCCTTTTTTGTTCCAACTACATTAGGTTTTTCCTGGTTGTTATTTGACATGACTAGGCAATTACCTTTAGCAGCAAAGCTACTAATGTGTTGGCACAACTGGGAAGAGTTGCTGCATATGCTTTAAAGTTAACTGGCATCTTCTGCGGTCAAATAACCCCAATAACAAGTCCAGAGGGAATGTTAAAATACTCCTTCACTGAGTATGTACTCCAACAGCACCTATTGACCTTATTATTTCCTGCCATTTATTTTACACTAGATGTCATGTATAATAATTGAAGTGTGTCATATTCCTGTTTCTCCTTTGCAAACAATCAGCATTCAAAATACTTTCTCAGCTTTGCAATTTATCTGTTTCTATACACTAGTTCTTAAACAGAAAGAGTGAAGTTATGTCCAGCCTTGGTATGCTTTTAATTTATTGGCACTACTATTTGCTAATTTATTGAAAAAACAAGTTGAAATTTAATATAACAATTGCTGATGCATTTCTCATGCATGCATTTATTTTGAATATTTGTTACATAATACCATAATAGAATGACTTTATTGTAAAAGAACACCCGCAATTTTTCTGCTAAATCATCACTATGTATGGCAATTGTTCTTCAATTGTTTTTGCCTAGAAATACTTTCTAGCAGTTAACGTTCTATTTAATACAATACTCGATAGTAATTATATTGCTGTCTTTTAATATAATGCAGGGATAACAATATTATGCCAGAACAAAATAGCGCCAATGAGGATATGGTTAATATGAAAACAGATGTTGACAATTGTTATTGTAGCATTGAACTGTCTGGAGATTACAGGGTCAAACCCCAGATGTTTCAGGCAGGGGTCTTAAGAACTAACTGTATAGATTGTTTAGATCGTACTAATGTTGCACAATATGCTTATGGACTAGCAGCACTTGCACGTCAGCTGCAAGCTCTGGGATTTATGGAATCTTCACATATTGATCTTGATAACCCTTTGGCAAAGGAGTTAATGGCAGTCTATGAGTCCATGGGTGACACATTGGCACTGCAATACGGGGGCTCTGCTGCGCACAATAAGGTAATCTTTCTAAGATTTAGAGTTCATGGATTATGAAAAATAATATGGGATCAGAAGCCAAAATAATTTTGTTTATTATATGCACTTACACGGCTAATTTTCTGCCTGTAATTCAGATTGGTCCAAGCTAAACCGACAATGCCATTTAATTTTATAGTTGGGATACCATTGTGGAGCCCAGAAATACTTATATCCTTGACCAATTGATCTTATTAATTAGTAATGGAAGAAACACCTTGATAGAGACTAGGGTATCATGGGGTGCTTAAGTCCCACATCGAGTCGCATGAGATGCTCGGTGAAGTAATTAAGTGACTTGGTTCTTTCCTCTTAACAACTAACTTTTAAGGGAGGGTTCCCTAAGCTGTTTGGGTGCATATCATTGGTATTAGAGCCAGGTTGTTGGTGCATCGAAAAGGTCTACCTACTGAGAGGTTGACCGGAAAGGTCAAGTGAAGCGTTCGTAGATTGCAGCCACCAAGATGTTGGCTGTCCAGGGACGATGCTAATAGGGACCAGGGTATTATCGGGTGCCTAAGTCCCACATTGATTAGTATGAGATGCTCGATGGAGTACTTAAGTGGCTTGGTTCTTCTCTCGTGATAGCTAACTTTTAAGGGAGGGTTCCCCAAGTTGTTTGGGTGCTTATCACCCCTCCTCCATTTGTGCTGAGCAGAACTGGGGTTATGCTTGTTGGCTTTACAGGCTTACCAATTTACATGTCTAGAAGTAAAAGCTAAAACACCTTTGTGTAGGTGTGCATAGATTTTACCCAGTCTTTTTGGTTTGAGGAATTCAAGGTTTTTCTACATCATGGGAAAGTATAGTTTGTATCTGGACTCTGGAGAACATTTAAATTTCTCCAGGTCATTGAAGTTGAATTTTCCTGATTACTTGTCCTGTTTCTTTGGTATAAAACTTAAGCCTGATTTTAGTGCTTCCTCCTCTGAGCATTTTGCACTTACCCCTTCTGTACAGATATTTTCAGAGAGAAGAGGTCAATGGAAGGCAGCATCACAATCCCAGGAACTTATTAGAACCCTACAGCGTTATTACAATAACACATACGTGGACGGTGACAAACAAAATGCAATTAACATGTAAGTGAGAAGAATCCTTATATTTGTGATTTGATATATATTTATGTAATTGCTTAACTGTATATGATTTACGGAGCACATAAGTGATAGAGTTATCCTAGTTGCATTAAAGTATTGCTTAATTTGATGTTGTTCAGATTCTTGGGACATTTTCAGCCACAACAGGGAAAACCAGCATTGTGGATGCTAGATTCAGATCAGCATTACCATGTTGGGAAGCGTAATGGCGATGACGTTAGGTACAGAGTTTTAATGCATACTTGGTTCTTTTGTCAATTCCAATTAATAGAGCATCTTAGTGGGGGCTTATACTGATAAATCAAATATCTATATATATTTCCCAGTTAAGTTCTTTTATATTTGCTCCACTGCTTTTATAGGTTTGCTTTTGGCCTAGATTAATCATCAAACTAAATATAGCAGTCAAGAATAAGGATAGAAGTTGATAATTTTGTGATTGTGTTGCTTCATATTTCGAGGTTTGAAATTATGAAGCATTTAAGTAGGATATATGGATACCTTTCTTGGCCCTTTGGCTAAGATCAAGTGTAAGTAAGTTATATGGCCCTTTTCCTCTCGAGTTCCTAGTAGCGATGTAGATAGGCCTTGTTAAAAATGTATAACCTTCTTCAAAATTGGATGGCATTTCTCGCAAAGTTGAGATGTGGTTAGCTTGGACTTATGGCATTTGTATGGACAATGTTATAGGCAAAGAAGTTTTATTCTCGAATTCATCCTGCTTGTATGAGGATGGAAGTAACTAAATACTAGTACTTGTTTTTCTTTTGTTGGTCTTTTACTTCAACTATTATTCTCTGAAATGAGTCTTTTTTGCAGGTCAACTTTTAAAAGATCACTATCAGCTGGCAATATTCCCGTTGGAAATGATGCAACAATTAGAAACATGGATGTTAGACGTAGTAGGCCCTCTTCTGGAAGCACAGTTGACAAATGTATTTCAGAGTTTACTCCTGATATTTTTACTTGTGGTAGTGAGCTTTGTTACTGCAGGTATGGTTAAAATGCATTTTATATCCGTAAACTGTGGTGGGTGCTTTTTATGGAGTATTATGACCAATAGTTCTTTGTTGAATATAACAATGTAAATTCTAAAAAACAGAAGTTCTTTCTGAAAAATAAGAAGTATGATTTAAATATTTCTAAGGCTGAGGTTTTGCAAAATAAAGCAAGAGGAAGAGAAAGTAAATAAATAAACAAGTCACATTTGAAGCTAATTGAGTTGCATCTTTAAAAGTTGGTGAGATTTTAATTCTACGCATACTAGGAGCACCCTGAAACTGACTGGTGGGGCAGACTTAGCTTTGAGCCAATCATCTAACAGACTGCATTTCTTTATATTTGTCATATGAATAAAGTGGTGAAAGCTAGGTGGTAAATACTCATTCCCTACTAAAAGCATTTATTGCAGTGTAATATATCATAATATCATAACATATTACACTGCAATAAATGTTTCAAAGTTTTCAGCTTCTAGAATCTAGATGTAAGGAAGCCTCTTACAAAGCACAGAATAACAAGCAGCTGCCTGTAAGGCTTCTACCTAATTTGTTAATATTTGTTGAGTGATTATTTGCTTTATTCTCTTCTCTGTTAAATTTTAATAAGCTATCCAAGACTGATTAATCAAAAAGGAGAAATGGCCAGTCACTGGTCACAAATGATATATATACATGGTGTTCTGTGATCTTCAGTTTGACACAGTATGCCTTGTTACGCAAGCTATCCACATTTTTTACAGTGATGCTTTGTCAATATCTTACAGGGAGATATATAGAAGAATTGTTGAGGACAGATGTGAGGAAAACGGTCATATTTGTTATGATGAACATGGGGACGCCTGTAACAGCCCTGATTTCCTTGACCTTGACTGGCTTTCTTCTTCTGGAAATTCTTGTGAAGAGGATTTACTTGAAAGGTGGTTTATTTTTATAATGCTGTGCATTTTTCTTTGCCGCAGGACACGAATTTTAAGACTTTCATCAAATGTGTGCGCCTTATTGATCAGTTTTTGCTATGATGACTAGTAACATATTATTGGCTACAGGTCAGTCACCATCTCATCAGAGAATATTGTGAATGAATTAAGAACTGAAACAACCACATCTGCAAGTGAATCAGGATCCAGCATGAAGGTTAGTAAATGTAATGGTAGTGCCACAACATGTAAAGAATGGCATAATTTAAATATTTATAACAATAAGAATCCTAATAACTTCCGAACCAATCTGCTTAACGTATAAAGGATGGACATTAGCATGAACACAGATGGCAATAGAACATATTCAACAGCAGGAGTGGTACATTTGAAGTGCCGTGTTATTGTCGTAGGTGTGTCAAACACATCTATATGTCCTTTTCTGAAGTATGTGCTTAGGGAACACCAGGAACTTTTGAGAACTTGCTGCTGGAATATGGCTTCTGAAATTCTTGGCAATTCAAATTTATAGCATCTACTGAAATATATTGGGAATCTTTATTGGGTTAACAGATAAGGCCTCAAGATCTTATACGGGTCTTTCCAGATACATGCCTAAGAGGCTTTTTTTTTTTTTTCCAAATTAAATACGTGTATTTCCGAACTATGTATAGACCTCCCCCTTTACGTATTTATATTCAATGCCATCTCCAAGTAGGAATCACATTCTATTTTTATTCTGTTTCAGGAAAGGCAGCACAGTGGAGCAGAGCTCAACAGAGAAGCTGAATACACTGAAAGCTTTGCAAACTGGGTAAATAATGAAGAGGTGCTTTGTGTACAGTGGAGCAGAGCTCAACAGAGAAGCTGAATACACTGAAAGCTCTGCAAACTGGGTAAATAATGAAGAGGTGCTTTTTGTTTAAGGCATAGTTGAATTGTCATCATCACATAAATATCCCATCCGAAGGATGTGGATTTCTGTACAAAAGCAATAAAATGGTAAGGTAATAACATTCAAAAGCAAAAAGCACTGAGAGGCAGAAGCTGATTTTTGTTGTGGGCGTATTTGAGATTTTCAAGTCATTCTAGCAAGCATCATAGAGGTGACAGCACGTCATTAGAAATAGGTGATTCTTTCTGCGTCTCTCTCTCTCTCTCTCATCCTAGGTACTCTAGACGAGGACAAGTCTTAAAAAACCTGTATATAAATTTCATTAGAAAAAAAAAAAATTACCGATGGTACTAGCCAGATTAACTGGTTCGACCCTCTATGCCAAGATCAAAGTGTTTGGATTGACGTTTACAGTTAGTTTGGATTCAAACAGGATTTTGGACAACTTTTGATTTAATGTTTTTCTCATCTTTCAAACTATATTTTCTTTTTTAAACCTGTTTGTTAAAAGCAAATTTGACTCTTTAAATGAAAATCAAGTGTTAAAATCAAATTAATTCAAAATTAAATTTATCAAACTCTAATCTAGACAATCTCAATCTCTCTTCTTACGTTTAGATATCGCTTTTCTGTACCCCAAAAAGGATACCCCCATTTCAACAAATAGCTTATACGCGCATATTTGAGCTATTAAAGGGTTCTATCCCAACAATCAGGCCTAAAAAAAAAAAACTAAAAAAAAAGAAAAAACGAAAAGAAAAAAATCAAATTGAATAGCTTAATCTAATCTTGTAGTTATTACCAAAAATTACGATAATCAATTCAATATATATTGCTTTATTTCGTACTCATGGTTTTTGATCACGCATTATAATCATCCTCCTATGGGTTATTTCCCTCATTGCATTATTTAATGAGTAATTACAGTATTGATTTGATGAAATAGTAAATACAACGATAAAGAAAAATAAAAGAAAAATGGTTGTCTTTGCCGCACACAAATAGAAGAATTAGGAAAATAATTTAATTTAAGACTATAGTTACGTCCGCGACAAATATTTCCGCCTCTCAAAAGTGATCCATACGGATCTTTACCTAAGGAAAACAAACACTACTACAGAATTTACTTGTTGGGGGTAGAAGAAGGAAGCAAACTAGAGATACAAAATTGGAGGACCAAGGACTCGTTCAAAATTATTCCCAGCCAGAAGGAGGAACAGATTCAACAGTGGAAGGAGTTATTTGCGGTGCAGCGACAGGTTCACCCCAATCTCCAGCAACTACAAGACAAACTTAGCTTTAGTTTTCATCTCTTTATCAGAAGACTGAAGTCACAATTTGGAAAAACAATAATATACCATTGAGTCCTTAATTTTCTCGATTTTGGAGTCAACTTAGTCCTTGTGCAGGCAGGCCGACAAATAATAATAAAACAAAAAAATTTAGGACTCAATTATACCTTCTTTTTTTTTCATCAAGAAAATCAAGCCAATAATTCTTACCAGCTTCTGGGGTCCAGTTAACAGCAGGAACTGCTGGAATAGGTTGTGGGGCTGCCTCAGTCCATGATTGATCAATTGCAGCAGGCCACTGGCCATCAACCGGAAGGCCACCCATAGCAGCAGCATTAAAATCAGCAATGGCATGATCTTGGAGAGGAGCTGCTTCATCTTCCTCTTCTTGCTTGGCCTCCTCAGGTTCTCTATAGAAGAATAAATCAACCTGCACATAAGGAAATTAAAGGTAAAACTCATTTCTTGTTCTAGCACATGGCCTCCGGCAGCTATCAAAACAAGAATCCTACTCTAGATTCTAAAATCAGAAAATATATTCTTACCATCACATCCCACTTGTGCCCAGGAAGAATGGTACCTCGCATCTGCAATACCATCCTTGCTAGAAGCCAAAATAGACAACCAATGCTATGCTTGCCCTTATTATTGGCAGGAATCCCAATGTCAACATATCGCATAGGAGAATCAGTGTCACAGAAAGCAATAGTTGGTATATTTCCAAGAGAAGCTTCCTTGATAGGCTGCATGTAAATCAATACATGAGAAAAAGGTGGGCAGAGGATGAACCATTAATTTAACCAGAAATTTGAAAACCATAGCCAAACAAAGACATCAAGAAAGTGAGGAATTCTTTAACTTATAAACGGCTAACAACCTGATGATCTGTTCTTGGATCAGTGAGAATTAGAAGGCGAGGCTCATTATAGGATGTCTGGAGCTGATTAGTAAATGTTCCTGGAGTGTGCCTTCCTGCAATTGCATGGGCGCCAGTGTACTGAGCAAACTTAAGAACTGCTCTCTGACCATAAGGCCTGGCAGACTGAACAATAATATCCTGTGGGTTCTCAATGGCAACGATAACCCTAGCAGCAAGCTGGAGCTTCTCCCATGTTTTTCCGAGATTAATAATGTAAATACCTGATCAGCAAGAAAAAAAATAATTCATCAAAACTGTGAAATTCTATTTTTATGTAGTCAGAAAACCCGCACAAAATCACCTACCACACTCAATACATTATTTAGAACACAAAATTCAGAACGAAAGAAGCTAAAAGTATATGAAGTTGTGCTCTAACTGTCAAATGCTCTGTTTCTGTAATAAGAAAAACTAGACAAATTCAGCAAACTGACTACTTTTACCTGGATGCTAAATGCAAAATGAATATTCCTAAAATTAAATAAACTTTCACACAACTAAATTCAAGTTGACCGCCACTACCAATGCCATGATTTACGAAGAGGAATGCTACGAAATTCTACTAAAAATACTAAACTAAAACTCTATTAACCGTTTATCTACACCAATATGAATAAACCATACTGAGAAATACTCAGGAAATACAATAACTAATTAACGTATTCTGGCTGTAACAAGAACAGCATTCCTCTGACTATGCATAAAAGGCAATTCTATCCCTTTAATTGATTCAAACGAACACGACGAATATAACTCAGTAAGATCTTCAAATGCGTCACTCACCATCATTGCGGCGCTTGAAGACATATCTCTCCATCTGGAAATCGCAATTTTTGGTTCCCAGATGGACCTCGGCGGCCAACATCATTTGGATGTCAGCCTCCTTCTGCGACAACTGGTGCGGCGGCGCGGCGGCTGCGGTGGCGGTGGCCATGGCTTCAAGCACAAGATGATTGAGTCTTCCCCCTGAATCTTTGTGAGAGAAGAAAGGATTACAGGGATCAAGGTGGAGATGTTATCTACGTTCTGTGTTTTCTTCAATCGAACTATCGAAGACGGCAGAAAAACCCTAATGTGCTAAATGACCAGAGTACCCTTCCGGAAATTGGGCCGGCCCACTTGAAACTGATTTGGGCCTAAATTAATCTATTAGGCTCTTAGTGCCTACTTGTATCGACATTCGTTGACCAAAAACAAATACCGACATTCATCGCTGAAAGACGGAAAGGCTGATAGTTTGTTTTCCCAACGACCCAAAAAACAAATACACACGCGCACACACACATACACACATATACATATGTATATAAATAGAAGCTATGTTCCTTTTTTCGCCTACACATGCATCTATGGCCAAGGGAAAAAATGTTGAATTTTAATTTAAGTATGTATATGTATATTTAGATTAGCACTAATTAATTATCAAAATATTATTTAATATCATTAATATATCAACTATAATTATATTATTTGTATTTTATAATATAGCCTTTAATAAATTTAATGAATATTATAATTAAACTTTTCTATTGTGAGTAATCTGTGATGGATTGGGCTATTTATTAGATAGCCTGTTAAGAGGTCCCTTCCCTTCTCTCATCTGATAATAAATAAATTGACTCTCCATTAATTAGTTTACATAGTACAGAAAACTTATCAGATAGAAAGCAGTACTTCTCTCACAAAATTAATTTTTCTACTTTGATGTTCGAGATGGATTTTGCAATAATGTCAGGTACACATTTTAATTCATCTCTCTTTTAAATCTGTGTATTAATATGTTGTAATTTGTATCTATAAACTATTTAGGCTTGTAAATTAGACCTTATAATTCTCAACAGAAGAAACTTGATCTTAAAACTATTAGTGGTTTCTTCATCGGCTACTACATTGGCTCTAGAGGTTGCAAATTTTATTGTCCTTCTCATTATATGCGAGTCATCGAGTCTGACCAAGCGATTTTCTTTGAAGATAATTTGGATAGTGGGACTCATACACCACGACCAATCACTCTTAAAAAAGATCGCACCGTAGTTCCTATATTTGCTGTTTCACTTCCTACGAATATCATGGTTCCAGTCATTCATAATGATGATCAGACTCTTCAAGGAGAAGGTGATGTTTTGGCACCACCAGCTGATAAACAGGAACCGAATGACATTGCTGAAAAAACCTTATTGAGACGATCTCAGAGAGTATGCAGACCTACTATACCAGATGACTATGTAGTGTATCTTCAAGAGCATGAGTTTGATCTCCATAATGATGATGATCCTATCACTTTCCAGGAGGCTATCTATAGCCTCATGCTTCCCATTGGCTAGATGTTATGCATGATGAATTAGCTTCCATGTCTCATAATGGTGCTTGGGATCTTGTAGAATTACCAATTGGTTGCAAACCAGTTGGGTGCAAATGGGTCTTTAAGACCAAGCCTAGTCCAGATGGTACAGTTGAGAGGTATAAAGCTAGAGTAGTAGCAAAAGGCTATAGTTAAAAGGAAGGTATCAACTATAAGGAGACATTCTCATCGATTTTTACGAAAGATGCATTTCGGGTTGTTATGGCTTTGATAGCTCACTTTGATTTAGAACTTCACCAGATGGACGTGAAAACAGCCTTTATGAATGGAGATCTAGCCGAGCATGTTTACATGGTTCAGGCTGATGGTTTCATTGAAGCAGGTAAGGAACATTTGGTTTACAAACTTAAAAGGTCCATTTATGAACTAAAACAGGCTTACAGGCAATAGTGTTTGAAATTTGATCAGGTTATCAATTCTTTTGGCTTCAAGGAAAATGCTTCAGATTAGTGCATTTACTTGAAGACTAGTGGGAGTAATTTCATAATTCTTGTCTTATATGTCGACGATATTCTTCTTGCTAGTAGTTGTGTTAACCTTTTGACCGAGACAAAATTAATGTTAAATAGCCACTCTGATATAAAGAACCTTGGTGATGCTTCAGTTGTTCTAGGCATTCAGATTTACCGTGCTAGGTCACATGGCATTATTGGATTGTCTCAGAGAGGACATATGGACAAGATCCTTAAGCAGTTTAACATGCATTCTTGCTTCCCATGTACTGCACCTGTTTAAAAGGGTGATAAACTTTTTAAATCTCTAAATCCTCAAAATGATTCAGAGATAACTGAAATAAGAAAGGTCTCATATGCTTCCGCTGTTGGCAGATTAATGTATGCTCAAGTTTGTACTCGTCCCGATATTGCTTTTGCTGTTAATGCTTTAGGGAGATACTTGAGTAACTCAGGTTTGGGTCATTGGAAAGCCGTAAAAGGTCTTAAGATATTTGTAGGAAACCAAGGATTATATGTTGACCTATAAGAGGTCTGATCAACTTCAGGTCATTTGTTATTCTGATTCTGATTTTACAGGTTGTCCTGACGACAGAAAATCTACTTCCGGCTCCATTTTTATGATGGCAGAATGAGCTATCTCTTAGAAGAGTGTTAAACAGACTCTTACAGCTACTTCTACTATGGAGGCAGAGTATGTCACTTGCTATGAGGCTACTAGTCAAGCCACGTGACTGAAAAATTTAATCTTTGACTTTCATATCATTGAAAGTATTTCTAGGCCACTTGTGATATATTGCAACAACACTATTGTTGTTCATTTCTCTCAAAACAATAGAAGTTCTTCTCGATCAAAGCACTTTGATATTAAATATCTGTTTGTTAGAGAGAAAATTCTAGAGTTTCAAACTCGTATTGAGCATCTTGTTACAGATAATATGTTAGCAGATCCACTAACTAAAGGCTTAACTGTTAGAGCTTTTCAGAATCATGTAACTCATATGGGTTTAGTTAAGTCTTTTGATGTTTTGGGTTAGCGGGAGTCTGAAATTTTACATTTATTTAATTGTCATTCTTATGAAATATGTTTGAGATGACGTCATTTTTATTATTATATCTCCTATAGCATTTTCAGATGCTTGGACCATTTTTGGATTGCATATTTCTATTAATTAATTATACTTTTTCATATTCATTATTCTTTATATGAAATATGAGCTTTTAACATATATGATCTACTTTCCTATCGGATATTATTTCTGCATCTTTAAAGCTTATGTTTCTTGACATGTGCTATAACTATAGTTAGTATTTTAGTCTTAATGATTATTGCATTTTATTGATTGACTATTGCTATCCAAGTGGGAGAATTGTTGAATTTTAATTTATATATATATATATATCCTATTTGAATTAGCATTAACCAATTATTAAAATATTATTTAATATCATTAATATATCAACTATATTATTTGTATTTTATATTATAGTGTTTAATAAATTTAATAAATATTATAATTAGACTTTTTTTTGTGAGTGGCTCGTGATGGGTTGGACTATTTATTAGATAGCCTGTTGAGAGGTACATACTCTCATATAATAATAAATAAACTGACTCTCCATTAATTAGTTTACACAGTACAAAAAACTTATCAGATAGAGAACAGTACTTCTCTCACAAAATTAATTTCTCTACTTTGATATTCAAGATGAATTCTACAATAATGCCAAGTACACATTTTAATTCATCTCTCTTTTAAATCTGTGTATTAATATGCTGTAATTTGTAGCTGTAAATGATTTAGGCTTGTAAATTAGATAATCTAAATCCTTCCAAAAAAAAATCTCAAAAAGCCCAACTTTTTTTTTAATATATATTCTGCACTTCACAAATCTACTTCAATTTGTGCTTTAAGAATCTCAAAAAGCCTAACTTTCTTTTTTATTTTCTATGTATATTCTCCGCTTGTGACAAATCTATTTCAATTATTGTTGAGCACTTTAAGAAAAAAAAAAAACTAACTTTTGAATGCAGCAAATTTAATCGCATCATCTTCATCTTCAATTAATTTAAGGGCAGTTGAAGGAAATTCAGTATCCCAATAAGGAAAAAATTTTAAATTTGACTAATAATTATATTCGATTTTTTAAATTAATTTTTTTCACATAATAACTGTCCTATCTAAATATAAAATTATATAACAATGATTACTTTTATATTCAAAATAACACTATAATTTCTTGTTAAATATTAACATCAATTTAACTTTTTTTACGGCTATATTGAAAATAAAATAGCTGTCATGTGCAAAAAAATTATATTTAAAAAAAAGTAAAATGTAAAAAGATTTTTTAACTACTTGTATCATAATATCAAATATCATATTTGAAACATGAGAATTATCATATGTAATTCAGTGAAGTCTCAAAATTACTATAATCTACTCTAATTTGCAAGAATTATAGATTCAATATTTGGTCAAATTCCATTAAAATCCCAACTAAATCACGTAAAACAACCAGGAAAAACTTTTTAAATAACATCAATCCCAAACATAAGCCTAAGGAACCTGTATATACAATTCCTGTATTGGAAAGACACAATGCTCTACTCACACAAATGCAATAGTTTTATATACATACACCATACGAGGTCAAGTTTACTTAAAAGCTAGGTTTTAAAATGGGTTGACTCAGTGTCAATAATCAACATAAGCTATTTCGGGGCATGCATGCATATAATAGCTAGGTCGAAAATTCTAGCCCAACATAAA
The DNA here is from genome assembly GCA_037074585.1 of Biancaea sappan. Lineage (NCBI taxonomy): Eukaryota > Viridiplantae > Streptophyta > Magnoliopsida > Fabales > Fabaceae > Biancaea > Biancaea sappan. The sequence continues at coordinate 41,240,981 of CM073499.1, forward strand.
TCATTAAGGGTCGTGAGTGGAATTGAACCTACCCGTAAGCCAATGTTTTCTTTCGAAAAAAAAAAAATTCAGTCACTTGTAATGATAAAAACTAAATATTGAGAGTATATAAAATTTTAAAAAATTAAACTAAACTTTAAACATTAAACACAAAAAATATTTTAAAAAAGAAGAAGATATGACTAGCCCACTCTAGCTCATTTAGGGTCTATTTAGTTGAATATTTCTTATTTTTATTTTCACTAAAAATAAAAAATAGACTTGAAAATATATTTAGTTGAGTTTTATGAAAACGTTTTTTTGAAAATATTTTTTAAAATAAGTTCAAATTTGAAAACAAAAAAAAATATTTTCAGTGTTTTAAGAAATGTATTTTAAAAAATGAAGATTAAAAATGAAAATAATAAATATTTTTACAAACCAAACAAACACTTAGTGTGTGTTTGAAAATCCGTTAAAAAAATTTAGATTTAGACAAATCATGGTCGGCAGAAAGTAACAATTTGAAACTTTTATCAAAATTATAGTTTAAGAGTAAAATTACGTCAATGCAAAAGCTGTTAAACATATTATTTTACACCAAAATTATATTAATGTAATATAAATCATATTTATAAAAATCCAATAAAAAATAAACATACACTTTAAGTCTCAAAAACTTTCGAGAGTATGGTCAAAAGTCATTCTTTAAAATAGTTGTTGAATCATTGGCTCGGCCCACTTGAAATGAGATGATCGAATGAGTCAAGCTCCAAGCTCATATTAATACCCATAATTAAAGCTTAGAGATGGTTGAATAACAACACACAAGACTTGCCAGTTGGCATTGTTTTTCATTCCTTTTTGATGCATAGATATGTATAGTCATGTAATTTGTTAAAGTTGCGTATTCATGCCTCTTAGCTAGCCAGCATTACTAAGACTGAAATGTGCAAGTAATTCCCATTATGTGCAGCTTTGAATGTGTTTGGAAAAAATAATTTATAAATTTATTAAAAATTTATAAGTTAATTTTTAATTAAAAGATAAAAATTTATAAATTAAATTATTAAATTAGAAATATTTAATAAAAGTAACTGTTGAAGTGGCTAAAAAGTATAAAATGACATAAAAAGGTATATATTTTATAATTTTAAAATAATACAAAATAAATATATTATTTTTTATTTTTTTAATTAAATTAATTTATATTATTATTATATATATATATTATTTTATATTTTATAATATATATATATACATATATAACAGTGAGAGAGGAATGCAAGTAAATATATTATTTTTTGTTTCTTAATTAAATTAATTTAAATTATTATATATATATATATAATTAATTATATATATTATATAAATATGTTGTATATATAATTAAATGATATAAGAGTATAATGGGTATTTTCATAAAATAACAAGGGTAAAAATAGAATAAAAATATAAAAGTTATAAGTTATAAGCTAGCATATCAGAATAAGTTATAAGGTATTGAAATAAACTCGTTTATCGAACACTTCTAATAAATTTATAAGCTAATCAAATGAGATATAAGTTAGTTAAAAAAACTATAAACTAACTTAAATGATTTACTAAACATAGTCCTTATATGACATAGAGAAAGGGAAACTTAAATAAGAATACGAGCTTCAAAGATTTGCATATCTACTTTCTTACTTCTTAGGCTATCACCTTTTATTGTGCAAGAATCCAATTCAAGGATGGGAGCATGAAAATATATTAAGAGGTCATTTATTTGTAGTTAATAAAAATTTTGATTATGATTTTTTTTTAGATTTTAAACTATTAATTATGTTTATTTTTTTTATTTTTATTAAGTGCGTAATAGATTTAAATGTATCTTATTCAATCAAATCTTTTAAAATTTTTTCATACATCAATTGTTCTGGACATATATTTTATTATCATATTTTTAATACACACAGATTTTGAATAAACCAATAGTATTAATTATTTAGTATTAAAATATGTATTTATATTCCAAACTCTTAATAAAAAAAATCCTGAATATTACTTAATGATCCAAATGAGACATAGTGCTGCCATCATCAAAAGATATAGTAGGATCGTTTTCGTTTTTGAAGTTTGGTTGGATGATACTTGATAACTTTTTTATTTTTAAAATTACTCTCAACTCCTCTAATTTTTTAATACATATTGCAAAAGTTTCATTTTAATTTACATTTTTTCAAATGAGTTACTTTTTTTACACAGTATAAGACTATAATTTTATTTGTAATGCCATAATTGTTTATTGTGGAATACATGGGTGATTATAGACGTTCTTAATATGATAATATAGCCAATTAATTAAATTGACGTTAAGTTCTAGCAAGAGAACGTAGTCATATTCTTAATATAATAATAAAAATTATTAATTAATTTTATTATCACACGACAAAAAAAATTAGAAAAAGAATTGACTGTGATATTTGAAACAAAAAAGTTTTCATAGGGTAGTTTTTATTTTATTTTACTAAAGATATATCTTCCAAAGCTTCACCTGTTAAGATGAAATGCTACTGAATCTCAAGGAAATTAAGTATAATTTGCCCTAATGTTTTTGTAGAGTCATTTGTATGAATTGTTTACACAAAAATTTATCAGTTTAGAAGAATAAATTAAATAAATTACCCATATATAGCAATCAATTACTCTTTAATGGTTGCATATATACAACAGCAAAATCTTTTTTTTGAAATTATGTTTTGTCATCATGCTATGTGTTCAATTATAGATAAAGCAACAAGGTTTTTGTATAATATTATTCCATGTCACATGATTAATATCCTGCAGATCAGCATCTCAATTAATAGAACTAAATGCTAAAATTTCCATAATTTTTGAGGGAGTTTAATTACATTACCAAAAGAACAGAACCAAAAAAAAAAAGTAAAATAGTGAGGCATGCTTAGAAATTGGAATACATAGCTCAAGTTGAACTTAAAATAGAAGCAACAACAAAATCACTATATCTTAAAGTGTGTGGTATTATGTCTGCTGATTAGTTCTCAAACAGAATAAATGCTTTGTTTCATGCTAAATATTAAGTTGATACCCTAGTGCTCTCTTCAATTATGGTTTAAATGATCAGTGATTTTCTTTATATTATCCTTCAGCAAATCCAAAAAGAGATCTGATCTTTACATTCATACGTATCAATATGAGTTCATTTTTAATATTCAGTACTAATGTTATTTATATTTCAGGTAAAATTACATTTTAGTCCTTAATAATGTTTATCTCTAGTTTTATTTTCACCTTTTTTTTTTGGCCAATTTTGTCCCAAATAATTTTTTTGTTGTGACTTTATCTCTAAGGTTAACACTGTTAACATAGTTGGTGAAAAATATTAATGTGGACTTTTTCATGTGACGCATTTATTACCAATGTGGTATACTAATTGATTTTAGTTTTATTTTGATCCCACATATTTGACTAAATTTCAATTTTATTTCAAATAGTATTTTTTTATTTATCTCTTTTGCCCCAAATTAACATTTGATGTCTCACATGAAAGAGTTTAAATGTTGCAAGAGTCCACGTGTCATACTAATAATTGACATTGATTTTAATCTTGTCATAAATATTTGATTAAGTTTTAATTTTATTTCAAATAATTTTTTTTCATTTATCTCTTTTACTCCAAATTAATATTTAAACATTTAATTTGTTACATAGAAGAGTTTATATGTCATTTACATGAGTCTACATCAATATTTTCCGTCAATTTTGTTAACGACATTAGCCTAAGAACAAAATTGAAACAAAAAAATTAGAAATAAAAATTAAAACTCAAGGTAAATGTTAGAGATTAAAAAAAATACTTTTGTCTATATTTGATTATATAGTTTAATTTAATGTTTATAAAAATCACATTATTTATTTATTTTTTGTTTTACCAAAAACATTCTTCATCCAATAAGATGAAAAACTTGATCTTTTTAATTAATAAACGCAAAGGATAGAGCTCTACTCAAATTATGTCCTTAAGATTTGAAAATGTGTCATTCCTAAAATTTAAATAGCAATTACTACTACGACTAATTAGGTCATATATTTTAATTTTAAATTATAGTTGAATTGGGTTTTAAATTTTAAATAAAAGTCATAATTATATTTAAAATATTAATGCAAATAATATTAAATTTCCTCATCGTAAATATTTTCGTTTCAAAATCTTGTTCAAGAGATTTGGGAATTGGGACCATTTTAATTTATTTATTAATCCATTATTTGAGAGTGAGAGAGAGAGAGAGAGAGAGCAGGCGTTTTGTTTTGAATCATCACCAAAATAATGTCGTTTCTCATTTTAATACAATATACACTTTAGAAATTAAGAATTACTTAAATGTTTAAATGACAGTTGCTGTGATGGACCGGATTTAATTACTTTGCCAGGAATGAAATCGAAACAATCTGATAATAAATTAGAATATTAGGTTGTTTTTAATATTTTAGAATAGATTATTTGTTGCATTTTCCATTATATATGGGCCAATTTCTCTTAACAAGATTAATGAAATTAAAATATTGTACACAAATCTTCAGTTATTTGGCCGAGAAAGATTCCGCAATTTAGTACACATTATTTTTTTTCCTGTCCCCAAATATATATATATATATATATATATATATATGTGATAAATTATTCTGATATATTTTATGGAGATTTGGGGCACACTTTTTTTTTTCCGCATTCCTAAATTTACCTACACTCATCTATACTTCTTAAATTAAAGATCCCTTAAGAAACAAATTTTTACATCAGTTTTCATTTCAATTTATATTATTATGAAAATAGTTATATTTTACCTATTTATTAAATTAAGACTCAAATATAGAATTGATTTGATACTTAAGCTTTGAAAGATAATAAAAGAATATTAATTATCTTTAAAAATAGACCACAACATGTCGCGTGATTTTGAGTGGTGACAAAGCTTAACTCAGTATAACATTTAGATTTACAGAAAATTCTTTCCTAATTTCAAGAATTAACTGAAATTTAATTTTATATTTTAGCCTATTAAAATTCATAAATTTAATTTATCAAAGAATTCCTTTACCCCTCAACTTTAAAAGTTTGAAATAAATTTCATAAACTTCTAATTTTGTGCAACATAATTTCTTCATAGACCCTTCCATCCAAGATCCTCACACTATTTGTACATGTAAACTGAAAAAAAGAATAAATTAACACAAATTAAACCTAACCTAATTTCTGACGGGCTTGTTTGTTAAGAAAATATATAAATTTATAAGAATATAATAAAAAAATTATTTTTTGGTTTCTTACAAATATCTTTTATCAGAAATAATCATGTTCAAAATATTATCGCACACTAAATGTAAACTCTTTTCACAACAAAACTTCGAAATTAAATTTATCATTTTGTGGAAAGCTAATTCTTTTCGCTAAATCCATCTTCATCAATAGTAAAAATAGGCCATTGTTTTGTCATTAAGGATGACAAGTTAAATATATCATTTGTTGGTACCTATCACAGCAAAAATTTGAACATGAATTTGTCACATTGTGTCAACATCTATTGAGCACTAGATGTATGTGGACATTTCTAATAGTAAAAATTTATACTTTAGTCTACCACTTTGTATAGAGCTAATTATTTTCACTAGATCTAACTTTATTAATAAAAAAAGCAAAATAATATTATATACCCGTAATGTTTATCTCAATTTTTATTTATGTTCCGGAGGGTTTTTTTTATCCGATTATTCCCCTAACGTTTCAATTTTTATCATATATATTTCAGAATGACGAAAATACCCTTCATCCATCTTTTTTTTTCTCTCTTCTCACTCAAACACAGACCCTCATCGAAGAAGCAGAAAACATCATATTTCAATACCATTCGCTCTCTTTCTTCTACTATCACGTCCATCTCCCCTCCAACATTCCTTTTCCCCTTCTTTCTCTCTGGTTCACGCTCTCTCTCTGTGTCTCTCCTGCGAGGTTTCAATCAATGAAATTTGTTGAGTTTGACACAGAGAGTGAGAGTGAGAGAACCAAAGAGAGAGAAGGGGAGAAAGAATGTTGAAGGAAAGAGAGACGCGATGGTAGAAGAAAAAGAGTGAATAATGGTGAGATTAGTGGTGGTTAATGGGCGGTCCAGACCAATCACCGATCGGTCTATCACGATTTTGATTTAAACGGGCCGGTCACGGGTCGGCCCGTTTATAAACGGTCTTCTTATAAGAAGACCAAGATCACCCACATAAGACAGCGGGCCTAAACGGTCTGACCACGGTCTACCTTTTTTTTATAAATAAAATAAAATAATATAATTTTTAAATTTTTAAGTAAAAAATTCAATAATTTTTTATTAAAATAATATTTATATATGTAAAACATTATTTTTTTAATACCTTCAAATAATCAATCACTTTAATTTTTCATATTTTCTTTCAAAATTAACTATATTATACTTAATTTTGAAAATTTTATATTTATTTTCAAAAAATTACAAGAGTTTTTATATCCAAAATTACTATATTTATTGAATATGAGATTATAAAATATAAAAATGTGATAAAATATAATTATTTATACTAAATGATATATTTTTTATAAAATTAAAAAAAAAAAAAAAGACCGCGTGTCGACCCACAGAGCCTGTTGTCACGTACGAAGTACTTGACATGAGGTTAATATAGAATTCTCTAGAAATCTCTTGAATGTCCTTGATGAATCTAGGTTGTTCTAAAGGAATCATGTATGTTCTAGAGATATCTTGTATATTCTTGAATTTCGTAGATAAGTGTAGAATGTTGTAGAATGGTATAGACAATTCTAGAGAATTCTAGGTTAGTCTAGGTTTATCTTGAGTTATCTAGAGTTTTCTAAACATTTCTACACTTTAGAGATATTTGTATGGAACTCTCTAGATACACAATCATAGCCATACACTTGTAACAATCTTGTGAAGCATGGGGGGAGCATGGAGCCTATAAATATATGGAAGGGCCATTTGCTCCAACCAAGTCCCAAGAGTTCCAAGTTCTCTTGTAAAGCTTTATTGTGTAATACAAAGGTTTTCTTTGGAGTCTTGAGCAATCTTCTCTAGCCCTTGTCTCTAACGGTCCTTTCTTCTCTCTCTTTCTTGAGAGTTTGGTTGAGTTAGGCTGATTTAGCCCTTACATCGGGTTGTAAGCAAGCTAAGTGCCGCACGAGTGTGGGTAGGAAAGTCCCAGCCCGTGACACTGTGGTCTAGACCGTTTAGCTCGCGGACTTAAACGGTCTTGACCATTTAGGTCTGTTTTTAAACAAGCCTAATTTACTTTGTTCAATACCGCCTATTTACAGGTGGTAATGGGCCAGCCCGCGGTTTACGGGCTTTTTGGCCAGTACTAGGTGAGATCTGATGTTTTCTACTTCTCCAGCGAGGATTTCAACTTCTTTTCCAGTGGCGTCTGTTTTTGAGTGAGGAGAGAGAAAAAAGAGAGGGATAGATGGTATTTTCATCATTTTGGGATATATATAATAAAAATTGAAATATTATGAGCATAATCGAACAAAAAAAAACTTTAGAGATATAAATAAAAATCAGAATAAACGTTAGAAGTACGTAATACTTTTTTGTCATAATAAAAATAAGCAATTGTTTTGTCAAATATATGTTTTGTCCATTTCACTTTTTTAAATCTACACGAAAAAAATGTGGTATTAAAGTTTTCCATAGAAGTTAACGAAAGGAGTAATATTATACAAAATTAAAAATTTAAAAGAATTTATTGTTAATTCTAGTATAGTGAGATAAATTACACAACCTTAAGATTAAGAGAAATTCTTGACATTCTCGTTGACATATTAAATTTGTAAATAAAATGTAGTTGTTTCCTCTCACCAATTAAACCTTTTGAAGATCAAAGAAATAAGAACACGTGTGAAAAGCAAAACTAGGTCTGGTCACTACAAGAACAGGCCTAGCTAGCTAATAAGCAGGAATATAAGTCACAAGACAGTAGACCACTGCCTGCTACGCCAAACTTGAAATTGCTTCTATTGAATGAGCCTCGATGTCACTGTGCCCACTTCTTAATACTGTTCAATAATGGAAAGTTAGGATAAGGTCCACTAGACTTCACTTATTTGGTCCCAATTAAATGTCACACCACTTGAATTGATAATCATTAATTTTTTTTTTTTGTGATCCTTCAATATAATCTTCATCCATAGCTTGGACCACAAACATCAATTATGGCACATCCTATTTCCTGCTCCCTCATTTACTATAAATGACGTATATATCTATCAATGCTTTCTATATAACTTCAGAGAATGACCTCTCCGGCTCTCCTCCAGCATCTTGCTGGTAGATGGGGGGGTTCATCATGTTCATTAACTTTCTTATGCTTGTGGACGTCTACCTTATAATGGGTTTTAAAAAATGTAAAAAAAAAAAAAAGAGAGTTTTCCATTAACCAATAAGGTTAGCTTGTGGTATGGTAGAAATGGAGGTAGATTTGAAATTGCCTATATCTATTAACTCTGTTTGAATCACAGTCGTTAGATATCTATTTCACCGTACGATTAAAAAATTGAAGTTGTGTCTCTAACTCTATCAATAATTTTAATTGACAATTCTTTTTTTTTTTTGATTTTACCAAGAGTATTATTACTCCACTTAATACTGATCAAAGTTTAAAAAATTAGATTGGTTATTAAATCGGTCGAGAAACTAGTTCAAGAGTCAGTGATCAGACTTTGATCGAACTGGTGATACTTAATTAAATATATTAAAATATTAAGATATATAATTAATTATATGATACAAATATTAAAATATCTAAGGCATGTTACAGATATATTTTTAGAGATTTTTTAAATTATTAGAGATTTTGTAAAAAATTCATAATAATATTAAGTAAAAATTCAAAAAAAAAAAGGAACGGATTGAATCGTCGAACCAGTCAATTTTATTGTTTCAAGACTAGTTCGAATAGTTGTCCACCAGTCTAAACGTTCATCGGTTTACTGGACATACAACTTGAACCGAAAACTTGACTAATTCATCAATTTTTCAGTCGAACTAACTGGTTTAATTCTCTAAACCCTAATTTTGAGCTTATTGAGAACAAGTGGTAGAGCCAAAATGCCCTTAATAAATACCCCACAACTAATTAAGGTAAACCCTAACCATTGGTCTCCCTCTCTCTATTCTCTCATCTCAACCGTCACTTTTCTCCCTCTCTCTCTCTCTAACTCTAATCATGGTTCTACAACAAAACCTTCAGGGCTTTAACCCTCTTGTTGTTCACTATTCTGTATCTTACAATATTAATTTATTGACAAATTAATGATGAATATTCTGTTACTAATTAGTAACAAACACGTGTCTGTCACTTAAATTTTGTGACACATGAATTGTTTTAGTCACTAATGTTGTATTTGGCTTACAAAATAAGCCAACTTCTAATTTATTTGACTAGTTTATAGTTTATTTGACTAGTTAATAAGTTTGTTAGAAGTGTTTGGTAAACGAACTTATTTTAATAACATATAACTTATTCTGAGATGTTATTTTGAGTAGCTTAAGGCTCTATTAGGTAAAATTAGCTAATAAACTAGCCTATTGAATTAAAAGTGTTCGGGTAACTGTTGAAGTAGCTAAAAAATATAAAATAACATAAAAGGATATATACTTTATAATTCCAAAATAATACAAATAAACATATCAGTTTTTAATTTTTAAATTATTATATGCAATATATTTATATGTACTTATAATATTATATTATATTATATTATATATATAAATAAAATAAAATAAAATAAATTATATATATGAATTTAATTAAAGATAAAAATGATGGGACCATAGTAAAGAAATTTGGAAATTAGGTTATAATAAGCTTAGGAGTATAATGAGTATTCTGAAAAAATGATAATGGTAAAATAGAAATAAAAAATCGCAAGTCATAAGCTACTAAAAGTAGCATCTCATAATAATCTATAAGCTACTAAAATAAGCTTGTTTACTGAATGCTTCTAATAAATTTATAAGTTAGTCAAATAAGCTATAAGTTAGTTTATATGTCCTACCGAACACAACCTATAGTGTCACGACCCATTTTCTAGGCACATGACCGGCACAATGATGAATATCCCATCACTGTAAGCCTTTCGATAAATTCTTCCCACAAGTAAAATTGTTAGTCATTATCTCTATATTCTCAAAATATCATTCCTTAATAAATACAAAGAAAATACATCAGATTTTCTTAATTAAAAATAATAGATCCTCAGTACAAAATACATTATCATACTGAAATACAAGCCAAATACCAAACCCCTGACCTAGATGTCCTAGACGGTTACAGAGCAACATAATGTATAACAAAAGAAGGGCCTACCCGACAGCGGGAAGGTCCAACGTGATCTACTCCTCTAGCGGATGTTCTTCAGCGGCAACCTGATCTGAACAAAAAGTTTGTACAGAGAGTGTGAGCTTTTACACTCAGTGAGCAAATCGGCCTTGTGTTAATAAAATTCAAATACATCACCAGTCATGCAAGCATATCCGAAGGCTCAAGCTCAACCAATAGACATAGTTAGAAATTACATACAAGAAAAATTCATCCAATTCAACAAACGATACTAGTACTCGTCAATGGCAATATATCCCGGAGAGCGCACACAGGCCGGCTCACCAATTTTGTATTTTTTCTGCCATGACGCACAACCTCATCCTCTTAACTAGGGCGCCTCACGGATTTATCACCAATCCGGGCTATATCCCCACTGAGGGAATCGTTGTCTCCACACTCATTAGTCAAGACACCCTTTAAACCGGGTTTTCCGCCTTGCCGTGAGAGGGGGTACTGTACCGCTCAATCACAATCAATAACAGTTCATATCATAATCAGAAGCACAATATAATATTCATCCATATAACAGGTATAGTATATAACTATATGATTCAAATTTCATATCATCATGAGATACTTGCTTCGTCTTATCCATACTTCTGGATTAATTATCTCATTATATTTGTCATTCTGAATCTAATTTCCCCCTATGAATATTGGGAGTGTCCTACGATATACTTTTTATCACCAGTAATGCTAAAACTCTATTAAAACGGGGTCGTTTCACTCACCTGGATTCCGTACGAGTATCACTTCTTTAAGTCGTTACGGACAAGAGTACACAGGTGAATTTCAGTGTTCTGCTACGAAGATTTTCATGAAAGATTAGAGAAAATACGTTAAGATTATTTTCGTACAGATACTGTTCATACGCACGGTTACTATTTATATGGTCACTATTCATACGTACAGGTACTATTCATACGGTCACTATTCATACGTAAGGGTACTATTTATACCAGAAATACAGAATACAATCTGTAAAAGAGTACAACAGGTAAGTTCCCAGGAAAGAGTGGAGGGTCACACTGGACACTTAAAAATCAGGTCTTTCCTTAGTCAGAACTTTCCTAGACATGTATTCTCCACAGTTTATATTCTATTTCGGTAATCAGAGAATCAAAATAACAGCTAACGACAGTTTTTCTGATGTGGAAAATCGGCCAAAGCCGCAACCACAGAGCATACTTAAGAAAATAACTTCTAAAATTTGAAAGACATAGAAAGGGCATAATATCCTTACCTAAGCAAAAACAGAAATGCCCAAAATCTCAGAAGCCTAGCGTCGGAGCAAGAGAAACTTAAGGAGAGAAGAAGAGAAGTTGAAGGTGTGAGTTTAGAAGTGAAATGAAAGGGTCTATTTATAGCAAAAGTCAAGGATACTATTTGACACTATGCGCTAATAAAATATTCAATTTACTATTTATGAAAACGACATTTCTAATAATGTAGTTACTGTACACCTTACGCGTACGGTGGAAAATTTTTGTTTATTTACTATTGGAAACTTAATGGGAAAACTATCCTTTCACCTGAAACCTTTAAGTTTCTTTTCAATTCAGTCCTTTCAATTTAGTCCCTGAGGGTATTTTTACACATAAAACGTCATTTTCTCCTACAAACTTCTTTCTAGTTTTCTCTTATAACCAAACCACATCTAGTACTTGACATTTTGATTGTATAAATGAACAGTACCATATACGTAAATAGTAACAGTAGTTTGAAAACACGCATTTATATTTTATTTTTCATGGGTATTACATTATCACCCCCTTTAAGAAATTCGGTCCTCCGAATTTAAATTACCTCAAGTCGTAAAAATATGCGGATATCTAGAACGCATGTCGACCTCGGCTTCCCATGTGACTTTTTCGTGAGTTTGATTCCTCCACAAAACCTTGACGGATGGAATCTCCTTAGATCGGAGTTTCTTTACTTGACTATCGAGGATAGCCACCGGTATCTCCTCGTATGACAAGTTTTCATCTACTAGGATAGAATCATTCTGAGAAGGGTGAAGTATGTGAGAAGGGTCAGGAAGGTACTTCCTTAACATGGATACGTGAAAAACAGGGTGAATCCCTTCCAGTTCCATAGGTAGGGCAAGCCGATAAGCCACTTTTCCTACTCGTTCTAGAATCTCATAAGGCCCGATGTATCTAGGACTCAACTTTCCTTTCCTTCCAAATCTCAACACACCTTTCATTGGAGAGACCTTAACGAATACCATATCGCCGACTGAGAACTCCAAATCACGTCGTCTGTGGTCAGCGTATGCCTTTTGTCTACTTTGAGCTGCTCGCATCCTATCTTGTATTGTCTTAACCTTGGTTAGGGCATCCTGGGCCAAGTCGGGTCCTAATGCTTTTGCTTCACCTACCTCAAACCAACCGATCGAAGATTTGCAACGTCTCCCATACAAGGCCTCAAAGGGTGCCATCCCAATAGTGGCCTGGTAGCTGTTGTTATATGCGAACTCTACAAGATACAAATGCTTTTCCCAGCTACCACTAAAATCTAGAATACAAGCTCGTAACATATCCTCTAGCGTCTGAATCGTCCGCTCTGACTGTCCGTCTGTCTGTGGGTGAAAAGCGATACTAAGGTCCACTCAAAACTTCTCCAGAAACGAGAGGTAAATTGAGGACCTCTATCAGAAATGATAGATATAGGTACTCCATGCAGCTTTACTATTTCTTTAATATACAATTGTGCCAACGTTACTACACCATAAGTGGTTTTGACTGGAATGAAGTGTGCTGATTTGGTTAGTCGGTCAACAATGACCCAAACTGAGTCATAACCTCCTGTGGAGCGAGGTAGACCAACAACAAAGTCCATCGTCACTCGTTCCCATTTCCATTCAGGAATCTCTAATCGTTGTAACGAGCCTCCTGGCTTTAGATGCTCAGCCTTAACCTGTTGACAGGTTAAACAACGAGACACAAATTCTGCTATGTTTTGTTTCATTCCTTTCCACCAGTAGATCTGTTTCAGATCCTGATACATCTTGGTGGCCCCTGGATGTACAGCATATGCAGCACGATGGCCTTCTTCCATGATGTCTTGTCTAAGAGTTCCAACATCTGGTACACACAACCGTTGTTCAAAACGCAAGACTCCTGTATCGTCCAGTGTGAAACTATTCACTTCACCAATCTTCACCTTTTCCATAATTTGGACAAGCTCAGGATCCTCCATTTGGGATATCCGTATCTGGTCTACAAGGGAAGATCTAGCCCTGATATGGGCTAAGAATGATCCTGTCCTTGTAACCTCAAGAGTAGCACCTTTTGCTCTTAGCTCTTGTAGTTCTTGGATCAATGGTCTTTTTGTTACTGCTATATGGGCCAGACTACCCATAGATTTTCGACTCAAGGCATCTGCTACCACGTTCGCTTTGCCTGGGTGGTAAAGAATAGTGCAATCATAGTCTTTTAGTAATTCTACCCATCTCCTTTGCCTCAAGTTTAGGTCCTTTTGGTTGAAAATATATTTTAGACTTTTATGGTCAGTGTAGATTTCACAAGTTTCTCCGTATAGATAATGTCGCCATATCTTTAAAGCGAAAACTACTGCTGCCATTTCCAGATCGTGGGTGGGGTAGTTTTGTTCATGTTTCTTAAGTTGTCTCGATGCATATGCCACTACCTGGCCATGCTGCATGAGAACATATCCCAACCCTACTCTTGATGCATCGCAGTATACTGTAAAACCTTCTGGTCCTGAGGGTAAGACCAATACAGGTGCGGAGATTAACCTTTTCTTGAGTTCTTGGAAGCTTTCTTCACAAGCGTCGTCCCATTGGTACTTTACTCCTTTCCCAGTCAGTCGTGTGAGAGGGGCGGCTAACTGGGAAAAATTTTGGATGAAACGACGATAATATCCTTCCAATCCCAAGAAGCTGCGAATCTCCATGACGGAGGTAGGTCTAGGCCACATTTTGACCGCTTCTACTTTGCTTGGGTCTGCTTGGATGCCATCTTTGGAGATCACATGTTCGAAGAAAGTTACACGATTAATCCAAAACTCGCATTTAGAGAATTTAGCGTACAATTGATGATCCCTCAATGTCTGCAACACAACACGAAGGTGTTGTTCGTGCTCTTCTGAAGTCTTTGAGTACACCAGAATGTCGTCTATGAAGACAATGACAAATTTGTCTAAAAAGGATTTAAAAATCCTATTCATTAAATCCATGAAAGTAACTGGTGCATTCGTTAATCCAAATGACATCACCAAGAACTCGTAGTGCCCATATCTAGTACGGAAGGCTGTTTTATACACATCCTCCTCCTTGATCTTGAGTTGGTGATAACCAGACCTCAAGTCAATCTTTGAAAAACACTTGGCTCCTTGAAGTTGATCGAAAAGGTCGTCGATGCGAGGCAACGGGTATTTATTTTTGATAGTTACCTTATTCAGTTGCCTGTAATCTACGCATAATCTCATCGATCCGTCCTTCTTTTTCACGAACAGAACAGGAGCTCCCCAAGGTGAATAACTTGGCCTTATAAAGCCTTTGTCTAGCAAGTCCTGTAACTGAGTTTTTAACTCTTTTAATTCTGTTGGTGCCATTCTATAAGGGGGTATGGAGATTGGGCGAGTATCTGGTGCTAACTCTATCTGGAACTCAATCTCTCGATCTGGGGGTACACCTGGTAGATCATCTGGGAAGACATCTACAAACTCCTGGATTACTGGAACGTCCTCTACTTTTAGTTCTTCTTTCTTAATATCTTTAACAAATGCCAAGTATCCTTGACAGCCCTTTCGCAATAAACGTTGGGCACACATTAAACATATAAGATTCCCAGAAATTTCACTCCTTTCACCATGAAATACGAAGGAAGGCTCCCCCGGAATATTGAACTTAACTATCTTATTATAGCAATCCAGGGTGGCATGACAAGATGCCAGCCAATCCATGCCTAAGATGACATCAAAGTCTGTCATATCTAACAGCATTAGGTCTACTGTTGTATTTATTTCTCCGACTCTTACCTTGCAAGCTCGATAGCCTCGTTCTATTAGTAAGGTGCCTCCAGTAGGCGTAGTTACTAAAAACGGACATTCTAATATAACAACTTTTTGCTTAAAGTTCTTAACAAAGAATGGTGACACATAGGAATGCGTAGAGCCAGAGTCAAACAAAACATGTGCAAAATTTGATTCAATCAGAAGAGTACGTGCTACCACCGTATTAGACGCCTGAGCATCTTGACGGGTTAAAGCGAATACTCGAGCGTTCCCTCGGCCTGCTGAAGCCTGACCTCGACCACCTTGTCCTCTGCCAGCACCTCTTCCGATTCCATTGCCTCCTATAGTTATAGGGGCTCTGTTGGCAACAGTAGCCTCTGATTGATTAGGGCATACTGACCCTTGGCCAGATCTCGTGTAGAGTTGGGGGCAATCTTTTTTGATGTGGCCCTGTTGACCACATTGGTAATAGACCCTAGTGTTGTTGTTGACAAAACAAGTTCCGAAGTGATTTCTTTCACATTTAGAGCACCAGGGCCTTTGTTGACCCCCTGTACCACTTTGTTGACGCTGTGGTGCACTAGCGGTAGAGGCTGCACGTCGAGAACTCTCTCCGTGGTAGCGTGATTTCTCATCTTGTTTCCTCTTTCTTTTGTTATTCCATTTTTCTTTTTGCATATCTCTTTCTTCCATCATACGGGCGATGTCGACGGCTTCTGTGTAAAATGAAAAATCTCGTATTTTCGATCCCACCCTGTCAAATAAAGACTCTCGAAGGCCTTTAATAAACCATCGGATCTTTTCTTTCTCCGTTAGGACCATGTGAGTAGCATATTCAGACAACTCTATAAACAGATTGTCGTATTCATCGACGGTTCGTGATCCTTGCCGGAGTGCCTCAAACTCATTCATCTTTGCTTCTCGTATACTCTCCGGAATAAATTGTTCTCGAAAAATTCTTTTAAAGTCATTCCATTTAACGGGTGGGGCATTTCTGGCCATGCCCTTCTTCCATGTTCGCCACCAGCGGTCCGCCTTACCTCTTAATTGAAAGGTAACAAGGGTTACTTTTCGAGGTTCAGGGCATTCTAGCGTGTCAAGGATTTTCTCACAGTCATCTAGAAAATGTTGTGGGTCTTCATTAACATCTCCTGCAAAGGTTGGCGGATTCAGCTTCATAAATTCTGAGATCTTGACCTCTGTCCCTACCCAATCCTGAGGAGGGGGTGGAGGTGGCATCTGGTCTGTCTCTTGTACTTTTGCAGCATGTACTGATGTCTGTGAGCCATCTTCAGATGATTGTCCCATCAGAAGTTCCTTTAGCCCATTCACTTCGTTCTGCATTGCACCTAATGCTTCCATCACTACAATCGCGTCGATTTGTGATGGTTCTCCAGCATTTCTTCCAGGGTTTTCAGTGGATATTTCTCTTTTTTGTGCATGGTTATCTTCTGCACTGTTAGGCATCTCCAGTCTTGCATTTGCTGACTGAGCAGCTGGAGGGACCAAGGCCTTGCCAGATCTTGTGCGGATTCCAGAAGCGTTTGATTTTCTTGGTGCCATCTAAACTTATTCTACAATTAAGAATAATATATATCGTCACTATTATGCTTCAAGTAAAGACACGAAAGAAAGGGATTTTAAACTCTACAGGGCTTTTGGTGGATCTTCATCCTATGGTCGTGCTGCAGTCACGACAATAGGGGAAGGCCCACTAAAGACACCTTGCTCTGTAATCACTAGGAGACCAAACAACCTATCCTCTGATACCAACTTTGTCACGACCCATTTTCTAGGCACATGACCGGCACAATGATGAATATCCCATCACTGTAAGCCTTTCGATAAATTCTTCCCACAAGTAAAATTGTTAGTCATTATCTCTATATTCTCAAAATATTATTCCTTAATAAATACAAAGAAAATACATCAGATTTTCTTAATTAAAAATAATAGATTCTCAGTACAAAATACATTATCATACTGAAATACAAGCCAAATACCAAACCCCTGACCTAGATGTCCTAGACGGTTACAGAGCAACATACTGTATAACAAAAGAAGGGCCTACCCGACAGCGGGAAGGTCCAACGTAATCTACTCCTCTAGCGGATGTTCTTCAGCGGCAACCTGATCTGAACAAAAAGTTTGTACAGAGAGTGTGAGCTTTTACACTCAGTGAGAAAATCGGCCTCGTGTTAATAAAATTCAAATACATCACCAGTCATGCAAGCATATCCGAAGACTCAAGCTCAACCAATAGACATAGTTAGAAATTACATACAAGAAAAATTCATCCAATTCAACAAACGATACTAGTACTCGTCAATGGCAATATATCCCGGAGAGCGCACACAGGCCGGCTCACCAATTTTGTATTTTTTCCGCCATGACGCACAACCTCATCCTCTTAGCTAGGGCGCCTCACGGATTTATCACCAATCCGGGCTATATCCCCACTGAGGGAATCGTTGTCTCCATACTCATTAGTCAAGACACCCTTTAAACCGGGTTTTCTGTCTTGCCGTGATAGGGGATACTGTACCGCTCAATCACAATCAATAACAGTTCATATCATAATCAGAAGCACAATATAATATTCATCCATATAACAGGTATAGTATATAACTATATGATTCAAATTTTATATCATCATGAGATACTTGCTTCGTCTTATCCATACTTCTGGATTAATTATCTCATTATATTTGTCATTCTGAATCCAATTTCCCCCTATGAATCTTGGGAGTGTCCTACGACATACTTTTTATCCCCAGTAATGCTAAAACTCTATTAAAACGGGGTCGTTTCACTCACCTGGATTCCGTACGAGTATCACTTCTTTAAGTCGTTACGGACAAGAGTACACAGGTGAATTTCAGTGTTCTGCTACGAAGATTTTCATTAAAGATTAGAGAAAATACGTTAAGATTGTTTTCGTACAGATACTGTTCATACGCACGGTTACTATTCATATGGTCACTATTTATACATACGAGTACTATTCATACGGTCACTATTCATACGTAAGGATACTATTCATACCAGAAATATAGAATACAATCTGTAAAAGTGTACACCAGGTAAGTTCCCAGGAAAGAGTGGAGGGTCACACTGGACACACTTAAAAACCAGGTCTTTCCTTAGTCAGAACTTTCCTAGACATGTATTCTCCACAGTTTATATTCTATTTCGCTAATCAGAGAATCAAAATAACAGCTAACAATAGTTTTTCTGATGTGGAAGATCGGCCAAAGCCGCAATCACAGAGCATACTTAAGAAAATAACTTCTAAAATTTGAAAGACATAGAAAGGGCATAGTATCCTTACCTAAGCAAAAACGGAAATGCCCAAAATCTCAGAAGCCTAGCGTCGGAGCAAGAGAAACTTAAGGAGAGAAGAAGAGAAGTTGAAGATGTGAGTTTAGAAGTGAAATGGAAGAGCCTATTTATAGCAAAAGTTAAGGGTACTATTTGACACTATGCACTAATAAAATATTCAATTTACTATTTATGAAAACGACATTTCTAATAATACAGTTACTGTGCACCTCGATGGAAAATTTTTGTTTATTCACTATTAGAAACTTAAAGGGAAAACTATCCTTTCACCTGAAACCTTTAAGTTTTTTTTCAATTCAGTCCTTTCAATTTAGTCCCTGAGGGTATTTTTACACATAAAACGTCATTTTCTCCTACAAACTTCTTTCTAGTTTTCTCTTATAACCAAACCACATCTAGTACTTGACATTTTGATTGTATAAATGAATAGTACCATATACGTAAATAGTAACAGTAGTTTGAAAACACGCATTTATATTTTATTTTTTATGGGTATTACATATAGCTTCTATATTTTTCTTTTTTTTTTATCCTTGTATAACTTGATTTAAATTATTTTAATTATACCTTTATATCCTTTATATATATATATATATATATAAAATATAATATATAGATATTTAATTAATTATATATATAATAATTTAAATTATTTTAATTAAGAAAAAAATATATATATATATATATATATTTATTTGTATTATTTTGAGATTATAAAATATATGCTCTTTTATGCCCTTTTACATTTTTTAGCTACTTTTACTAAACACTTTTAATTTAATAAGTTAGTTTAAAAACTTTCAGCTTTTAGCAAAAATTTAAGTTTTGAGCTAATTTATAAGTTATGTTTGCCAAACACACCCTAAATCTAAAACAAGTGATAGATTTTTGGATCTGACGGCAAATATTCTATCATTAAGATTTTTTTTTTCTTTTTGTGGTATAAATACCCCACAACCAAAGAAAACCCTAACCATGGATCTCCCTCTCTCTACTCCTTATCTCAGCCATTATTTTTCTCTCTCCTTCTAACTTTGATCATGGTTGTATCTACTAAGTGCCTGTTTGTTTCCGCGTTGCGTTTGAATTTCCATGGTTTACTGTTGAAGCCAACCACGTTACCGGGAATCCAAGATGCTTGGGAGGGTGTTCAAGCAAACTACATTAGGCTGTAGCCAAGTTTCATGCTCTGTAATGTGGGTAGTTTCACAGTGCCATTCCCCTTGCTTCTACAGTAATCTAACATGGTTAGCCACAAAAATCCATTGGATACCCTCTGCTGCCCTTCACATTTCCAATGCTTCTTTCTCGTGTACCATTGATGGAGAAGATGAGTGCTCCATTTTGGTTTCTTAAAACAGAAGTGCACGGTGGTGGCTTCTCATGGCTTCTCTCTTGTGCTATATGCTTCCTTGGTCAGCAACAATGGTTCCATGCATGCTCTGGTCAGCGACAGACATTGGACGATGGGCTTCTCTCTTGTGATCTCAGTTTCCAATCTTTGGCTATATGCGCATGCGTGGGCCTCTCTTGGCTTCTCTCTCTGTATTTACTGGATGATGAAAGAAATGATATGTGAATGCATATTGAAGGTGCAGAAATTATGAGTATAGGAGAGCCATGAAGCAGTGTTGGACTTATGCATGCATTTAGGGACTAAAGTGAATAAAATTAAAAGTTTGTAGGAGTAACTATAATTTTACAAAAAAAATACTTGTGACCTATGGACCTAGATGAAACTAAATGTGGTCTCAGAGCAAGAAAAAGATAAAGGAAAACTTGTTACTAAGGACCCAAGTGAATAAAATCAAAAGTTTGTAGGAGTAGCTATATTTTTATAACAAAATATATTTGTGACCTATAGACCTAGATGAAACTAAATGTAGTCTTAGAACATGAAAAAGGTAAAGGAAAAATTATTACCAAGGACCTAAGTGAATAAAATCAAAAGTTTGTAGGAGTAGCTATAATTTTAGAACAAAATATATTTGTGACCTATGGATCTAGATGGAACTGAATGTGGTCTTAGAACATGAAAAAGATAAAAGGAAAAATTATTATCAAGGACCTAAGTGAATAAAATGAGAAGTTGGAGGGAGAGAGTAAAATTTCTGAAAATATCCGGATTAAATATAAATGGAATTTTAAGTAGGATTTGATAGAATTTACCAAATTTTGAAGGTTATTAGTGATGACATAATTTCTTTTATTATGATAATAAACATAATTTATACAATTAAACCTAATTATGTCATAATTTATATAATTACTTTAAAAACATAATTTACACAATTAAACATCCTAATTATTTTGATTAAATAATTAAAGAATTAATTTAATTATATCATTATACAATTAAGAACACAATTCCTTTTATTATGAGAATGAATCTTTAAATTTCTTTTATGCAATTAATTAAGTTCTTTCTTTTATGATTTGCATATTGGTCATCACTAATATCTCATATTTTCTTTTCCATAAATAATTATTAACACTTTATTTATAATTATACCTAGTTCACATTGTTCAAAATTTAAAAATATTCTAATAAGTAATTAGTGAAGTAATATTGGACAAATAAACGAAACAAATAATGCACTTTATTAAAACATTGATATAATTCACTAAATTAACTTTAAATACATGACAATAAATAATAATGGGACACCAAAAAATAAAATATCAAATATATGACCTTTCTGGTAATTACACATCTTAAACCACATTTGCACACCAACATCCAAACATCATGTTTTGTACTAAACCACGTTTGTCTGCTTCAAATCATGTTTGTCCAAATATCTTTTAAACATAAATCATGTTCATCTAAACCTATGTTTTTTTCAATTACGTTTAATTCAACTTAGTTTGTCTAATCCATGTTTGTTCATCGGACTCCCAAACACAGTGTAACTTGAAATCCCAAGTCCACCACAAAAGCTTCAATCTTGTTGGCCGATGGTGCTGTATTGACATATATGAGAATTATTAGTTTTGCATCCATCAGGTTCTCATGTACAAGTTAATTAGATGATAGTTGAAAGAGTGAATATGAGAGAAGTGGTAGGGTTTGAAAGTGTTTATTGAAATAGCAAAGTTGAAAGGGAAAAGAGGAGACAAAGTTTGGTAGTGTTGATGGAGGGTGAGGCTGGATGGCCCCATTTGCCAAGCTAGAAACACAGAGGTTTAATGGTACCTCTGTACCATG
Source organism: Biancaea sappan (assembly GCA_037074585.1). NCBI lineage: Eukaryota > Viridiplantae > Streptophyta > Magnoliopsida > Fabales > Fabaceae > Biancaea > Biancaea sappan. The sequence continues at coordinate 41,262,915 of CM073499.1, forward strand.
AAAAATGCTGGTCACGCATATACACGAGTAAAGGACAAATTGTGGGGTACTTAATTTCAGTGCTTTGTTGTTCATGTAATTTTGTGAATAAGAGAGCTTGACAAATCTCTCTCTCTCTCTCTCTCTCTCTCTCTCTCTCTCTCTCTCTCTCTCTCTCTCATCAATAAGGCCTTGTTTTGTTTTTTTTTTTTTCGAAAAATGAAATTAAGATATGAGAGTGAAGCTGTTGGCTAGCTTGCTTACCAACCAACACCTTAATGCTGTGCGCTGTTTATTATGCCTTTAGCAAACACAAGAACAAGAAAGCCAACATACCTAAACCGTTTCTAGAATGAACAAAACCTAATCACACCCTCTACTTTATTATTTATTTATTTATTGTTTTCTTCTCCTTTTAATTTGAATTATACGAAATTTTTTTTGTTTTGATATTTGACATATATATATATATCAATAATGAATTTTGTATCAACATGAATATTGATTTGTGATCCAATGATAATTATAAAAAGCAGTGATTTAATATATAAGATATAAGAAGAGAACATAATCACTTTTAGATTAAAATCAATGTTTTCAAATGATGCAAAATTTATTCATACAAAAATAAAAATATATATATTATTAACTTATGTATTAAAACAAAGACATATAATAAAAAAGAGGTTCAACAAACCTAATTGTTTATCATCTTCTTTTCTGAGATTAATTAAGATTGTGCGTGTGCGTGTGTGTGTGTGTGTTAATTATTGAATTGGTGATAAAGAATGACAATGATTTATTTCATTGTTATATCGATTATAATATTACACTTCAGGATCTTTATATATGCTTTGTAACAAATTGTTGTTGAATATATAAATGGAAAAAATCGCCGGGGTCCATTTATATCAAACAAGTGCAGAATTGGAATTAATTATTGTCTTTGAAATGATAAAATAATAAAAAAAAATGACATCTTCAAACAAATAGACTTTTATACTCAATTCTTAAGATTTTCTAAAGCCTCTTGATTGGAATTTGTTTTTCCTAAGGGGCTGTATATCAGCTATAATCCTGCGACAATTTCATATATTTTTAACCTATAGATGATTAGTTAAATCATATTATAAGATTTAGAAAAAAAATTAAAAAAAAATCACTTTGATTGTGAGATACCATGTAAATGGAGGCATAATTATCGGAGAGAGTAAAGTTGTAACTATCAAGTCTATTTATTTATTTTTTCAACAAAGTATCGCGAGGCTAATATATATTAATTAATCGAGATTAGGTCTCATTTGAGACGACTTTAAGAATGCATCTCCCACAATAATATAGTGATTGAAGAAAATAATTTTTTAAGAAATTCATTGACAGTATAAACTCAGAAGAATTAATACATGAATGATGAAACCCACCTCTTTAACTACTAGATTTTCTGCATATTTATTTTTACTCTTTTAAAAATTAGTAAAACAAGGTACTTTTTTAAAAAAATAAATTGAGAAATCTGCAAAACTTTATTATTAAAATATTATAATTGTTTTAATTAATTTAGTCCTTAAATGATGAAATGTCTTAATTAAGTCCTTCAAAAATTAAATTCATCTTATTTTAATATTTTTGTTATTAAATTGCCATATTGTATTTCAAATCTATCAACGCTAAACATTATGTTGACAAATAAGTAAGTGACAAAATTGACGCAAATATAATTTTTTAAGAATTAAATTGAAGTACACTTGATCATTCAAAACCTATTAAGTTCTATCTAATTTGGTTCAAGTTAGGTTAGATCACAAAAAATTGTAACACTCTCCCAATACCGATTACCTTCATTCATAAGACTCAAATATACATAAGACCTTACTTTTAACAAAAATAAGTATTGAACCACTTGAACTAATCAACATTAATAATAAAAACTATAATTTTTCTTTTTTGGGTTTAATTCCCACGTGCATCCTCTACTAAAAGTAATTCTACTCGAGACACTATCGAATATTAAATGTAAATATCTCTTTCAATGAAAATTAAAGCTTAGATTCACTATTTTATGAGAAACTAGTCATTTCTATTAGTTTCAACTCTTATTAGTATAAAAGTTATAATTTACTCCAAAATGAGTTGGCTGCATTTTAGTTCTCTAATCATAATTTTATATATATATATATATATATATACACGATATTTTTTGTTCAAAAAATTTATTATTTATAATTTTTTTTAAAAATGACATAAATGTAAAACCACAAGAAAACAAAGACCACATTGGAAAACGCTCCCAAATGACAACCCCACCACCAAAAGGCCAAACAAAACAAAAGCAGCAGCAATTGGGGTTTCACAAATCATCTCATTCATAGCTGTGCCTTCCACAGTGGGCCATCCTTCTCCTTCACCCCAATTCCTCTTCCCTTTATATCTCTCAACCTTCCCTCCCTCCTTCTCCATCAAACACCACGAAAACCCTAATTCCCCTCTCGCTCTCCCTCCCTCTCTCTCTCTCTCTCTCTCTCTCTCTCTCTTTCATTCACACATTTCATCAAACACCTTCCCCTCATGGCCAAAGTGGGCAAGCTAACCAAGCTCAAGTCCGCCATCAAACGCTGGCCCTCCTTCTCGAAGCTCGGCCGCACCGGCAGCTGCGTCTCCGCCGCCTCTGACGACGATCGGTCCGACGCCGATCGGCCTCATCGCAAGGAAGGAGCACTCTGCACCGTCTACGTCGGGAAGTCGAGACGGCGGTATCTGGTGAGATCGGACGTGGTGGAGCACCCGGTGTTTCAGGAGCTAGTCGACCGGTCGGCGCCAGTGGAGGAGGACGGCGGGGTGGTAGTGGCGTGTGAGGTGGTGCTGTTCGAGCACTTGCTGTGGATGCTTGAAAGCGCTGAGTCGACTCAGATGGGGTCCATGGACGAGCTGGTTGAGTTCTACACTTGTGCATGCTGATCCTGAGACTCACTTTAATTATTCAGATTAATTATGTAAAGTCAATATTATAGGTAGGGTTATATATATATATATATATATATATATATATATTCACGTCATTTGTGATTATGTAGTAAATTTAAAATTTTATCTCCCGTAAAAAGAGAAAAGTGTATTTGAATGTGGTGGTTCATTTCTTGCGGAGAAAGCGAGGATTTATAATTAGTTGAATTCCTCTTTTTTTAAAAGGAAATTGTAATTGGAGTAGTTATAATTATGTTTACCTACACTTTGAAATTTATGAAAGAAATTAAAGTGGTTGACATTTTGAACAAATTTTCTTTCTTTATTGATCTGTTCGTCTGCCAGTCGTTTGATGATTCTGAATTTTTTTTTTTAAGAAGTAATGTCAATCTTTTGATGTGCAATGGACGGCTAGTATCTATAAATTCAAGTTCATTTTATTAATTGAAATTAAAAGTTACTAAATAGGTAAATCTTTATATGACCATGTATTAAAAAAATTATTTCGTTGAAAGAAATATATTGACAATTAAATAATTTAAATAGAAATTTTAATTATATATAATCTAACTTGCTCCCCCCATTTCCTTATCTGTGATATTACATTTTGTTGCATAGTGGTCAATTATATGTAGGTAGGTATGTATGCTATTTCCATTTTTGTTATTATATTGTTTGTCTTATTTTTATACTTATCAGTTATAGCATGAAATACGAGAAAATTTTAATAAATAAAAAGTCGGTGTTCAATGTACTTAAATTCAATTTCAAGTCATATAGGTCAAAATCCGAAGATCAGTTCGCCTCTTATCAAGAGACAAATCCGCAGTAATTTGGTTTTCTTTTTTGTTAGTGCAAATCAAGAGACATATTCATTGTGTTTTCGTAATATTTAATAAAATTGATTAAATAATGAGATTTATTAATTATTTATTTATTTTCATTATGAGCTAAACAAATCTACGTTGCTTTATGTATACACCAAGAAGTCTTCATTATATGTAAGTAATTGCTTCTCATACTCATCGACAAATGTCCCTACATGTAATCTATTAATTACTTGATAAAGAAAAAATAACATTTGAGGACTATTTAGAATATGCATATGACATGACCGTATTAGTTGGACTACTCTTCTTCAAATTACTTCTATAAACATTAGTGAATAGTGACTTAACATGCATTAAAATACGGGTTAACAATTTTTTATTTGTATTTAATGCATAATTTTAACTATATGTAAAAAAAATAAATAAAAAAGAGGTGAGAGGTTATTAAACTTTCAGAAACTTTTCTTTATTTTATTTTATCTTCTTAATATATTAATATAAATCATTACAGCAAAGACCCCAGAATCATATATAATAATATATGTGTTAATGAACTTGGAAATGGCAGAGAAAGAAAATTGAGAAAAATACAATTAAAGCAAAAGGTTTTAATTTGTATTATAAATTCTGCCGTAAAAATATCAAATTTAATAATAATTATTATAAATTAAAGGAAAAAAAGTACTTTATTCCCATGAAATTTGTTTTTATGTGTAAAAAAATCATATGAAGTTTAAAATAAAGCAAAAGATTCGAACTTAGTCTTGAATAAAAAATGAAAGAGCTCTCTACTATCTAGCTGCAGATACACATTTAACATATATTTGTGAAATTTAATATATGTAAAAACTTTTGTTATTGTATTCAAAATTTAAAACAATATACACCAATTATTATATTTTATAAAACAATAACAAATCTTATAATAAAAAAAGTGCTATTATTTTACATAACTAATTTTAAATTATATAAAAAAAATTAAAAAATTTTAATAACAAATCTTATAATATAAATTTTATTTTTATTAAGTAAAATAATTATAAAAATATACTATGCATATTAAAATTATTTTTAATAGAATATTTCATATTATAATTTTTAATAATAATTAAATTTTATAATAGAAAATTTTATATTAAAATGTCAAATCATTTTAAATTATATTAAAAATTAATTATTATTAAAAAATATAATTTTCAAATCTTATATGAAAGAACAATTTTAATATGCATAGTATATTTTTATAATTATTTTTTAATATAAATTTTATTTTTATTAAGTATAAATAATAATTAAATTTATATTATAAGATTTGTTATTAAAATTTTTATATAATTTAAATGAGTTATATAAAATAATAACATATTTTCTTATTATAAGATTTGTTATTGTTTTATAAGATATAATAATTGATGTATATTGTTTTGAATTTTGAATACAATAACAGAGGTTTATATACACATTAAATTTTGCAAATATATATTATTTGCATATTAGTGGTTAGATGGTAGAGATTTTTTTCTTTTTTTTGTCTAAGTCCAAGTTCGAATCCTGTTGTGCATACGCTACTTTGGTTTTTCTTTAAAGCTAAGCATATGCCACGTGTCATAATTCTATTGATACGGTGATTGAATGAAAGAGGGATGCTGTGACACATAAATCATCTGCTGATGAGACGTTTCAATGTTCATGTCAGTATTGACCATCAGTTGATTAATGGTCAACTAATTGATAGATAATTTTTAGCACAATATGAAAGTTCATATAGATCTTTTGTTTATTTTAAAACTTAAAGAGGATTTTCTGTACATAGAGTAGATTTCATGGGAGTAAAGTACATTTTTTCCTAAATTAAATTAATCAAATCAAATATAATAATTTCAAGAACAGATCAGCCAATGCTAATGTTGTTCTTAAAAATTAAGATTGACATTTGTCGTATTTTCTTCTTTTAATTTTGTTATGTACTGGGGCCACAATTTAATTAACTAGTGTTGGGTTCCCATAATTAAATAACATAATTAAAGATGAGGAATCCAGTACGAAGGCTATTAATTATAATTAAACAAACAGTGTTAGTTAGCTGCCTCTGAGCATGCAAGGACTACATAATAAAAGAGTGTAATTGATTATTAGCCTGTGAGATTAATAAGTAATAATAATAATAATAAAAATAAACGCATAAACTTCATTATCTATATGAAATAGTTTTGCTATTGAATTGACCAGGTTTGGAGCTTTGGATAAATTAATTATTTGGTCCTCTCTTTGTTGACTCTTCGTCCAGTCCAACGAAGTGACGTGCGCCTACATTTTTTTAAAAAAATTTATGTATAATTAATATATTTTATTTTATCTTAAATAAGTGAAGAAAAATAACTTCGAATTTGTTGTATTTTATTTTAAAATAAAATATAATAATTATACTTAATTATTTTTTGTTCAAATTTGCGCCTACATTTAATATTATATAAATAAGTGAAGAAAAATAACTAAGAATGAAAATAAAGAATAAACGTGTTTTGTATAAAATCAATAAAGATATAAGATCATAGCAAAATATAAATCTGAAAAACATAGTCTCAAAAGAAATCATAATTTCTAAATAAATAACATCATTAGGAGGAACATCTAACAAAATCCAAAGAACCTTGCTGAAAACATGTCCCCATGTCACCCGCTCACATCCAAAATACTTTACTGATCTGTATGCTCCCTCCCGTGAAGGGTTACAGTACCCTGTTGAAGTACACCAATGTTTTAGGTAGAGTTTCTCCAAAACAATATAAAGCTCAAACATGTCAAATTTAATAATTTATGAAAATAAACCAATAAAATCAAGAGATATTGTCATTATTCACATCCAATCTGAAAGATAAGCAAGTGAAGAGAATTCGAATGTGCCACAAAATAACTTGTTGTTTAGCAAGTCTTCAGAGGTGAGAGTACGTAAACACATAGTTGAACTTAATTGAGAAGGTTAATTTAATCAATTTAATAATTTTAAGAATCATGTTATAACAGGTTAATTACTCAGCTGACAAAAAGGGTTAAGATTCTACTGATCTATTTACCAGAACTAGTAATTATGATTGACCTAAGCCATTTATAGCACAAGAAAAGGAAAATAGATCAATAATTGTACCAAAAGTGTTGAAAATAGGGAGCTCTTTCTAGAAAAGGGTTGGGACCTGCCGCTGCAATGGTAAATACAATGTTCCCGACCAAGGTTCTAGAAATTCAAGTCCAAATTTCATTTCAGTTTATCTTCGGTTATAACAAACAAATAACAAATAATTTTCTTTAAATATTCAAATTTTAAAGGAGTTTATTATTAGGGTAAGTTTGCATAACCTTTTAAATTAAACGTGTTCTTTACAATTTAATATTTATTTTAGACAGTAATTTATGAATTCTGCATTTTTTTTAAAAAGTAAGTTGGAAGCAATTATTTTGAAAATTATTTTCTAGTCATAGTATGACTGCATAAACGACTTGCTTTAAATTAAAACAAGAGATTAATTTAAAATACGAACAAATTGACACTTACTAATATCATTAATTTGACAACGATGCGCTAAAAAGAAAGTTGACACTAGAAAAATAAAATCCACGTGAATATGTCATCTAATTCTAAAATCGATAGTATACTTTCCAAGTTCGAATATATTTGGATACATACAACATATATATTTTATTTGGGCAAAACTTTATTTTGGTTTCTCATAGATTTTTTTTTTAAAATTTGATTTCTCATAAATTTGAATATTTTCATTTTGGTCTTTTTGTACAATTGTTGTTAAATAATTTAACAGAGGTGTTGAATTTGCAATTAATTCATTGATGTAAATCGTTAAATGCCATATATATATATATATATATGAAAATCAATTTTTTCTTTCATTTAACTCTTAAAAAAAGTATCATAAAAGATCAAATTAAGAAAAAAGACATTTGTAAAGGACCAAATTGCAAATGAAAATATGTTAAGGATCAACTTAAAAATATTTGAATTTGTAAGGGACCCATTTGAGAATAAAAATTTATAAAGAATCAAATTGAGAAAATAGATATATGTAAGGGACCAAAATAAAATTTAAATGTAAATAACTAAATATAAGCAAGGGCGTCGCCCACAGGTTTTTAAAAAGAGAAAAAAAAGAAAGAAATGAGGTGTATACAGATACAGGCATGGCCAAAAATGTGTTTTTGAAAAAGATAAGGGCGAGGAAGCGATAAGGATTAAAAAAAAAAGGGAGGAAAGGAAAGGGATTGCGAAAAAAGGAAGAAGCGTAGGGGGAAGTCTAAAGGGTGTATATGATCACGGGATGCGAAGACAGAGAGACAGCTAAGGGTACAAGAAGGAAGGTGCAAGCTGTTTACAGGTTCGACAAATGCCTGGTAACTATGTTGAAGCAAGTACCAGACACTTGGGTTTCTCATTTTCCTATGATTCTTTCTACTCTCAATAATTGACCATCAATACAACTCATGCACATGCCACATGTCCTCTTTTTACTCTCTTACTCTAACTCTTACATCACCTCCACACCTATTCTGTCCTTTTCTATATTTACTCTTCTTGAGGGAATCTAATCGAGTCGACTGAAAAATTAGGTTAATTTAATAAACTAATTAATAAAAAATTTGGCAATTCAATATAGTTGAACATGTTTTATTTTTAATTTTATTTTTTATAATTTTTTCCTATATTTTTAAATGTATTTTATAAATATTAATGTATTATTCTACATATAAATACAATTGATATAAAATTTTGTAACTAATTTTAATTTTTTTCATACTTTTATATATTATTCAGATTAGATATTATAGTTAAATATGTACTTACAAAATTGCTAAATATGAAAATATTTATTAATTTATTATATAAGATTTTTAATACAATATTTATATTTATTTATTTACAATCAGTTCAATTACTGTTAAACCATAGTCGATTCAATAAATTTTGAATTAGTGCTTCTACCAGTTCAATGATCGGTTTGGTTTTCTAAAACAATGTGTATAGACACTTCAATTCTTCAATACATTATTACAAGTGGTATAAGTTTTGGCAAAAGTATTTTTCATCATAAACTTGACCTAGATTTTATTTTATTTTATTCTTTTATTACTTCATTTTTGTCTCGTATATGTTCAATTAGTTTGAATTTTACTTTTGAACTCAAACTTAGATTGTTAATGACAAATATTAATGTATGACATCTCTATTATATACATCAACGCCAAGTTGTTAATTAGGCATACTTGGTACAAAATTAACATAAAAAAGTATCAGAACAAAACTTAAACTTGAGTCAAAGCTTGAGAGGACTAAAATAGTACTCTTGCCTATAAGTTTTTTATGGAACCAATTAAATAATATTAAATTATAAAAAAAATAAACACTTATTTCCAAACATCATACACATGTTGTATCTTGATTAACAACATTTTTTTGATAGAAAATATATAAAATTTGCATATACATTTTCTATCCAAGTAGTGGAAATATAAACTATATCAAATGCAAACTAATGATGATCAATACACATTTAGAGAGGGATTACTTAGGGCATATTTAGTACCTTTTCTCAAGGAAAATGAATTGAAAATTTCAACATTATGAGACTTTTTCTCTGTTTTTTATGGTTTCTTAAGTGGGAAAAGGAAAAAAAATCATGGAATTCTGGTCATGAACAATATCCCATTTGCCTTGAATATTTTCCTTGAAAAAATGGGAGGAAAACCATGTGAAAGGTCCAAACTACCCTCCTAATTTTTGGTTAATTCTGAAGTTGTCTTATGTGATCATTGCCTTCAGCCACGACATCCTTATCTGCTTCTCCCTCTATGCCTGGGCCTTCCAACACACTGCCTCCAACAATCTCGTCCATCGCCTGAACTCCCTGACCTCCTCACAATCACCGTCTCGCGGCCTCGATCCCCGGCTCCTCCGAGTCTTCCCTGTTGAACTCATTGCATTTAAAGCACTCTCTAATTTTGATGATTGACAAATCAACTTAAAATAGTTCATATCTAAAGCTATTATGCATTTCAGCATCACGTTGGTCGACCACCTTGCCTGCACTGGTCGACCAACGGTTTCCAGAAGCAAAATATCAGAATGGTAATATCACGGTGGTCGACCACCATGGATGCACTGGTCGACCAATGGATGGCAGAAGTAAATTATCATTAAGGAGTGCTACACTGGTCGACCACCATGGATGCACTGGTCGACCAATGGATGACAGAAGCAACATATCAAGCAACAAGTAATACACTGGTCGACCACTCTTCATACACTGGTCGACCAATGAACTTCAGTAATCATCACTGTCACTCATTGGTTGACCACTCCTAGAAGCACTGGTCGACCATCGTGTTCCAGCAAGAAGATTGCTTTGAAGACTGGTCGACCACCACCGCTCCACTGGTCGACCACCCAGCTCCAGTAAAAGAAGAAATCAAGCACTGGTCGACCAATGCAATAAGACTGGTCGACCAACGTACTTGTTGTTTCAATTCTGGAGCTCACTGGTCGACCAACGTGCCACACTGGTCGACCACCGACATCGTAAAAGAGCTCTAACGGCTAGTTTTTGCTGACGTAATACAAGATTTATTTTGTAATTTATCTCCAACGGCTCTATTTCTCCTTGGTTTTTAAATAGCTGTCTTAAGGAGGTTATTAAAGATAGAGAAGAGAAATTAAGTGTGATATATATCCCTGAAGTCAATCTCATCTGTGTATTGTAAGAGAGCTTGCTACTGTCATATTCACTCTGTTTTGAGAGTTTGCATCTGAAAATTATTTTTCTCTGTGTGTATCAAGGAAGTTCTTTCTTGAAGTTTGTTTTTGTAAGAAAACAAATCAGTGAGGGAGAGAGACACCCTTAGAAAGGAAAATATCTCTGTTGTAATGGCTCACAAGTGCCCTTCTGCATAAACTTGTGGTTCATAGTGTAATACTCAAGATATATTCTTGGGGACTGGATGTAGGCTTGGATTAAGCTGAACCAATATAAATATCTGTGTTTATCTTTCCTCCTTATTCTTTTAACTGGTTAAAGTCTTTTAATTGTTTAAATACTTTACATTCTTCTTCATCTTCATATTACTCTGTTTTCTGTATTGTCTATATATTGCTACTGAACTTTAAATTATCTTAAACTTCCTATTATCTTTTAAATAAATTTTATTTTACCCAATTCACCCCCCTCTTGGGTTACAGTCATATTTATCAATTGGTATCAGAGCTTAGGCACTTTATTAAAGACTTAACAGTCTAAGAGTATAAAATGGCTGGTCTTGGTGATTGTATTTTACCTGAAGGAAGCTCATTTACAAAACCTCCTAGTTTTAATGGTAATCATTATAGCTACTGGAAATCCAAGATGAAACTTTCTTTAATGCAGTAGACCTTGATCTCTGGGATATTGTTGAAAATGGACCTTACATACCTATGAAGGTTGTTGAAGGGCAAAGTATTCCAATACCCAAAAGAGAATGGTCTAAAACAGAAAAAAAAAAATTAGTTCATTTAAATGCCAAAGCTATAATGATTATTGTTAGTGCCTTAAGTCAGGATGAATATTTCAGAGTTTCTAGCTGTACAACTGCCAAAGAAATGTGGGACACTTTGGAAGTTGCACATGAAGGAACTAAAGGAGTTAAGGAATCAAAAATTAGCACTCTTACAAATGAATATGAAAATTTCAAAATGAAGAGTGATGAAAGCATAAGTGAAATGCAATTAAGATTTACTCATATTACTAATCATCTTAGAGCTCTCGGTGTAACTTATGCAGAATCTTCTCAAACCACCAAGATATTAAGATGTCTCACTCCGGAATGGGAAGCCAAGAGAACTGCAATCATGGAAGTAAGAGGAGAATCCATGAAATCGTTTACAGCTCTATTTGGAAATCTTCAAAACTATGAGCCAAAAATTCTGGAAATGAGGCAAGAAGATGAATCCAAGAAAAAGAAGACTCTCTCCTTAAAGTCATATTCCTCCAAGAAATCAGAAGTAGAAAGTGATGATGAAGAAGAAATCAATGAAGAAGATCTTGGTCTTTTTATCAGAAAATTCAAGAAATTTATGAGGAACAAAAATACAAGAAAATGGAGAAAAGACCAAGATAGCAAAGAAGGCCCTACATGTTATAAATGCAAAAGGATTGGACATCTAAAATGGGAATGTCCACAACTCAACAAAGAACAAGAAGAAAAGAGAGGACATGACAAAAGTAAGAAGAAAGCGTATGTATCTTCAATTTGGGCTAACAGTGAATCAGATGAAGAAGATGAAGAAGGTAATCTCTACTTCATGGCAAAAGAAATTCAAAAATTAAATTTACAGCTGGGCACTTCAAATAATTCACACAAGGAGGAAAATAGAGAAGCAGAGCTTTGTCTCATGGGAAGAGATAATGAAGAGGTAATTTCTTCTGAACCTTTATATTCATTTGATGAACTGCAAGAAGCTTTTGAAGAATTTCATGATGAATCTGTACAGCTTGCAAAAAGATTAAGAATTTCAAAACAAAAGATTTCTTTGCTTGAGAGTGAAATTCAAAATTTGAAAGATGATCTTAATATACTCAAGGAAAGAAATCTGGATCTTGAAAAACAAAATTCAGTTTTGATAGAGGAAAATGCAAACATGAAATCTTTGCTTAAATATCCAACAAATAATTGTTCTTGCTGTAGGTGCATTTATTTAGAAAAAGAAAATAAGGATTTAAATACCACCCTTGCAAAATTTACTCAAGGGAGAGACAATTTGAATATATTACTTGGAAAACAAAGATGTGTTTTTGATAAAGCAGGAATAGGCTACAAGACTAAGGCTAGGCAAAAATATTACAAAAATTTCTTTGTTCCAGCAGCAATGTCAAATAGTCCTTTCATTACTTGTTTCTATTGTGGCTTAAAAGGACACATCTCTAACTCCTGCTACTATAAGAAAATGACTCCAAATGGAAACCAGAAAAAGTGGGTTGTTAAAGGAACAATTAACAAAACAAATTTGGGTACCTAAAAGGAGCTAAAATTTCTGCAAGTTTGCCTCAAGTCTAGGAGTGAAAAATGGTACTTGGATAGTGGTTGTTCCAAGCACATGACTGGAGATAAATCCAAGTTTCACTCTCTATTTCCAAAAGGAGGCAAAGTGACCTTTGGAGGAAACGACAAAGGATTAATCAAAGGTATTGGTAAGGTTGGTAAGAACTATTCAACTTCCATTGAAAATGTGTTATTTGTTGAAGGTCTCAATCATAATTTGCTTAGCATTAGTCAACTATGCGACAAAGGAAATAGAGTTATTTTTGATTCATCTTGTTGTATAGTTGAAAACATCATTGATAAGCAAATTAAGCTTGTTGGCCAAAGAATCAATAATGTTTATGTTATAAATCTTGATGAGGATTCCCCTATTGATTCTAAATGCTTAATTAGTGTAAATGAAGAAAGTTGGCTTTGGCACAGAAAATTGGCTCATGCTAACATGAACCATTTGGATAAATTAGTCAAAAAGGATCATGTGATAGGCTTACCCAAAATAAGATTTGAAAATGATAGACTTTGTGATGCATGTCAAAAAGGTAAGCAAGTCAAAAGTTCTTTCAAGACTAAAGAAATTGTTTCAACTACAAAGCCTTTACAACTTCTCCATATGGACCTTGTAGGACCATCTAGAACAAAAAGTCTTGGAGGCAACTCCTATGCACTAGTTGTTGTAGATGATTATTCAAGGTACACATGGACTCTCTTCTTAGCTCAAAAGGATCAAGCTTTTCAATCATTTCTCAAATTAGCAAAATTCATTCAAAAGGAACAAAGCTTGACCATTGTGAGAATTAGAAGTGACCATGGCGGAGAATTTGACAACCATAACTTTATGGAATTCTGTGATGAAAATGGAATTGAGCATAACTTCTCATCTCCTAGAACTCCTCAACAAAATGGTGTTGTTGAAAAGAAAAACAGAACACTTGGGGAGATGGGAAGAACAATGCTCAATGAAAGAGATCTTCCTCAATACTTTTGGGATGATGCCTTTAATACTGCATGCTATATAATGAATAGAGTTCTGATAAGGCCAATTTTAAAGAAAACTCCATATGAATTATACAGAGGAAGAAAACCCAATATTTCTCATCTCCAAATTTTTTGTTGTAAATGTTTTGTTTTGAACAATGGAAAAGAAAATTTAGGAAAATTTGATGCCAAAGCCGATGAAGGAATCTTCCTTGGTTACTCAAGCACTAGCAAAGCTTATAGAATCTATAACAAAAGAACACAAACTGTTGAAGAATCCATACATGTTGTCTTTGATAAGTTTGCTCCTTCTCTTAAAGATTGTACTAATGACTGTGAAGTGTTAGATTCCTTCAAAAACCTTTCTCTCGATGATAAAGTAAAGCAGGATCATGAAGGAAATGCAAAGGAAGATATCACCATGAATCAAGGACAAGAAATTTCTCAAGAAGAGAAAATACCTCATGAGGAGATTACTATCAGTAACAATAATGATCCTCCAAGAGACTGGAAGTATGCCAAAAGCCATCCCAAAGAACTCATCATAGGGGATGCATCACAAAAGGTAACAACTCGAAACTCCCTTAGAAATGTCTGTAATCATTCTGCATTTCTTTCTCATAGTGAACCGAAAAATATTGATGATGCTATTATTGATGAATATTGGATCTTGGCTATGCAAGAAGAACTGAATCAATTTGAAAGAAGCCAAGTGTGGGATTTAGTACCTAGACCAAATAATCACTCAATAATTGGCACAAAATGGGTATTTAGAAATAAACTAGATGAGAATGGAAATGTGATTAGGAATAAAGCTAGACTAGTTGCAAAAGGTTATAACCAAGAAGAAGGCATTGACTATGATGAAACCTTTGCACCTGTGGCTAGACTTGAAGCTATTAGAATACTCTTAGCTTTTGCATGCATACATGATTTCAAACTATTTCAAATGGATGTAAAAAGTGCTTTCCTCAATGGCAACATTTTGGAAGAAGTCTATGTTGAGCAACCCCCTGGTTTTAAATGTTAGCCCTAATGTATTATGCTATAAGTTTTGATGATGACAAATATGTGAGAATTATAGTATGATTTAATCTTCTTGGCCCAATGTATGATTTAATCTTTCTTAGCCCAAATAGTATGATTTAATTTTCTTGGCCCAAATGTATGATTTAATCTTATTGGCCCAAATGCATGATTCAATTTTTCTTGGCCCAAATATATTTAATGCTTTATATATTTATATATAGTAATATAAATTGATTTTTGATAAAGTTTATTAGGTGTTGTAATATAATTTGAAAAAGAATATCTTTTACTGTAGCACTTTTGAAAAAGAAATTTGATTGTTGAAAAAGTATGATAAAGTTTATTGGGTGTTGTAATATAATTTGAAAAAGAATATCTTTTACTGTAGCACTTTTGAAAAAGAAATTTGATTGTTGAAAAAGTATGATAAAGTTTATTGGGTGTTATAATATAATTTGAAAAAGAATATCTTTTACTGTAGCACTTTTGAAAAAGAATTTTGATTGTTGAAAAAGTATGATAAAGTTTATTGGTTGTTGTAATAAACTTTGAAAAAGAATACTTTTTACTGTAGCAAATTTGAAAAATAATATTGATTGTTGAAAAAGATTGATAAAGTTTTTTAGTTGTTGTAGAAAGGTTGAAAAATGATGATGAAGCTTACTGTAGCAATTTTGACTAAAGCAGTCACTGTAGCAGCAAGGTTTCACTATATAAAGGGGACTTCACAACACCATTTGCATCAAGCTTCAATTGTTCATTTCTCATATTTTCTTGAGTTCATTCTCTCTAAATTGCTAGAGAAATATTCTGAGCTTAATTTCTGCGTTATCTACACTTTGAGAGTGTTTACCATTATTTTCCTTAAGCCTTTAAATTTAGTTTCTCAAGGATTGGTTCCTTGAGTTAGTGTTTGAGAGAAAACACGTTGTAAGGGGGAGAGACACCCTTGAGGGAGAAAAGTATGTTGTAGTGGTTTGCAAGTACCCAGATTAAACTTGCAATTATAGTGGAAATACTCAAGTGGTCTCTTGAGGACTGGATGTAGGCTTGGGATTAGCCGAACCAGTATAAATCTCCGAGTTTGCTTTCTCTATCCCTACTCTATTTACATTTGAAGTTAATTAATTAATGCTTTGCGTTTATATTTGATTTCTACCTCAAGTATTAATTAATTTGTGTAGATTTATATTTGCTCCTTAATTCCTTGCACTATAAAATTATTCATCTTGATAAACATTTTGATTTTCTGAATTAAATTATTATCTTTAACATTATCCAATTTCAGAAAATCATTTTAACTTCCAATTAAGTTTTGTGAAAATTTTTATAAAACCCAATTCACCCCCCCTCTTGGGATCCAACCATTTCTTTCAATTGGTATCAGAGCTTGGGCTCTTGATTTGAGACTTAACCATCTAAGAGTAAACATGGTTGGATCTAGTGAGTGGTTTATTTCTAAAAATTGTTCTTTCACAGAACCTCCAGTTTTTGATGCTAATCATTTTCAATATTGGAAGTATGAAATGAAAATGTTTTTAATTTCAGTAGACCATAAACTCTGGGAAGTTATAGAAAATGGTTTTGATATGCCTGTCAAGGAAGAACAAGGAAAATACATTCCAAAACCCAAGAGTGAATGGAATGATACTGAAAGAAGTTTAATGCAACTCAATGCTAAGGCAAAATTGATTATTTCTTGTGCATTGAGTCAAGATGAATTTTTCAAAATCTCCAACTGTGCAACTGCAAAAGAAATGTGGGAAATTCTTGAAGTTGCACATGAGGAAGATCTTATTGCTGAGGAATTAAGGTATAGAAGTTTCATTAATGAACTTGAAATTGCTCAAATGAACAATTGCAAAACCATTAATGAGATACAACTTGTGCTTAATCATTTGCAAGCTCTTGGTGTTGAACTTACAGGAAAATCTCAAATCACCAAGGAGATAGAAGAAAAAGAAAAAGGAGAAAAAGAGAAACTACAACCAAAAGCTGAATCATCAAAGAAAGCTTACCTATCGTCCATTTGGGGAAATAGCAATTCTGATGAGGAGAACACAAATGAAGAAGCCAACACTTGTCTTGTGGCCAGAGATAAAGATGAGGTAAATTCATTTGATTACTCTTTTGAAGAATTACAAGATGCCTTTGATGATTTACATGAAGAATCTCTAATACTTGCAAAGAAACTAAATGTTTCAAAACAGAAAAACTCTTCTCTTGAAAATGAGTTGAAAATATTGAAAAACGAATTTTCTATTTCCAAGGAAGAGAATTTTGTTTTTGAAAATCAAAACAAAACTTTGCAAGAAGAGAATTTGATTTTAAAAGCAAATATCTCTACCAACAAAAATTGCTTTTGTACCAAGTGTGATTCTTTGAAAAAGGAAAATAATAATCTTAAAAACACACTTGCAAAATTTTCTCAAGGTAGAGAAATTTTAAATACCTCAGTTTTGAAACAAAGAAGAAGGTTTAACAAAGTTGGTCTTGTTTCTAAAAGGAAATCAAACCAAAAGCATTCTAAAAACTTCTTTGTTTCTGTAAAGATGTCAAATAGTCCAACTTGCACTTGTTTTTATTGTGGACTGAAAGGACACAAATCTTACTCATGCTTTTATAAGAAAAATCTTGTTCATGGAGTAAAAATGAAATGGGTTCAAAAAGGAACTCATGACCCTGGCGGACCCAAAGAAATTTGGGTACCAAAAACAAAAGATTAATTTGTAGATTCACCTCGAAGCAAGGAGCGGAAATGACATTTTAATGACTACATCATTTAAACTCCACTCTTGCATCAAAAGGAGGCAATGGATTAGTAAACATATAAGCTGGAATGCATTTGATCTTATAAGAGATTGTTTTCAAGAGGATCTTGCAAATAATCAATCAATTAAGATCATTAAAATTGCAAGAAGACAGGATCAAAAGAAGAACAATGAGAAAAACAAGGATATCAAAATCTTGAACAGGAATTTCAAGAAGCAACAAAAGTTTGCCAAAATTGATGAGTATCTCTATCCTTTACTTCTTCATTATTTAATTGAATGATACTCCTTGATCTCAATTGAACATTCTGGCAAATTTTTTTTTTACTGTCATACTTTCATTGTAATGACATATTGTTTTCTGACATCTTACATACTTGATCACATCATGACATATAAAAATATGTTAAATACTTAAATTATTTTTTTAATACATCATGGTTTGAGCATTATACATATCATCTCTTTTACATAAGCTGTAACTTATGAACCATTGTTTATGGATTATAGTTTATATCTGATTATATCTTATTAATCTATATTATCTCAATTATGTTACTACATACTCTGATTATAATATGTTTTATCTTGAGTAAGTATATAACTTGCTTTTGCTTTGAAATGATGATATATATATCCATGTCAGAAAATTCTTTCTATCTTTAAAATGGATATATATTTTTCAAAATATATATATCCTTCTATTGTGCTAAATTTGTGCGGCTGATTTTCTTTATCTTTCTTTATTATTATTATAATTTTTTTTAAGTACCGTCATCTGAAAGAAACCACTTGCATTAAAAACACAAACTAAAGGATTACATTGCAAAAAAAAAAAGGGAAAGTTTGCTCATGCATGAGCAACCTACAGGCGAGGTGGTCTCGGATTAGGAGGGTTGTATTGTATCATCACCCCTCGGCCATTCCTTGGAGCAAGAGACTGAGCAATGTCACGGAGGGTAGTGTAAATCCCATTCATACAATCAACACTTCTTTGTTGTTGATTGCAGAAGCATTGGGTAGACCAATAGAAGAACCTATCTATTCTTGAAGTCAGTGCCGCATTATTGCGTTTAGCTAACTTCTCCTGGTCCTCTATCATCTTCTTGAGTTTCTTCACCTCCTGCTCCAGACAAGCAATTTTGTCTTCTGACGTATGGCCTATACTAATCTCCTCAGCTTCTTCGATCTTCATTTTCTTCTTTCGGTTCTCTTGAGATCCCTCCAAAGGTCTTTTGCCCTTATCCTTACCTAGACTCAAGTTTAAGTCGAGCTCTTCCTCCCTGGCCTCTACTGTGAGATCAATGAACTTTCTTGCTGCCATGGCTTGGAATTTTTTTTGGAGTATGAAGAGAGAGGAATGTCAGAAAGTTGTAGGCTCAGAGATGAATACTCTTTGTGGTGTGATAATTGAGAATTCTGGGCAGTCTTTATAGAGAGAAAATGATGACTTAGAGCCAACGAAGATATTTCTTCGCCGCACCCCTACACGCTCATCCTATGGATTTTGCAAGCTAGAAGCCAGAAGTCTAGGGTACGCATGCACACCAACAACGCGTCGCATTAATGGCAAAACCACGAAAGTCAATTTTCGGTGGATTTGCGGCTGATTTAATTTGTTTTGATTAAAAATTTTAAGGATTAATAAATTGGTGATAAACATAACCGTATTTATCTGCTTTGTTGTGTTGTTCTTGAGAGCTTTTAGTATAATATACATGATTGATTGCATCATGCTATGATTACATGTATCTAAGAACATATGTTGTGTATGCTATTCATGCATCATGAGCGAAGGTTATGGCTAAGAATAATATGTCATGATTCTACATGCACTCATAGAAAATGAGAAGTTAAAAAAAAATTAAAATAAAATGAAATGTGTAGAGGATGATACATTTTCATAGTTACACATACTTACATATAATGCTTTTGTGGCAAATGAAAGGCAATGATTTCCTTGCATTATGATAATGCTTGATGCATGCGACCGTAAGCAGTTAATTTTGCATTTAATCTTTGATTTACATTACTAACTTAAGCATCGGAGTGGTTATCAAAATTTTTGCAGGTGCTCATCCTCAAGATACATATATGAATACATCTTGAAAATTACATTTGTTTAATATGCATTGATTGAGGGGGAGCCTAATCTATACTTAAATGCTCTATATTTTTAGGCTCACTTTATATGAGATGCAATGTTTTCCTTAATTATATATTTTTGGCATATCAATGATAAGTTTTGATGAAATTTTACCCCATGACGTCATATGATATTCTTGCTTAAAGAAGGAATACGCTTTAGCCTTCATATATTGCCTTCCTTATACCTTTTTGTTGATGTCAAATAGGGGGAGAAGGATATGGAAAGAAAAATATGTGTATATTGTATAATGATTATTACATTGTAACATATTTTTCTTTGGTGATTTGTCATCATAAAAAAAGGGGAGATTGTTAGCCCTAATGTATTATGCTATAAGTTTTGATGATGACAAATATGTGAGAATTATAGTATGATTTAATCTTCTTGGCCCAATGTATGATTTAATCTTTCTTAGCCCAAATAGTATGATTTAATTTTCTTGGCCCAAATGTATGATTTAATCTTATTGGCCCAAATGCATGATTCAATTTTTCTTGGCCCAAATATATTTAATGCTTTATATATTTATATATAGTAATATAAATTGATTTTTGATAAAGTTTATTGGGTGTTGTAATATAATTTGAAAAAGAATATCTTTTACTGTAGCACTTTTGAAAAAGAAATTTGATTGTTGAAAAAGTATGATAAAGTTTATTGGGTGTTGTAATATAATTTGAAAAAGAATATCTTTTACTGTAGCACTTTTGAAAAAGAAATTTGATTGTTGAAAAAGTATGATAAAGTTTATTGGGTGTTGTAATATAATTTGAAAAAGAATATCTTTTACTGTAGCACTTTTGAAAAAGAATTTTGATTGTTGAAAAAGTATGATAAAGTTTATTGGTTGTTGTAATAAACTTTGAAAAAGAATACTTTTTACTGTAGCAAATTTGAAAAATAATATTGATTGTTGAAAAAGATTGATAAAGTTTTTTAGTTGTTGTAGAAAGGTTGAAAAATGATGATGAAGCTTACTGTAGCAATTTTGACTAAAGCAGTCACTGTAGCAGCAAGGTTTCACTATATAAAGGGGACTTCACAACACCATTTGCATCAAGCTTCAATTGTTCATTTCTTATATTTTCTTGAGTTCATTCTCTCTAAATTGCTAGAGAAATATTCTGAGCTTAATTTCTGCGTTATCTACACTTTGAGAGTGTTTACCATTATTTTCTTTACGCCTTTAAATTTAGTTTCTCAAGGATTGGTTCCTTGAGTTAGTGTTTGAGAGAAAACACGTTGTAAGGGGGAGAGACACCCTTGAGGGAGAAAAGTATGTTGTAGTGGTTTGCAAGTACCCAGATTAAACTTGCAATTATAGTGGAAATACTCAAGTGGTTTCTTGAGGACTGGATGTAGGCTTGGGATTAGCCGAACCAGTATAAATCTCCGAGTTTGCTTTCTCTATCCCTACTCTATTTACATTTGAAGTTAATTAATTAATGCTTTGCGTTTATATTTGATTTCTACCTCAAGTATTAATTAATTTGTATAGATTTATATTTGCTCCTTAATTCCTTGCACTATAAAATTATTCATCTTGATAAACATTTTGATTTTCTGAATTAAATTATTATCTTTAACATTATCCAATTTCAGAAAATCATTTTAACTTCCAATTAAGTTTTGTGAAAATTTTTATAAAACCCAATTCACCCCCCCTCTTGGGATCCAACCATTTCTTTCATTAAAGACTTTGAAAAACCTGATTATGTATTTAAATTAAAAAAGGCTCTCTATGGTCTGAAGCAAGCTCCTAGAGCTTGGTACGATCGATTGAGCTCTTTTCTCTTAGAAAACAATTTTTCAAGAGGTAAGGTAGATACGACATTGTTCTTTTAAAAGGAAAAGAATGACTTAATTATTGTGCAAATCTATGTTGATGATATCATTTTTGGGGCTACTAATGAAAAGCTTTGCAAAGAGTTTGCCAAAATTATGCAAGGCGAATTTGAGATGTCAATGATGGGTGAACTGAACTTCTTTCTTGGGCTTCAAATAAAACAAATGGATCATGGTACATTTGTATGTCAAACCAAGTATATTAAGGAATTGCTGAAAAAATTTGGAATGGAAAATGCAAAACCTGCATCTACGCCAATGAGCACATCAACATACTTGGATTTGGACGAAGAAGGTCAACCATTTGACATAACTAAGTATCGAGGTATGATCGGCTCACTTTTATACTTAACTGCAAGTAGACTCGATATCATGTTTAGTGTTTACATGTGTGCACGTTTTCAGGCCTGTCCAAAAGAATCTCATTTTAAAAATGTAAAAAGAATTTTTAGATACTTGATTAGCACATCTAAGATGGGTTTATGGTATCCTAAAGGATCCTCAAATGTTTTAATTGGCTACTCAGATGCTGATTTTGCGGGTAGCAAAACTGATAGGAAAAGTACAAGTGGAACTTGCCAATTTGTTGGTAATTCTCTTGTCTCTTGGTTTAGCAAAAAGCAAAATAGTGTTGCCTTATCCACTGCTGAAGCTGAATACATTGCAGCTGGAAGTTGCTGTGCTCAAATTTTATGGATGAAGCAACAACTTGAAGATCTTGGTGTATTTCTTAAAAATATTTCCATCAAATGTGATAATACAAGTGCCATTTGTTTGTCTACGAATCCAGTTCAGCACTCAAGAACCAAACATATTGAAATAAGACATCATTTTCTAAGAGATCATGTTCAAAAGCAAGATGTCTTACTAGAATTTGTGCAAAATGAACTTCAATTAGCTGACATTTTCACAAAACCTCTATGTGAGGAACGATTTTGCTTTATAAGAAGAGAACTTGGCATGGCAAATCCCTTTGAACTCTAAATTGTTTCATCATTGCATATATGTTTAATTTGAATATTTATCTTTACCCTACTGACTTGAGCTTCGGAGTGTCCATTAATCATAATTTGCAGGAATTTATTGATATACAAATCCTATAAGTTTTGGTCATTCCTCTATATTTTGTAATCTACAAAAAAAATTTTTGTTGGTCGACCAACGCTTGCATCACTGGTCGACCAACGCTACCTCCATTGAATCATCGCCCAGTGCCAGGGGCCCAATGCTGAACGCTGAGACAGGTGGTCGACCAGTCTGTAGCCTTTGGTCGACCAGTTTGAGGCAGTACATAAGAAAATAACTTCTGGTCAGGATTGGTCGACCAGCCATTTCACGATGGTCGACCAACGCTCCACATCTCAATGTTCCATTCCCTCGATGGTCGACCAGTGGCCTAACGTTGGTCGACCAAACGCTTGACAGAATGTTTTTCCTTATTATTCTTCCTTCGATGGTCGACCAGTGTCCTTCCGGTGGTCGACCAACGCTCATTTAACTTTCGCCGCTATATATTCCCATTTTCTGATTTTTAAATCATTCTTCACAGTTCTATTTAGTCTATCTCCTCTGTTCTCTTTGGTCGACCACGTCTCTGTCCTTCCCAGGTACCATTTCTTCCAATCTTTGAATTCCAATCTCCCTTTTCTCTCCCAATCGCACCTTCTAGGGCTTTTTCGAAGCTCTCTGCTCAAATCCTTCAAACTTTTGCCTCTTCCCCTAATCTCTGCCCTAATTTCGTACTTTCCAAAGTTCCTTCAAGTCTCTGTTATGGCTTCATCTTCACGGACAAGGAAGGCACGGACCAAAAACCCAAGTACTCTACCTATGGGCGATCTTCTAGTCAATGAGGAACAACAAGAACGGTATGCACAAATTTTTCAATCTAGAAAAGTTCTTCTCAGCAAATATTTAGATTGGGATTATTTTGCCCAAAGAAATATGCCTTTCATTGATTGTTTGGACAATTTGGGTGTGAAGCATTTTGTTAAATACAAGGGTTACTGGTCTGATGAAATTGTTAAAGCTTTCTACACTACATTTGAATATAATTCCAGAAGGGGGATTTGTACTGCTGAGGTTAGAGGGACTAAAATTCTTTTTAGTGAAACTCAACTTGCAGAAATTATTGGGCTTCCACCACCAAATAACTCCTATTTGCGTTTCTCTGATAGCTATTACTCTCTTAGCTCTATTGACTATAACAAAGAAGAAACTTACCGGACTATCAATAGAGAAGTAGAATACTCTGGTCAAGGGGTCAAGATCAATGCTATGGATGCAAATGACAGGATATTGCTCAATGTTATTACTCATATTTTTATCAATAAACCTGGCAATTGGGCTGGAGGAAGTGAATCTGAGTTCCTTATTATGGCCTGCTTTCTAAATGGAACTCAGTTTAATATTCCTCACCTCATCATGGAACGAATGGCCTCGAGTGTCTCCAAACGGAATGCTCCTTTACCATATGCTCACCTTGTTTCCAAAATTGTAAAACATTGCAAGATCAACAATCATTTCAACGTCATGAAATCTGCCTCCATTATTGATCAAAACTCTCTGAGGCGGATGAATTTTGAGTTAGTTGGAAACGAATGGAGAAGAGCTCCTGATAATGTAACCATGAAGCGGGCCCGAGAAAGAAGAGAAAGTGGGGTGCATACTCACATTGCAGCAAGTGACAGTGAAGAGGACTCTGACGAAGAAGAAGACACGGTCCCTCCAGTCGATTCCTCAGCTGGTCCTTCAATTCCTACTGAACTATCCTCACAGATGCTGCGTGATTTGTTGGACAATTCCAATCACATGCTTAGTTTGATGGATTCTATGAATTCCAGACTCCAATAATTGGAAATAGCATCTTCTACTCAAGCTTCTGAACTCCAGCAGATCAAGGATATGATTCGTGATCTACATCAACGGCCTTGAACATCCTTTCCCCTTCTTTTTGTTGATGACAAAGGGGGAGAAGTCTTCTGTTTTAAATTAAAGTACTTTAAAAGTATTCTGTTTTTACTTATGTGTTTTAGAGATTATGTTTTGGGATTATTATTTTGCTACTTTTGTGTTGCTACTCTTGAATGTGTTGTCTAATTATTATGCTTTTAATGGTTATGATACTGATGCTAACAACTACTCTGTTTATTTCAAAACTACTCTGTTTGTCTAATTTTTTTTAAGATATATGATTCAGGGGGAGTATATCAAATATACAACTATTTTAATTTGATTGTCATCATCAAAAAAAGGGAGATTGTTGAACTCATTGCATTTAAAACACTCTCTAATTTTGATGATTGACAAATCAACTTAAAATAGTTCATATCTAAAGCTATTATGCATTTCAGCATCACGTTGGTCGACCACCTTGCCTGCACTAGTCGACCAACGGTTTCCAGAAGCAAAATATCAAAATGGTAATATCACAGTGGTCGACCACCATGGGTGCACTGGTCGACCAATGGATGGCAAAAGTAAATTATCATTAAGGAGTGCTACACTGGTCGACCACCATGGATGCACTGGTCGACCAATGGATGACAGAAGCAATATATCAAACAACAAGTAATACACTGGTCGACCACTCTTCATACACTGGTCGACCAATGAACTTCAGTAATCATCACTGCCACTCATTGGTCGACCACTCCTAGAAGCACTGGTCGACCATCGTGTTCCAGCAAGAAGATTGCTTTGAAGACTGGTCGACCACCACCGCTCCACTGGTCAACCACCCAGCTCCAGTAAAAGAAGAAATCAAGCACTGGTCGACCAATGCAATAAGACTGGTCGACCAACGTACCTGTTGTTTCAATTCTGGAGCTCACTGGTCGACCAACGTGCCACACTGGTCGACCACCGACATCGTAAAAGAGCTCTAACGGCTAGTTTTTGCTGACGTAATACAAGATTTATTTTGTAATTTATCTCCAACGGCTCTATTTCTCCTTGGTCTTTAAATAGCTGTCTTAAGGAGGTTATTAAAGATAGAGAAGAGAAATTAAGTGTGATATATATCCCTGAAGTCAATCTCATCTGTGTATTGTAAGAGAGCTTGCTACTGTCATATTCACTCTGTTTTGAGAGTTTGCATCTGAAAATTGTTTTTCTCTGTGTGTATCAAGGAAGTTCTTTCTTAAAGTTTGTTTTGTAAGAAAACAAATCAGTGAGGGGGAGAGACACCCTTGGAAAGGAAAAGATCTCTGTTGTAGTGGCTCACAAGTGCCCTTCTGCATAAACTTGTGGTTTATAGTGAAATACTCAAGATATATTCTTGGGGACTGGATGTAGGCTTGGATTAAGCTGAACCAGTATAAATATCTGTGTTTATCTTTCCTCCTTATTCTTTTAACTGCTTAAAGTCTTTTAATTGTTTAAATACTTTACATTCTTCTTCATCTTCATATTACTCTGTTTTCTGTATTGTCTATATATTGCTACTGAACTTTAAATTATCTTAAACTTCCTATTATCTTTTAAATAAATTTTATTTTACCCAATTCACCCCCTCTTGGGTTACAGCCATATTTATCATTCCCGACGTTCCCTTACTCTGTGCATGAATTTCACGAAAAGAATAAGAATTCGATGCTAGAATACACGATCTGCCTGCTGGAGTTCGAGGACGACATCGTCCTTAGAAGAAGGAGGTTGCAGAAGAGAGAGACGGCATGGAAGAAAGAGACGGTGAACATGATTTTGCAGGCAACAATGTCATGGAAGAGAGGGACTATGGAAGAGAGAGACTTGAAGAAGAGGGATTATATTGAAAAAGACTATATTAAAAAAAAAAAGAAAAAGAAATTGAGGAAGAATGAAAAAAGGATTATATTAAAAAAAAAGTTAAGGACATATATTACACAAATTGTAAATTAAAGGGATTATATTAAAAAAAAGACTATATTAAAACAAAAAAAAGTTAAAGGACAAAAATTATAATAAATATGTTCTAAATAATAAATTTAATACATAGCTATTTTAATAAATGTGTTATACACACAAAACACATCTTTTTCCCTTTTTTTTTTACTTTTTTCATCTTATATCAAATATATATATTTTTTCTCTTTCTCTTTTTCTTTCCATTCTTTGTCTTGCATATTAAAGGAGTCTTTAGTAATTTATTAAATTTACTGAAATACTCTTAATATATATATAATACTTATTTAAGGATATTTTGGTAATCGCTTAATTAAAATAATTTAATTTACTTTAATTAAAAAAAAAACCTGTATTCCAATCCCAAATCACCTTCTCTTCCTCAGTGCTCCCGTCGTGCTCCTCCGTCTCTGTTTCTCTGATTCAAGCCTTCTTCCTCGCCGTCGTGCTCCGTCCTGTCTCCGTCACTTACGCGTCACTCTCAGTCTGGCTCCTCTCCCGTCGTCTCCTTGGGGCCTCAATCTCAGTCTCGAGTCTCGCCCCTCTCTCGCCATTGTGGATCCCTTGCATCTCGATGGTTCGGTCACCATCGCAGACCCTCTGCTTCAGCCACCGTCCATACTTGCATCGGCCGTAAGGAGGTACGATTTTCTCATCCCTTGTCTGCAACTTTTCTTCCTCTGGCAGTTCCATTATTATTATTATTTATTTATTTATTTATTTTATTTTTTTTCATAACTGCAATACACCTCTTTAGATGTTGATGGTAGACTTTTAGTTAACAATAATTAGAATCTCCTAGTTCCCAGAAGATAGAAGAACATAATTTAATATATTTGAACAATTCTAATTTGCTCAGTGTGGATATTATACTTTGAAAGACCAATTAAGGGGAGATATTATACTTTCAAAGACCAGTTATGAACAATAATTAGAATATCCTACTTAACATTGCTTTTCTCTGGAATGGTTTTGTTTTCACTTAGTGTGGAATGGTTTCATTTCTATAATAAGGACCTTCCTTGTTATGCTTGCTACATATCAGTCACTGTTACTGAAAGAAATGAGAAGCAACTTGTTATATGAAGGACTAGGAGTCACAATCTATAGACTTGCAAAACATGTGAGGAATAAGGAGTCACAATATCTTATAGACAATCTAAAAAATATAGAGGTAAGACAATTAGATGGGATTGAAAACTGCCAAAAGCAGAAAAATGATATTGCAATTAAGGTAATATTCTCACATTGAAGAAGGTTGGTAAGTAATGTTCATCAGCAATACAATTCTTCCCCTCAGACCACGCTGTCATTATCAAGTACTTTTACATCGTTAGTGAACAATTAAAGCAACCATGGATATATGACTAGATAGAGAGATAATTTGCATATAAGCTGTGTATATAACTTCTGAGGATTCTGTTCTTAACTACTAGAAGCAATTAGATGGTTCAATAGCCTAAAGTAGTTAGTAATTGCAGCACAAAACAAGCTAGAAGTTTGGGCAACATTCTCGAACACAATAGAAGGACATAACAGTAAATTTAGTGTGTTCATCCGTGCTATAGACATTTGTATATTTCTTCAATATTCATTTAAAGGCTCATAAGAATCTTTTTTTTTTTTTTAAATCTTTGGTTATAAGCATCAATTGCTGTACATCAAGCAAAAAGAGGGTTAATGCGGGCTAATTACTTTTCAATGGCACATCAGTGAAGAGGCTCAATGTTAAGAGAGAGAGAGAGAGAGAACATTTGTGTCCAGAAACAAGGTACCATAAAATCAAAAAGACGTATAATACCCAATGTTAAAAATTGATGAATAAGTTAACAACTTGAAGCCATAACAACATATACAAATATTGAAATAACAGTTATATTGAAACTTCGAAGCCAAGAGACTAGAAGTCTTGAATTCTAATATATTAAATTTGGCCTCTTATAGATAATTTTATATATTTTTTAATGTATTATTGATTTTTTATATTTTCAAAATTTTTTTAATAACCACACGAGGAATTAGAGAACGAGGATGGAAGAATAATTTTCTCTGTGACAGGGATGAGGGGATCCGGATTTGCTGCTGATCAAAATTGCTGCTGATGCTGTTTTCACTTTCAGCAACGGTTTTTTACCGTTGCTGAAAGTTTTGGCAACAAAAAAACTGCTGCCATAACTTTAGCAACGGTTTTACCGTTGCTAAAAGTGAAAAGCAGCCAAATGATCAGCAGCAAATCCTGATCCGGGATGAGGCCCCTACTCCGGACATGTCCCCTTGCCATTCCTATATAAATATAAACATAACCCAGAGAAAATTCATTTCAACATATTCTCGCCACATCATTACATTATATCTATACATGTATAGAATAAATAAAACCAATTACAAAACCTCACCTAAAACAATATATATATATATAAAGAAAAAAAAATGGCAACTTCAAAGCAATTATCAATAAGAGGCATCCATGTACACATAACATATCATGCGTCTTTGCCTTTACAATAAAGTTGAATACCTTGGGGACTTAACTTTTTCGGAAAAATCAATTTGAAATTAGATGAAATTCCCAATCTCCCTTGAAATGGCGGTACTGATTTCAGCCTCAGAGTTGTGTTTGTGTTCGCCTTGTACCTCGTGACGATCCAGTCTTCAAAAGCGAGTGGCTCTAGATGAATCCTTAGAACTCCATCATTCTTAAACCCATATTCCTCAGATGATTTTCTGAGCAGCTCACAGAAATGTGCATCTCTGAGAGCCTTTATGTGAACCATAAATCGCCTGCTTCTTTCTTCATCCACACCAACCCAAACTGGAAGATGGCCTTTTGGTGTTAACAATACTGGCCCTTCTAATCTCTTGTACCCATAATCACCACTTGACCCTCCGACCCATTTCCTTCCCTTACTTCCTTTAACTCCCATCTCCTCCTTCGATTGATTCGCACCGGTTTAAATGATACAATACTTACTTTTGTAATGAAGTTTTAAATTCGAGTATCCCCAATGGAGAAAATTAATACAATAAGAACTTTGTAGTTTGATCAAATTCGAATTAGAATAATTGAAACTTCAGCATATTTCTGAATATTTATGGTGTCAAAAAGAAAAAGAAAAAAATCCTTCACAGCAAAATGGTTTGGTTTTGTTCTTAATCTGGTAAATGTTTTGATTCTAAATGTAATAAGTTGATAGTAGTTCTACACTGTAATATCAATTTGAATTCGGTTCTATTTAATATTAGGTGATCGCACTAGTAGTGATTGTTTGAATATTGGAAATG
Source organism: Biancaea sappan (assembly GCA_037074585.1). Classification (NCBI taxonomy): domain Eukaryota; kingdom Viridiplantae; phylum Streptophyta; class Magnoliopsida; order Fabales; family Fabaceae; genus Biancaea; species Biancaea sappan. The sequence goes on from CM073499.1 coordinate 41,292,692, forward strand.
ATAATGATTTGATTCTTAAAAAGTCAATTTGGAGATGATTCTATCCGTTGTGCTCAAGAAACCTGAAATGAAGTAATTATTTTTGAGATGAAACGGATAAATACTGTTGATTAAAAAAAAAGAAATTTAAATTCAATTCTTAATTTGAATAGCACTCTAAAGATAAATCTGACTCACCTTGTTGACGAGATATCCTGGTGTTGCTTCTATAGAACCTTGCGAAAAAAGAGATTTAGCTCAAACAAAATCTATAACTTTGATCCTGATAAAAAAGTTTAAAAAAAAAAAAGTAATTGGAGAGATACAGATGCTGATTATGTTGTGCGTGGTAACGATGTGTATAAATACCGTCAGGTTAATGTGGTGATCACAGTAATGTGTTGGTGTAAAAGTCTAACAGAACCTGAACGCCGTAACGGCAATGTTTTCTATCTTTATTGTACTTATCGTACTTTTCTATCTTTAAATCTAGCCGATGGAGACTAACTCTTTGTATTCTCCAAATCGTTCTTCCTCTTGACTCCAATTTTTTTGTATGTGCGTATATAATATATATATATATGATAAGCAGATTAACCTTCCCTCTTTTTTTTTTCTGTTTTAATTACCTACCAATGAGGAACAATTCTGTTCGTACGAAGTCAAGCTTAGGGTACGAAATTTGTACCGTAAGATCTGTTTTACTTTACCCAACATCCACGGAAGATTAAGATGGAGACTTGAAAATTATTTCAGCACATCTGGGTGGAATATCTTTTTTTTTTTTTCTGATAAGAATAGTATTTTGGTTTTTTATGTTATTTTAGATTTCATTTCTTTTTTCTTCAAAGTTTTATATTAATCTTCTATATTTCAAAGTCTTATTATTCTGATCCTATTATGTTAGAATTGTTAGTTTATATAATAGAGTTTTGACACGTTCTTATCCAAATGTTGATATAGCCGATCTGTGATTGCTAATTGAATAGTGGTATTTTACGTATAATTCTCAAAATATGTGGATGCTTCTTTTATTGGATAGGTTACTGTACCTACCAATGTAAACAAAGACATTTTGAGAATTACATATGAGATATTAATATCCAATCAACAATTATGTAAATAATCTATGTCAGCATTTGAAAGTGTCAGATCTATTATATAAACTAACAGTACTAATAAAAAAGGACCATAATAATTAGATTTTAAAAGATAGAGGATCAATATAAAATTTTTAAAATACAAATGACCAAAATAAAACCTAAAAAAAAAATAGAGGAAATACTATTTTTTCTTTTATTTAACGTAGACCTTAATTCTTAACTTGCATGAGCAATTTTCGTCTCCCATATTGGAAATTGAAGCAGTAAGTCTATAATCTACATATATTCTAAAGTATTGTTCCAATCTAGTGATTGAGATCAAACGTTTTAATTTATTTTTTAAAAATTTGTGTTTATTTCAATTTTAATTATCTATCTATTAAAATGATTTTAAAACTTCAAAATTTATCAATAATAAATTTAATGAAAAATATCGAAATGAAATAAATATAAATTTTTAAAAATTAAATTAAGAAAATTGTAACTATTTGGAAGCCATCAGTAACAGTATTTCACTCTATATTCTAATTGGTATGGTATTTGTAAGTTATTATTTATGCTTCATTATTATTATTATTATGTGATTTTGTGATGGATTTATATTCATTATATTAACAATTTCTAACCAATACAAATATTAAGAAATAAGCCTAATAAGTACTCACAGAGGTTGTACTTGCTACTTATTATCAATATTTATTTGTAAAAGAAGCAAGAGCTCAAATAGAGAGCATAAAATTATTTATAAGCATAGCCGAAAGATATCCAGTATAATATTGCTAAGATTACATTGTACTAAAGCAAAACCTGCTCTATATTTATTCATTTCATGTATGCAACAAAAGACATACAAAATCTAAAATAACAACTTCAACGCAAATAATATTCAAATATTTTAAGGTAAAAATAATATTTTAATCCTTGATCCTTATTTAAAGTTTCATTTTAGTTTTTTATATTTTAGATGTTTTATATTGGTTTTTTATGTTGCAATTTTACATTGTTAGTTACTCTTACACATCATTATCCTAATGCTAATAACAATATATCTACTTGAATATTGACTGTATACAAAATATGGTGATATAGGATGTTAATTCTATTAAAGTGACTAATAATTTTGATGAAAAATAACTAGAACAATGTGAATTTGTAATATAAAAAACCAATATAATATATTTGAAACATAAAGAACCAAAATAATACATAAAATAAAGATAAAGAACTAAAATATCATTTTTTTGTTATATTTTTAAAAGGTTACCAATTGTTCAGTAATGTAATAACCAATTTTTTTTTAATTACAATGGGGTTCAAGCCTTGACCTTTATCTACAAATTTCAATCCCCATATTATTTGAGTTATAAGTTTGGCGTATATAATAACAAAAGTTATTCTTTGATAGATGATCACTATTAATTAAATTCAATAGAAATTGATCTTTCAGATGTTTAAATAGTACCGTCTAAGCTATAAGAAGTGAGATAAAATATTTTAACGTCAAAGCAAGATACATCATAATTTTCGTACTAAAAAAGGTAAATAGTTTTTTAATTAATGTCAAACAATATATATAAAATTATTATAGTTCAAATAAAATTATTGTACTAAAAATATGAATTATAGTAGAAGAAATTAACAAATTCGAAAAACTAAATTAGAAATATAACCTCTGTAATATATATAAAATTATAAAGGAAATTGAGTGTAACTTTTTTTTTTTGGGACGAGAGTGTAACTAATATGTCAAACGAAACACACCCTGTATTAAACTTTCTAGAACTGTCAAAAACGGGCTCAACTTTACATGTGGGTTGGGCACCGGGCCCATTCCGGATTTTGGGTTATCCGTTTAACCTGATTTTTTTTAAAAAACTTTTTATAGTAAATTAATAATACTCACTCAGACTCAGCTTCTGAGATTCTCCTCTCCCGTCACGTCGTCCGTCCTCTCCTCTCAGTCTCTACTCATCTTTCTCTAATATCTCAATCGGTAAATCCCTTCCCAAATCTTATTAAGAACCCTAAATCAATCTCCCGTCTCCGTGACTCCGTCCTCTCCTCTCAATATCTACTCATCTTCTTTCCCAAATATCTCACTGACCCCTAAATCAGTAAATCCCTACCCAAATTGACCCATCCCTTCCCAAATCTCGGCCTTCCCTAAGCTCAGTCACAGAAATCCCTTCCCAAATCAGAAAATCGATCCCTTCCGGTCTTCCCTCAGTTCCCTGCTTCCCAAATCAGCGAGGAATCGACCGGCGGCGAGCAGCGACCGTGAGTCATTGACTGTGACTGCGACCGCGACCGGCGACGGTGTGCGAGGCGTCATGTATGTCTTTCACTCTTTCTCTGTTGATGTGCTGACTGTTGATGAGCTCAATTTACTCTAATATGAGAATGAGATACAGGAAGGCCCTTGATTTCATGTATGTGCTTTAGAATTAAGATATGCAGCAACGCTAATAACTTCATGTTATATATATAGAAAGAGAGAGAGAGAAAAAAAAAAGCTCTGTACGGGCGGGAGAGCTAGCCTTTGTGGCCCGCCAGCCCGCACAGTAAAGGGCCGGTTTGGCCATTTTGGCTCGGCCCGGATCACTTTTTCCTTTTTTGAAATGGGACTGACCGATTTGACAGTTCTTCATCTCTAACTTAAGCTTCTGATACCTATTTTCTTGGGATTTTTGTTTCAAATCTTAGTATTTCCTGGTTAAAATATTTTCTTTTTGAATTATTTTAACTAGTAGTGCAAGAGTTTTAACGCCGAGCAGCAGACTTTGTGCTGAACTGGAAATTAGAGAGGAACTTGGGATATATGAGAGATGTCAAGATTGCGAGCACTGTTGCAAGCTTCCGTGAATGCTACTAAGAAAGGTATCACTGGAATCAATATCTTCGTTTTGAATACTGAACACTGATAATAGGACTGCTCTTAGTTTCACGAGCCTATTTTGCTGATTAATATTCTGCATCTGTTTGGGCTCTTCAGAGGAAAACTATGTTAGGTTCGGGTGATCTTTGCGTTGTATTAGGTTTATTGAAAGTTTTTATTGGTATTTTGATTATGGCTGATCTCTCTTTCTGTTGTGGTTGGGACTTCTGTGCTATAACAATAGCTGTCGCGTGGAATGTTGATGATTTGATGCCTCCAGCTGAAAGATTTATATTCAATTTCAATTCAAAGGAAGAGTTAAAGAAGTGGCATTTATATTCTGATTCTGAATATGGGGGTATGTAACTTCACTCCAGGATTGTGTTGCAAGCTGTGCAATTTATTGTTTACCTGCATTCTGAGAAAAGTTTGGTCATGTCTTTGCATAATGAATTGCAGGAAGAATGATATTAGAGAAGGAATCGAGTTTAAAATATAAAATTTGGGCAGAAAATGTAGAAGGTTCATAGTGATGAGCCAGTGTACCTATAGAATAGTTTTATTCCCCCCTAAATTCAGCAAATTGAACCAAACCCTTTCTTAATTCTTTGTGCATGGTGAAATGTTAAACATTTTGGTACATTTGCATCATTTTCAGTTGCCATCAGTGAATTAATAGAAGTAACACTTAAAATCCCGTCATACTGATGCTGCTTTCAATATTGTTATCCAGGTTTGTCCTCAGCATCTTTGGAGATAGCTGAATCTGAAAATGGACCAAGTGGTACTGCCAACTTTGATTCTGCAATAATTTTTTGTGGCATCATTTCCATTATTCATCTTGCTTATCTTATTTCTGTTACTAAAGCTTTCAATTGCACTATTAGGGCCTGTTTGGTTTGGGCATTTCCTGTTTTCATTTTCACTGAAAACAGAAAATGAACTTGAAAATGTGTTTGGTTGAGTTAACTGAAAACGTTTTCTTGAAAACATTTCTTAAAATAAGTCTAAATCTGAAAACACAAAAAAGATGTTTTCAGTGTTTCAGGAAATGCATTTCAGGAAATGAAGATTGAAAATGAAAACAGGAAATGTTTTCACAAACCAAACAGACCCTTATTTTCTTGTAAAATATTTCAGAGCAAGTATCATGAGCTAGCGTAACAATTTGTTTAGAGCTCCTTTAATCCAAAAACCTGTGTGTATCAAATTTTGTTTGAACAAGGTTTGAGTTGAATGTTTTATGTTAATGACTTTATGGAATATCTGATTTACTCCCATAGGAATCTTCTCTGGGAACCTTTCTTTGGATGTGGCAGAGGATTCAAAATGGAATATAACTCGGAGTGGCTTCTGTGGAATGCGGTCAAAAAAGGTAGTTTTTTTTTTAATGCTGAAATTAATATATCCTTGATACCTGATTTTCAAAGATTTATTCTACATTCCAAAAAAAATTATGATTTCCAAGTTTACATCTATTGCTACTACACAACATTGTGGATCAAATTTTAAATTAATATTTATGTACCTTTTTCTCAATATTTCCATACTTATATGCCATTCATTTTTTGGTGTCAAACTGATACTCAGTTTTATAGGGAAAAAGCTCTGATCTGATTCCCCCCCCCCCCCCCTCTCCTTTTTTCTTTTGTAATTCATATCATGTTGGAGCTCCAACCTGGAATGCCATGTTATATTAACTGATCTGCATTCTTTCACATTCTCCAGGCTGGTGTAATCTCATTTCTACACTAAGAAAATTTTCTTCCAAATGATTTCTGTGGACTGAGGTTCTATAAAATGGAAAAACTATTGATTCCTTTCCTGATAAGTAGTTTTGATTCCATATCAAGGCTGGTTTTTCTTTTTTTTTTTTCTATTTTAAAAAAGAAATTGTAGATAGCTCTATTTACTGATTTCATGGAAAATCTCAGTTTCATTAAGTTTCTGGAGAAAGGGAACGGTTTTTTATCTCTCTCTCGCTTTACACCACTCCCTCTTGGCATCCTTTTGTATTTGATGCTCAGTTTCATGAATATTTTGAATCAATTCTTTTGCATCTTTGTAGTTTGATGGATTTATTGATTTGGATTCATACGATACTATTGCTATGAAACTTAGAGGTGACGGGAGAAGCTATATATCTACTGTAAGTATCTTTTTCCACATCAACATCAAGATATTAAATTGGGTAATTTACATAACTTGTATAATTTTTGTGCAGCTCTACACAGAAAATTGGGTAAACTCACCAGGACAGCAGGAGGATAATTCATGGCAAGCTTTTGTTTTTGTACCCAAAGACAACTGGTATATTACAAAGGTAATAAGTTTCATTTTTTTGTATCGTTTAGAAACCAAATGATTCATATGATATACTAGGCTCTTATAATGAACTATGGTAAACATATTACTATCTTTCTGATAACCTACGAATGCCCAAGCCAAAAGTAGGAAATCTGCTTAAATATTTTGAGGATAGATATATAATGGTCAGCAGCTCAGGACTGTTTTCCAGACATAAATTATGTTACTAATCATGCCAAATTAAATAGCTAAAATGAACCACCCTGCTTAGAAGCTTCCCCTTTTTTTTTGGAAGGGGGGGGGGTGTCCATATATTTCATAGCTCCCCAACAACTTGCCATAAAATCCTTACTATTCAAATGCTTAATATGGTCAATGGAGTAATCAGGATTGGAGTAATATGCTTTTTACTTGACCATATGAACCTTAGACGAACAAGTATTTATGCATTTCATTTATGACTAATGATCACAGAACTTGCAAGTTTGAAAGCTTCCGCTATTGGAGGCAGCTAATATATATTAGCAATGGATTTATTTATTTATTTATTTACTACTCATGAAAGTTTCTACATTGTTAAGTAGTTTCTAAGCCAGGTTTGGCAAGGAAACAATTACGAATAAAGGGGATAACATACGAGGGAATTACTTGTCACAAGTGTTTGTATTTGTTAGATTTTCCATCCCCATAATTTTGACCGATATTAAATGCAGAAGTTCTGATACTTGCCCAATTATTTCCATTTCTTTATTAATTAAATCACATTTGAATATGTGCTTAGTGATTTTGTTGATTTACCAGATTCCTCTGGCTCGCTATTTACCTACGTGGAGAGGGAATGTTATAGATGCAGAGTTGGAAATGAATCCGTCGCGTATTGTCGGTATGTCATTATCTGTCAATGCTGAGGGTGGAGTCCCTGGTGCTGTATCTGGACCTGGTGATTTCAGAGTTGAACTTGATTGGATCAAGGCCTTGAGAACAGAGTAGAATGGTATAGGTGCTGCTGAATGACACTGGCCCTGTTTTGAAATAATACTATGTCGGGAAATTTTCCTGCAGCAATGTTGGTATCAGTGAACTTCTGTGATTCATGGGCTCTATTTCTGGTCCCATAGTTGTTTTCAGAATCAACCAGAAGCATTTGACTGGGGAAAACAAGGTTCATGATTTTCATCACAGAAGAACCTTGATTGTTTGCCTCCTTGAAATTAATTGGTGTTAGCTGTCTCTCTTCCTCTTTGGAGTCGGGGCTTATAACCCAGAACATGAGATTTTCAGACATAAATCGAGGAATGAATGTGCTGACAGCGAGAAAATGTACTACCACCACCCCAACCCTGGTCATAGAGCCAATATGATATATATCATAAACCGAATATATTATTATTAGAATATGAGAGTGAATTGATATTTTGGTCATTTAAATTTTAACTTCTCATTTCTACCCTCTAAATGTATCAGTTTCAATAAAGCTCTCATTTTATATTTTGGTCATTTAAATTTTAACTTCTCATTTCTACCCTCTAAATGTATCAGTTTCAATAAAGCTCTCATTTTAAGTCCTTGTGCAAAAATTGTTATATGGCATAGTGTGTTTAGAAACTCGTTAAGTAAATTTAGGTTTAAACAAAATTGATTTTCAGAATTAATTTTGTATGAACGCGATATATGTTTAAAAATTATTATTAAAAAAATAATTTTAAAAAATAAATTTCGTTTGAATATTAGTTAGTAAAAATATTTTTAAATGTATAATTATTAGAAATGATATGAATATTAATTCTCATTAGTTTTTTTGCCCTCATTTTCTTTTTCAAAATTTTCCACTTAGTCTTTTCCATTTTTTTTTTCTAATTTCTCTCTTAAAGTTTGCCAAATGTGGTATGTCTATACCACATATTACCATTTTTCTAATTTTTCAAATTCGTAATTTATATTATTATCCAAATGCCAGTTGGTGCCCACTGCTTTATCTCTTCTCAACTCTCTCTAGTCTCTACTCATCTCTGCTATTCTCTCTCTCTCTCTCTGTCTCTCTCTCTCCATTTCTGATTTCTCAATCCCAAATCAATTCCTACTTTCCACCAAATGTCCATCAATCCCAAATCAATTCTTACTTTCCGCCAAATGTCCAAATTGAAGGCCATGAATTAAACCATAAATTGAATCAAATAAATTCTGCATTCCTCCTCCTGCTTTGCTAACTGCAACTTCGCAAATTCTTTGAGTAGAATAGAGAATGCGGTATCAACTAATTGACTTCATGCCCATGCTACAACTCACTCTGCTCATCTCTGCTCTGCTATAATCACACTCCTCAGTATTGCATCGCCGTCTCTGTTCTCATCTATTGGCAAGTCTCTCTCTCTCTCTTTCTCTCTCTCCCTGTTTTCTTCCGTTGATTTTGCCCTTGAGAACAAATTCACAGAAGGATAACTGTGGAAATCAATTATTGTAGATGATTTGGCAAAATCGATTTTGACTAGAAGCTACACTATTCCACTTGTGGGCAAAATCAATTTTAAAGCAATAATCAATTTTGAATATTTGTTAAACGCGTAACTAAATTGTCCAACTATGTTAAAGAATCGAGTTCTAGTCCATAAACACACGTTAGCTTCTTGTAAACGCAAAACCAAACACCCACTTAAGCAAGAGTTGACATGACATTTTTGACTCCCAGACCAAAAAAGAGTTGACATGACATTAAATCTTTAGCTAACTGAAATTTAAAACAATAGAAACACCAAATTAGTGTGTTTCTGACAAACGAAGATGTGTTGGTACTATCAACTTTTTGATATAAGTGTCCATTTTGTTCTTTATTTTATTTCTTCTAGTATGTTTTGTATTAATGTCATCTTTGTTGTTCATAAAATATATTAATTTTATCTATTATTTATGTTGTTTAAAATATTAACAAAAACAATTGAAGTATGTACACACGTGCACAAAATTATCCATTAAATATTAACAATATGTAAGTTAATATTTAAGTTAAAAAGTAAATCAAGATAGCCATAAACTCCTGACATGCCTCAAGACAAAAAAAATTTCTATCTGAAACTTTCTCCACACCTCTAGCACAACAAATCTCGGCTCCTATCTTGGTTATCAACTCAAACCTAAATACAACTTGGTTGACCTTGACAATGTGCTATGTACACTTCAACAAAAACTTCAAAAATGAAAAGCAAATCACTTTTCTTTTGCTAGGAGGTGTAGGGTGTGTTTGTTTGCGCGTCGAAGTTGTCGGACCTCTGTTTACTGTGGCGCCAATCGTGGTTTGCTGGAAGGGAGGGTGTTTGGGAGAATTGGTGGTCCAACCACGTTGAGCGTCAACCGGGGTTGGAAGGCCTGCAACGCGGTTGGTCCTGCAGTGAGGATTTCTGGCTTTTTTGGCAGAGGCAACGCGGTTGGTTTATTTTTTGGCATTTTTTCCGCCAAGTGGAAGGGCGGGAGGAAGGGAGGAGTAATGGAAGGGGAGAGACGGCTGAAGGATTAGGGAGGAAGGGAGAAAGGAAAAAGAAACAGAGGAGGAATTGGACGACGGCGTCCGAGGAGGAAGAAGGGGAAAAAGAAAAAAAGGAAACCGAAGAAGAACGGGGAGGAGAAAAAAGGAAAAAAAAAAGAAAAAAGGTAAAATAAGATTTATCTCAATAAGTTGAAAATAAAAAAAAAAGTTTCACACCGCGTGTATTTCACGCGCAGGGAGGGAAATCATCCGATATGTACTTTACTGGCTCTAATTTGTGTTGGCTTATGTGCGTGAGAGCCCACCTCTTCCCTAGCTCTTTATGAGCTTAATATCACATTCACACTTATAAAGCCTCATCCCTCTCTTGATTTAAGTAATCTGGTACTTCTTAAGTATAGAATGCTTGTTTTTAATTTATTTGTCTTATTTTTTTAATGAGAAGTTTGTTTTCATTAAATTATTATAAGTTTGTTTTCATTAATTTTAATTGAGATAAAATTAATTTAATAGAGAAGAAAAAAATTGTATTGAAATTTAGTTAGAGATAAAATTAATTTAATAGAGAAGAAAAATATTTTGAAATTTAATTAGAGATCTTTAATTTATTGGAGTAATTAATAAATTACAAAATTAAAAAATGAAAGAATTCATTAGTGATTATTTTGTAATATTAGACAAATAAACAAAAAAAAAGTTTCATTTTAAATAAATGACAATAAATAATAATGTTATATCAGAAAATTAAATAAAAAATTTATATCCTTTCTGGTAATTACACATCTCAAACCACGTTTGCATAATAACATCCAAACATCATATTTCTGCACCAAATCATGTTTGTCTGATCCAAACCACGTTTGTCTAAATGTCTCCCAAATATAAATCACATTCATTCAAACATAATTTTTTCCAACTACGTTTAATCAAACTTAGTTTTCTCCAACCACGTTTAATCCACCGAGCTCCCAAACACATACGTAGTCTCTTCCACTCTTTGCCAAATTCCAAATTATTATGCTGTAGTTTTTAATCTTTCCCAAAAATTCACTCCAAAATCGATCAAATTACTGGAAGTTTTCTTTGGGGTCACAATGCTGGGGAAAGATAAATTCACCTTATAAATTGGGATACCATTACCAAGCCTAAGATTCTAGGGGATCTAGGTATTAGAAAATCCAGTGATGCAAATGCTACCCATCTAGCCAAGCTGAAATGGCAATTAATATCTACAAATAAAAAATCATGGTCAATCCTCTATAATTTAAAATAGCCTAACAATTCTAGATTCTATTCTAGATCCTCCCTTACTTACAAGAGCTTAACAAAAGGAAAAAATCTTTTTGAGCAGAACATTACCTCTTTGATTCGGAATGGCAAAAACACAAATCTTTGGCTTTATCCTTGGCTAAATAACACCCCTATTTGCTGTCAACTTATCGGTCCCCCTCCAAAAAATGGAAACCCAAAAATGGTTTCAAATATAATTAAAGAATTAAAGAATCAAATAATTCTCTTGACTGGGACTTCTCTTCCCTTCCTTTCATTCTCCCTTCTCCCCTAATTGATAAAATCACTAGTATTAGCCTTTCCCTTCCCTCTTCAAATAAGCAGGATAGCTTTTTTTGGAATAAAACTTCGGATGACATCTTTACTCTTTCCTCAGCCTACAATTCTATTTTCAATTTTCCAAATCCAAATGAAAATCAAAATAATAACTATTCTTGGATTTGGAACACCCCTTGTAACAAACGATAAGCTTTTTTTCTTTGGAAATACTATAAAAATGGAATTTCTGTTAACAACAACCTTGTCCAAAAAAACTGTTCTCCCACTGATCTTTGCCCTCATTGTAACTCTACCCTTGAAATTGTTGAACAAGCTTTGAGGGATTGTTCCTTTGCTTTCGATAGCTGGTCCATTTCTCCTTCCCCCTTCCTTTCTTTCAAGATGATCTTCATACTTGGCTTCATAAAAATGCCACTAACAAATTCTTAAATCGTTTTTGCATTCCTTGGAACACCATTTTCATATATGTTGCTCATTCTATCTGGTTATCTAAAAATGTGTTTGTCTTCAAAAAGGAATCTATACCTTCTACTCTGGTCTACTCTAATTGCAAATCTTGCTTTCGGCAAGGCTGCAGAATTTTGGTCAAGTAATCACTCTCCTTCCTCTCCTTCTATCTCAAACAGTATAAGTCTTTCTCCTTCTTGGAGTCCTCTGATACGACCCAAATTGGCAGCCAAGGTCTGTAACTTCCAAAGCCAAGAAATATCCAAACGAGAACACAAGAAAGAAAGAACAAGAGAGATAAGTACAGAAGGAAGATTCAAAGCACATAAGAGAGACAATAGAAAATAACAAAAAGAAGGAAAAGAAGAAATCTAAACAAAGCAGAAAGATAACAGAAGAAGCAGAACGCTCGAAGAAGAAGAAAGAGAAGGATATCATTCAAAATCTGCTTTTACATTCGCTACCATTGCCTATTATACTACCACCCGGGGTCAACGGTCAAATACTCAAATTAAACTAATTTCCGTTACAGTAAAGTTACCCATTTTCCCCCACTAACAGATTTATATACTAACATTACCCCTCCTTTCAAACATCCTTGTCCCCAAGGGTGAATAGATTGTGCAAATCTGGAAATTGTATTTGAATCTCGTGCCATCTTCCTAGGACAAAAGATATGCAGCTGAATGACCAGTGTATTTTCTTGAAAGCATGAAGCAAACCCTTGTCCTTAAGGGTGATTAATCCTTGTAAAATCCCCTTACTGAGTATTTCTTCAATAAGTCTTTCAATAACTTTCCTCTGTTGTGAAAAATGGAGTATTTCAAAAAGAATATTTTAAATTGTTGTGAAAATAATTTTAGAAAAATAATTTAATTATTCTCATACTTATCTAACATGGTGGGAATTATGTTTGTTATATATAATTATCTGTTTATTTTAAATTTAATTATAATTTTATGTTTATAACTAACTATTACCCACTATCTCCATTATACCATGATGAGATTTGTTATAATTATCCTTTCATATTTAATTATAAATTAATTGTCTCTTTTTTGAGATATTTATCCTTCATCCTCTTTTAGTTTTTGAGAATCCTAACCTAATCTTTGTGATATTGGGTTAAACAACTTTACTTTTCTCTACTGTTCTGTGACTTGAGTTTTATCCCAAAAGGGCCTGTTTTATCCTGTGAGAAAAGTCACAAATCTTTCCTTAAGGACAGTGTCAACCAGAGCACGACTCAGGCAATATTTTCCTGATAATTTCCTCAATTTTTCCAACAATCTTAAGAAAAGATTACGCAATGCAACAAATTTCAGTGAAGGAAAACCGAGAGAGAGGGATTGACAGATAAAGACCAGCATCACGACAGAGTAGCATAGATAGTCGAGAGTGCATATTCTATTGATCTTTCAAAGTCCAATCTTTGGTTTCTTCAAGTGAGTGTTCTTTGATGACACTGAACCACTATCGCCCACTGCCTCGGCTTTATTCCCCTCACCAATGATTGTGCGTGGCAATGCCAAGGATGGTGATGATCAGTGCAAGTTGTACTCTGTCGAGTTCCACCGCAAGCCAGCATGTGAAGATAAAGGGAGGCTGAACCTTGGGGCACATAGCAGAGTGCGAAGTAGCGAATCATCGAGGCAGCATTTCGAGCATAAAGGGGCATCACTATTTAGGACGCTTAGGTAAGGTTATAAAGTGATTCGAAGAGCTAATGGGTCAGTCTCTTCCTTAACTTCATTAATATATTCTGAAACTCATCCAATTAGTTAACTCATTCATGTTGACTTTACTGTGCGTTAATTGAAAGATGCATTCTTTGCTTGCTTAATCACATACTGTTCAAATAAGGAATCTTTAATGAAATGAGATTGAAGTATTTTAATTTTTTGGAATTGGGTTACGGTTCTAAATAATTATATAGTGGTTCATGTTTTATTCTGAAAATTGTTTGAAGTTCTAAATAGATATAATCTTGCTTGAGGTTCTGAATAGTCCACTTTAAATTATGTCTGGAATCTGCTTGATATTTTGACATATATTTGTTTGAGCGGTAGCTTTTAGAATTCATCTGATGTTTTGGGATAATCTAAAACATTGTTTTGTGATGATGAAGAAAAAAAATTATATATATATATATATATAATATGTGGTATCTGATTAAGCTAAGAGATAGGTTTCCTCCCTTTGGAATTGTAATAAATAGTTGTCCATAATGCTTTTATCATTTTATATTTCTACATGTTTTGAGAATCATATATGATATACATGTGAATGGGTATATCTGTGAGTGGGAGACATGTTTATATATAATGTATATATAATTGTGTGCAAAACATTTATTTTACATGAATTTGATATATATATATATATATATATATATATATATATATATATATATATATATATATATATATATGGGTGTGCGATTTTTGATATATATGATTTGTATATTAGTTATATATATATATATATACACACAAAATAAAAATTGTCGCTTTGATGATGATTTTTCAAAGTAGCTTTCATGTTAAATGGTGATGCTGACATGATGATATTTTTATTTGAATGTTATTTATTATGAGGAAAATGATATATAATATTGTGAGAGAATCACACATATATGAAATATGTTATCTTGTGTGCTAGCATTTCCTCATTATTGAGACTGTTAAAAGTGTATATATATATATATATATATATATATATATATATATATATATATATCTATCTGTGAGTGCGCTGATCTTGTGTTACATTTTCTCAAAGCATAATATTGGAATCTTAGAATTTTCTCCAAGTGGACATAATATTCCTAAAAGGACTCTGCTTTGTAAATATGAAGCTTGGAGTAAATTGAGATTTAGGTATAAGTGATCATGTTTGCTGTTTTATTTATTCACTGTGGGTTATAATTATGATTTGAGAAAATGTATATATTTATATACTTGTGGTATATTTTAGAAAATATACGTATAAATATATTTTGGACTTTAAGAAATTTCACATGCATGTAAATTGTGTTTTTACATGTAATAAGAATATTTTATTTTAGGTGAAAAGAAAATTGTGGAATTCTTGAAAATGCACAATAGTCGTCAATGTGCGGGGTATAAATTTTACAAATTCAAAATGTTTTTACCTAAATTATTATTGTTGTTAAACAATATTATAAATTACTTTTGTCATTTTGGAATCAAATTTTTTGTGGGTTTGTGACCAAACTTGTGAACATTGGCATATAAAATTTTGGGTCAATTTGGAAATTTAAAAAAAAATCTCATTGAGATGATGATATACCGTTAATTTTCAAATTGAGGAAACCATCATTGATATGATAATATGCCATATGTAAAAGCTAGAGTCAGCATTTTCAAATGCTAATTTTTTATGACCTTCTTATTGTACAAAGAGGCACAATAAATTTTAATATGTTGGGTCAATTTGTAAATTGACAATGCCATCTTATTGAGATGATGATATGTCATAAGTAAGAATTGGAGTAAGCATTTACGAATGCTAGTTTCTTACAACATTTTTATTGTGCAAAGAGGTACAATAGTGATGAGTTATTAGTCACAAAATTTTGAGATTGAAAATTTCTAAAATGATTATGTGTAATTATTTTCTTATATAATATTATTAAATGGTGGATGAATATATATGTGCATATATATTATGTGTTTGGATGCCCACCTATATTAATTTTGAGACTTTATATGAGTTAATTATGTACTAAATTAAGTACATACAAGTTGTGGTATTATACTCCTTCAAATTTTAAAATATTTAAAAGTGTGTGAGTATTTTTCAAGCTTACATTGTGCTCTATGAAAAGATTTTTTGAGTATTTCTTTTATACCAACAAGTGTGAGATTTGAAAGTATGTTGTTATAAAACTATACAATTTTTTTTGTAAAAAATTTTTGGTCAATAGTTAATGTTATTGTGGTTTAATAGAAATTTTATGGGTTTAATATATTTGAATATTGAGGATATCTCATAAATTTCTATTGACATAACTATTGATAATATGAAAAGACTTTCTTAAAACTTATGTGTGAATATTCAACCTTTTAAATGTTGAAAATTGTGTTTATGAAATTTTTGAAATTTTAAAATAAAATTTTATGATCATATTATTGTGAGCTTTTTTAAAATATAAGTTTTATGGTCATATTAGTGTGAGCTTTCTAAAGCTATGTGAAATATAAATTTTTACTTTGTGAATTTGTTTTTAATTCTACATTTCAAGTTTTGGTGAATGGTCAAAAGAATTAAAAACAAAATCGGTTAGTAGAATTTTTTTTAATTTTATTTTTACTATTTTCGATTTTATAGAGTCATGTGAAAAATTATACTTTGTAGAAAGTACTTTAAAATGTGAAAAAGTACCTATATCTAGTTAGATATTTGATGCCATGTTTAAGAAAGACATTGGTGAAGTAAATGTGACTTAAAGGTTGAAATCATAAGAAATAAAGGTGATAGCATTTTGTTGTCACAAGAACATTATGTTCAAAAGAATTCAAAAGTTTGGTCAATTTTATGACAAACTATGTGAATATCTTTTTTGATTTTAACACTCAATTAAGAAAAATAGAATTGAGTCTACTTTTGATAAGCGTCACCTAACCTGACATATTATTTATTGTATGTCAGATGATTGTCTAGATACACAATCCTAATGAAAGGAGATGAGAGGTATCATGAATTATGATATCATATAAAATGGAATTCTCGTTGTATTAGAAGAATACAATGATGTTAACTGAATCTCTGAATTCAGATAAAAAAAAATTCACTAATGGTTAAACTTCACCCTTAGTTGTGAGACGATATTTTTGAGAGAATAGTCATACAAATTTATAAATTTACTCTAAAATTAGAATTGGCTGAAAATGAGACTAAGTAGTTGACAAACTTCTTAGCAAATTTACCCATTGGGTATGAGCCCAATGATGTTTGTGTCTATGTAATGAGATTGCCAAGTGGCAATAACCATTTTAAAGAGTAAAACTTTCAATGGTAAGAGCAGACACTTGTGTTTGTGACATAAAGTTATTTAGTAGCTACTACGAGATCAAATAAGATATACTGATCAGTTATGCGAGGCCAAAAGTGAATTTGGCTAATTCTTTGACTAGACATGCATATAGGAAGGAAATAAGTCATTCACATATCGAGAGGAAATGGACTTAAGTCGATTGAAATTAATAGTGACGGTAACTCAACCTTTGTAATTGGAAACTCCATGAAAAAGGTTCATATGGGTAATAACAAGTCATCTGTTAATTCTGCTAGTACTAATATTTTAGTCCTTTTCCTATGGTGTAAGTATGAAAGTACTGAAATGTATTGATTGAGAGGTTGAGCAAAGTTCTTAATGATTTTCATAGCCCTTAAGGGTGGTGTATTCATTGAAGATACACTTGATGAAATCACCTATATAAATGTGGAATGGGGCTGCTCCTATGAGATCTCGGCGAAATCTCTTGAGTATTCATAAACACCAGGCATGCACACGGCCGAAAACACGCACAACGGTGTTAACAGCAGAAATTGTGGTGTGATGTGATTGGTAAGATCTCTGGCTTACAATAAGAGTTTGTTGGTTCGTAGAAGCTATATACTTCACCACTGACTCTGTGAGTTATATCTTATTTATCTAGACCTGGTTCATAGTCTAAAAGACACTAGACTCAAAACATCTATACCCATATGTGTAACTCATAACATTATTTTATTCAAAATATCTTTTTGAAATATGTGGGGGATTGTTGTGAAAAATGGATTATTTCAAAAGGAATATTTTAAATTGTTGTGAAAATAATTTTAGAAAAATAATTTAATTATTTTCATATTTATCTGACATATTGGGAATTATGTTTGTTATATATAATTATCCGCTTATTTTAAATTTAATTATAATTTTATCTTTATAACTAACCATTACCCACTATCTCTATTATCCCATGATAAGATTTGTTATAATTATCTTTTCATATTTAATTATAAATTAATTGTCTCTTTTTTGAGATATTTATCCTTCATCCTCTTTTAGTTTTTGAGAACTCTAACCTAATCTTTGTGATATTGGGTTACACAACTTTACTTTTCTCTGCTATTCTGTGACCTGAGTTTTATCCCAAAAGGATCTGTTCTATACTAGGAAGAAAGCCACAAATTTTTTCTTAAGGACAGTGTCAACTAGAGCACGACTCAGACAATATTTTCCTGATAATTTCCTCAATTTTTCCAACATCCTCTGCATAGTTGGGTACCAGTAAGACCAAAATTTGACTGGGTTAGCCTCTTCTTGAAGAGTGATTCCTCTTAGAATCCATCTGCTATATTGGTTGTCACTTGCAAAGGAAGGATTGCCAGATGTCATCTGTTCTGAGAGGAAATGTCCAATGTGGCTCACTATATCACTCATTGACATAGATGAGTGAAGTCCAGACACTTTGATTTGAACCAAATTGCTAAGAAACTTCAAAGTGTCAACTTCTGTACTCCTTAACTGCTTGATTCTATCGGTGTTCATGACTGAGCTAGGAGAAGTAATTTCCTGGGAAACATTTTCAATAGTTTTTCCCACAGAACGTGGGTCTGTAGCCGAGAACCATCGGCTCTGATACCATTGATACGACCCAAATTGGCAGCCAAGGTCTGCAACTTCCAAAGCCAAGAAATATCCAAACGAGAACACAAGAAAGAAAGAACAAGAGAGACAGGTATAGAAGGAAGATTCAAAGCACATAAGAGAGACAATAGAAAATAACAGAAAGAAGGAAAGGAAGAAATCAGAACAAAGCAGAAAGAGAATAGAAGAAGCAGAACGCACGAAGAAGAAGAAGGAGAAGGCTATCATTCAAAATCTGCTTTTACATTCACTGCCATTGCCTATTATACTACCACCCGGGGTCAACGGTCAAATACTCAAATTAAACTAATTTCCGTTACAGTAAAGTTACCCATTTGCCCCCACTGACAGATTTATATCCTAACCTCCTCCTCTTTTAGGATGGATCAAACTCAATACTATGGCTCTATGGTCTTAGACAACTTGGGGTGGGAGGATGTTTTAAGAGACTCTCACAGATGTTGGCTGAAAGGTTTTGCTAAGTTCATTGGCAGTCGCAATGTTCTCCAATCTGAATTATGGGCCATTTATTTAGGTATCAAGCTTGCTGTGCAGATGAATATCATCAACTGTAAAATCGAAATTGAATCAGACTCCAGTTAAACTGTTTCTTTATTATTGCCATAATGTTCTTCTCACCATCCTTTGGATACCTTGATCTCAAACTGCAGGTACTTTCTTACAAATTTCTCTGAGTTCAGGATTATGAAGATAGACAAATCACAGAACATGTGTGCTGATGCTCTTGCCGAGGATGCTTGTGGAAGAAGAACTTTCTCGATTTTCACGGAGCCACCGCTATGCTCTCTCGCTTTCTTCTCAAATGATTTACCAGTTTCTTGAAATAGAGCTCTTGATGGCGTTTATTTTTTGTAATATGTTATTCCGGTTATGCTGCTATGTCCTCTCTTTTGTTGGGACCTTTGGTTGTATTCTTGTGTTTATACTGCCTTTCTTTTACGTTTCTTTTAAAATCCTTCATGGAACTTGTACCTATTATCTCCCAGAGATAATAAACACTATGTTATTGCTTATGTTTAATTAAGATTTTCCTTCTTTATCAAAAAAAAAAAACAAATCAAGTAAGCATTTGGTTGGATACTATTAGTATAATTTAAAAATATTTAATATAATTCTTGATATTAATTTTTTTTAATATGTCATTGAATTTTACTTTCATAGCATATTTTATAGTATACTAAGTACTAACCATAGAAATATACTAACCAATCCAAGTAAATATATAAAAATTTCCCAAGTGAAGAACTTCAATATTATCAGAATAATTAAAAAAAAAAAAGATGGACATGGTAAAAACTTTGCCTTCCTTTAAGCATTAGGTGGCTGTAATTTGAAGTATTTAACATTTCTTTTCATATGAGACTCCTGATACGGAAAGAATGTCGAAGTATCCTCATCAAACAAACAAAACCCTAGCGGGCAAGCCTGTCTGGAGACGTCTCCCAAGCGCCGTCGAACCCCATTTCAACCGGCGAAGATGGTGTTCTCTGCAGCTACAAGGTACACCTTCCCCAAATTTCCTCGGACATCTCTTCCATTTGCCTTCCTTCTCATTTTCCCTCATGGCCTCCATCTCAATTCCTATCTTTATTCGCGTTTACCATCTCCGAATAACATCCACAACCTCGTCGTTTCCTTCAATCGCATACTCCGTATGAATTCCCCTCCCTCCATAGTCGAGGTTAATAAGATTCTAGGATCAATCGTCAAGATAAAACATTACACCACTGCTATCTCACTGTTTGCACAATGATACGACTTCAATTCGGAAGTCATGATTAACTCCACCATACAACTGTGAAAATCCAGAATTAAAAGCACAAAAGAAAGAGCACAAAAGAAAGAAAGGACGAGAGAGATAGATTCAGAAGAAAGAGGCATAGCAGAGGAGAGAGAAAAGAGAACAACAGTCAAACAAATATTATATAACTAATTCCTGTTACAATGAAATTACTTGTTTGATCCTAATATCAGCTTTCAAAAGACCAAAACACTCCTATTACTAATTTAAATCCTGACATTACTCCCTCCTCAAAAACACCCTTGTCCTCAAAGGTGATTACTCTACACACAGCCTGGGGAACCTTTCTATGGCTCCTCATCAATAGAAACATCTATATTCAATATAACAGTAACACGACTGTTTCTTCCAAGGGATAAATTTATATCCAAAATTATACCGATCAATGACACATGATGACTGCCTCATCCAGCTAAGCCCATTTAATAGACACTAGAGTAAGGACTAAAGGAGGATTCTTTGGTAAGTTTTGATTGGCTGTTGGCCATTGTTTCATTATGTGGATATGAATAAATTGGTTGGCAAAAATGGCAGTACGGGGCTCTGAACCTCCATATGCAACAGTATCTACCTTTAGGCAAGCCTGATTGGGAGTTATTGAATCTATCTCACCAATAAAGATGACAGATGGCGCACATTTTTCAGCTTCTTCAAATGCTCTCCTCAGATTGCTTTCACTCTCACCTGCCAGTTTTGACATGTTCTCTGGTTCATTGACGCAGAAAAAGAAAGTATCAATTATATTTGCAACTGCTTGGGCAATTAAAGTCTTACCAGACCCAGGAAGCCCATGCAGCAAAATTCCCTTGGGTGGCTTAACATCAATTGCCTTAAATAACTGTGGAATCCTCGGTGGCAGTTTCACCAATTCTCTAATCTGGGCCATTTGCTTTCGTACACCCCTAACCTCATCTAATCGGTACTCATCTTCTCTTTTCACAGGCTCCTTCACAAATGACCTCAGTATCTGGTGCAACAACACAATGCTCAGAAGGGTCAGTTTCAATGACCTTGAATTCTACGCTTCTCATTTCCCCTGATCTTGAATGATGGCTGGAGTCCTTTGTCTTGAGTTCAGTCCTCTGCTTGCATTTGAAAACACAGCTGGCCCATCCTTGGAATTGCACTTGAGACTTAATTCCTTGATCTTGGCAAATCTAGTGGCCTCCAGTACCATTCTTGGACTGAACAACCTTACATCACAAGGAATTTCCTCCTTCAAACCTCCTAAATAATAATCCAGCTTTTGTGCTTCAGTTAAATCACTTATGCACGAGATTCTTTTGAAGCATTCTTGATACTCCTTGATGCTCCCTGTCTGTTTCAGCTGTATTAGTTCTTCCAAAGGAGGTATATTCCTCTTAGTGGACCATGTAGTTGCCTGATAATTGTTCCTTCGTAGATTTGAGTCTTGGTGCAAAAGTTCCATCAGTTGCCAAGATAGATGCAACAGGGAATCTCGAAGCAAAATTAACTCACTCTTCAGCTCTGTATGACATTGATCAGTGACTGCCTTTAGTTCTTTGATCTTTTCCTTGACTTCCTGGAAACCACTAGCGAGTGAGTCCCTTCAGCAATGGATGGCAACTGGGTGAATCAAGGCAGGTTTTTCCATACCTCTCCTCACCCCGCAACTTACCCTCTGCCTTGTTACCCCACAAGTTTTTTTTTTTTTTAATTTTGCCCCATCCCCGAACCTGCGGGAAATTTAAATACCCTGCCCTGCCCTGAAATCATATTATTGAGTGCTTTTTTCTCATACCTGATCTCGAACCCGACCCGCAACAATTAACAGTATAATTTTTTTTTTGGGTAAAAAATGGAAATTAATTCATTAAGAGAAAAACAAGAGTTTATACAATCTTAATCAACAAGAACTACAACAACTGATATAAAACAAGGGGGCACAGACTGCAAATACACATATTGTTGATGCTTAGTTTTTTTTTGATTTGGATTCATACGATACTATTGGCTATTGCTATGAAACTTAAGAGGTGATGGGAGAAGCTCTATGTCTACTGTGAGTATCTTTTCCCTCATTAACATAAAGATATTAAATTGGGAAATTTACATGTTTTACTTTCTGGGCAGTCTTGCAAGTAGCTTAATTTGTATAATTTTGGTGCAGATGTACACAGAAAATTGAGTAGGACAACAGGATGATAATTCATGGCAAGCTTTTGTTTTTTGTACCCAAAGACAACTGGTATACTACAAAGGTAATAAGTTTCATTTTTTCGAATTGTTTGGAAACAAAATAAGTCATATGATATCCTGGGCTCTTATAATGAACTATGGTAAGCATATTACTCTATCTTTCTGATAACCTGCAAATGCCTAAGCCAAATGTAGGAAATCTACTTAAATGATTTGAGGATAGATATATAATGGTCAGAGATAAATTTAATTTTAAAGCATAGGTTCTGATGAAATTAGAATTAAATATATAGTGACAATTTTGTAATTAAAAAAGAGGTACATAGGAACACTTTGCCTTGTATTGGTGGAAGAATGTGGAGTTGTTGAATGATATAATAATATATGTGATGGGAGAGAGTGAGATGAGATAGTGAACGAAGAGATGAAAGGGACCAAAGGCTAGTGGAGGAGTTGTAGGAAATGATGGCTTTTTTATTTTTCAATTGCTTCATTGCTACTATTCTGTGAAGTGCATGTCTTATGTGTTCTGTTTTAACATATGTGAAGTACATATTAGCCAAGATATATGCATCCTTTAAATATATTTTGCATTATGGCCTTGTAGTACCATCATAACATATTCTCAATGAAGTTTTGTTCTTTTACGTTCTTTGCAGCAAGTAGATACCTATTTTATCGGGTTGTCACGCCAAGAGGCAGCAAGGTCACCATATATTGCATCCATGGGGGTGTATGTATTCAAGACAGATTTTTTACTTAAGTTTCTGAAATGGAGATATTCTACATCTAATGACTTCGGGTCTGAAATCATTCCTGCCGCTGTGAGGGAACATGATGTCCAGGTAAGAGAAACTCCCAAGTCCCAAGTGTATCTTTTGCAAATTTCCTATATCTAACCATGAATATATAGGGTTAATGATTTTTCTTTTTTTCCTGTTTGTTCAAGTAGCAGCAACAATATTGTTACCAATTTAATCTTGCAAATCTCGTAGGAACTCAACCAGACAGCTATCCTAATAGCAGCATACATAAACAACTCGAATTACACATCATACCACACGATTATGCTACAGGCCGAGGAGTTAAAGCGAAAGAAAAACAGAGAGAAGAAGAGGACGTTACCAGATTGTAGATCGATCGGCGTCGTTGGTGAGCAAGAAGAAAAAGAAGGCTGAAGAAGATGTCAAGATGCCGAGGATAGTGAATCTGTTGAGCTCGAGCACAGCACAATGTCACAATCTTGTATAGCACAACACAACGTCACAGTCATAGAAGGAGAATTGGAGATGGCAATTGGTGACTTAGTGAGTAGCAAAGTAGGGGCGGCAAGAGAGGAATGGCTGAAAATCGAAATGGGGAAATGGAGTCTGGAGACTGGAAAGAAAGATTGAAGAACTGATACTCAATTTCTTACTTTGAAACCCTAAAATCTTATATATATATATATATATATATATATTATATATCATATATAATATATTTTTTTATATATATAAAATGTTCGGGCGGGGACGAGCTGTGAATGAATATTCTGGAAATCCTTGAATCTTTCCTATTCTACGGTCAACCGTTAAATAACCTAACCTAACCGAGCCGGTCCGGGCCGGGTCAGTTGGGTTCCAGTAAAAATTGCCATCCCTAGCCATGGATCCAAGAATTGAGTGCTTTGATACCACTGATACGGCTTCAATTCGAAAGTCGTGATTAACTCCACCATACAACTGTGAAAATCCAGAATTAAAAGCACAAAAGAAAGAACATAGAAGAAAGAAAGGATGAGAGAGATAGATTTAGAAGAAAGAGGCAAAGCATATAAGAGAGAGACAAAAGAGAATAACAGAAAGAAAGAAACGGAAACAGAGCAGAAGAGAACAGAAGAGCAGGGGAATGCACGAAGATGAAGAAGGAGAAAACTATCATTCAAAATCTACATTTCCTTACAAGGCAATTGGTTCATATACTGTCACCTGGGTCAACAATCAAACAAATATTATATAAGTAATTCCTGTTACAATTAAATTACTTGTTTGACCCTAATATCAGCTTCCAAAAGACCAAAACACCCTTATTACTAATTTAAATCCCAACACACAAGCGAAATTCAAGGGGTTTGCACCATCTTTACCTACAATGAACATCTTGATTAATTGTTATTGTTGTGTGGGTCGTATGAACTTTGCTTTATCCATATTAGGAATGATTTACAAGAACGCTTATCAACTGAGTACCATAATTCTGAATACATTAATGACGGGACTCTATAATAATAATATGGTTGGCGAAGCTCTAGACTTTCACGATGAAGTGGTGGCAAAAGGATTTCAATTAGATGCAGTTACTTGTGGAACCTTAATCAATGGCCTTTGTAAAATTGGGAGAACTAGAGAGTTGTAGAGACAAGGAATGAAGCTTGATGTAGTTATGTATAGTACAATTATTGACGGCCTTTGTAAAGATGGACTTATAATCGAGGCACATGACTTGAGTTTAGAAATGATTGTGAGGGGAATTCCTCTTAATGTTTTTACTTACAATACTCTAATCCATGATTTTTGCAGCATTGATCACATGCAAGA
This sequence comes from Biancaea sappan, assembly GCA_037074585.1. Taxonomy (NCBI): domain Eukaryota; kingdom Viridiplantae; phylum Streptophyta; class Magnoliopsida; order Fabales; family Fabaceae; genus Biancaea; species Biancaea sappan. Next base: position 41,317,669 of record CM073499.1, read on the forward strand.
AGCAATTCGATTGTTTAATGAGATGTTTGCAAAAGACATCAACCCTTTATACCTTTAATATACTGGATGATGCATGCTGCAAAGAAGGAAGGATTATAGATGCTGAAGTTGTGTTTGCCATGATGATGAAGTTTGATCTAAATCCTAAAGTTATTACATACAATACTTTAATGGATGGATATTGTATGAGAAATAATGTTAATGAGTAAAGAGAAGTTTTTAATAGGATGATCAAAAGTGGTTTGACTCATGATGTTTTTAGTTACAGTATCTTAATTAATGGTTATTGCAAGATTAAAATGGTGGCTATAAGGAAATGCGTTGCCTAAATTTGGATCCTAATATTGTAACTTACACTTCTCTTATCGATGGGTTGCGCAAGTTTGGGAGAATATCAACGGTCATGTCCCTGATACAATCACTTACAATGTCTTGTTAGATGCATTTTGTAAATGTCACCATCTTGACCAGGCAATTACATTAGTTCACCAAATGTGCGATTGAGGAGTTCAACCTGATGTGTACACATACACTGTACTTACTGATGGTTTGTGCAAGGGAGGTAGACTAATTGCTGCACTAGAAATATTTCAGCATCTTTTGGCCGATGGCCGTTATCTAGATGTCAAAACATATAATGCTGTAATCAATGAAATGTGTAAAGAGGGTTTGTTTGATGAAGCAATGCCCTTGCTTGATAAAATAGAAGAGAATGGCTGTATCCTAGATTTTGTCACTTTTGAAATAATTATTCGACATCTTGAAAAAATTAGAATGATATGGCAAAGAAGCTTCACATGAAATGGTTGCTAGAGGCTTGTTAAAGAAACAAAATAAGGTGAGACACTCTGGCTCTAATTTGAGTTACACATATTTTGGTCAAATAGCATGATGTTTTAACAAATATTTTAAAGTATGGGTGTGAAATTAATGAAATTTTTTACAAGCATGTTTCATAAATACTTGCCATATGGTTTTTATCTGCCAATTTGAACTTTATGATCTTTAAAAAGACTGTTTAGTCATATCAAGCAGTTACTTCCTACTAAAACTATATCCCATATGTGAAATAATGGTTGTTGAGTTTGCTTTTGCTAGTCTGTTGTTTAAGCTGGGAAATATCTTATTGTTGTAGACGTCTATATAGAGGTTATTCTGATATAATTTTGTTTATTCCTTTGTCATATGTATCCTTTAGATTGATGTTATATTCAAAATCCCCACTTGATGATTCTAAAATATGTAGAGTTGTGTATATTTTTCAGTATTGATATTACCATGCTAATTTTGCTGGAATTATATGTATTTCTGACATATTGTTTGGTTATTTTGTCTGTCACCTTTTTGTAGATAATTATGTTACTAATCATGTCAAATTCAATAGCTAAAATGGGCCACCCCTTTTTTTGGGAACATGGAATTGGCAATTCAAATGCACTGGAAGTCCATACACATAGTTTTGATAGCTCTCCAACAACTTGTCATAAAAGCCTTGCCATTGAAATGTTTAATATGGTCAATTCAGCAATCAGGATTTATCTGCTTTTTTGCTGACCATATGAACTGTTAGAGAACAAGTATCTGTCATGTCATATATGACATTGATAACAGAATTTGCGTGTTGGTAAGCTTCGGCCATTGGTGGCAGCCAATATATACTAGCAATGGTTCCCTTTCTTTCTGCAGAACTTATGCTCATGAAATGAGCATTGGACTTTGTGTTACAATTGCAAATGCTTTTTCTGAAATTTATCATCTTATGTCATGATTTATAACTCATGAAGTTTCTACGTTGTTAATTAGTAAATTAGCCAGGTTTGGTAAGGAAATGATTGAAAATAGAGTAGTATAGGCTACTGCTGAATAACTTTGGCCCTGTTTTGTGATTATACTGTGTCACGGGAAATTTTTTTACAGCAATGTTTGTATCAACGCACTTCTTTTATTGATGTGCTTTATTTCTGGTCCCATAATGATTTCAGATTCACCATGAAGCATCCTACTGAGGAAAACAAGGTTTCATGATTTTCACCGTAGAAGAATAACCATTGCTTGCCTCCTTGGAATTAATTGGTGTTAGCTGTTACTCTTCCTCTTTGGAGTTGGGGCTTGTAACCCAGAACATGTGTTATTTAGTCATGAATTGAGGAATTAATTTTCCGGTGAGAAAATGTTCTATCACCACCCTAACCCTTCTCAGATTGCCAATATCATGGACCCATTTTATTATTATGTTATTAGAGTGAATTGATATTTTGTTCCTTCTTATTTTGACCTTCTCATTTCTACCCTCTTAATGTATTTCATTTTCTATAAACTCCTTATGTTAAGTCCTTGACAAAACTGTTCATTGGCTTCATCAAGAGCTGGCATGGCATTAATATTTAGTTGTGAGTGAAATGTGCAAAAATGGAAGTACCAAAGCAAGGTATTTCTGACAATATCAAGATGATTTGGTACTGTCATTTTTCTTTCATTTTTTGGTCACATGTCTAGCGTGAGATTTTTAATAAAGATGAAAAACTCTCTTTGATGAACTGAAATAAAAATGGCGAATTTGATGGATCAAGTTGATTAAAAAGAAAAAGTATGTTTGGAAAATCAGAATATCAATCCACTAAATTTCTTTTCATGTGAAAGGTAGCTGTTATTTCAATTGAGGCTATGCTGATCGCTTCAATCTAAATGTCTTTATCCTATTTATGTCAGTGTTAATTGTGGTGGTGTTCCCAAATGATTGTTGCGTTTAGATCCCATCCGTACTTCCTATTTCCTTGCTTTTTTGTTGAACTTATTTGGAGGTTGGATTCCTTCTCATAAGGATTATGTCATTAATTATATAAATTTGATCTTAATTAGGGCATATTTGTATTCAGGTGACATTTTTTTATTAAAAAAAAGTGAAAATGGATTATTATTATTATTATTATGAGAATTACCATAATTTTACTTGTACTAAATAATTTTTTAGACTTTATTATCTCGAACGCAGGTTGTATGTATAATTGGATGGCACCAAGTGGGGAGAGAGTATACGAAGATTTGGTGTCCTTTTCAATGGTATTTTGATATAAACCTTACTCCACATTGTTGGTTTAATTAGTTGCGGATGTGGGTATTTAACATGGACTTCGACATATTGTTGCCGATAAAATTTTAGAATAAATTACTGATTTGTATTGAAAAAATTCATGTTGAATGATTATTAAAAAATTCACAATAATATAAAAAACATTAGCCTAATTATAGTTTGAATAAATTATTATTCATTTAATCTAAAAAATTACAATTATTTCAATTTGACTTTTAAAAGATTGAATATCTCAATTTATTTTTTAAAAGAATACATTTATTTTTATTTTATCCTTCTATTTGTTAAAGTGACTTTTAGCAACAAAATTTGAGATTTAACAATAACAATGAAATTGATCAAATTAAGATAAATGTAATATTTCATAGATTAAATTGAGTCATTTGATCTTTTAAAAACTAAATTGAACCAAATATAATCTTTTAGATTAAATGAATAATAATTTATTCAAATTATAATTAGGCTAATGTTTTTTATATTATTTTGAATTTTTAATAAAAATTTATTATGATCATTCAACATGATTTTATTACTCTTTGATTTCTTCAAAATTTTTACTTCTCAAAATGTTAATTAATTGACAGATGTGAATTGATTGTTTTTGAGTTATTAGCAAATGTTCTTCAGATTTTAATTTTTCTTTTCCTTTAAAGTAAGGAGAATTGAAGTTACAAATTATTTAAAGTTATTCAAAATTTTCATTATTAAATCATGCTTATACAACTCAACATTGGCGGGTTGCATCAATATTTACGTTTAAATCTTAGAAATAGCAAAGATTTTATTCTTGGAGACGTCCATTTGATTGCAACAGTATTTTTTTTTTGGTTTTAAAACATCAATATCTAGAAATTTAGTGGCTTCAACTAATTTAGTTTGAATTTGGTCAAACTATACGAGTAGCTTTATCCATTCAAAAGACTTAAATTGGACAACTTGTATAAAGAAATAAATACAGTACCAACAAGCATTGGCAGTCTCATATTCTATAGGGGTGGAGCAAACACACCATGTCTATCCAGCAATACAACCTAGTGCTTTGGCAGTTTGCACTGATAATTGAAATGCTTTTTTGACCATTTGAGGCTTGACAATTAGAGTCACTGTATGACAAGCTATTAATAAGATCATAAGATATATTCATGACCTTATAATCTTTAATATGCATAAGAGACATTTTGCATTATGCAATTAATATGCTAATACGTTTGGGATCCAGATGTATCAGATCAGTGGTTTTAAAATAAAAAAAAAGTTGTTGCTTTGATTAACATGCCTTTTTGAAGACCTGTCAATCAAGGCTAGAGCTATCTAATTTAGGAATCTCTAGTAACATCCGAGCTGAAATGAAGGGTCATCTGATGACCCATCATTTTGGGTCAAACATTTTGACCATTAAATTTTTTTAAAAAAATTTGTTATACTAAATACATCTAACCATCCCCTAATTCCCACCCTCCCACCATAGGTACCCCTCCATGGTTCTCATCTCATCAATCTCTCCATCACACTCTCTCAACTCATTTTTCTCATCTCTCTCAGCTCTCAGTTTCCCTCAACAAAATTCATCAAACTCTATATATATTGGCCCAGCTCTATATATTTCTTCTGGTATATTAAGAGAGCCAAACCATCTTACTCCATTGTGTAGAGTTTGATTGAAAATAAGATCTACCTTATTGCTAACCAGTCCCACATATATAGCTTAAAATACAAAGAGGAAGTGGGTGCCAAGCTTATATAAGGAACCCAATGTTTCTGTTTTAAATTGCACCAAGTCAAAACACTTTAAACTTGTATTTAACTTTCTCTACTTCTCATTCAATCTCTTGTTTTAGAGTAGTGAAAGGTGTACATTAAATACTTGTTTTGGAGAGTGTGGATGTACTTGGGTGTGAGGTGCTTAAGGAAAATTTTTGTATGTTGTAAAAATTTTAACAGTGTTTTATATAATTGTCTTTGACAATAATCGTAATTTTTTCTTTGGTGTTAAAGTTTGTTTGCATTAATTTTATGTTGTGGTAATTTTGAGCAGAGGTAGATTATTATGGGCATAAGATTGAATTTCATTGCTAGTCAAAATTTCAATGATTGGCTAACATGTCTGTGGACACAAGTGATGATCACATAGGAGACAATTCAACCTTAATACGCAAGCTTTCATCCTCTGCTAGAAAATCTGTAAGCATAGAAAATAAGTTCTCTTTCAAGGGTACCCTCCCAATCCACAAATTATAGTCAAAGCTTTCTTGCCTTCCATTTACTTCACCCAAATCTTGGTGATACCACTAACACATGGCATAGAGATTGTACAGATAAGAGGGAACTTTGCAATGCCTCCATAACCGGAAGACTAATTGCACAACCTCATCAATCTCTTCTCTGCCAGTGGAAAAAGATCCAAAGGAGTAAGAAGAAGACCTTTTATGCTATCACGTTTCTAGAAAAAAAACTACTTTCCCATCCTCACCTTAGTTCATTACAAGAGTATATCAACCATCAACATGGTGCTTATGGGAATTCGGAAACTGCTCGAGATCCTAGCTAGGACAACAAGGCAACACTACAACATCAATCATCATCTCACGAGACAATTTTCAACTCCATCAAAGTTGCTTTACATGAATTGAGAAATTAATGGGACAGTAAGAATATGTTCTATCACCACCCTAAAGGCCTAACCCTTTATATTGTCATGAACCAAATTTTTTCTTATTATATTAGAGTAAATTGATATTTTCTTCATCTAAAAATACATGTTATGTCAGTTTGGTGCTTTAAATTATGCCCTTTTCATTTCAGCCCTCAATTTGGGTATGATCCATTTTATGTATTTTCTGAAGTGACTTGAACCGATTATGCTAAATATATTGTATACAGTTCTACAGTTTTTCAATAACTTGTAACAGTTTTTTGGTCCGAGAAATAAGAAATCTTTCTTCCCCGTAGACATAAATCACATTGATTGAATCACGTAAATCTGTGTGTATCTTGTTTTTATTTCTATTTTGTCTTTTCTTTTTTACTGCCATTTTCGTAACAATATTAAAACAGTGAAAAAAATGAAACAAATATCCTCTTCGGCTTTTCAACACGAATGCTTTTCTGATACAAAACAACATTTGCAAAGACATGGCAAACTCTCAAATTCCACAAGACTCACATACTCACACAATGAGAAGCTCACCGGCAGAAGCAACACCATGGAGGAAGCAAACTATCAAAAAGAGAAACTAAAGGAAGATAATTATGTGACTAAAAAGTACCTAATAAAGGAGGAAAAACATGAAAATGAACTGAAAAGCAGGGGCAAAATGAACTACAAATTATTCATTCCCTATAAACTAATCTGATTCCATCACATACCAAACAAGGAACTGGGAATTTAATTACATTAAACGAAGCAAAACTACATTATACTGGGAATCAAATTCCCTTGTCAAAGTGCATACCAAACAAGGCACTGGGAATTCGCCTCCCATTCCCTCGTCATAAGTGGATACTATACATGCTATTAATTCCATCTCACATGGTTATAAAAAACACAATTTTATCTGCCAAATTGGAACGTATGGAATTGAAAAAGATTGTTTAGTCATATTAAACTGTTACTTCTTAGTAAAAACTATATCCCATATGTGAAGTAATGCTAGTTGAGTTTGCAAGTCTCGAGTTTTAGCTACGAAGTATATGGTTGTTTGACCATATAGATGTTATTCTGATATGATTTCGTTTATTCTGTTGTCATATGTATCCTGTAAATTGATGTTATATTCAAAACCAACATATGACAATTCTATAATATGTCAGTGTTGTGTATATTTTTCAACTATTGATATTATATGCAAGTTTAGCTGGAATTGTATGCATTCATGACATATTGTTTGGTTGTCTTGTCTGTCAACTTTTTTTGTTTAGATAATTAAGTTATTGATCATGCCAAATTGAATAGCTAAAATGGCTACCACTGTTTTTTTTCTTTTTTGGAACATGGTATTGTCAACTCAAATGCAATGGAAGTCCTTACACATTGTTTTCATAACTCTCCAACAACTTGTCAAATGAGCCTTGCCATTGAAATGTTTAATATAGTCAATGGAGTAACCAAGAGTAATAAGCATTTTTACTTTGACCATATGATCCCTAGGAAAACACTATTTGTCCATTTCGCATATGACATTGATCACTGTATTTGCAAGTTGGTAAGCTTTCGCCATTGAAGGCAACTGGTACTTATTAGCAATGGTTCCCTTTCTTTCTGCAGAACTCATGCTCATGAAGCAATGGACTTTCTGTGTTACATATGCAATGCCCTTTTGTCAAATTTTCATCTTCTGTCATGACTTACTACTCATGAAAGTTTCTGCATTGTGAATTTGTGACTAAGCCAGGTTTGGTAAGGAAATGATTTTGATCAAAACAGAAAACATGTGATGGGATTAGCTCTCACTAGGGTTTGTATTTGTTAGATTTCCCACATATGTCAAACTGAAGTTCCTGGTGACTTTGCTTGATATAATAAGTTCATTTGTTTCCATTTTCTTTTGTTAATCATTTCACATCATTTGATAGGAATCTGATTTACAGTAACTGCATAGGTGAAATTTCCCAGCAGCAATGTTTGTAACAATAATGGTTTATTTCTGGTCCCATAATGGTTTTTAGATTCTACATGAAGCTTCCTACTGAAGCAAACAAGGTTAATGATTTTCTTTACCGAAGATGCATGATTGCTTGCCTCCTTGGAATTATTTGGTGTTAGAAGTCTCTATTCCTCTTTGGAGTTGGGGCTTATAAAACAGAACATGAGTTTTTTTCAGTCATGAATGAGACAACAAGCGAATGTACTTTCACCACCTAACCGTTGTAAATGTCATAGACATGAACCGAATATATTGTTATATTAGAGTAAATTAGTATTTTTGTGCTCTATAGATATACATTTTGTCAGTTTGGTCCTCTAAATTATGCACTATAAAATGTATTTTGTTTTCAATAAAGTCTTCATTTGAATCCTTCATGAAAATTTTTATATGGCTTCAGTAAAAGTTAACATGGCAATAAATATTTAGTTGAAATTTTTAAAAATAAAAGTATTGCAAATCAGTGTAATTCTAACAAAATAAAAATGTTTTGGTACTTTTATTTTTAGGTAAAAGTATTTTTTTTTGGTCCCTTATGTTTGGTTTAGGTCTCAATTCCATTATATTTACTTACACAATGTGTTAATTTTATCTTAATTGCTAAAGCCATTCAAGTTATGTAAAAATAATGTTCGAATGTAAATCTGAGGATAAAAGCTTATTAGATGTAGACATTAATGTATAAGTTTTAAATTTTAATTCCAACCTTGATGTTTTAAGGGAAATTCAATTTCTTCTGGTATGTTTACATAAAAGATATTAAAGATATGAATATTATTGTAATTATTGATATCAATTTATCCAGTATAATTCTCTGACCATGTGAAACTTAATTCGCTTCTATTCCTCACGGTCCAACTATATAGACCACATTATTGCAAGGAAACTGCTAAACTTACATATGAACCCAAACTTATCTATCGGCTTCATACAACCACAATATGAAAACATATCTATATAATAGACTAGAACAATTTCACTCTAAGACATTAATTGCATGGATATCATTTAATAATATATAATAAAATTAATAAATTAAAATAAAAATTAAATGAATAAATTATGTAAATGAATAAATCTATTCCTATTAATGACACCATATTAAATTCATTCCAAACAACTCTTTTGAGATGTACTATAGGGTTCTCCTTTAAATTCTATGAAAATTACAATATATTAAATGTAAATTGGTGTGATTGAATTTATAATTCATTTAAATGAGTTTGAAAAATTCACATTCAAATAAATTCAAATCATCCCTTTTTAAAATTGTGAATTGTCGTAAATTTAATTAATAATTAAATAATTAAATAATTGCAATATATTAAATACAAATTGGTGTGATTGATTCTATAATTGTATTCAAATAAATTCAAATCATCCCTTTTAAAACTGTGAATCATTGTAAATTTTATTACTAATTTAATAATTGCAAAATATTAAATACAAATTGGTGTGATTGATTCTATAATTGCATTCAAATGAATTCAAATCATCCCTTTTAAAACTGTAAATCATCGTAAATTTTATTAATAATTTAATAATTACAAAATATTAAATGTAATTAGTGTGATTGATTCTATAATTACATTAAGATGAATTTGAAAAATTTGTATTCAAATGAATTCAAAACCATCCCTTTTAAAATTGTGAATCATCGTAAATTTTATTAATAATTTAATATAATTTAATAATTGTAAAATATTAAATGCAAATTGGTGTGATTGATTATATAGATTGCATTTAAATGAATTTGAAAAAAATGAATGCAAACGAATTCAAAACATTCCTTTTAAAATTGTGAATTGTCTTAAATTTTATTGTAAATTTTATTAATAATTTAATAATTAATAATTACATCATTAGCATTTAATATATCAATTTATTATTTCAAAATTCACGTTGTATAAACAAATGGTCATTTCAACTGTCTTATATTCCTCTCGTATTTGTATTGAATATTTTTCGTACAGAATTAGTCTTCATTTTGTTAGTACTTTTGCATATGGCTAAATTTAACGACATTGCTGATGTTAATGAATCAAAGGATGATGGGATGATTAAGATTCGGGTGGTGAGGTTGCAAACAGTGCCATTGTTTAGTATACCTGAGAAGATTTTTAGTCTAGAGATGGTTTTGCAAGATTCTTAGGTAAATTTAATTTAATTTTTTAGTCTTATGTTTATTTTTTGGCTTCCAAGAGTGATCGCATACATGGTCATATGAAAAGATCATATGTAAATAAGTTCAAGAAATAACCGAGGAAAATATTTATGTGATATTCATGTTTGATATAGTTAAGTCTAACAGTGATTATCGAACAATAAAGTATCCATTCAGGCTTGAGTTTCGATTTTCAACTGATGCCTGATTAGCTAAAGATGATTTGAGTATTTCAAAATCTATTTTCATGTTTTGTTCATTCAGTGATATTTTGAATCATGTTGCGGATGAGAACTATTTAATAGATTAGTCTTTATCTTATGTTTTATAGATTATGTTTTATTTGTTATTGATTTCAACTTTATACAAATAATATTATTTCGTTTCAGATGTTATTAGGATGATCAATAAATTTGATCCTATCATAGAGAGTTCAAAGAATGGTATCATGAGTAGGCATATAGAAATTGAGATTGAAGAAACAGAGTATTGTTGTTGTCATTTTTTTCTTTATTTTTTGTATTTTGATTATTCAATTTTTTGTATTTATTACTTTATTTTGTTGTATATTTATTACATCTTTCTATTAGTGTTCTCTTTTTTTTTTTCTTATTTTTAACATGTATATATATATATATATATATATATATATATATATATGTGTGTATGTGTGTGTGTTTTTTTTTATAGGTATAACAGAATTATGTATACAATGTGGAGATAATTCGCAGACGAGTTGAATCAATATTTTGTCAATAATCTAGGTCATTCAATTATCATTATTTTATAAGTTACGAAAATTTTTAAATTCATAAATTATCCGTGCATCACACGGGTCACAAAACTAGTTATAGCGAAAATAGTTGCTATATTTTTAAATTGCCAAAAAAATTCACCACATTACAGTTTTTTTGAGCCCCCTTTTCCTTTTGGCTTAAATACCAAAGGAAAGTAAATAATATTTGGTTCTTGATTAAATTTTGACCTTACCATTCACGAACATTGAGGCGAGAATAATTCCAACAATAAAAAGAAATCCCGAGAAAGCATTTGAATTAAAACTTTGTAATATAATTCTTGATGTTAATTTTTGTTAATATGTCATTAAATATTACTACCATAAGATTGTATGATCTTAACACTTTACATATGTATCCTAATATTAAACTATATGATGATTTTGAAATCTTTCACTGGGGTTTAATACAAAATCTGGTTTAAGTAATTTTTGAAAATGTGTTCAGATTTAAAGAAATATTTTCACTAAACCAAGTAAATAAATAAATATAATATTCCTAAAAGTACGGGAACACATACAAGGTTGGACAAAGTAAACACTTCATCTTCCGCCTCCGCCGCCACAGACATCGTCTTCCTTCCAGCGTAGGCGGTTGTTTGAAGTATATAAAGTTTCTCATTCATGTATTTTCATTCACGATTCAACAAAAGGATGACGTGGTGGCTAAAGGATTTCAATTAGATGAAGTTACTTATGGAACCTTAATCAATGGCCTATGTAAAACCGGAAGCAATAGAGCTGCCATTAAATTACTAAAAATTATAGAGAGACAGGGGATGAAGCCCAATGTAGTTATGTACAATACAATTATCGACAGCCTTTGTAAAGTTTGACTTGTGACTGAGGCACGTGACTCGTGTTTAAATTCCTCTCGATATTTTTACTTACAATACTCTAATCCATGGTTTTTGCGACATGGATCGCATGCAAGAAGCAACTCAATTGTTTAATGAGATGTTTGCAAGAGACATCAACCCTGATATTTATATCTTTCATACACTCGTTGATGCATGTTGTAAAGAAGGAAGAATTATAGATGCTCAGGCTATGTTTGCCATGATGATGAAGTTTGATGTGAATCCTGATGTTGTTACATGTAGTACTTTAATGGATGGATAATGTATGAAAAATAATGTTAATGAGTCAAGAGAGGTTTTTAATAGGATGACCAAAAGTGGTTTGACTCCTGATGTTTTGAGTTACAGTATCTTAATCAATGGCTATTGCAAGATTAATATGGTGGATACAGCAATACATCACTTTGAGGAAATGTGTTGCCTAAATTGGGATCCTGATATTGTAACTTACACTTCTCTTATTGATGGGTTGTGCAAGTCTAGGAGAATTTCATATGTGCCGGATCTTGTTGATGAGATGCTTGGTTGCGGTCATGTCCCTAATACAATAACTTATAGTATCTTGTTAGATACATCTTGCAAATACTAGCAAGGCAATTAATTATTTCACCAAATGTGTGAATTCAGCCTAATGGGTACACATACACTATACTTGTTGATGGTTTGTGCAAGGGTGGCAGACTAACTACTGTGCTAGAGATATTTGAGCATCTTTTGGCAAGTGGTCATTATCTTGGTGTCAAAACATATACGGCTACAATAACCGGTATGTGTAAAGAGGGTTTGTTTGACGAAGCAATAGCCTATTTGATAAAATGAAAGAGAATAGTTGTCTCCCTAATTTTGTCATATTTGAAACAATTATTCGACATCTTGAAAAAAATGAGAATGATAATTCAAAGAAGCTTCTTCATGAAATGGTTGCTAGAGGCTTGTTAAATAATTAAAACAAGGTGAGATGCTCTAGCTCTAATTTGAGTTACACATTTCTGTTCAAATAGCATGAGTTTTTATGAATATTTTTTCGAGATATATTTGAAAATATAGATGTCATATTAGTAAAAAAATTTACAGGCATGTTTCAAAACATCTTGGAAATTAAAGTTATGCATTATGGTTTTCTTTTTTTCCTGTCAAATTTAGACTTATTGTTTAGTGCTTGCTTCATGATTTTAAAAGATTGTTTAGTCCTATCAAACTGTCACTTCCTACTAATACTATATCCCATACTTAAAATAATACTCGTTGAGTTTGAAAGTCTGGAGTTTAAGCTTGCAAGCATCTGATTGTTGTAAACTTTTGTAGTGGTTATTATGATACGTTTGTTTATATTCTTGTGTCATATGTAATCATTTAGATTGATTTTAAGGTCAAAATCACCAGTTGACAATTCTAAAAGTATGCCAGTGTTGTGTAATTTTGGTTTGTTCTTTTGTTTTGCTGTATGGATGAACTTTGGGTGTTGTGTGATAGAATTTGGCCTGTTTGGGTTTGCTGAAATGGTTCTAATCGTGAGCTGACAGCGTGGATTTTTTTTTTTTCTGCAGAATTTTGGGCTGTTTCGGGTTTATTTTGAATGGGTAATCTTGCTTATGTTATATGTGTGCTGAATGGTGGAATTTAGAATGACCTGTTCTGTGTTCTGTCTGCTGTTTTGTCAGTCTGAGTTACTGCAATACGGTCTAATTTTCAGTAACAAGAATTCTGATCTACTTTCCACTTTTATCATGCTTATAAGTTTGGGTACTATGACTCTTGGAAGCATAGGATCCTGAAGTTGTTTGTTTTCACAAAATTTAACAGAGATTGAGTCTCCTTTCAGGTGAGTACTAATCTACTATTCCATTTATTGTTGGTTTTCGAAGCTATTTATCTTGAATGTATTCTGTATGATGCTGCATTTAGAGAGACACATTGTACTTTTGGAGAGGTAGAAGCATGGTTACACAAAGAAGAGGTATTTGGTTCTGCGTTTGGAGATTTCTGCCATAATCGATTCAGATCCAAACTCAAGTTTGGTTCAACACTCCAATGAGTAGATTCTAGCTAAAATCAATTATGATAATTACTCTTCACTCATTCCATTTCCTCTACTACCCTTCGCCCCTCTGTTCTGATGCTTTACCTATTCCATTTCTCTCCGTCGCAAATCAATTACAAATAGAAATTAAAAAAAAAAACCCAAGTGGACGAAGAACAGATATGATATTCCTCAGTCAAACTCATTTCGCATGAAGTAAGAGACAAAAATTTCTAAAACAGAGAAGCACACCTCTGAATATGACCTCTCTCTCTCTCTCTCTCTCTCTCTCTCTCTCTCTCTCTCTCTCTCTCTCTCTCTCTCTCTCTCTCTCTCTCTCTCTCTCTCTCTCTCTCTCTCTCTCTCTCAGAGAAGCACACGACAAGGAAGCACACCATGGCAAGTGACGAATGATTGAGAAGCAAGACGAACCCAAGATGATTGGGTAGCAGGAGTAATGGCCGATGAACAACTCATTGGACTTCACTTATCGTCTTCCTCTGTTTGTTCTAGTTTGATGAAGGTAGTGCTACAATAGGTTTGTCTCCTCTGAATATGACCCCATTTCCTTTGAATATGAACTCGGTATACTGTTCATGATTTTATATTTAAAGTGAGATATTTATTGATTGAAGTGGATGATTGAGTGAAGATGAGTATCCCTTTTAATGCGTGGAGATGTATAGATGGAAGGAGATGTGACGATGTGAAGTGATATGAAACTTGTCTAGTGATGATGTGAAGTTGATACACGTGGGACTTTTTTATGCTGCCATCAAGTCTTGTTTTGGCAAAAATAATAATTATATATCCTTTGAAACTTTATATTTCATCTAGATTTATAGTAATTTTGTAAAAAAAATTTTGTTGCCCCAAATATAAATTAGAAATTTTTATTTTCTCTTTACCAAATTCTTCTTTTATAATTATTCTTATAATTGATCACACCCTCTCTCTAAAAAATGGAGATAAAATAAATAAATTTATTTCATCAACATTTATAAATGTATACTTCAAATTAAATATTAGTATCAATAGTTTAAAAATTATCATTAAAATATTTATACCCTGATAATTTCACATTTAAAAGTACTTCTGCCAATCAATATCCAAACGAAAGCTATTTTTCAAAATCACTCTCTTGATAACAGTTTCTAAATATAAATTACATTCATTTAAAATTAATTCTACTCAAAATCAATTTTGCCCAAACCTAAGAGTCATCAAAATCACTTTCTCACCCTACTTTAACCGTTGGAAAGGTAAGTAAAGTATGTAGATTTTGGATGCTACCACACAACAAAGTTCGTGTACATATATATATATATATATATGCAAGACGATCAGCATGTGGATAATGAGATTTTTGTTAATATTTGATTTAACAGTATATTGCAAACATGCTATGGTAGAGGGGATCATATAGAATGTCATATTATCATGGCAAGAAGATCATCCTCATCTTTGATCACATACTAAATTTTATCGGTATTGTTTCATTCATTCTGGGATCATAAATGTAATATATGTGTGTGTGTGTGTGTGTGTGTGACATGAGGGTGAATGAGCAGCAATTAAAGTAGCAAGTAGATAAAGAGAAATTTGTGGTACATTCAACATAATAAATTGGAATATAGTTGCATCTATCTTGATAGTGGAAATATATAGTTTAAATATATTCTACGGAAATATATGATAATTGACACTTTAGACATCTCAAACTTGAATATAGTTTAAAGACAAATTCCTTAAATCCATTTAATCTCTTAATTTGATTTGTGCGTTGTTGAGCCGCAGTGGCGAATTCAGCACCCCTTGATTAGGAGGGACAAAATGTAAATTTTAAAATATTGTAAGGGCCAAAATTAAAAAAAAAGTGTAAAATTTAGGGCTAAAATATAAACTTTCAAAATATTATATTTAAAATTGTAATTTTAGGCCAAAAAAAAGGGGCTAAAATGAAAAGAAAATTTAAAATTTAAGACCAAAATGTAATTTTCAAAATATTATACATGAAACTGTAATTTTAGCCAAAAATTTAGGAGGTCAAAATGAAAAAAAAATTAAAATTTAAGGTCTAAATATAAATTTTCAAAATATTATACTTATAAATATAATTTTTGTAAAAATTCAGGGGGTGTATAACGTGGGTCCATCTCTAAATATGGGGTTCAAAAAATCTTGGGGATCAAAAATAAAAATTAGGGGTGGGGGGCAAAAACAAAAACATAAAATTTTTTATATAAAACGTTTAAAATTTCAAGGGGTACATCTGCACCCCTGGTGGCAATGTGGCTCTGCCACTGTTGAACCATATGTTGAAGTGAGTTGTTGTAGTTGGTTTTAATCGTGCAGATATACATAGATTTTTTCATATACTAAAATTACCTTTTGACTCTTGATGCGAGTTGTTGATTCATATGGAAGTTATGGCATGTAAGTTTGATACTTTGATATGTCTAGGGTTTAGAGTATTGTTCATGTATTGATATGTTTCATGAGTGAACATATCTATTTCCGTGAGTCATGTGTTTCAGTATTGTGAGATTCTGGAATCTAGTATATTATTGTCTTTAGTTATGATTTGAAATGACATGCTGTGGCTGTTGGTGGATAAGGTGGGGTTGGTGATGGTATGAATAAACAGTTGGGAAATGAGGAGATACAGTTGGGATATGTGAATGATCAGTTGGGATACGTGATTGTACAGTTGGGAATGTGGATAATCAGTTGGGATATGTGGATGATCAGCACGGTGGTGATCGGATGAATGTTGTAAATGTGACTGTATGTAGATGTGATTGTACAGTTGGTATATATGATAAACAAGTTCCTGTTTTTGTTTGAAAGTTTTACGTGGACTGTTTACTGATAATGATAAGCTTATCTATGTATGTACACTGCATCTACATTCTTTCTTGATGATAAAAATTCAAGAGATTTTTTTTAAAAAAATTTAGAGCCATGATATGACAGATTAGATTACTCACTAGACTTTTAAGCTCATCCCTTTCTTATGTTTTCCCCCACAGATAGTATCTGGCGGATTCGAGTTCCCTCCGGCAGAGCTTCAGGCTTGTGACGCTGTTTACAAAGGGCCAATTCGATCTTGTTGTTGGGCGAGTAGTTCATTTGTCATCTTGTTGTTTATATTTGTATTTTAAACTCTAGTTGACTGGCTCTATAATCTCATAGGCAGGTCCCTCACCTGTGTATGTCTAGATAGGAGTTTGAACTTAAAAGAAAGCTATGTTATGAGATAACTCTTGAACCACTGATGTATGATGATTTATGAGAAATACAAGTATGTTTGTTCCAAAATTTCCCATTGTGATCTTATCCCTCCGGCAGAGCTTCTGCATTGTTCAAACAAATTGACTTGATAATTGCAGCTTCATAATGAGTGCATTTGTGTAAGAGATTATTGGGTTCGTATTTGTTAGATTTCCCGCATACGTCAAACTGAAGTTCCTGGTGACTTTGCTTGATAATGAGTGCATCTGTTTCCATTTTCTTTTGTTAATCATATCACATCATTTGATAGGAATTTGTTTACAACAACTACATAAGTGAAATTTCTCTGCAGTTTTGTTTGTAACAATGCACTTCTTTTAAACATGTGCTTTATTTCTTGTCCCATAATGGTCTTCAGATTCTCCACGAAACTTCCCACTGAGGCAAACAAGGTTCATGATTTTCTTTACAGAAGAAGCATGATTGCTTGCCTCCTTGGAATTATTTAGTGTTAGCCGTGTCTTTTCCTCTTTGGAGTTGGGGATTATAAAATAGAACATGAATTTTTTTCAGTTATGAATGGGACACCAAGAGAATGTACCATCACCACCTAACCCTTGTCAATGTCATAGACATTAACCAAATATATTGTTATATTAGAATATAATTGTATTTTTTTGCTCTATAGATATACGTTTTGTCAGTTTGGTCCTTTAAATTATGCCCTCAAAAATGTATTTTGTTTTCAATAAATTCTTCAGGTTGAATCCTTAACGAAAATTTTTATATGGCTTCAGTAAAAGTTAACATGGCATTAAAAATTTAGTTGAAATGTTTAAAAATAGAAGTAAATCAAGATGTTTTGATACTTTTATTTTTTGGTAAAAGTATTTCTTTTTTGTCTCTTATGTTTGGTTTAGGACTCAGTTTCATTATAGTTACTTATACAAATTGTTAATTAATCTCAACTGCAAAAGCTATTTATGTTATTAAAGAATAATGTTCGGATGTCTAAACCTGTGGACAAAAGCTTATTAGATGGAGACATTGTTTAAGTTTTAAATTTTAATTGAATTTCATCTAGTATGTTTACAGAAAAGATATTAATTTACTATGACTTATTTACGTGTGAAACTTAATTCGTTTCTATTCCTCATGGTACAACAATATCGACCATATTATTGTAAGGAAACTGCTAAACTTATGTATGAACACAAACGTATCTGTCGTCTTGTACAACCACATTATTAAAACCTATTCTAACAAAAATAGTTGCTATATTAATTACTAAAAAAAATTCACCACATTATATATATATATATATATATTTTGTCGAGTCCCCTTTTTTTTGTGTGGCTTAAATACCAAATGAAAGCAAATATTATTTGGTTCTTGATTAAATTATGATTTTACCATTCACAAACATTGAGGCGAGAATAATTCCAACAATAAAAAAAAACCCAAAGAAAGAATTTGAATTAAAACTTTTTAATATAATTATTGATATTAATTTTTTTTAATATGTCATTAAATATTACTACCGTCAGTCATCAGATTGTATTATCTTAACACTTTACATATGTATCCTAATATTAAAATATCTGATGATCTTGAAATCTTTTACAGGGACTTAATATAAAATCTGATTAAGTAATTTTTGAAAATGTGTTAAGATTTATAGAAATATTTTCACTAAACCAAGTAAATAAATATATATGATACTCTCTTCCATCTGCCTTCCTTCTCTTTTTCCCTCATGGCCTCCATCTCAAGTCCTTTCTTCATTCGTGTTCCCCATCTCCGAATAACATACACAACCTCATCGTTTCATTCAATCGTATGCTCCATATGAATCCTCCTCCCTCCACAGTTGAGATTACTAAGATTCTAGATTCAATCGTCAAGATGAAGCATTACACTATTGTTATATCACATTTTGCGCAAGCATAATGCAAGGGGTTTGCACCATCTCTAATTACACATAGTATCTTGATTAACTGTTACTGCTGCGTGGGTCATATCAACTTTGCTTTCTCTATATTGGGAATGATTTACAAGAAAGGTTATCGACCAAATACCATAACTCTGACTACATTAATGAAAGGACTCTGTAATAATAATATGGTTGGTGAAGCTCTAGACTTTCACAATAACGTAGTGGCAAAAGGATTTCAATTAAATGAAGTTACTTATGGAACCTTAATCAATGACCTTTGTAAAGTTGGGAACATTAGAGCTGCCATTAAATTACTAAAAATTATAGAGAGAAAAGGGATGAAGCCTAATGTGGTAATGTACAATACAATCATTGACGGCCTTTGTAAAGATGGATTTTTAACCGAGGCACATGACTTGTGTTTAGAAGTGAGTGAGAGGGGAATTCCTCTCAATATTTTTACTACAATACTCTAATCCATGATTTTTGCAGCATGGATCACATGCAAGAAGCAATTCGTTTGTTTACGGAGATGTTTGCAATAGACATCAACCTTGATGTTTATACCTTTAATATTCTAGTTGATGCATGTTGTGAAGAATGAAGGATTATAGATGCTTAGACTGTGTTTGCCATGATGATGAAGTTTGATATGAATCCTGGTATTGTTGCATACAATACTTTAATGGATGGCTACTGTATGAGAAATAATGTTAGAGTCAAGAGAAGGTTTTAATAGGATGACCCAAAGTAGTTTGACTCCTGATGTTTTCAGTTACAATATCTTAATTAATGGTTACTACAAGTTTAAAATGGTGGATAAAGCCATAGATCTCTTTAAGGAAATGCATTGTCGAAATTTGGATCCTAATATTGTAACTTACACTTCTCTTATTGATGGGTTGTCAAAATTTGGAAAAAAATCATGTATCCAAGATTTTGTTTATGAGATGCTTGGCAATGGTCATGTCCCTAATATAATCACTTACTGTGCCTTGTTAGATGACTTTTACAAATACTAGCATCTTGACAAGGCAATTACATTATTTCACCAAATGCGCATCCGAGGAATTCGACCTAATGTGTACACATACACTATACTTATTGATGGTTTGTGCAAGGGAGGTAGACTAACTACTACACTAAAAATATTTCAGCATCTTTTGGTTGGTCATTAACTAGATGTCAAAACATATATACGGCTATAATCAACAAAATGTGTAAAGAGGGTTTGTTTAATAAAGCAAAGGCCTTGCTTGATAAAATGAAAGAGAATAGTTGTCTCCCAGATTTTGTCACTTTTGAAACAATTATTTGACATCTTGAAAAAGATGAGAATGATAAAGCAAAGAAGCTTTTTCATGAAATGGTTGCTAGAGGCTTGTTTAAGAATTAAAACAAGGTGAGATGCTCTAGCACTAATTTGAGTTACACTTTTCTGTTCAAATAGCATGAACTTTTAACAAATATTTTTATGAGATATATTTGAAAATAGGAGTGTCATATTAGTACAACTTTTTACAAGCATGTTTCATAACAACTTGGAAAGTTCATGTCATTATGGTTTTTTTTTATCTGTCAAATTTGAACTTATTGTTTAGTGCTTGCTTTATGACCTTAAAAAAGATTATTTAGTCCTATCAAACTGTCACTTCCGACTAATACTATATCCCATACTTAAAATAATACTCACTGAATTTGAAAGTCTGGTAAGCTTGGAAGCATCTGATTGTTGTAGACTTTTGTAGTGGTTATTCTGATATGTTTGTGTATATTCTTATGTCATATATGTATCATTTGTAGATTATTATGTTACTAATCATCCCAAATTAAATAGCTAAAGTGGGCTACCTTGCTAAAAGGCTTCCTTTTTCTTGTTGTTTTAGGGAACAATGAACTGGCAACTCAAATGCATTGGAAGTCCATACACATTGTTTTCATAGCTCTCCACAACTTGTCGTAGAAGCCTGGCCATTGAAATGTTTAATATGGTCAATAAAGTAATCAGGATATATCTGGTATTTTACTTTGACCATATGAACCCTAGGAAAACAAGTAATTGTCCATTTCATATATGACGTTTGCCCACAGTCCACAGAGTTTGCAAGTTGGTAAGTTTCAGTCATTGGAAGCATCCAGTATATAATAGCAACAGATCCCTTTCTTTCTGCATAACATATGCTCATGAAATGAAGCATCAGACTTTGTGTGTTACATTTGCAACTGTTTTTTTAGAACTTTATCATCGTGTCATGATTTACTACTCATGAAGTTTCTACATTGTTAATTAGTAAATAAGCCAGGTTTGATTAGGAAATAATTGAGAATAGAGAGTAGTAGTACAAGCTACTGCTGAATAACTTTGGCCCCGTTTTATGATAATATTGTATCAAGCAAAATTTTCCTGCAACGCTGTTGAATCAATGAACTTATGTGATTCATGGGCGCTATATCCAATCTCATAGTTGTTTTCAGATTCAACCAGAAGCAACATCTTACTGAGGAAAACAAGGTTCATGATTTTCATCACGAAAGAACCATGATTGTTTGCCTCCTTGGAATTAACTGGTGTTAAGCTGTCTCTCTTCCTCTTCGGAGTTGTTACGTTTAGATCCCATATGTACTTCCTCTTTCTTTACTTTTGTTGAACTTATAAAGTGGCAGGATTCTTTTTTAGAAGGATTATCTTATATAAATTGGATCTTGATTGGGACATTTGTATTTAAGTGACTTTATTTTAAAAAAAATGTGAAACTGGGTAATAATTATGAGAATTACAAAAATTTTACTTGTACTAAACAATTTACAGCACTCCACTCTATGTTGCATGTAAATTGTAGGCTTGAAGGGAATATATGAAAAATTGGTATCCTTTTCAATGATATTTTGATTTAAACCCAAATCCAAATTGTTGGTTTAATTAGTTGCGGGTGTGGCTAATTAACATGAAGTTAGACATATTGTTGCTAATAAATTTATAGGAGCAAATTATTGACTTGTTAAGAAAAATTACAGTTTTTATTTTGTTTCAAACAAATTAAATATTTCAATTTAGTTTTTGAAATATTACGTTTATTTTGATTTTGTCTTTTTATTTATCAAATTGATTTTTATTAACAAAAAATTTAATATTTAACCATAAAAAGACTAAGTTAAAATAAATAAATTTTTTTATGAATAAAATTGAGCCATTTTATATGTTAACGATTAAATTGAGATAAATATAATTTTTTAAAAAATTAAATGAATAATTTATTCAAATTATAATCAGGCTAATGTTTTTGTGATATTTTTGAACAAAATTTTATTTTGATCATTAAACATGATTCTATTACTGATTGATTTAAAAAAAAAATTACTTCTCAAAATGTTAATTAATTGGCATACGTGAATTGATCCCTTTTTATTAGTGTAATCTCCGTCAAGTTTTTTTTCTTTTTTCCTCTTTAGAGGAAGGAAATTTGAAGTTAAAACTTCTTTAAAGTTACTCAAATTTTCATGGGGCAAAGGTACCTTTTTTTTTACCTTAAATTTTGACTTAAAGCTTTTAGTTTCATCCCAAAAATTTACTTTGTCAATTATATTTTATATCTTTCTAATTAATTTCAATTTTGTCCATGAGTTAACACTATCTAAATTATTAACTGCAGATACTGATGTAGTTATCTTTATTGGACACATGGACTTGGACCCCTTAAGCATAAGGTCAAGTATTTGATTCCTGATTCTTGCAAATGAAGAAAACTTGGTTGGGAGGGGAGACTCCACTAAAGTAGCTAGCCAGGTCCTCGACGGAGATTAGTCATCGGTAAAGTCGATGGAAACTTCACACCATACCATGGTAACCACAAAAAAAAAAAAATCTCTATTGCATACTTTAGCGAAAACAAGACTAGCTAAACATGTCCTATGTCAGATGTTCTCTTAAAATAATAAAATTATTTTTCAATATTCAAGTGAATTGAAACGATAAAGTGAATAATTGATGACAATTTTGTCCTTTAAAGAAAATATCTCAACGTGAAATATGTATAACTAAATGAGTTAGTGTTAATATGTGTAATAGAAGTGGGCATATCAATATCTGTCATTAACAATTTAGACAAATTGAGTTTAAAGACAAAATTAAAATGAATTAAAAATAAGTGAGACAAAATTGACACAACAAAATAACACAAAATTGAACTTTGGGTCAAAGTTTAGGAATGAAGAATGGTACTTTTGCTTCTTCTGTTTTTTTCCATTATTAAAACACATTTTTATAACCCAATTGGCTAGTGGCAGTGATTATAGTTGTTTAAGCCTTAGGAATAGCAAAGGCTTGATTTTTGGAAATATCAATCTGAAGATGGCTCTACTCTTTGCACTTCGTAAACTTTAAAAAAAAAAATAGTCTCCTATTGTTTTTTTTTAAGAACTACCAATATCTTAAAAACTTACTAAATTCTAACTAATTTAATTTAAATTAGGTCAAATCACAAAGATATCAAATTGTTATAATTTTTTTTCATTTACAAAATTGAAACCTAAAATATTACTTAAAAAAATAAATATTAAACCACTTGAACTCACCAACATTAATATCTTTCTATTTTATGGAGTAAAAGAACCTTTGGTTTTGAAAAAAAAAAAATCACATTTGTGTCAGAAATTAGACTACGTCCATCCATCAACAGCACCTAGTGGTTTGGCAGTTGGGGCAAAATTTTTATATTTGAATGGCCGAAATAACAATAATTGTTTGGACTTCAAGAACCGCAAAGTTTGATTTTTAAAAACACTTATTTAAATAAAATTCTGTTATTTATACTCAATTAATTAAAAAATTAATTTTCATCCTATCAAATGAGAGAGACTTGAAAAAATAAAAAAACTTTCATATGCGTAAGGGACATTTTGAATCATGCAATTAATATGCATCACAGCATAGAACTTATCGGTAGAACTTGTTGGACCCATAGAGATAAGCATAAGCAAGTTGAGTATTTTACTAATTGTAGTAAGTACTGTGAAAGGGACATATAATTTTTCTTTTTGAAAAAAAAAACTATAATTAATATCGATAGAGTTAAATGATAGGAATATGACCCCTCCTTCCGTCCCACTGAGTCTAAAGCCCATTTGACGGTTTTGCTGCAACTTGTTACCTACTTTCTTCTCTACCTCTTTTTTTTTTTTCCTTCCATTTTTCTTTCCTTCCATCATTTCCAAGTTTGAAATGTACTAAAAGCTTGCTTGTATGTATCATGGGACCATATTTAAAAGTAGCTGTACATTGATTTGATCCCAAAATATTATATTTATTATCTTAATTTAATTCGGTCAAATTTCTTAATTTAATTTTTAAAAAATTATATTTATTTTTATTTGGTTATTATGTTTGTCAAATTGACTTTTGACGATAAAAAAAGTTAAAATTTAACAACAATAAATTTTATAATTTAGTAATAAAAATAATTAAATTGAGACAAATACAATTTTTTATAAACTAAATTGAGATACTTCATATTTCAAAGACCAAATTAATCATTAATTAATCATGTCTAACTATAATTTTATTCCCAAAAAAAATCACAATAACCTAAAAAAATTAGCCTAATTAAAATTAGAGAAAATTACTAATTTAATTCTTAAAGGATTACACTTATTTCAAATTCATTCCTTGAAAAATTATATTTGTTTTAATTTGATAATTTTCATCGTTAAATTGAAAAATATATCATTATTAAATCTCATTTGCTACCAAAAATTGACGAATAGAAGGACGAGATTGAGATAAGTATAATTTTTAAGGACTAATTTGAAATGTTTAATTTTTTTAGTACGAAATTAAAATGACTATAATCTTTCAAAAATCAAATTAATAATTTACTCCTAGAATTTTATCCATAACAATATGTCTAATTAAATGTTAAATAGTCACATTGGCAATTAATTAAACCAACTCTTGGAGATCAATGTGAGTTGAGTCTAGTAGAATGGACAAGTCTGTCTACCACAAGGTAGTGAATCCAAGTTTGAATATCCATAAAAAGAAATGTTCATATTTAGTGTCTAACAAACTGACAGTGTCTTGAGTAAAATTATCTTCATTAAAAAATACATATAAAAAAGTAAAAAAAAAAAACAAACAAACAAACAAACTCTTGGAGTTAGGTTTAGATCAAAAGTTGAAAAGGACACAAAATCTTCATATACTCCCTAGTCCCTCCCCACTTGGTGCCCACCAATATATATGCAACTTGTTGTTTCAGTATGTAATTCTTTGTCATATTTAGGTGCTAGAACAAGAAAATGTTGCAGGCTGGAATATGAATATTTAGGGGAAAAGTTGATATTTTCCACAAGCTTTGGAGAGAAAGTGAGGGATTCGTCTTTTTTTATTTAATGTTCAGACTTCAGATGAAAGGGTACATACACACAGATTTGGGGCGCCTGCTCTTCGGATAGGAAGAGCAGGCTGCTTTTCCTGTTGGCCACGGTTTTAATTGTGGGCAACACTTGTAGATAAGTTTCAACAACGGTTTAAAAACCGTTGCTATAAGTTTTGTAAAAAATGTCACAATTAAAATTTATAGCGACGGTTTTATTGTTGCTGCAACTTTAACCATAATTTTTACCGTTGCTACAGGTAAAAAAGCAACCTCCTCTTCGGGATCCATATACACACATGCTGACTTTAACTCAATACACACACAAACGCATTTTGTCTCTACAAACGTGAAACAAAGTGAGAACTGAGAAGAGGATTGTGTGGACAAAATTCATTTATATATATGTCACTTGGATATATATATATATATATATATATATATATATATATCTCCTTTTATTTCTTCCCCTCCCATTATCCAATAGATACACCTACTTGTTTCTTTTTTCTTTTTATTTTTAAATCCAACAGTAACGATTGTTTAAATTTTCAGAACAATAAAATAATTTGATGTCTGAAAATATTAATTTGACGAGAGTTTGACGTTTTACACGTAGTAAATTGTGAAAGAATTAGTCTTCTGTTAGGTGAAATTAGGATACCCTTTAAAAACAACAGAAAAAATTACTTTAATCTTGAATATTAAGATTGGTGTCATGAAAAATATCAATTCTTTGACTTGTTTAACTATTTAATTGTACTAATCTTGATTAGTTTAAATAGTTCAATACTTGTCCTTTTAAGTAAGGTTCTAAGTTCGAGTCTCATGAATAAGAAAATTAGTATTGAAAAAACTTTATACCTGATCTGACCTACCTTAAAATAGATTTGTCGGAACCTAATGGATTTCTAGACACTTAAGGGTTTGTTTGGTTTGTGAAAATATTTTCTTTTTTCATTTTCAATCTTCATTTCCTGAAATACATTTCCTGAAACACTGAAAATATCTTTTTGGTGTTTTCAGATTTAAGCTTATTTTAAGAAATGTTTTCAAGAAAACGTTTTCAGTTAACTCAACCAAACGCATTTTCAAGTCTATTTTCTGTTTTCAGTGAAAATGAAAACAGAAAATGCCCAAACCAAACAGGCTCTAATAGTTCAAACCCAAAAAAAAATGCAATAGTACATTTTGTAATTTAATTATAAAAATGACTAAATTAAAATAAATATAATTTTTAAAAATTAAATTAAGACACTTATTTTTAAGGAACAATTAAATAAATTGTAATATTTTATGAATTAAATCAATAATTTACTCTCTTATAGGCAACCTGGGATAATTTTGCAAGATGAAGATAAAATATGAGGGTGTGGCCTTGAGAAATCCACATATGCAGGAAGTTTGGCCTTACAATTGTAGGACACTGTCTTTGATGGAGATATCGAAATATCTGACTCAGCTTCTCCTGCTTTCCTGTGGCTCCGGCACGTGATTTCGAGGAGTTTCCATTCCAATCTGGCCAAACATCACGTGGCCATTTCTTCCTCTGGACCACTTCATCACTTTTCCTTGCCTTTTTTTTTAAGTAAAATTAATTTTTATTATTTGGACAGATTTTTTTTTCCATTAATCTGAAATATTTTTATAAAGGCATGTAGAACATTTTAGGATCAACAACAAATTATAATTAGACAATCTTTTATACAAATAAACTGAGTATACTGATATGCACTTTCATCGAAAAAAAAAAAGCAATGGATTTACTTTCGGAGGAAATGATTTACACATTTTAAAAATTTGTAAAAGTTCTTTGTGAAATTTAGAAGTTGTGAGCAATAAAGTGAATAACCGGCCAAATATAAAATGTTTTAATATAGTTCTTAAAATATTATATTTATTTTAATTTAATTTTTATTATTACTAAATCATTAAATTTATCATAGCTAAATTTAAAATCTTATGATATTTAAGGTCACTTTAACAACTACCGAGAGTTGGGCTTAGTGTAAGAAACTAATTTTCATATTGTGGCAAATCACAGTTTGAATTTTCATTTGGAAAGATGCCTATATTTAATATCTAATAATGTTTCAAGTAGAATTACTTGTGTAGACAAATATTTGTGAAAAACAAACAAAATTTTTCCCTTTAGTATATTGAGTCTTAAAATTGAAACGAATATAATTTTTTAAGAATAATCTCAAAACACTTAATATTTTAAAAATCAAATTAAGATAAGTATAAACTTTGAAGGCTAGATTCATTATTTACTCTCTCTTTTTTTTTTTTAATCTTTTTCCTTGGAATTGTGTGAATATTGCAAATGGAAGCCCTAAGCAGAAAAAAGCAAACCATTAATTGCCTTTTTTATCCTCATAAATTCTTGGTGTCTAATTCATATGAAGTCTTTAAACCACTTCTTTGGAAATATCTACATATTTCAAAAATGTCCTCTTCTTAATTTTGAAGAACACCTAAGGTATATGCCAATATTTTAGATATGGTTATGGATAGGGTTGGATATGGAAATTACACTATATATATATATATATATATATATATATATATATATATATATATATCACTTTTTAAGAGTTACTGTGTTTGTGAGAATTAATATTTAAATAAAACTAAAATACTATACTTCACCCAAAAAAAATTAAAATAGTATATTTAATAAAACTCATAAATTTTTTTCCAAAAGTATAATTTATGAATAAAGCGTTTAGTAATAATTTTTAAAATTGTTGATAGTGGATATATGTTTAAACTTTAAACTTATTTTTAAATTCTAAAAATTCATATATTTTTATATTAAATTTTTAAAACAATTTAAATTACTTGAAGGTTGAATGAAATACATAATAACATAGAGATGAAAGTAAATGATGACCAACTAATCAAGTTGTCAGTTCAAGAATTTCAAACTGAATTAAATCTTAAAAATATAATTTTTATGATAAAAATTGAGGAAAAATATGAGATTATTTTTAATATTTGTGAAAAGATGGCTGTCAGTTATATTTCCGTGAGAAAATAATAAAAATATAAGAAGATAACAACAATATAAGATGTAACGATAATTTATTAACAATAAGGCTATACTTGGAACGTAGTTATTTACAACACCTACCCCTGCTTTTGGAAGCATATCCCCTCAAGTATTTTTCAAATGCAATTGTGAATTTTAAAAAGAACCATAAAAAAATTTTAACCTATAGTTAACTTTAAGATCATCTCTAATTGGAATAAAATAGATATAATTTATTTGAAAAAATAAACATAGAGTTAATTGAATGTTTAACGGATTCGTGACATGAGATTTGGATTGATAATTTTTTTTGTTGATATAATTTGATCTTTTTAATTAAGGTAATAATTTATAGAGTCAAATATGAAAGATTCAATTCAGAGTTTGCAAATTCGATTGATTAAGCTAATCTATATAATAAATTAAAACAAATTCACTTTTAAACCTTTGATGCACTAATTAATGATATAGTATTACATTAAAAAAATATGTTAATAATGTATTTTTTTTTATTTGATTACATGTTTAATACGTAAATTAAGATTAACTTGATTTTTTTCAATTAGTTGACTTGATTTTAATTACCTGCCACCACCAATTTCTCCATTACATTTTTTTCCAAATTTGAATTTTGTGACATTTCTTGCATATAATCCAATACTAAAATGAATTGATTTTATTTGACTTTGATTTCTTTCCAAAATACAATTAATAATTTCAAAAATAATGCACTTTACTTTTATGAATTTTGACATGTGGTAGCATTGATACTAAAAGCACTTAGAGATTTGATAATCATAAAATTATTCCAAATAAAGAATTAAACATGTGCATAATTTTGAGATACAAATAAACAAAATTAAGAGTTATTTTTCGAAATTTCTTTTATGCTATAGTTTTCTCTTTTAACAAATTCAATCATGTGAGAGAAAGCAAGAATTTCAGATCATTTTATTCCTTTTTCTGCATGTACTTATATTTTGTTATAGTTATGGTAGATTTGGAATAGCTTGTCAACATATTCTCTTCAAATCTCTCTCTCTCTCTCTCTCTCTCTCTCTCTCTCTCTCTATGCAAAACCCTATTTCGTTACCACACTCTCACATCAAAGATAGTTATGACGAGATCAACAACAAAAGCTTTGGCTTCAGAGATGGCAAACATTGATAACATCATTTATATACTAATCCATCTAGAGAAAATTAATTAGAGAATCAAGGCAATGATTTTTCGTCTATGGAACCATGTTAGGTTTAATGTGCCTGGAGAATTAAGCATCATCGAGGTGGTGCTGCAGGATTTTAAGGTAGTCATCAAATGGAGTCGAATGATATCCATTTTTTACAAAATGCATGAAGGAGTTTCATGATGGTGATGGATTTTTTTGTGAAAAATGCAGTTCAACTAGAGGCAGATCTACGTTCAAGCGTCCACAAGGAATTTTTTTTAATTAATATATGTGGATTTTTTTTTTGCTCCCATAAAAATTTAGATATTGTCAGTGGCGTATCCATGACCCCTTGATCAAGGGAGCAAAATTTTCATTCGTTTTTTTGAATCTGATGGCAATTCTTCTAAATTAATTTTAATTTGTTGCTCATTTGATGGTCATTTCCTCTTAAAAAATATTTCTATTACAAAAAAAATATTTCTTCTTCTAAATCCTAATTGCATAATCAATCAACCAATTTGATAGTATTAGACTTGTATACAAAAACTCCAAATTTTAAACTTTTACAAAGAGGTCCCTAATAATGGAATGATAAATTAACCATCATCAAGAAAAATTCATGAAATTGACTTCACAAATATGTTACTCATGATCCTAATTGTATAATCAATCAACCGATTTGATAGAATTATACCTATGTACAAAAATCTCATATTTTAAGCTTTTACAAAAAAGTCCCTAACAATGAAATGAAAAATTAACCATTATCAAGAAAAAATTTCATGAAATTGACTTCACAAATATGTTCTTCATAATCCTAATTACATAATCAATTAACAAATTTGATATAATTAGACCTATGTACAAAAACTTCAAATTTCAAGCTTTTACAAAGAGGTCCCTAATAATGGAATGAGAAATTAACCATCATCAAGAAAAATTTTGTGACTCTGGAGAGTGGGGGTCTTGTGACTGTAAGCATTAAAGAGGGATTGAGTCACTAAAGAGGGTTCAAAAAAATATTAAGGGGATTCAAAAAAAAAGAGGGGGTAAAATGAAAAAAAAATTTACATATAAATTTGTAAAATTTAGCTACATCCCCTTAAGTATATGTAGCTCCACCCCTGGATGTTGCTCCCACATGGTAAATCATGACCACTCATCTTATTAAGAATACCTCACGTAATAAGTTCTTTTAAAATTGAATTTAAAAATTAGTTATACCCTATCACGACACCACCCTTTCTAATTCTCCAACACTCAACGTTTCAACATCTCTCCAACACTCTTTCTCCACTCTAGCACTCCACTTTGTACGACTCATCCCTCCATTTCCATGGCTCCACTTACTTAAGTGAATTCTTCCATTTCCATAGCCTAGACTGAGCTATTATTTTTTTGAGTTGAAAATTCTATTCTTTTTAGTCTTTAGTTTGTAGTCCATTCTCTTTTCTTTGTATTTTGATTCTTCAATACAATTATTTATTTATCTCTTTTTGTTGTATTATTCAAAAATAGACAAAGAAACTATTTTCTCAAATATTCACTTTGATATTTTCCAAGAACGAAGAAGACTTGAATATTTCATGCTCTAGCCTCTAAAGGTACAAATTACTTTAATATTCAAGTGGTTTTGTTGTCTTACTTGTTATCTCTTTGTTGTATTTAATATTAAAGTAGTTTTGTATATTTTTATTTAACAAATTTATACATAAATTCTTGTACTTCATGTTGTATATACGCACAAATTAACCATATAAGTTTTTAAGCTTGATTAAAATTTGTATTCTAGTTTTATATTATTGTTCATATAGTTAAGAAATGTAGTGTTTTGTTTTAATTTCAATTAGTTAAGTATCTAATTAGCTTTATATTTTTTTTTAGTGTGCTAAATATGGAGAAATATTTTAAAATGAAATCAATATTAGAGTCTCAAGAAGTCATTAAAAGTGAAAATTCACCAATACTATTAGGTCATCTTCATCCATAGAAAAGATATTCTTAGAAGTTGATTTGAAAAATCTTCCTGCTGATCTAGGAGAAAGGACAAAAATATCATGTTATCATCCTAATGACCAAGATGACATCCGAACAGCTTATTTGCAAAAAGGACTTTGTCAACCAAGAGAGCATGATTTCCCACAACGACAAATTGGGACTCTTTTTCGGAAGTTTAACCCTTATTGTTTTATAAATTTTGGCAATTTGTTGGAATATAGTATATCAAAAGATGTCGTATTTTGTTTATATTGTTATCTTATGAGATTTGACATTGGAGAAGAAAAAAAGTGGTGATGCATTTTTGACTGATCGATTTTCAAATTGGAAAAAAAAAAAGATAGGTTGAAAACCCATGTTGGAGGTACTAATAGTGTTCACAATCAAGCTTGGAGAAAATGTCAAGCATTAATGAAACAAAAACAACATATTGAAGTTGCTATTAGAATTCAATTGACTGTAACAGGAATATAAGATTCAATTGACTGTAACAATTGATTGTATTTGATTTCTATTGAGGCAATGGTTGGCATTCTGTACTCACATGATATTGGAACATCAATGAAACCATTTAATGATTAGTTAAAATATATGTGTGCGTTGAAAATATTGGCTCAAGTCCCTTGTGTGGGTTGTTTTGATTTGGCATGCTTAAATTATGATGGCAATTGGAGTATTAACTGACCATCATGCATGATTGTGTGAGTAAAAGAGTGTAACATGTGATCTAATTGCTCTTCCCTATAGATCCTTGAGTGTGATTATATATGTGTTTATTGCATTACTCCATGGTGGCATAAGGCATGGTTTGCCAAATGCCTTTCTCAAGAACTAGTTAGGCTTAAGAAGTCTTTTTATATGGTCACCTCAGTGGGGAGAAAAGTCTTGCTAGGGAATTATGGATTCTTGTAATTTCTAGGTACTTGCGTATGTGAGATATATTGTAGTGGGATTTATGATTTCATGAGATGTTTGAGTCCAATGTAACTCTAGCTAAGGATCGGTTAATGTCATGTTATGTGACCATGGATTATCGATAGAAGGAGAGACATCAGAGATTCCTTCAAGTGATAGCCTATGAGCATATAGAAGTTTAGCATGGCAAATATTGGGAAAGTGATAGTTTGATCGTACTTAGTTCAAGGAAACGAGTATTCAATTGGACTTATAATGTGTAGTGTCGGAATTGATAGATTCTTGTTGCAATAAGGCAACAAGGAAGTAGAAAAGATTATATGAACTAAGTAACCGATGATTCAAACCATGGTGGTTTATTGAAATTCGGGGATCGAATTTCTTAAAGGAGGAGATAATGTGTTGCCTGAGGATTTAATGGGAGTCTACAGTGAACCTTCAAGTCAATTAGAGAAATTATGGGACCATATTAAACTTTTTAGGACTAAAGTGAAATTTTTTAATTTTTGGAATGAGAGATTTTGGAAATAATCACAAGGTGAGTATTATGGAAATTGTAGGAAAATTTTAGCGTAATAAATGTTATATCTCGAAACCATTGAGGACCATTAAAAATAAATTGTTGAGGACTTATTTGAAATTATATAACGATGTGTGGAGATTTTTTTTAGTACAAATGACAGGACAATGGTTGAGGGAATAAAAATCGAGTGTGAAATGAAATTTCAGAGAATAAGAAGGGACTTGAATGAATTATTTCTTTAAAACTGAGTGACTTTAAGAGAATTAAGGTAAAGAGTGGACATATGGCACATAAGGGGCTAGACACGTGGATTTCCCTCCACCACTAGATTAGATTAAGGCTTCTAAAGGAAGCCTCCCCTTTCATGTGTGAATGCTGGTGTAATACCCAAGAAAAAATAAAATATAAATATTTGTTTACAAACTACTGTTACTATTTTAGTATACATTACTATTCACCCGTATAATACTATTTACATATATGATACTGTTCATTTATACAATCGAAATGTCAAGTATTAGATGTAGTTTGGTCATAAGAGAAAATTAGAAAGAAGTTCGTGGGAGAAAATGACGTTTTATGTGTAAAAATACGCTCAGGGACTAAATTGAAAGGACTGATTTGAAAAGAAACTTAAAGATTTAAGAGAAAGGATATTTTTCTCTTTAAGTTTCCAATAGTAAATAAAAGAAAATTTTCAGCCGTTGCCGCGATTTGCACAGTAACTACATTATTAGAAATGTCATTTTCATGAATAGTAAATTGAATATTTTATTAGCGCATAGTGTCAAATAGTACTCTTGACTTTTGCTATAAATAGGCCCTTCCATTTCACTTCTAAACTCACACCTTCAACTTCTCTTCTTCTCTCCTTAAGTTTCTCTTACTCCAAAGCTAGGCCTCTGAGATTTTGGGCCTTTCCTTTTCAGCTTAGGTAAGGATACTATGCCCTTTCTATGTCTTTCAAATTTTAGAAGTTATTTTCTTAAGTATGCTCTGTGGTTGCGGCCTTGGCTGATCTTCCACATCAGAAAAACTGTCCTTAGCTGTTTATATGTTATTTTGATTCTCTGATTACCGAAATAGAATGTAAACTGTGAAGAATACATGTCTAGGAAAGTTCTGGCTAAGGAAAGACCTGGTTTTTAAGTGTGTCCAGTGTGACCCTCCACTCTTTCCTGGGAACTTACCTGGTGTACTCTTTTACAGATTGTATTCTCTATTTCTGGTATAAATAGTAATCATATATATGAACAGTAACCATACGTATGAACAGTATCTGTACGAAAACAATCCTAACGTATTTTCTCTAATCTTTCATGAAAATCTCCGTAGCAGAACACTGAAATTCACCTGAGCACTCTTGTCTGTAATGACTTAGAGAAGCGATATTCGTACGGAATCCAGGTGAGTGAAACGACCCCGTGTTAATAGAGTTTTAGCATTACTGGTGATAAAAAGTATGTCGTAGGACACTCCCAAGATTCATAGGGGGAAATTGGATTCAGAATGACGAATCTAAATGAGATAATTAATCCATAAGTATGGATAAAATGAAATAAGTATCTTATGATGATGTGAAATTTGAATGTTTTCAAAAATGGATTAATTGTTATCTTGATATGTGGTTTATAAATCCATAATATAGTTATATACTATACCTGTTATATGGATGAATATTATATTGAGCTTCTGATTATGATATGAAATGCTATTGATTGTGATTGAGCGGGACAGTACCCCCTCTCACGGCAAGGCGGAAAACCCGGTTGACAGGGTGTCTTGACCAATGAGTGTGGAGACAACGATTCCCTCAGTAGGGATATAGCCCGGATTGGTGATAAATCCGTGAGCCGCCCTAGCTAAGAGGATGAGGTTGTGCGTCATGGCGGAAATATACATAATTGGTGAGCCGGCCTGTGTGCGCTCTCCGGGATATATTGCCATTGACGAGTACTAGTAACGTTTGTTAAATTGGATGAATTTTTATCTTGTATGTAAGAGGATGATGTTGTGCGTCATGGCGGAAATATACATAATTGGTGAGTGTTGAGTTCTCAATTTAGTGTCATTTTGATGTTTAATATCCTCTCTTTTGATCTCTTTCTTGTTGTCTTGTAATTCTTAGCTCATATTTTGAGTAGTTTAGAGTTTTCTTTGATCTTTTAATAAATGGAGTGATTTCATGATTCTTTTATGTAATTTAATGGGTTTATTTGCTATTTTTGGTGTAGGTTGAGTTGGTAAAAAGTTCATATTAGAAGATGGAATGCTAGAGCTGAAATTCTGAAAATGCTGAATTAATTGCTGTCTCCCACAGCTATAGCGGTAAAATTTACAGCTATAGCGGTGGATTGCTGAATTAATTGCCAAATCGACCTAACAAGTTTTTGGCGCCGTTGCCGGGGACTAAGATTTGTGCTAATATTCAAAGAAATTTGAAAGTGTTAGCTTGGACGCTTTGTTTTATTTTCTGTTTTGTCTTGATTTCTTTCATTTTTCTCTTTACTATTCTATTTGAGTATTTAATCATTTAAGCTTTTCTTGTGTCAATTTATTTTTAGCTATATTTTTCATTGTTAACCGGTGTTTTTTATTGTGTAGGTGGCCGACATTGGACGATCGACCTTGAACAAGCATCGGTAAAGTCTGGCTGAAGACTATAAACTTAGCGCTCTTGGGAGGCAACCCAAGTTTATTGCTTTCGTAATTTCTTTTTTTTCTTCTATTTTTTTTGTTGTGGTTTGATGTGCTGCTATTAGTAATATTTTAACTGCTATTTATTATTTATTTTGGAGTTGAATTGATAAATGCTGAATATGGTCATGTTTATTATCTTGGTGAATGGCAGTTAGGATGTTTATAATAGCATTTTGTTTTGTTTTGTTTTGTTTGTTATGTTGTGTCTTCTTTTCCTCTATTGTGCTGATCTGGAACAGTGAGGACACTGTCAAATTTAAGTTTGGGGGAGAGGTTTGTTGATGAGTTTCTTCTTTGAGAAAATTTTGGTTAATTTTGTGTTGTCCATACGTATGTGTTGTAGGAGGAAATTTTTGAAAATTTTGAAATCTGAAAGTTTGAAGTTTTTGGCAAGTCAAATCATGTCAAATGCAATTCTTTTTAAGAGTTACCTCTTGAGTTTGCTAATCTTAAGTTTTCATATTTTGTAAGTGTTAGCTCTATCACTTCAAAATAACAGGAATTTTATTTTTGTCTCTTTTAATGGTTTTTAGATCATTTTCATATTTATATATAAAAAAAAAGTTCAATAAGAGGCTAGTGAAAAAAGGATTCAATAAGGGGATAGCTGAAAGTTTCAATAAGGGATAGGCTCATGTAATTAAACTAAAATGAGAAAATTAAAAAAAAAATTTCCAAAGGAAATAAGGAAAGTTAGGAAGCTATATCCTTGAGAACAAAACAGTGAAGCCCTTGAGAATCGAAATAAAACGATGCCTTTGAGAACAAAGAAGTAATTTAATTTTGGAATTTTTGTGAATTTGGTTTTATAAACTGTTCCAAGAGGTGAAGCTTTGATTTCAAATTTTCTTGTGGTTTGGTTAACACTTCTTTTTGAATCCTTAAGGTTGCAAACTCTTGAGTTAAATCTTTTGAGTAATGGTTTGATGAGACTTGGTTTGCTTTAATTCACATTTTCATATCTTTACCCCTCCCAGTTGCACATATTCATGGTCGCACATATTTTTCTCAAAATTTTTCTCATTGAAAGTTTTTGCTTGAGGACAAGCAAAGGTTCAAGTTTGGGGGAGTGTTGAGTTCTCAATTTAGTGTCATTTTGATGTTTAATATCCTCTCTTTTGATCTCTTTCTTGTTGTCTTGTAATTCTTAGCTCATATTTTGAGTAGTTTAGAGTTTTCTTTGATCTTTTAATAAATGGAGTGATTTCATGATTCTTTTATGTAATTTAATGGGTTTATTTGCTATTTTTGGTGTAGGTTGAGTTGGTAAAAAGTTCATATTAGAAGATGGAATGCTAGAGCTGAAATTCTGAAAATGCTGAATCAATTGCTGTCTCCCACAGCTATAGCGGTAAAATTTACAGCTATAGCGGTGGATTGCTGAAAAAAAGATTTTGGTGCCTTCTTCTCTGCCAGCCACCGCTATAGCGGTGGATCTTCACCGCTATAGCGGTAAAACCTAAAAAAACTCAATTTTAAGCCTTCTTCTCTGCCTCCTACCGCTATAGCGGTGGGTACTTACCGCTATAGCGGTAGTTCGCGATCCTGCACTGATATAAAAGGCTTCAGATGAAATTTTTAGGGTATTCTGGAGTTGGAGACTGAAGGGGGGCGCCGTTTTGGCTGAGAGGAGCAAGGGGAACCTGATTCTCAAGGCTTGGGGAGCTCAATCCATCATTCCACCTCAGATTCATGGCCAACTTCATCTCTTTTTCTACTTTCTGCTGTTTATTTTCTATGAGTAGCTAGATTTTCTATCTAGGGTTACTATGAACTTGACTCCTGAATAGATTTTACATTCTCTCATGTATTTGCAACCTTATTTCAATTAATATAAGTCTTTCTATCCATTTTATTGTTGCGTTATATGGACTTGATCAATCTATATGTATGCTTGTTGCTGTCTTCGAACTCGGGAGAGGGAGGTGAGAGTAGAACACTGAATAGGAAGGACGAGTGCGTGAACCTTACTAAGTGTTTTCGCTTGTTAGCTAATAGGAATGTTAGTTAATCTCGTTTAATCAAAGCTAGGTTGGTTGTGTTAGGCTTAACCCACACAAGGAATTGCGTAGGAGTTGAGCAACTTAATTGAGATTCGGGAGGATTCTTTTAAGTTATTAGAATAACCTAGGATTAACTTATATAGTTGAATAAGTTGCGAGTGCATGAGAGGGGTTTTGTAATTTCTAAGATAGAGGAGAGGGATTAGTGACCCTAGGCTTTAATTAGACTATTTCATCGGTTTTTGCATTGTTTACTGTCATTAAAAGAAAATCTATAAAAATTTACTGTCATAGTTCACTTTTATTGTTAATTCTTCATTAGAGTTGTCCTCAATCCAATTGCTTCGTCCAACTAATTCAATTAAATTTCTTGGGTACTTAGTCGCTTAGTCCTCGTGGGAACGATACTTTTACTCTCAAATCACTATATTACTTGTGCGATTGGTGCGCTTGCCAAATCGACCTAACAGTGAGCCGGCCTGTGTGCGTTCTCCGGGATATATTGCCATTGACGAGTACTAGTAACGTTTGTTGAATTGGATAAATTTTTATCTTCTGTCTATTGGTTGAGTATGAGCCTTTGGATATGCTTGCATGACTGGTAATGTATTTGAATTTTATTAATGCGAGGCCGATTCGCTCATTGAGTTTAAAAGCTCACATTGTTTGTACAACCTTTTTGTTCAGATCAGGTTGCCATCGAAGAATATCTGCT
Organism: Biancaea sappan; assembly: GCA_037074585.1. NCBI lineage: Eukaryota > Viridiplantae > Streptophyta > Magnoliopsida > Fabales > Fabaceae > Biancaea > Biancaea sappan. Next base: position 41,355,843 of record CM073499.1, read on the forward strand.
AGAGGAGTAGATCACTTTGGACCTTCCCGTTGTTGGGTAGACCTCTCTTCTGTTATAGATTATGTTGCTCTGTAATCGTCTAGGACATCTAGTTCAGGGGTTCGACATTTGACTTGTATGTCAGTATAATAATGTATTTTAAATTGATAATCTATGATTACATGCAAATCATCTCTATGATTTTCAGATAAGAAAATTTGATATATTTATCGAAAGGCTTACAGTGATGAGAGATTCATCATTGTGCCGGTCATGTGCCCAGAAAACGGGTCGTGACAGCTGGAGGCTGAGAGAGACAGTGCCATGAGTGAAGATGAGAGATGAGTGAAGAACTCCTTCAGCAACCACTGTGAATGTCGCCGTTCTCTGACCAAAATCTCGCCTTCTGCTGTCACCTCTTCCTCCCCTTTTATTTCTTTTATTCATTTCTTTCATCTCCCTTACGATTTGAGATGAGGCAAAGCAACGTAGGAGAAAGACGAGAGGGTGAGTTGCGAAGGATACTCCTACCACTCTTGCTTGTTCATCCGGCATGGTCTAGCCGATTTATCGTCGCTAATCAGTCCTTTTGCCAGCCACCATAGGTTGGTTGGAGGTGAGACTAAACAAAAATCGATTCTAGTGTAGATTTTCCTTTTTCCATTGTACCGACATGCGTGTAAATGAAAGGTTGAGTTCTTTGTTCTTTTCTTTTAAACCAGAACTCGAGATTAGATGAAACGGAAGATTAAACCACATGAAGAATGGAGAAGCCGAGTGGAATCTTCTTCAAGTAAGTAAAAATTTCAACTCACAATTTTTTCTTCTGCACTTTAGCCGTGAACTATTCTTAGTGTTGATGTTCTATTATGTGCTAGGCAATAGGGAGAGAAATTTGATTATACAGAGTCTGAACGTATGCCTAAAACATTGGATTTTTTTTTTAATTTGGCCAAAATAATGTAGAGTAAAATATATAATTATGGACGGACGAAAATCGTAGGTGTATAATTGTTAGATTTGGGGTTTTGTACACTCTTTAGCTGTATTTCGTGATACTTGAAAATACAAAAGCTACTTGAGACAACCCACAGGATGAATTTAGTGAGAAGCTTAACTCTATCTTTAACCTGGTTATATGAAGGGATTGACTTTTATTGTTCCTTGATGATTGTATCTAATATTGGCATTGTTATAAAAATGATGTCGTACATTTAAATCATATATGAAATAACCTTTGTGCGTTGACAAGCGGTGTTATTATTGTTTGATATCATAAATTCTATATTGGAGGAGTAAGGGTTTCACATAGTAATTCCTTTAGTGTTAAAAGTGTTGGATGAATCTTCATGGGTTGAAAACACTCCTTGGTTGCTGTATGTGCTAGGTTCTCATATATTTATATCTCTGTATTCAAATATTTACCTGTGTGCATCCTACGTGTTGTTTTGGGTTAGAAGCATCTTTATGTGTATAATTGTGTTGGAATGATCATCGTGTGGTGGACATATCTTCTTGAGTAGTGTTTATGAATTGTTTGGGGTGATTCACAAGGGAAGCCGTGTGGATAACCTATAATGTTGGGATAGTGAATTACTTGAATTGTTAGTGGAATGGTCTGGCAATAAGTCACCATGTGGCAAAGCGACATCAACCCTTAAGGATGCCACTTGTGTTAAGGTAGGGCGAAGAAGCTTTGGAGGTGGTAAGCTTATGTGAGTGGTGCCTCAATGGCCCTAAAACGCAGATGTGGTAACGTGGTGGATGCCTATGTGGTAGTGTAATGGATATGTACATTTATGCAGTGATACGAGACTTTTAATATTCATGTGTGAGATTTAATTTGTGAACTCTTTGTATGTGTGTAGTACATTATGCTAACAGTGTGGGAAATGTGAGGGTTGATCATGTTATAATTGTATTTGATCTGTATATCCTTGTGTTGGAGGTACGTGTTGTGATGGTTATTATGTAGTCTTGTGGTGAATGATGGGACCGATACTAAGTTCCCATCCCTATATGAGGCATAAGGTAAGGTGTAGTTATTTCATTAGAATTGTAATTCAATGAGTATTTATATATTCACCTCCTTCTTTTGTGTACCTCTTGCAGATTCTATGTTAGCAAGTCAGTCTCCGTATGACGAGTAGCGAAGCCTCTGATTCCTCAACCCCTACTGAATCGAGTTAATGGTATAGTCAATGGTTGGGATGGGATTTGAGTTGCTCTATAGTTGAATAGAACGCTTAGGATTTCTATGATGGACATATGAAAACTTTGTGTAATATTACTGGTTTACTTGTGAACTTAAGTATTAAATAATCCTTTACTTGATCAATCTTAAAATGGGAAGGATGTTTCATGAATGTATGATAGATGTTTCAACAATTTCATTATTATTCTAGAATGAATACTTCAGATGTTCCTTATCCTTATGTATTGGATTATGTGTTAAGTTAGGCTTACAGTGGTGGTAAGAGAACCACCTCATGCCAGTTATGTCCTCGGATTAGGGCATGACACATAAGCTCAGAGCAATCAGTTGAAGCATGTCATTTATTGAAATCTATGCAATCTTTTAAATTTATTTTTTAACTTACACTTGATGAGGAATATATTAGGAATTAATAATGAGTTGTCCAAAGCACTACAAAGAAGTGATGAAAATATTGTAAATGTTATAACATTAATCAGAGTGTCCAAGGAAAGATTGCAAAGCATGAGAGATGATGGTTGACACAATTTATTAAATGAAGTATCATTATTTTGTGAGAAGCAAGATACTGACATTCCAAATATGGATGATTACACAAGGAATATCAAGGCGTAAAGTTCAAAAAGTTTCAAATTTTTATCACTTTCAAGTTGAGTTATTTTATGAAGTAATTGATAGACAACTTCAAAAGCTTAACAATAGATTCACGGAGGTTAACACTAAATTGCTTCTTTGTGTAGCAAGCTTAAATCCAAGAGATTCATTTTTTTCATTTGATAAGGAAAAGTTGATCCGTTTGGCTAAATTTTATCCATCAAAATTTTCTTCTGTGGAGCTTATGGGCTTGATAGTCAACTTGAAACTTACATCATAGATGTTCGGTCTGATGATCAATTTTCAAAGTTAAATGACATTAGTGATCTTTCTGAAATGTTGGTGAAAACTAGAAGATATATTGTATATTCAATAATTTATTTACTTCTGAAATTAGCTTTGATTTTGCCTGTGGCAATAGTAACAGTTGAAAGATGTTTCTCTACAATGAATCTTGTGAATAATATAATGCGCAATCGTATGGAAGATGAATGATTGAATGATTGTTTAGTTATATACAGAGAGAGATTTGTTTTTTAGTATTGAAAATGAAAAAATCATACAACATTTTCAAAATATGAAAATGCTTAGAGAGTAATTGTAATTTGTAAAAGCTTAAGTATCTTGTGTTTTTTGTCATAAGATTATTTATTTTGTGCATGAGACATTGGATGTAATTGGAGATTTGGTAAAAGCAAAAGTTACTTTGTAATCTCACATCTTTGCTTAGTGAATTACTTCTCATTTCTCACCCACAGATGTAGGTTTTCTATTGAAACCAAACCACGTTATATCTTGTGTATTTTATATTAACTTTTATCGCTTATGTATATTTATAATTTTTTTAGTAAAAATATTTATAAATTATTGCTTGTTCCCACTAACCAAAATTTCTAGATTCATCCATGTATTCAACGGTGAGTAGATTATGATATTTATGACATTTATCTTTTTTATATGGCGAAAGAATATGTCATGTCCCGAACAATTACCATAATTTTCATTCACGTCTCTAACTTTTTTTTGGTCAAATATATCTCATATGTTTCAATTTTTTTCAAATATGTCATTTTTTTTCTAACACCATCAAAAAAATAACATAATTCCCGTCACTTGCTGACTAGGTTGCGTACGTGGCAAATATACTCTGCCATGTAGAGGAATTCCACGTCACCTGACGTGTCCAATGGAATTGTGACATATGGCACATAGGGGGTTTGTTTGAGGAAAAACCAACAAAGTGCCATGGGGAGGATTTTAACTTAGGGCTTCTTGGAAGTAAAAAACACCTTCCACCACTGAGCCATTGATTATATTTATAATTTTTATACGAAATTTAATATATATATATATATATATAGGAGCTTCCGTTATTGTATTCAAAATTTAAAACAATATACACAAATTTGTTATATATTATAAAATAATAACAAATCTTATAAAAAGAGAATATGCTACTATTTTATATAACTCATTTTGAATTAGGAAAAAGGGTACTTTATGTCCCCAAAGTTTACAACAAGTTTCACTTATGTCCCAAAGGTTTTTTTTTGTCCACTTATGTCTTCATGTTTCAAATTTTGTCATATATACCATTTTTATGTAACACCGTCAGTCAACTTAACGAAAATGCTAACTGAACTACCACATGACTGCTATGTGGACTTTAAAAAAAAACTTGATAGTCCACGTGAATTGCCAAAAAAATTTTTAAATTTTTTTTAAAAAGTTTCAATTTATTCACTTTGGTCCTGGTCAAAATTTTCCTCTTATCTAATTTTCGATATGAACTCGACTTCTACTTCATCTAGATCCCTAGTTTAAAAATCTATTGTTTTCTTTGTCAAAATATCCCCTCTAAACTTTTTTAATTTATTCACTTTAGTCCCTATACTTTTTTCTTACAGTTTAATCCTCCAAATCAGTCCATAATTTCATTTTTAGTCATAATATGATTAAATTTATCATTTCTATTCAAGAACAATATAAGAAATGCATTAAAATTAAAGTTTCAAATTTTACCGTTTATAAGAGGAGAGATATACAATCTTTGAAACTTTGAATTTTAATTCATTTCTTGTATTGTTCTTAGATATAAATGATAGATTTAATCATATTATACCTAAAAATAAAATTATGGACTAATTTGGAGGACCAAACCATGAGAAAAAACATGAAAGTGAAGAATAGGGACTAAATTGAACAAACTAAAAAGTTTATAGGGGATATTTTGACAAATAAAAAAATAGATTCTTAAACTAGAGATTTAGACAAAGTAGAAGATGAGTTTACATCAAAAATTGAATAAGAGGAAAATTTTGACCAAGGACCAAAGTGAATAAACTGAAACTTTTTTAAAAAAATTAATTTTTTTTAAAAAGTCCAAGTGGCTGCCATGTGACAAATTTTTTTGCTATATTACAGCCTAGTCAGTATTTCTGTTAAGTTGACTGACGACATTACAAACAAAGGATATATATGACAAAATTTGAATCATGAGAGACATAAATGGGCCAAAAAAACCTTTGGGGCATAAGAGAAATTTAGTGTAAACTTTAAAGCTATAAAGTACCCTTTTGCCTTTAAATTATATATAAATTTAAAAAAATTAATAACAAATCTTATAATATAAATTTAATTATTATTTAAATTTAATAAAAAATAACTTTATATTAAAATTTTGATTTTAATATGTATAGCATATTGTTATAATTATTTTTAATAAGATTTAAATATTATAAAATTTAAGTATTATTAAAAATTATAATATCAAATCTTATATTATAAAATAATTTTAATATGCATAGCATATTTTATAATTATTTTTAATATTAATTTAATTTTTATTAAGTATGAATAATAATTAAATTTATATTACAAGATTTGTTATTAACTCTTTTTAAACTTTTTTATATAATTTAAAATGATTTATGTAAAATAATAACACTCTTTTATAAGATTTGTTATTGTTTTATAACATATAATAATTTATGTATATTGTTTTGAATTTTGAATATAATAACAGAAGTTTATATATATATATATATATATATATATATATATGTATATATATATATTAAATTTCACATATGATTATAAATGTAATTAGTGGCTCAGTGGTGGAAAGTGGTTTTGGCTTCCAAGAGGCTCCAAGTTTGATTCCTATCCAAGACACTTTGTTGGTTTTTCCTCAAACAAAATCATGTGCCACGTGTCGCAATTCCACATAGTGTCAAGGGCATGAATGAAAATTAGGGTAAATGTTGAAAACATGACATATACTTTTGCTTTTTTATATTATCGTTTTTGGATTTTCTAATTATTTCTTTGTCCTTTATTTCATACAGTGATTTAGTTTTAAATTAGAGTTGAACGTAAGTTATTCCAAAACAACTTTGAGTTTTATTGTTTTTTATTGCGACATATCGAAATTTCTGCAGTTTAGTGCTATAGAGCCTCTTGACTTCGTCATTGCAATAAGTTTATTGTGTTTTTACTATATAATCTCCCATATGAATCTATATACATATTTGTTAGTAAGTGCATTGATTAGGACACGCGATTTCTTTTCCTTTGTGCTTCAATAATATGATAATATTAGTCAACTCCTGAGAGGTTGCATAAGTTTCTTGGAAAGATATTAGTTTTTCGAGTGCATATTACTGAAAGAAATTTCAAGGAACAAAGTTTAGTTTATGTTGTCACATGCACTACCAAAGATGATGAATTGACTAGTTAGTGTTATGCTCCCACTGGTCCTGACTAAATATGTTTATGTTTCATTTTTTATATGTTTATTATTATTATTATTATTACATGTTCATATTTAAAACTCACATTGATGGTTTTATTTTAGTATTCAATAAAGAATACAGAAACTCAAAGTAACAATGAATGTTTTAAGATAATTTCTTTTCCAGTATCTATAGTTGAAATAGTTCATTCTGTTTATTGTTGTTTGTTTGTTTTAGAATAACTCCGATATAAGTAAGTAATATTCTATTCTTAGAATTTTAATTTCACTATTGTGGAGTCTAAAGTTGGAACTAAATCAGAACAAATAACATCTATCAAACAAACATTGAATGAAGTGTTGAGGATGATGACAACATAAATGTTCAATTGTTGTAAAATGAAAGCAAAAGAATTAAAATTGAATATGAGAATATAAGAAATGATTGTTTAGACAATTGTCCAGTTGGCCTGGGTGACAATAATTCAGATACAAATCAAGTTTGTTAAATCTTTTGAAGTTGAAATTGATGTTGTTGCAAGCAATGGTTGTGGGAAGAAAGTGACTGAGGATAATAATTAATGTGTTCGTCAAACTTTTTTTTTATATGTTAAGCGGTTTGAGTTAACAGTTGATGTCCTATTTTTGGAGTATTGTTTAATGTCAATATTTGTTTTGAACATCTGTCAATGTTTGTATCATGGATTGTGTTTAAATTTATTTTATGAGATCATGTTCCTCAAATTAAATGTTTCTACTTATTTTTTTTAAATAAAGTTATATAGAAGTCATTAAACATAGACATATTAATAACATTATATATTATTATCTATTATATATATATATATATATATATATATATATATATATATATAATTTACATATGTAAAGTGTGGTTATAGCTCAAATTTCCATGAAAAGAATTTACGTGAATATTTCAATAATGTACAATTTTCATTCATGTTTGGAAAGTAGCATCTAACGTGACTAATGAAAATTCTTTTTTTGGTTTCTCAAGGCCATGCAAATCCAATTTACCTCTTTTCAACAATACAATATTAAAATCTAATTAATTAATAATTATAATATCATTTTGTCTTCCAAGCAGCATTCACTGCATAGCATTCTTAGAGTTACATATAAATTAACATTAATTCATATTTAATATAAATTCACTACAGTGGAAACAGACATTAATATAGTCACAAATAAATTAATATTAATTAATATTTAATGCAGAATATTGAAAATCTTCACAGATTTCTTGTTGGAAAAATAGCCTTTTAAAGGCTTTGTATTTCAAAATATCTTTTTAATAGCTTGCCTGAATAGAAGCAAATTTTATTATTATGAAATTAATTTGGATTAATGTCAGAAAATTAAGGGCTGACAGTTTTGTTTTATTTTTTTAAATATAATTAATTATTTTAAAACTGCCCATTAATTTTTGAAACTGTCCATTAATTTTTGAAACCGAATTTTAATTGTATTAAAATTCTTATCTGCCTCATTAATGTTCTGCAGCTATAAAAGGAGGACTCATACCCCTCATTTTACACACTCACACAACAAACTGTTGTGCTCTTCTCTCTTCCCTCTCTCAAACTCTTTGGGTTACACTTTTCAAAATTTCTGCTGTTCTGTGACCTGAGAACCTTTCTCAGAAGAATCTGTTTAATCATGGAGGGAGTTCTGTAGACGTAAATTTTTAGCTGTGGTCACGGAATAAATTCCTTAAGGACAGTGTCTATTATAAAGACGCGACTCAGATTATTTTCGTGTTGGTATCCAAATTTTACAACAATCTTAAAGAATTTATCGATACCGATGCCGCCATAGTCGCGCTTTGATTATCTTATTAAGGGACGCAGGTATCAATGTCATTTAATTTGCTTAATGAGATGTTATGTTGCTAACATAATTTATGGTGTGGTATATATATATATATATATATATATATATGCTTTTGGGCTCTTCCTTTTGAGAAAATTGGTCTTATGAGAATCACATATGATATATATTATTTTGTGTGATTGTGAAGTATATTAGATATATATTAATCATGGCCATTTATGTGTATATGTACATTGCCATTAATTTTTGGATTCAATGCTTTAATAACATGAGTTTTATATTGATTTACGTTGGAATATATTATTGAAATCAATCATTGGCTTTAAAGCTTTAATACTCATGTTATGACATCCAACGATTTTGGGCAATGATGAAAAGAATATAGAAAGCCAAATATATGTGTGTATTTGGGACTTGTGGAGATACGTATATACATATATGTTGTGTGTTGTGATGATTGGAAAATATATAAGGACGGAAGCAATTACATACGTACATGTGCGTGACTTTGTGTCAATTTGTGATAGTGTGAAAATCAAATATATATGTATGAGATATATATTTGTGTGATATTTTGGAATTTAAGTATATGATATTTTTTACACTTTATTTAAAAGAATTTTTCACTGTATGAGATACATATGATGAGATGTGTTGATACAAGACTTTAGTTTTGGTTATATATTGTCTTTTGTATCTACAATATTTTACAAGTTCTTTTAACTTGGTTTGAAAAATTCTTTTAAAGTAGTTAATGATATATTGTGGTTTTATAGAAATTTGATGGGTAGAAATTTGATGGGTTTAATATATTTGAGTATTGAGTATATCCTATAAATTTCTATTGACATAACTATTGATAATTTGAAAAAGATTTCTTAAAGCGCACATGTGAACTATTTTAAAATTTCTCTATTTTGAGAATTTTATTTATGTGGAATTCTTGAAATTAACATATGTGTGAGAGTTTTAATTTAAGAATTCAAAATAGCTTCATCTTAAACTTTTGAGAGTTTTATTTTGGAACATAATTTTTTTGTGGATTTGTGACCAAATTTGAAGATATTGACATATAAATTTTTGGGCCAATTTGGAAATTTAGAAAACCATCTGTTTGAGATGATGATACGCTGTCAATTTTCAAGTTGAGGAAACCATCTCATTGAGATGATGATATGTCATATATATATATATAGAGGTACAATGTTATTGAGTTATTGGTTACAAATGAGATTGAAAATTTCCAAAATAATTCTGTGAAATTATTTTCTTGAAAAATAATATTATATGATGGATGAATTTAGATGCGCATATATGTTATGCATTTGATGCCCATCTATAATAATTATAAGGTTTTTATGAGATTTCATATGAGTTGTGTAGTCATACTCTGATAAATTTAAAAATGTGGGGGTATTTTGCAAAGTTTATGTTACACAACTATGAGAAAAATAAATTAACTATAAAACCTTAGTTGTTATGTTGTTAATATTTTCTCTTCGTAATTAGTGAAAATATTTTTTTTTAAAGATGGATGTGTATATATGTGGAAGTGATAGATGGTAAGGATGATTATTTGTCTGTATATGTGAGACGTAGATGTTACATAAAGTCAAATATTCATTTACATCTAGTGTTGACATGAAAGACACGGGTGAAGTAAATGAGATTTTGGGATTAAAACCATAAGGAAAGGTGATGGTATTTTACTATCACAAGAACTTTATGTTCAAAATTGTCTTAAAAGTTTGATCATCAAGATGACAAAATGGTGAAAAACCCCTTATGATTTTAACACTCAGTTAAGGAAAACAGAGGAGAGTCTCTGTCGTATTTAATAAACTTTACCTAGCCTGACATATCATGTGTTATGTGTCAGATAAGTGTCGATATGTACACAATTCCAGCAAAAGAGTTGAGAGGTATCGTAATTTACGATATCATATAAAGTGGATTTCCCATTGTATTAGAAAAATACAATGATGTTTACTGAATCTTTGATTCAGATGAGACAAAATCCACTAGTGGTTAAAACCTCACCTTGGGTGGTGCGATGTTATTTTGGAGAGAGCAGCTATATAAATTTATAGGTTCACTATAAAATCAGAGTTTAGTGCTCTGGAGTTGGCTGAAAATAAGACTAAGTAGCAGAAAAACTACTTAGCAAATTTTTAATTGGGTAAGAGCCCAATGATATTAGTGTCTGTGTTTTGTGATTGCCAAGTGGCAATAGCCATTGTAAAGAACAAACTTTCAATGGTAATAGTAGACACTTGTGTTGAGACACAAAGTTATCAAGCAATTGCTAAAATATGAAATTTGAAGTATACTGATCAGTTCTATAAAGTCAAAAGTGAATTTGGCCAATTCACTGACTAAACATGTATGTAAGAAGGAAATTAGTCCTTCACACATTGAGGGGAATTGGACTTAAGCCAATATGAAATTAACAGCGGCGGGAACCCAACCTTTGTGATTAGAGATCTCATGAAAAAGGTCCATATGGGTAATAACAAGTCGTTTGTTAATTCTGCTAGCACTATATTTTCAGTCCATTTCCTATGGTGTTAAGTGTGAAAGTGCTAGAATACATTGACTTGTGGGTTGAGCGTAAGCTCCTTATGATCTTCATAGCCCTACATTGAGGGTGGTGTATTCATTGCAGATACACTTGATGAAGTCACCTATATGAGTGTGGAGTGGGGCCGCTCCCATGAGATCATGGCGAAGTCTCTAGAGCACTCATGAATTCCAGGCACGCACACAGCCGAAATAACGCGCACAACGACGTTAATAGCAGAAATGTGGGGGGTGAAATGCGACTCTTAAGGTCACTATCTTACGACTAAGAGTATGTTGGTTTATAGAAGCTATATGCTTCACTGACTACTCTGTAAGATAAATCTTATCGGTCTAGGTCTGGTTTATAGTCTAAAAAGAGACACTGGATTAATGCGTCTACACCCATATATGTAATCCAAAAGTTTTTTGAAATATCTTTTGAAATATGTGGGGGATTGTTGGAAAAATAGCCTTTTAAAGGCTTTGTATTTCAAAATATCTTTTTAATAGCTTACCTGAACATAGGCAACTTTTATTATTATGAAATTAATTTGGATTAATGTCAGAAAATTAAGGGCTGACAGTTTTGTTTTATTTGTTTTAAATATAATTAATTATTTTGAAACTGCCCATTAATTTTTTGAAACTGCCCATTAATTTTTGAAACCGAATTTTAATTGTATTAAAATTCTCCATTAATTTTTGAAACCGAATTTTAATTGTATTAAAATTCTTGTCTGCCTCATTAATGTTCTGCAGCTATAAAAGGAGGACTTATTCCCCTCAAAATTTCTGCTGTTCTGTGACCTGAGAACCTTTCTCACAAGAATCTGTTTAATCGTGGAGGGAGTTCTGTAGACGCAGATTTTTAGCTGTGGTCACGGAATAAATTCCTTAAGGACGGTGTCTATTATAAAGACGCGACTCAGATTATTTTCGTGTTGGTATCCAAATTTTACAACATTTCTCAACTTTGTAATTAATGTAATTAGAAATGTCTTATATCTGCTTGATAATTTGTTGCCTATTCTAAATTTTAAATTAAATGTTTTCTTTCATATTAAAGGTAATTAATTTTATTAGCTAAAGAATATATCAGCCAAATTTTGAACAAAATAAAAAAAATGAAAAACAACAAATATGTACACATGCCTCTTGTGGTAATTGAAAATTCTATTTTAGAATATAGTGTGAATAAATTAATATTAATTTATATTTAGTGTAGAATTTTGAAAATCTTCATAGATTTGTCAACTCTTTTATTAATAATGACTTATACGTGCCTAATAATTAAAATAAAGTCTTAAATGTTATATCAAATGAGATAGCATCTCTTTTATCTCTTGGTGGAAAAATTGCTTATTCTTGATTCCGCATTCCTTTACAAATTACTGAAGACTCAAGCTATAATATTAAACAATGGAATGACTTTGCATAGCTTATTATCAAAACAAATTAATTATAGAGGATGAGACACTCATGATGAATAAAATATGTTTTGAAGCTCTTGATAGTACTCTAAAGGATTTGATGAGATTTTCTAATAATTAGAGTTTTATCCAACCTTTTAGTGGTAAAGTCATTGTATTTAGTAGAGACTTTAGACAAATATTGTCCGTCATACTAAAAGCAAGTAGACAAATGATTGTATTATCTGTAATTAATTTCTCTTACATTTAGAATCGTTGCAAAATTATGCATTTGACTCATAACACGAGACTCTAAATATTTGAATCAATAGTTGATGCTGAACAAGTCAAGTCATTTTCTAATTGGATCATTAATGTTAGTAAAGAAACTATGAATTATGAAAATATTGGTAATTCAACTATTAAAATTTCTAATGACTTATTAATCAAAGTTGTTGATGATCATATATCTTCAATTGTCAAAAGCACATATCCTAATCTCATGAACGATTTAAATCGTTTGAGTTATCTTAAAGAAAGAGCAACTCAAGTCATTTTCTGATTGGATCATTAATATTGGTAAAGGAACTATGAATTATGAAAAATTGGTGAGTCAACTACTAAAATTTTTGATGACTTACTAATCAAAGTTGTTGATGATCATATATCTTTAATTGTAAAAAGCACATATCCTAATCTCACGAACAATTTAAATCATTTGAGTTACTTTAAAAAGAAGCAATTCTTGTTCCAAGGTTGAAAGATGTTGATGCCCTAAATGAATACATGTTATTTTTACTTTTTTCAAAAGAACAAGAATATTTAAATTCTGATAACGTATGTAAAGCTGATGCAAATACTAATACAATGAATAATCTCTACATACAAGATTTTTTTAACAATGTTAGATTTCTGGTGTTCCAAACTGTGAACTAAATTTGAAGATTGATCCCTTAATAATGTTACTTAGAAATATTGACAAATCAATTGATCTTTATAATGTTAGTAAATTGATTGTGTCTCAACTTAGTAAGCATGTCATCAAAGCAACAATTATCTCTAAAAAAAATATTAGAGAAAAAGTTATGATTCACAAAATGATAATTATTCCATTAGATTTAAGATTGTCTTTTCAACTTAAAAAACAATAATTTCTAATCACATTATGTTTTGCAATGACAATCAACAAAAGTCAAGATCAATCACTTTTAACATTTTGTTTGTATCTAGTAAGTTCAATCTTTACACATGAATAATTGTATATAGCAGTTTCATAGTAAGAAGTAAAAATAGTTTGAAAATTTTGATACTTGACAAAGATGTTAATCTTACCACAATAACATCAAATATAATATATAAAGAAATTTTTAATAATTTGTGCTGAAATAAGTAAATGTATAAATTTGAACATTTGTGTCATATTTATATCTTGATGAAATGTTAGTGCATTACACGGGTCGCTATACTAGTTTGTTTCTATTATTTAGTAGCTTGCCATTTACATTAGTAAATATTTTGTATTTTTATGTCAATAATTTTTTTTTGAAGGAAAACACTGTGAGAGGATTCTAAATACAATAAAAATTTTGGTAAATAAGAAATTTGATGTTTGTAAATTATTTAAAAGACTCAATTATATGATGATAAACTCTCGTTAATATATTTGTCATATTTTTATTAAAGAATCTAATTGCACCTAAATGCTATTTTACAAAAAATTGTAGTGTAGATAAATTAGTTCAGTATTAGTGGTCAAAATGCTAGTGACATGTCCCATATTCGATTTTATCTTTGAATTTATAAAGCAATAAAGACTTACTCAAAAGTAGATACTATGAAATTTCTTTAAAAAGAAATTACCCCTAAATAAAAGAGTCTTATATAAAAATTATTCAATCCCGTACAAATATAAGCCATCATCAAAATTCTATTTATTTCTTTTATTAACTAAGTTCAATTAAGTCATAATTATATTCGAATCTATGAAAGTTTTTGCAAGTAAAAGATGCCACTGTTATTTTTAAAATTTTTTTTTTCTATTCAACACGATGATAGATTAAATTTTTCGTGTACTAAGCATAAAAAAATAAAAATTTTATAAAATTAATGTCCTTAAAAATGAAGTTAAATAATTAATTTGATCTTCAAAAATATATTTGTTTTAATTAGTCACTCAAAAATTAAGCATCTCAGATTAGCCTTTAAAATTGTGTTTGTTTTAATTTAATCCATCTGTTTGTTAGAATAATTTTTAGTAACGAAAATTTGAGTTTTAAACATAGCAAATTTTGTGATTTAATAATAAAAATAATTAAATTGAGATAAATATAGTATTTCAATGATTAAATTAAAACACTTAATTTTTTAAAACTAAATTAGTCTCATTTATTTAAATTTAATAAAGATCTAAATGTAATTCATTTAGATTTTATTCCATTAATTGTATTTTTTTTAAAAAAATAAATGTTTAATTATTCTCTTATTAGATAAGTTTATGAAAAGTTTTAAAAACTTTCACATGTTTTCAATGTATGTAAGCGTTAAAAAAATATTTTTTTATTGACATATATTTAATACATATAAATATTTATTTATTTTATATTTAAATTTAAAAATAATATCTTAATAATCATATATATATATATAAATTCAAATCCTTTTTCTTAAAATTTATATTATTTTTAAATTTAAATATATAAATAAATGCCTCCAAGACTCTGTAATTTAATCAAATTTATATTGTTTTTAAAATTTAAACAACCCTTATTATTATAACTAATATTGCTTTCATGGGTAATCCTCAAATTCTGCTAGATTTGGTTTGAAGTTTGAAGTTTGAACCTCATCCAATGCCTGTAAATTTTCCTTTTGTTTTGTTGGTTAAGGAAAATTTAAATTCACTCACCACCAAACTTTTTTTATTTTGCACAGACAGAACCTATTTCCAACGAAAGCGGTCCCACACACTTCTCTTCATTATGTGTCAATCACAAACATCACAACCCAACATCAAATATCAATATCAATATCATCCCTCAATTCCCTTAATCTCTTAAACAAGCCACCCACATTGCTGTGGGACCCAACCCTCCCTGTGTGTGCCGTGCCGTCAAACAAGACTCCTTCATCATCTTCTTCATCCATGTATATATATATATATCACTGCACACAGAACCTTCTGGAGACACCAAAAAATATCTTTCCCCACCCTCCAATCTCCACCGTCCATCATCATCATCCTTCCCCCCATCTCACCGTTGATTAAATTAATTAAAATACTTTAAAACTATATAAACCGCCAGCTTCTGGAGTGTTCTTGAGAGGGTCTCCGTGTGTGTGGGTTTGTGATCTCTCCAGAAGAGAGAGAAGGAGAGAGAGAGAGCCTTTTCCCTTTCCTTCTCTAATTCTCTCTTCCCCTTTCACTCCACGGAATCCTCAAAGGAATGCTAAGGTTCCGTGTTCAAATTCACAAACATGTAGGTCAGTTCATAATATAATATATCAATCCTATTGGTGTCGGTGTTTGTGTGTGTTTCATCTTTCGTGCCTTTTTACGTTGTTGTACGGCGTTCTGTGTGGTTGGGTTTGGTTTGGTTGAGTCAATTCGTCGACAAGAAAGAGAGAAAAGGAGAAGCTGGGTTTGATTGGTGCTTTAGAAAGTTTGGATTTGTTGGAATCAAAATGGCGAAAGGAGAAGAGAAAGGCAATGACCTGTATGCAGTTATGGAGTTGAATAAGGAGTGCACAGAGACAGAGCTCAGAAATGCCTATAAGAGACTCGCAATGGTTAGAATTGAATGCCTCTCTGTTCATCTTTTTTTTTTCTTTCTTCAAACTCCATTCATTCATGTTGCCTCATGGGTCTTCTAAGATTCCAAAATCTAGCTTAAAGATTCCAGCCTTATTCATGTCTGAAACAACCCAGTTCGGATTGAGATAATAATCAATCCTAGGTTGTCTGTGGAACACACAACGCTCTGTGTCTTGTTGTCGCTTCCTCTGTTTGTGGGGAAGTGATTATAAGGTGTGTGAGTCCCAGGAATTATAAGATGTGCATTTGATAGAACAAGTTTGTAGTAAGAAAAATAATTTTGTTTCCTTGGGATAGAAATGGCACCCAGATCGCTGTTCTGCGTCGGGGAATTCAAAGTTCGTCGAAGAATCTAAGAAGAAATTCCAGGCAATTCAACAAGCCTATTCTGGTAATTTTCTCATCTGTTTTTTTTTTTTTGGATAGTTTAATTGATTGACTAGAGATTCGTTAGTTCATATGATTCTTCAAATTGAAGCATAATTAATTGTCTTGGTCTAATTATTGATCAGATTCACGAGATTCTGTTTTGTTTCGTTTCGTTCTTCTCACGCTCCTTCTTTTTTTCTTTTTTTTTTAAATTATTACCAACAGTTTTATCTGACGCGAATAAAAGGTTCATGTATGACATAGGAGTCTATGACAGCGATGACGACGAAAATGTAAGTCACACAATATACCCTTTTTCCTTTCTCTTTTAACCCAAATTTATTTATTTATTTTTTTGGGGGGCTTTCTTGACTTAAATCAATCTGGCATGTTGGTGATACTTGTCCTGTTTCTGGGTTTTTCTTCGTTCGTCTTTCTGTAAAGTGAAGCCTTTTCTGGGATTGATATGGGACTCCATTTTTGTTTCCTTTAAGATTAGAAAAAGCTCGACGCTTGATTCCTAATCTTGATTAGTCTTTTAGTTTCTTCACAATGGTATTTTAATTTTGGTATTTTAATATATTTTAATGTATTTATTTCGTGTGTTTGTGGCTGTGGGTGTGCAGGGAATGGGTGAGTTCCTGAATGAAATGGCAGCAATGATGAGCCAAACAAAACCAAATGTGAGTGACTCCATTTTTTATTTTTGATTCAATTAAATTAAATTCAACGGTTAAATTTCATGGGTGAAAAACTGAAAATTGTGGATCAAAATTCCTTATATTCTACCGACAGTGAATTGACTTTTGTCAAATCCTACGTTGTTTTTGCTTTCCTTTTCTCGTATCTAACAAAAGTTTGAATGGGCCACCTTCTGGGTCACGGGTCGACCTATTCGGTTCTTAAGCCAAATTTTAGCATTTATATATATATATATATATATATATATATTTTTTTTTTTTGAGTTATTTCTCTAAAATTTAGCTAGATTACAATTATATTTATCTCGTTTGTAAATATTACATTTAGTTTTCGCAAGCTTAATTTTCGTTATTAAAATTTTTGCATCTGAAAAATTAATAATTGTTTTGTTAAATTGGAAATAAAATAATAGTTTGTGTTTATAAAAATATTAATTTCTTAACTTTTTTAATTGGAGTAAATTGGATGAGAAATTTTTATGATATGTAAATATATGATGTTGAGATTGAGTATGAACTGTAAAACAATAAGAATTTAACTGCAATGTAATCGAATTTTAGGAAACATTAGTGTAATTAATTAGAGTTATTATAATTATTGAAAGTCGCTTGCTGTAGCCAAGACAATGAAAACAATATAGAAAAAGCAGCGGCCAAAAGAGAAGATAGGAGAACAGTAGGTTCTAGGGTTTGGAGCTGGAAATATATCGCGAGAATTTGTGGGTCTGAATTCTCTCAATTTGAGAGAGAGATAAAAGTCATAAAACTATACACAAACCGTGGATTCTCTATTAGTCAAGTGGGTATCTCTAATTTAGGTGACCGTGAGAGATTGAGGCCATCGTAATCCAAGATCTGTTGTTCTCCTTCCAATTCTGGGTCCCGTTTCACGCTACAGAGAGTATCAGATGTGATGGGGTTGACTCGACTCGAATAATGCTGGGCCCGCGTGGAAGTGGTGGCGGCTGCTAAAAGTTGACTTCATTTGCTGATTTGGTCATCTGGGTTTTGAAGTTTGAGAGGAAGATAAGTTAGGTCTTCAAACTCCGTACGAATTGGCAGCGCAATCTAATATGAACTATTGCACAATTGTCTCTGTTCGCAAGTGACGGTGTAGGTTCAACAGGACATGGTTCAGAAGGCGGAAATGAGGGGTGATTTCTTCAATTGCACAGCTCCAAATTGATTTCATCCTGCATCTTTTGAATGTTTGTGGCACAGACTTGCTTATTAGCATTTACTGGGGTTGTCCAAAACCCATTGAAGCTAATGCTACTTGACCAAACCAAATCGAACCAAAGAACAAGAACTGGTCAATGTTCTGTTTTGATCAGTTGGAAATATGCAATTTTTTGACAGTTTAGTTCGGTTTGCATATTACATATGTATGTAATAAATGATTTAATAGCAGATATTAATAGCAGGTATTACATATACTAATTATAAATCATTACTGACCGATTGAGATATTTGAATGAACAAGTGTAGTATTATTTGGTTTTCTTTTTTTATGGTTTATTATTATTGGTTGATTGAGTTATTTGAATGAGCAATTGTAAGAAGTTTCAAAAAATTGATAAATTGGACCCAAGAAAGAAAGTCCAAATATAGGTCTAAACCACCTAAATTGACTATGTTGTGATTTGGCTTGGTTTAGTTTTACATATAAAATAAAATTGATCGATTTGACTTTTCATTAAACCAATCTCGGTGGTTTGGTTTAGTTTATTGTTTGAAACTGCCCTAACTGACTGCGGAAACCCCCCTTAGCATTTACTGTCAATGCAATCTTCTGAAGTCTTCATTTTGGAATACAAGTAAATGTAGGTCTAGTTCACTAGAGCTCCTTCTCATATTGGTGACATTGTGATGAAGAGTTTTGACTTGTGCAGATATTTGGTGTTCTATAGATTGTTATATGCAGTTGGTGACATTTGTTTTTTCTGTGTGACATAACAGGAAAATGGGGAGGAGACTTTTGAGGAGTTGCAACAGCTGTTTGAAGATATGTTTCAAGGTGACATTGGGTCTTCTGGAGGTGACTCTCATGCCGTCGCCGCTGCTGCCGCCGCTTGTTCTACTTCATCTACCTATGTGACTTACTGTGAAAGTTCTGGATCGAATAAGCGCAATTCCTCTGAGATGAATGTGGGGAAGGCCGAGGATTCTTCTGGTTTTGATGCCACCTTCCAGAACTTCTGTTTAGGGGTTAGTATATACCTTTCCAAGTTTTCATTTTGATACTGCATCAATAGCATACATCAATGAATAATGGAATGTGACATAGAAGAGGCTTGGAAATGTGAGGTTGTGAGATTTAAACCTGCTGCTTTTAACCCCCAGAAACGTTAGATCACATAGTCAAGTCCTGAAGGATGTACGGCAAACATTTGATGGAAAAACTCCTACGTAGATAACGAGAGACAAGCAGATGAGGCACACTAATTTGGTATTCTTTGCTTACATGTCTCTTCATCATTGGTTTGGTCTATCTAACTTTCGTAGATCGAGTGTGATGAGTCTCTCTATTTGATGAACTTAGAGGATGGGTTAGGAAAATGGTTCATTTACCTCCGAACCATTTGCAGCCTTAGTTTGATAGAAAAAATTACATGTTCTGTTTAATTGCAAGGCTTTGCAAAACACTCAAAAATGGTAAGGGAAAAATACAAAGTACCCCCTGGAACTTTGGATCATTCACATATAGCCCCATGAACTTCCAAAACTAACTCGACATTCACATTTACTAAATGGTTCCTTCTATCCATAATTCCTTGAACTTGTTGGCATTAGGGACAAATAATAACTTGCCATGGACATATATTTTGGGATGTGAGAGGCCTATTTTTGGTTTTGGAAGCTCAAGGGCTATTGTAAGCGATCAAAAGTTGGAGGAGGGATTTTGCATTGTTGCCCATGGTTAAAAGGAAAAAAAAAAAAAAAAAGGTAGTTTGATTATTGGTGTTGAATGTTTCTTGAAAGAGTCTAAATCGGTTGTATCTTGTTATGTTGAACTTGCCTCCTCAAGGTCTTTCTTGTAAACTAACATTACCAGTGAGGATACAGAACAAATGGGAGTGTATATGTCTCTGAGGTATGTAACACTGGTAAGTATTTCCCTTTGTCACATACATTGCATGGCTTGTTCATGTAAATAATTAAACAAGGGCTTGACTTCATATATCATCAGAAACCAGTTCTGTATTTGATGGTGATGGGGTGTATTTATTTCTGTGAAGACAGATGGGGCAGCTTCAAGACATGAAGAAGAAAGGAGAAGAAGGAGGAAGAATTGCAGGAGGAGGTAGCAGTAGGCGTAGACATGGCAGGAAGCAAAAGGTTTCATCAGGCCATGATGTTTCTTCCAGCATTTCTGCTAAGTGATGATGAACCCTAATCTTCTTGACTTGACTATTGGAAGGCACAATTGTGCAGTTTGTTTGGAAGACATGAAATAGTTATACAGCTGAAAAAAATTTCAGGTTGGGGAAGAGTCTGATGTTTTATAAGCCTACCTTTGGGGGTCACCAAAATTTTCTGCTGTTAGGAGAACTTCATTTTATTAAGTCTTCTTGTCATTCCTGCCATGGTACAAACATGCTGGAAATTTGAATCCAAATTAATGGACAATCATTCTCGTGTCCTTTCTGAAGGAAAAAGTGTTGTTTCTTTATCATATTGACTATGCTATTATGTGCAATATTGCATGGCTCCTTTTTCTATCATGGACAGAGGTAGTAGGACCCATTCAAGCAGGTCTTATCTGTGCTTCATCCTTTCGGCTTCCAGTGTTGAGCAGGATTTCTTTTAGAGTTTTTCAGATATTTAGATTCATTCAATGTGAAAAAAGTGAATGGAATAGTAGTCATTAGATGAATTAATTAAAAGAGTAATTGTTAACTTGAACACTGTTAGTCTGTTACTGAATAATGATGGTTTGAAACTAAGACAAATGGACTGTGAGGACAAAAGGGATTCGAAAGAGATATTATAAAGTGGGGGGTGTGTGAAAAGGAAGTATGATGATTCTAAGAAAAGAAAATATGTCAGATTATGGGATTTAGTTTTATCTATTTAGTATTTACATTATTGGAGGGGTCCACAACACGTGGGCGGGCACCCCACATGAGGATTCCAAATAACTTTATGACAATCCTCTAGAGGAGAGGCAAAAATAAAAGATTAAAGTATTGATTTCAATCTTTGAAATATTTAATTGTAATTGTCTTGATTTCATCCTTTTTATTGGTAGATTTTAAAATTTATTATTGTTAAATTTTAAATTTTTCTGGTTGGGTTCAATCAACTAAGATTCGAATTTTTTATAGGTGTGTTTATATTTAGTGTTTAATATATATTTGGTAAATCAAAAAATGAAGTTTCAAATTTTTTGTTATTAAAAATTTTTAAAAAATAAAAATTTAATTAAAATAAATATAATTTTTTTAAAAATTAAATTAACATACATAACTTTTTATCAATTAAATTGAAAACACTATAATATTTTAGATATAAATTAGTAGTTTACTATGTCACGATCTTCTACGAGAATAAGCAACCAATGAAAAAGCAGGCCCCTCCTCCACTTTCTCTTTCTCCTCCTCCTGTTTCTGCCTTTTAGTCTGAGGGCGAAATTTCAAGTGGGTCCCACAATCTGCAGAAGATTTGAATGGAGGGATTTCAGAGAGGTGGGGCGGTCGAGACTTTATTATAGAGTGATTTCTTTTCCACGTTTTACGTCTGCAACTCTGCATGATGCTCTCAAAAGCTCAACTTGTGACACTCACAAGTTGTGCAAGTTGTAGTCCAGAACTTGAGAATTCAGTTCATTGGAGCTTAAAGCGAAGAACTTGCAGAGTCTGTGTCAGTCATTTTTCATTATTAGTGCATTAAGAATACATTCTTCTGGATTCCCTGAACCTGAGACCAACTTTTTTAGCAACAGTTGTCAACTGTGAAGCATGTCTTCTGGATTAGTTCATTAATAGTAACATTCTAATTTTCTGATGTGGTTAAATGAGTCTTAAATTCTATATATATATATATATATATTTGTTTCACACAAGTACATAAAGAGTTAACCTATTTTTTTATCTCTGAAAATATATTTCGGTTTGTCCCTTGAGAAATGGTTATTAACCATTTTAATTTTTTAATTTTAAAATCGTTATATAAAATAATTGTTTTTATTCATTATCTTCATCAATCATTAGATGGAGAGATTATTTTGTTCAAAATTTTCAAAATTCATATACTAAAGTGGCCAATAACAAAAGTATGTTAAAATGTCACGTAGTTTCACTTTATTGTCACACTAATAGATAACAATATATATCAATAGGTAACGTTAACTTTGGTGATAATGTTAACTTTTAGACCATTTTATGTAATGATCTCAAAAATTAGAAACTAAAATGATCAATGATCATTTTTTAAAAATAAAAGCTTGACGGAGGTATATTTTCAAAGACCCAATAATAGGTTTACTCAACAAATAATAAATGAAAAATGAGCAGACTTTAACTGTGGGGATTTTTGACAAATGTTTGGAAAGTATAAGGATTAAGATATTCGAAAATGGATTGTAATAATTAAAAATATATCTTCACATTCTTTTTTTGATATTAGAATGTAGATTGATTTCTAAATTATAGCTAGTGTACATGCAAGTGCGGCGTATGGATAGAAAAATTATGTTTCTATATTAAAACTTTTTTAATCTTTTGAAAAGAAAAAAGGTACAATTTAAAAAATTTGCTATATAGTATTTTTCTAATCATTACGTATTTTTACTTTCCAAAATCAATTAAGTGGTGCCAAATAAAACAATACTTCTTACTAAAAATATATTATAAAATTTGAAATATATATATTCAAGTTGGAATATGGAAATTATGCGAGGTAGGGACATGGATCACATCATTCTCAGATCTTGCTTGTCAATAAAAATTAATAATTAAAACTTATATATATACTGAAATTTCCTGAATTATGTATAACAAACAGAATTGCCAGACTCAACATTATATAAGACTTTGTTAGATAAAACTCACTTGGAGTGTTTTTTCCCCTTTTCGTTGTATGTATATCTCGAATTTTACAATATAATTGTTTTTCGAAACTTGTGATATTTTAAATCTACACAAATATTTGAAATTTATATATTTATAGTTCGCAAAGATTGCTTTCGAAACAACTAGTTTTGACATCAACAAGCAATAAATACGGGACAAAATTTGCAAATTTATTTTCCTTATAAATCAAGATTGCCCCATGCTTTGTACCAAAAGTGAACTTACTCGAACTTTCTTTTTTTACTTTTGGTGGAGATTTTTGGCCAGAAAAGTTCTTGGTCTTTATAGAAGAGGTTTAATTCTCTTATTAATTCAAGAATAAGTTAATAATATAGTCCTTAATAATTTTATTTTTTAAAAAATAAAGTATTTTTATTTAGTCTTTAAAAAATTACTCTTGACAAGTTTATATTGTTTGCTAACAATGACATAAGATCAGGTTTTTATCTAGTAGAAAAAAACACTTAATTTAAGTGGGAGAAAATATTAAGAGGGATTAAAATGGGACGTTTTGTTTTGAGAAGATAAAGTTAAAAGACGAGTGAATTTTTAAAAATTACAAAGAAACATCATTTTTAATTGACCAAATTGATAAAAGAGGAATATTTTAAAAATTAAGTGAATATTGTCAATTAAAAAAAGAGGGACAAAGTTGTGATGAAGAGTAAACCAAACACAATGGGACCAGGTTGTGGAGCAGGTTGTGACTTGAGGGAGACAAATAGGAAGGTTTGAAATTAACGTAAAGAAAAGAATAATGAGAAAATGCAGAGAATGTAGAAAAAAGTTAAACTTGAAACTCAAGGTCTAGGACCACCCAAGTTGGGCTCTCTCTCTCTCTCTCTCTCTCTCTCTCTCTCTCTCTCTCTCTCTCTCTCTCTCTCTCTCTCTCTCTCTCTCTCTCTATATATATATATATATATATATTATTATTAATATATAGGGAATCATAAGTCTTTATATTAACTTCATTTGTTCATTCCCATGGTGGATATATATGACCAGCACAAAAAAATATTATTAGTATGATTTGTCCAACAAGTTATTTAACTTATCTAAATCATTGATTTTTAAATATTAACTGTTTAAATTTTAAAATTTTTTTATTTTAAAAAATTGACTCTCATGAAATCTAGATTATTGATCAAGAGATCAACAATCCATATCAATAACCTACCCTTCTAATTGTAATTATCACATTTTTATGTTTTATAGTTCTATTCTATATATATGTTTATG
This sequence comes from Biancaea sappan, assembly GCA_037074585.1. NCBI lineage: Eukaryota > Viridiplantae > Streptophyta > Magnoliopsida > Fabales > Fabaceae > Biancaea > Biancaea sappan. Next base: position 41,380,383 of record CM073499.1, read on the forward strand.
TAATATTTGTACAGAGGGGTAGTTTTGTAAATTAGAAAGAAAGGTTAGTTAGATCTCAATTTCAAATTAGTTAGAGGTTCAGTTAGAGTATTCTGTCCTGCAGCACCAATTGTTTTTTTTTTTTAAATATTTTCTATAAAATAAGAATTCTAAAATTTCAACAATTGATCTTAAAAATTAATGAGCTGGATAGACCGTAGCATCCAGTAGAAGATCTGCACTTGTTTCCTACTTGAAAAACACTCTTTATACTCTAATTAATAGACTCACGTGGCCCCTTTAGACCTTTATGTTATATTATGTGTTAGGTTAAGTGAATCATGAATGAAAGACTTGAGTGTTCATTTCACTTGTACAAAATAGAAGCAATACATAGAGAACCATGGATTAAGGAGCTCCTTTTGAGGGGGACATTTTTCAGAGAACGTGGAAAGTAGTTAAAATGCTTGTTCTTTATAAAAAAAACAATTGTAATTTCTAATTTTATTAGAAGAAATTGCACAAGTGCCCTTAACTATATGCTGTATACAATTTTAGTGGTCAAACTTCAAATATAATACTCTAATTGCCTGATCTATCACAAAAAGTGGAAATATAATGTATAAGTTGAAGTTAACATTTCGAAATTACATTTATTGTCACGTGGTACCTTATGTCTCCATCATTTTTTTTTTTTCTAATTTCTACTCATTCATAATGTTTGACTTGCGTTGCTTTCAAAATTACTTAATTTTTAGATGCTAATTCTAAAACTATATTATATGAATCCGTTGCTTAGTCTTCGAAAGTTTAACTAAATAAATTTAGGGCTCATATGTGTGTACTTAATTAGGGTTTTAATCTAATATATTCAAACTTCAGACTATTAAGCATGTTTTTTTTATTTTTTTATTTTTTTGAAGTATTTTATAGATGTAAATACATCTTAATGAATTAGATATTGTAACAAGTCTAAATATTATTAAGATGTATTATTCATTTTAGACAAAAATACATTTTATTCTCATAAACTTTACTTTATGTGTGCATTATTCTCCTAAACTTTAAAACTCAATAAATATCCTTCTCAAATTTTACAATTTGTGTAAAACAACATTTTTGTTAAATATTCTATTAATTAGACTAACAATTAATGCTTTTATTTTAAATTTAAAAATTTTTCATTCAATATATATTTTTATTTTTTAATTTTGATTTTATCAAATTTTTTGTAACATATGTTTAATTACTAATTTATTTAAATATATTTTTATTAATAAATAATTTCTATGTATTCAGATGTTAAAAAAAACAAACGTATTAATCATTCAGTATTTATATTCAAATATCAATATCTTAAAAAAAAATGTCCCCTTAGTTGATAATTGTTATGGACTCATTATATATTACTACTGAGCTAATTATAACTTAGTCTTAAAAAAATATTAATTTATATGAAATTTATTAATTTATAAAACTTGTTTAACACTTAAAATTTATAGAATAAATTATATATATATATATATAATTTTTACCTTTTGTAATTGTTTAGAGAAGTAAAATATTACATATTAAAGTTTGAAAACTAGAATTATAATTAAACTAGGGTGAGACTACAGGGAATTCGACTTCTTTCCCAACTGCAGAATTCAAATTTAGGTTGAGTTTTAGTTAAATAAATTATTTTAATATTAAATAAAAATTTCTTTTTTTATAAGACAAAATGAATTTTAAAATTGAAAAAAAAATTATCTATAATTTTTTATATCTTTACAATCAAACTTTTAATTATAATATGTGTGAAAATTCCTTGAAAACTAATCATATAATATTGAGTTGTAAAATATATACAATTATTTTTTAAAGATTATACATTTATTATGTTTTAATTGAAAAATTGTATATTTGTCATATTCTAATTAAAAATATGATTATAAAGATATAAAGAATTATAGATATTTTTTAAAAAAATTTTAAATTTATTTTGTCTTATAAAAAAGAAGAAATTTTTATTCAATATGAAATTATTTATTTAATTAAAACCTAACACAAATTTCAATACTCACTAAATTTAAATCCCACATTTGGAAACTCGATTTCCAAGGTTTAAAATTTAGGGTTGAAGGAGGTCGAACTCCCTCAGGTCTCACCCAAATTATAGTTGAGGTGTTTTGTATGTTCTCCCATTTTTTTATTTGTGTACTTGTTACTGGATTAACATATTGGTTGTATCGGGATCTGAACTGGTTTCGTATGTTGTGAAAATAAGAAAAACTTTTTTGTCAATAATGGGCTGAGCCCACGGAAGGCCCAATACACTCGGAGCCCACTCCAGTTTCTAATTATATGAATAACTCTACTTTTTTTATAAGTCAAATTTTTAATCATTAAATCATCCTGTGATAGTCCTTGTTTCTAATTTAATCTTTCCTTTTAAACACAACCTGTGATATGCTTATTCAATATTAAAACATTAATTTACACAAGTTTTAACAAAATTAAAAGTTTCACACTCCATCTAATAGGCCTACTATCTAGTACCTATCTATCTATATATACACGCACTAATTTAGGTATAATTATTTATATATTTGTTATTAATTTTTTTATTGAAAATATGATGTGCAATTTTTTTTAAAAAAAATTAAATATGCAATACTTAATTGTACAAAAAACAAACTTAATTTTAAAAATTATATATTAACTATGTTCTCATTTTGTCTTTTTACATATATCTGACATAGCTACTATGTGGCAAGTAAAATGTCACTTGAAATGTGCCCCGTAGATCATACAGTTAGTATTGTCCTTAAGAAAATTATTTTGCATCTGTAAAACTTCTCTTAAGATTAAACTGACCTTTATGAGAATTTATCAGGAATCAAAACAACAAAAATATATAAACTGTAACCCAGCAAATAAGAGAGCAAACAAGAGAAAAGTGAAGACAAGAATTGTCTGTGTCAAAAGTATAAGGGGGAGGAGTGCCCTTTTATAGGTGCTAAGGTGAACAAGAAATTAAAAACCAATTACAGAAAATTAAAAGACTATTATGAAAGCTTTAAAAAGAATTAAACATAGAAATCAAAATTGTCAATCTCTTTAATTTTCTGATATTGACTAAATTAACTTTGCAATTGTCATTTTCACCTCTGGTCAAAATAAATACAAAAATAAAATAGACTAAAATTATTTTATTTGCAAGAAAAGTAAAACAGGCCTAGTCGACTTAAATGTGCGCACAATGGGCAAATCGACTTATTTGCATTATACTGACTTGGGAATGTAAGCACGTGAACTCACCTCTACCTTTAGCTCTTTATGAGGCTACTAATATATATTAGTATATAAAGTCTTATCCCCTCTCTGTTTTAGTTAATGTGTGATTAACTTCCCTCTTTTGAAATACAAGAATTTTTGAGAAGGTAATTTTCATAACAAAAATTAGCTTGACTTGATCTTAGCAAGTCTAGGGCAAGTTAACCAACTTTACTCAATTCCTCATTTTATCTCATATTAACAACCCATTTGACTAATTATAGATACTCTATGGCTCCACTCAGCCCAAGTTGTCTAGTCAAATTCACTCAAACCCATTTTTCAATTGAATATCTAATTTTCTTATGAGTAACGAGTCCGGAATTTTGCTAACACTAAGCTGATCATTGAATACAAAAAAATTACTTATAATCATGTCATCAAGTTAAGCTATAACTTGTAATCCTTTATGCATAAATTTCATTTAAATGTCCATGTTGAGTACTTAGAAATTGGAATATGTAATGATTTTTCGGGGATTGAATTACTATATTAAATATTATTTATGATATGATTATACTAAATAAGGCTAAAAAATTGTCCTCTCTCTCCTATACTTATCAAAATGAAAGACAAATCACTAGCTTGAGAAAGCAGCTAGCAAGTATCTGATAACCAGCACAATAAGCACCCTTCCCCTTAATTTTATTGTCTTTTTTTTTTCAAAAATTTTTTTTCTTTTCTCCATTAAAAAATATGAGGAAAAGAAGAAGGGAAGAAAAAAAAAATCCATTTTACAATATTAAATTATTTCCAACAGTGGCACTGATTGCTTTATGATTATGATAGCTTCCCCATAACTAAATCACATAATTGGAGGAAACATTGACCATCAAGGCTTCAGTGGTTTGTGTGATTGCGTCTAAGAAAAAAGTCATTTGTGGGGTCCATGTGTTCTTTGAAGTTGGATAAAAGATCACATTTTGAAGCAATATTGGAAGTGATTGACACTTAGGTTTGGCCTATTCTGATGGTAACTAGAGACTAGACAGTGGAGACCCCAAGAGCCCAGAGGATGATTAGCCACCGAAAAATTACACAAAAATTAAATGGCACAATAAGTAAATCTTGAATACTGACAAAAGACCACTACTTTATGGGTATATTTAGTACGCAGGAAAAAAAATTCTAAATGAAAAAGTTTATTGTAACTTTACTAAAATATTTTAATTTAAACAAATTTAATATTTTTTAAGAGGGTAATTTAAACAAATAAATAAATCATCCTTCTTTTTTCTTTTTTTTTCTTTTCAAAAATAAAATTATTATTTATCTCTAAAGAGAAGTAAAATATTTATCTCTCTATACATTGTTAGAATTGAGATGTCCAAATTTTAATAAATAATTTAAAAAGGTACTAAAATATAAACTATTAAATTTTACATTTAACAATTCACAAAAAAAAAAAGTATACAGAAGGAGGAGATATGCTCTCCCTTTTTCCTACCAAACTTGATGTATTCATCATTATTGGGTATAAGCTCAACAGTTAGCAATTGTTGTTGAAAGAATCTCAATAATCCAGTATCCAAGCAGTCTTGAGACTTGGTGCAAGTTAGCAAACTCAAACATTATTTGATTGATTGTGATGTATATTCATATTTTTTTTCTCACAGATTTTTTTTTTTTAGAGGCAATTTTGATCACTTATAATATTGTTTTAAGTGATCACTTACCTATTTAGATACATCAATCTCTACTCTCTAGTGTTGGTGGGTGGATAGATTATAGAAGGAGATATGGGTTGAAGCCTGAAGGGCTTATCCAATGCGTCAAGTGGGGGCCACGTGTCCCCTCCCACTTGACTATTCCCTCTCCAATAATTTTCTTTCCCATTTTATCGCCTCTTTTCCCGTCTCATGTCTTTGGATTTGGATTATTTTTTATAATTCACGCCACAATCGTAAAATTTAATTAAATAAAGATTAAAAAATTATTTAAATAAAAAAAAATAACATGATTGAAAGATTAAACTCTCTAATTTTAACATTGACTGGAGAATCTCATTACAAGCCTTCCTTCCCTTCTCTTCTCCACTACATTTTCATATTTTATTTCACTATTTATAATATAATATGCTCTTGCACTCTTGCACATATAATTTTAGAAATCAACTCGATTATTGACCCGATAAGAAGATTAGGTTGGGATTATTTGTCCAATTATATGGTTATTGAGTTAATTGTTGAAATAAAAAAATAAATTATATATATATATATATATATGTGTGTTCATAAATAAATATCAAAACAAGTAAAACAAATAATTTATATCCTAATTTCATAATTAAAGTATCCTTAAAAAATTTATCCTGAAATAATTAACCACATAAATCTTATATTTAAAAAATAAATATATATAATCTTTTATAATTAAATTAATAAATTATAAAATATAAAAGTAATTTATTTTTTAATATTTGGTTGTTAATTTTTATATTATATGATATTATAATTTTTTTTTAACATTGTTCAGTTTTTATAAATTAAAATCATTTTACATAAAATAATGATATGATTTGTATAAAATAATAACATTTTATATTTTAGATTATTAGGTAACAAGAAATTCTTCACACATAATGTCAAGAGTTCGACTCTTTCTAAAACCTTATTTTGCTCTCACTTTCATGTTATAAATTTAAGGAGGAAAAAAATCAGATTGTACTTAAAATATATTAAAATATATAATTAATGATATGTTACAGATATTAAAATATTAAAATATATAATATAATATTAAAATATTTTAAGAATGTTACAAATATATATTTATACTAATCATAGATCTTCTCTTAATAACTTAAATTTTTGAAGATTTCTTAAAAATACATAATAATATTCAGTATAACTATAAATTCAAAAAATTTAGAAAAAAAAATTGAACTAATTGAACCAACCGTTTTTATTAGTTTGAAACCGATTTGATCAATTTTTATCGATTTATTGATTTTTAAGTTGAACCAACTAGTTCAATTTGATTATCTGAACATTTGTCAATGTGTATTTTAACATAAAAATTTAGAGTGAATTAATAATTTCCCTTAATCCTTAAGTTGCATTGAATCTCTTTATTGTCTTCTTAATCCTATTTCTTGGCTCTTCTCTTTTTATTTGACAGATTTCGACTTAGCTTAATCTAGTTCATGTACTCACAAGATTTTCGACGTTAGAGTGGCACAAGCCCATTTTATCTCTTAACTTTTTATAGACTGAAAATTAGCATATAAAAACTAGAGCTTTCTCACTCCTAATCAATGTGACATTTAAGAATCTTCTTTTTTTTTTTTTGAAACACACCAAAGACGCTAAATTCCAATGAAAAATAAATTTGAAGAAGTCTATTATACCAAAAGATAATAAAACCCTCAAATAAACACTATATATATATATATATATAAGTAGATGGTATATATATGGAAGGTGCCTTATAAAAACAAAAATTAGAATAACAGACAAAAATGCATAAATAGCAGTTTTTTTAAAAAAAAAATCTAAACGAAGAGAGTATAATGAGACAAGTTCAATATCCATTGCTTTCTTCTTGTTCTTCTTGGTTTCATACATTCATTCGTGTCTGTTTCTCTCAACAACAATCTATGTATATAGAAATAAATAATAAAACATTTCTAGTACATTTCAGCCTCACCCACCCTGAAAATGGCACAATGCAAAATTACATCAATTGGGCATTATATTTTTATTTTAAAGAACACTTCTACATCCAAAAGATCCAATGCTTTAAATAGTATGGGGTTGTTGTAAAATATAAAATTAATGGAGGTGAATTGGACGCCAGATCATCAATTTATTTATCACGAAAACTTTTGGGAATATAAAAATGGCCACTGATTAAAAAAAAATTGGAACAATTATTAAATATGAGAATATCATAACTTCTGCCTAAATATTGCACCGCTGTGCTTATCCTCTCTAAATTAAAGAATTTAATTTTTTTTATTTCTTGTACTCGTAAAGTGAATTCAGAATGAAGAAAAAAAAAAGAATTAAGAGGGATTAGAGATAAATGGATTATTTTAGGAAATACTTAGGAGTAAGATGTTAAATACATTGTGTCACGACCCATTTTCTAGGCACATGACCGGCACAATGATGAATATCCCATCACTGTAAGCCTTTCGATAAATTCTTCCCACAAGTAAAATTGTTAGTCATTATCTCTATATTCTCAAAATACCATTCCTTAATAAATACAAAGAAAATACATCAGATTTTCTTAATTAATAATAGATCCTCAGTACAAACACATTATCATACTGAAATACAAGCCAAATACCAAACTCCTGACCTAGATGTTCTAGACGGTTACAGAGCAACATACTGTATAACAAAAGAAGGGCCTACCCGACAGCGGGAAGGTCCAACGTGATCTACTCCTCTAGCGGATGTACTTCGGCGGCAACCTGATCTGAACAAAAAGTTTGTACAAACAGTGTGAGCTTTTAAACTCAGTGAGCAAATCGGCCTCGCGTTAATAAAATTCAAATACATCACCAGTCATGCAAGCATATCCGAAGGCTCAAGCTCAACCAATAGACATAGTTAGAAATTTCATACAAGAAAAATTCATCCAATTCAACAAACGATACTAGTACTCGTCAATGGCAATATATCCCGGAGAGCGCACACAGGCCGGCTCACCAATTTTGTATTTTTCCGCCATGACGCACAACCTCATCCTCTTAGCTAGGGCGCCTCACGGATTTATCACCAATCCAGGCTATATCCCTACTGAGGGAATCGTTGTCTCCACACTCACTGGTCAAGACACCCTTTAACCCGGGTTTTCCGCCTTGCCGTGAGAGGGGGTACTGTACCGCTCAATCACAATCAATAGTACAACAGTTCATATCATAATCAGAAGCACAATATAATACTCATCCATATAACAGGTATAGTATATAACTATATGATTCAAATTTCATATCATCATGAGATACTTGCTTTATCTTATCCATACTTCTGGATTAATTATCTCATTATATTCGTCATTCTGAATCCAATTTCTCCCTATGAATCTTGGGAGTGTCCTACGACATACTTTTTATCACCAGTAATGCTAAAACTCTATTAAAACAGGGTCGTTTCACTCACCTGGATTCCGTACGAGTATCACTTCTCTAAATTGTTACGAACAAGAGTACGCAGGTGAATTTCAGTGTTTCGCTACAGAGATTTTCATGAAAGATTACAGAAAATACGTTAAGATCGTTTTCGTACAGATACTGTTCATACGTACGGGTACTATTCATATGGTCACTATTCATACGTACGGGTACTATTCATACGGTCACTATTCATACGTATGGGTACTATTCATACCGGAAATACAGAATACAATATGTAAAAGAGTACACCAGGTAAGTTCTCAGGAAAGAGTGGAGGGTCACACTGGACACACTTAAAAACCAGGTCTTTCCTTAGCCAGAACTTTTCTAGACATGTATTCTCCACAGATTATATTCTATTTCGGTAATCAGAGAATCAAAATAACAGCTAACGACAGTTTTTCTGATGTGGAAGATCGGCCAAAGCCGCAACCACAGAGCATACTTAAGAAAATAACTTCTAAAATTTGAAAGACATAGAAAGGGCATAGTATCCTTACCTAAGCAAAAACGGAAAGGCCCAAAATCTCAGAAGCCTAGCGTCGGAGCAAGAGAAACTTAAGGAGGGAAGAAGAGAAGTTGAAGGTGTGAGTTTAGAAGTGAAATGGAAGGGCCTATTTATAGTAAAAGTCAAGGGTACTATTTGATACTATGCGCTAATAAAATATTCAATTTACTATTCATAAAAATGAAATTTCTAATAATACAGTTACTGTGCACCTTACGCGTACGATATTTTTCCTTTATTTACTATTAGAAACTTTAAAGAGAAAACTATTCTTTCACCTTAAACCTTTAAGTTTCTTTTCAATTCAGTCCTTTCAATTTAGTCCCTGAGGGTATTTTTACACATAAAACGTCATTTTCTCCTACAAACTTCTTTCTAGTTTTCTCTTATGACCAAACCACATCTAGTATTTGACATTTTGATTGTATAAATGAACAGTACCATATACATAAATAGTATTATACGGGTGAATAGTACCGTATACTGAAATAGTAACAGTAGTTTGAAAACACGCATTTATATTTTATTTTTCATGGGTATTACACATTGGGTGAATGTGATTAAACGTGCCTTTAGAATTTGGTCAAAAGAATTTAATTTGAACAAAATTTAAAGGTAGGCTTATCATATAAAAAAAGGGGACAAATTTTGGTTTAATATAATTTTTCAAATTTCAAAAAAAAAAGTCTAATATTGTTCATTTCTTCGTTGTTGATTATATGAATGAAAATTTCTGCACCATGTGATTGTATGAAAGTGAGATTGTCTAAACTCTAAAGTGATATTTTTAATTAATGAAGTTGGAGAAAAATAGAAATATAGAAGTATGTATGACCCATTTGAATGGGATTTAGTGAGTTAATTTCATTAGGTCTCTTTTTTTTGTCTGTTTTTCTTTCTTTAACTTGATGAAATTTCTCTTAGAGGATCCAAATTTGACTTTGTGAGTCTAATAAAACGTTGGCGTGGCAATTCAATCCAACTTAAATCTAAATTACATAATCTTGCTCTTACCCAATATCAATTAATCATAGTGATAGTAAATCCAACTTCATGAATGATAATTATTTCATTCTTAAAGATTAAAAGAGAATTTTACCATTTCACATAATAAGCCAGTAAGTATTCAATCTTCCATCTCAAATCAATATAATATCAAAGAATTCGTTTCTTCATCATTTTCATTCGTTCCTTACAATATAGGTATTTCCAGAGGAATAAGAACCTTTTCCATTCTTATATAAAATAAGTGGGTCTTGCTACATTTAATCGTTTATTGTCAAAATTATTTATCTCGAGTTTTAATTTCGTTTCAAATATTTTGTGTTAATTTTGATTTTGTCTCTAATATTAACGTCGTTAATATAATTAATAAAAATATTAACGTGAACTTATTCATGTGACTCGTCTATTACCAACGTGTCATATTAATTTATTTTAGTTTAAATTTTGTCTCAAACATTTAACTAATTTTCAATTTCGCCCCAAATGATATTTTTAAATTTTTTATCATATTTTTCAAATTAACAGTTAAATATTTGATGTGTCACATGAAAGAGTTTACATATCATTTGGAAAAGTCTACGTGTCAGTTAGAAGAGTTCAAATTAACATTTTTCATCAATTTTTTTTTTTAGTGACATTAATCCTAGAGACAAAATTAGAATAAAAAAAATATGTAAAACAAAATTGACACAGAAAACGTTAAGGACAAAATTAAAACTTGAAGTAAATGTGAGGGAGACAAAAAATGTATTTTTATCTTAATTTAAAAAGAAAAAAAATATTAAAATAAGGATCATCCATAATCTTGTGTGTTGATGAATGACTCAAATTAATCAAAACAGGCCCTCCTGTTCTATATAAAAATAGGAGAGTATCATATTTCATAAATTGAATCTGAGCTTCACAGTTCACATCAATGTCTTATTTAGCCTATAAAATTATATTTAATGCCACATTAGATTTTTTTAGACAAAAAAAAAATAGATGCTATATTTTTGTCTACAAAATTAAAAAAAATTGAATTACGTAGGTACATAAATAATAAGGATTTGATGGCTATTGAGTAAGCCACATTAGGCGGAGGTGAAACAAATAATTTAGGCGTCTAAATTCAGCATCATTCTCATCCTCAGCTTCATCCTAATCTCTATAAATACACACACCCCCACATTCCTCACCGGAAAAATAAAATAAAAATATAAAAACCCAAAAAAAAAAAAATCAGAATTTCAACGTTGTGCGATCCTCAGAAATCTTTCTCTCTGCGGTTTCGTTCCCGGGTTTAATCTCCATCCAGAAACAAACAGAGCAAGCTCCGAAATCATCGACCATGGGACTTCTCCACAAGCTCTGGGACGAAACGCTCGCCGGCCCCGCCCCCGATTCCGGCCTCGGCAGGCTCCGTAAATACGGCTCCGTCTCTGCCACTGCCTCTGCCTCTGCCTCTGCCTCCGCCTCCCCTTCCCCATCCTCGCCCTCCCATCCCAACATCTCTCGCTGCATCACTCTTGTCCGCGCCTCCTCCGACCCCACCGCCTTCTCCGTCGCCTCTCCCTCCTCCTCCGCCGCCACCTCCCCTCGCTCCCGTAATTCTCTCACTCTCTCTCTTTTCGTGTCTCACTTAACTCAGTTAAACCATTTTTATGAATGAAATAGAAAGATGCTGTTGATTGTTGATAATATATTTATTCAGTTGAAAAACACATTTTCATGAGAGATCAAAATCAGAAATATCTCTAGTTTTAAGGACAGAGGGTATAACCCCCAAACCTGATGACTTCATAATTTGAGAAATATCTCTAGTTTTAAGTGGATTAATTTGAGAAATACCTTATGAACCAAAATAAGGTTTTAATTATATATGAGTAATTAATTACTAATTTAATCTTGAAAAGTTAAAGTTATGTCAATTTAATTTTTATAATATTTTTTTTTCCAATTTCATCCCTTCCTTGACTCTTTAGTCTTTACAATGGTAAGTTTGAAATTTGGAAGCAATAAGATTAGTAATTTAACAATAAAAATGATTAATTAAAAAAAAATCTAATATTTTAAAAATTAAATTAAGACACATAATTTTTTAAAAAATAAATTGAGAAAATTATAATATTTTAGAAATTAAAATAATAACTCACTATATATATATATATATATATATAATATTTTGTATTGCAAATTCTCTTATTTTTTGGAGGCTAGTTAACTGCAATCGAAGAGAATCTTGAATGTCACATACTTGCATATCTCTTACATGAATATCCTTTATATATGCTTGGCCATTATACAGTTGTTTAATTGATATTGATAGATAAAATTTATATAAAACTCACATGATTAGACGATTTTATTTAACAAAATAAGAAATTTGATTATATTGCTCAAAATTTAACTACTCACACACTCGAAGGCAACAGTTTTGCAAGCCTTTGGACTGATCCAACATGTGACTGCAGTCCTTTATCCTTATATGAAATTCTAGTTCTCCTCTCCTGGGTCATGATTTAACTTTTAGACATTCATGAAGTAAAATTTATGAATTACAAAGTTTATATATGTATTTTTTTAAGAATAAAAAACATGAAGTTGGGTGGTGAGACCGACTTACAGAGTGTGTGATTTGAGTCCATATATATGGAATCTTTAATTCTGCAGGGTGGTCATGAGTTGATTTTCATTGCAGGAATTTTTCAAAGCACAAATCAACTTCCTCTGTCTTTTACCCTCTTCCTCTCTCCCTTTTACAGTCTTTTACACACACACACACACACACACACACACACACACACACACACACACACACACACATATATATATATATATATATATATATATATATATCATGGGTTAGAAATTGTACTGTAGTCCAGCTAATTACGAGTCATGGGCTAAGTGGAGATCATAAGCTAATTTGTTTATTAAAAAATATAACTGAACTAATATGAATGATAACAATTAGTTTTGAGGTTATGAAATTTCAAAAAAATTAAATTAAGTTTTTTTTTTAAAAAAAGTAGATTAGACTTAAAGAGAATAAATAAAGAAATAAAAGTGGCCAACAAGGCCAACGCACCAAAACTTTTAAATTTGTGTTTAATGTTTAAAGTTTAAGATTTAAAATTATATTTAAGGTTTAGAGTTTATGACTGTATATTTTTTTTTGAATACTATAATTATGTTAAAATTCATTCTTTAAAATGAGTTATACCAACTTGTCACGTCCCAAAATTTGAGCACGTGACCGGCACGGAAAGTGAATTTCATTTCACCTCCGTAAGCCTATCTTTCTCTTAAAAAAAAATCATACAATTCTTTTTCATGCAACCAAAACGAGTTCTGTATACATACTACAATTACTCACATTACATCACTGAATGAACCTACCCGATTACAGAGATTTCTAGATTTATACAACTTAGAATAAAACTTAACTATTATACCTTTATCCTGAACAAATGAAAAGGTAAATATCGGAACAAGGATATCATTCGTCCAACTCACTTCATTTGCAAAGTTGGTTTTCATTGGTCCAACTCACTTCATTTGCAAAGTTGGTTTGTAGTTAATCCAATAGGCCAAACCTATTTTTAGTCTTTTAGCACCCCCAAGATTTGAGGAGCTACTTTTTTTTATAAAAAAAATTACATTTTACAATATTGTTCCATAAATGGCTCCAGTTTAACCCATTACTCTTAATAGGCTGGATTAAGTTAAAATTTTTAACCCATAATATAATCTCAATCCAACCTAACCTATGTTATTTTTTGGCCTATAAAGCTTAATTAGGCGGAATCGAACCGTCTGGGCCCATTTAATAGTAGTAAATATACAGTATTTTGCATGTGATATTAACTATTAAGAATGAAGGCCCTAGACTTCGTAGCCTCTTTCATGGACAAGCTTTTGGAATATATATATATATATATATATGAAGGATTTGACGACAGTCTGTTTTTGCATGCAGCGGAGACACCAGTTGGGGATTTCAAGAAATTCACGAGGAGAAAAGCGTCAACTCAGACAGGGCGAGCTGAGGATACAAGTCCGAACATTTTCTTCAACTGCTTCTCTCTGTCTTTTTGTGTGCGAAATGACACATATGGCCCTATCCCTTCCCGTATCCCTCTAACTCTGCGTCTTCTTCTCTTTGCAGGGTGATTCTCACTGTTTTGGATCGCCGACAGGGAAAGTGAAACACCATGACACTCCAAAATATTATATATATGCTTGGCAGATAGATAGATGGATACGTTTTAATTTGTACAGAAGAGAGATTCCAAGGGAAACATATTGCATGGCATCGTTGTATGTATATACATAATATATATCTATGTTCATATATATATATATATAACAAGTATATATGGTAGATGGCTAGCTTCGTACGTATAATAAGATGGCTTCAACATACAGAGGAAAGAGGCAATGCTTCATGAGATCCTGAAGGTGGAAAGAAGTAAAATCTCGGATTTCTGAATCTTACTGCTTCTGATTTTTTGTTATTTTCCTTCTCTATATATTAAATACATATGTACATATGTGTCTCTTATGCTTCTTTTGTGGGTTTTGATTGTGTATGTATATATAGGTTGTGCACTCTGAATCCTCTATCTGAGGAACTCAATGAAGCCTGAAAATTTTGTGTGTTCTACTTCTCACGTGTCATTTATTTTTACTTTCTAAGTTGTTGGGTCATTTAATTTTAGTCCCTAAGGATTATTTTATCATTTTTGATCTAGTCGTTTTCAGTTCAAGTAACGCTTATGAAAAGTTGATTTTCTGAACTAATCAGCTTAATGTGTTTAGTTAACCAGTGGAACTGGAGAACAATTATACTTGAACAATAAGGTAAAACAAGTGATATTATGTGTATCATGTAAGTGAGAAAGGAAAAAAAATCCAATGGAAATTAATTAAAGAAACGATCTTTAAATTCTTTGTCACAATATGAAGTGAAACAAAAGAAAGAAATGTGCAGTAGCATCTTGAACTGAACGGTAGAAATATATTCCCAGCTCCTCCTCCTCTAATGGCAATCTTATATTTCTCTTCCAAAGCCACATCATAATTACATTACACCCTAATTCATGATGTACATAGATTCAATATCATATCAAAATCCACTTCCTGCAAATTTTAATACTTTATTCATATCACAAAAAGTAAGGTGCAGTAATCATAGAACTGAAGCCTCATAATTAATGACACAAAGAATCACCACTTAAATGGGCAAATTAATTTAGTCAACGAAATAAGCGTCAAACAAATAAAATAAAATTTTAAGGCAAAACGTGTCTAAATATTTTTGAATAATTGATTGATATAAAAAAAATATCATACTAATAATAAGGTTCAATGGTCAACTGTGATGAAAAGGAAATAACGTCTAATTAATCAAAATTAATGAAAATCGCAGCAACATAAGAAAACACCCCAAAAGAAGCAAATATGTAAATTTAGCATGGGCCAACAATGATTTAGTGCAAAAAGTTTATTTTAAGTTTATCTAATTTATTTTATGATATAAGTGCTTATATACGTGTTTAGTAGAACTTATAAAAATAACTTATGATGTGCTAATAAACTGTTTTCAATTTATTTTTATAAGTTATTTAGAATAGTTTATTATGAAAATAAGTTGAAAACAGTTTATGTGAAATTTGTTCTCGTAAACTTTTTAATTATAAAAATAATTTATATATAAGCACCTATATAGTATTTATTTTATAAACACTTAAATAAACTGTTTATTGAAATAGGGTTTTATTCTAGTTTGTTTTTTACACTTTCTTTAATAAATATTATAAAATGTTATGCAACTTGGGGATGTAGCTCAAACGGTAGAGCGCTCGCTTTGCATGCGAGAGGCACGGGGTTCGATACCCCGCATCTCCATACTTTCGTGTGTTTTCATTTTTTCTAAGTTAGTTGGTTTCGTTTAGTTCGTACGTGCGTGGTACACTTCGCTGTGCTTTGCTTTTCTGCAATAAAGGTTGTTTCGCAGTTCAAAATAATTAAAGTAAAGAATTTAATAATATCTTTCTCTCTCATTACTAGGGGAATATCTAATGCTCACACTACAGTACACAAGTTGAAAAATTCCGTATGTACAGTTGGTGAATGTATTTTATGTACACACGAGAAGTAAATAAAAGATGAATATTTAAGGTATGATAATGGGTGGGTATCCCGGCATTTTCTCAATATTTGAATTTGTATTAGTTTGAAATATCTCATATTAGTACCTTATATAAATTCAAAAAAAAAATTATTTTCTTAGTAGTCATATATGAAATATTTGAAAAAAGTGTTGCAATTTGCATAATGAATATTAGATGTCATAAATTATTATTGGGTACCAAAAATACTTGATTTTTGATATTCATCCAACAAAAAATTTAAATTTATCAAATTTATATTATATAAATATGTGTTATTTAAATAATATATTATAATTTATATATTAAAATTTTATAATTTATAATATATATTCATATGTCATAGAAATAATTATCGAATTGATATCAAATAGCCTATCTGATACAATATTAGGAGAAAATGAAAAAGAGGAGCAAGCAAGGGACTAACAACACTTTTGGTTTGCTTTATTTTCTTCGAAAAGGACGGCAATCCAATTCATTCCCTTGTTTGCTTCGTAGACTCTGATAGAAAGAAGTGTTCCATTGCAGAAGAAAAAAAAAAAACTCATCATTTTCCCTCGCTCCTTTCCTTCCTTTTTCATATGAAAAACCGCATTTCCATTATAAAAAACGTATGAAATTACTTTCTTTTTTCAATGTTGCATATCGAATAAAATGTTGTAGTGATTGTTGCCCTCAACTCTGGCTTGGAATTTCCAAAAATATCCCTTGTTTGAAGCCCGAAACATAAGTCCTTTCTCTATCGTTGTCTCATTTACTGTGCATCTTCTTTCTACGGTTCGTGTGTCTCTAGTTCTGTGGTTCGTAATATGTGATTCATGGAACCACTACATGGAAGAGAGAGAAGGTGTATGTAATATCCCAAGAATTTACATTAATATTTAAAATCTATTTGAAGTTTATTAAAAAAAAATTAATTACATGAAAAATGTTCTTTGAAATTAGTGAAGGAAATTTGAGAAATTTTTACAAATTTTCAAGGGCTAAAATGAAAAGAAAAGAAAATATGGAGTACTTTTGAGAAATGACCAAGTAGGAACCCGAGAAGAAGAATAGAGCTTATGGGAATGAATTATAAGTCTGGTACCAAAAGGATGATGCATTCGAGGTTAAAGTGCAGTTTGAGACTTTGAGAAGGACTAAAGTGAAATAAGAAAATTTGTGGGGCACTTAGGATTTAGAAACACTCGAGGTGAGATTTTATGAATTTGCTTTTACTAGTCTTGACTGAGAGTCAACTGGAGAGCAAGTGATAATTTCACCCCGGGTGAGTATATAGTTGGCCTCACCTAATTTTCCTCATTTTCTCTTTTCCTCTCTCTCTCTTCACCTTCTCTCCTCTCTTTCTTCTCTCTACTTTCTCTCTCTATACTCCAACTCCACAACCGGGCTTTGGAGGGCGGATCTCGGGCTACGAGGCGAGCCTCTAGAAGCCAAGCAACGTAGGGAAAGTAAGGAATCGAGATAGAAATTTCTATTTCTCAATTTTTTCCCTATTTTCTAGTTTTAAGGAAGTTTGGGGTAAAAATCGAGATTCCGGCTTTGTTTCTCAATTAAAATTGGTACTTTTTGTGTCTAAATGCTCCTTAGACATTAAGGGTGAGATCCCATGGAAGAAATCATGAAAAACGGTGGAGATTTGGCTAGATTTGAGCCAAACCCGAGAGGAATCGCGAAAGGTCGCGATCGTGGCGCCCAGGCGCCAAGGTTCAGAAGGTTTTGGGGAGGAAGAAGGGCTTGGCGCCTAGGCGCTAGGCTTGTGTTGGTGCCCAGGTGCCATGTGTGGCGCCCAAGCGCCAGATGTACCAGAAAACCTTAGCTTATTTTTAATCGGCCATAACTTCTTCATCTGGACTTCGTTTTGGGCAAACTTTATATCGTTGGAAAGCTGTTTGAGTCTAGTTTTCAATGGTATAAGTTTCATTTAGATATTCATTACCGGCTAGGAGTTATAACTTGAGATGTGAGTAAAGGTCGAGAGTAGTGATAGGAAATTTCTCTATTTTGTAACTCTAATGGTTTTTACCTTGTTACAATAGGGATGGTTGAGGCGCAAGATGGGAGCGCCGAGAGCGTGGAATCCAGGTGAGTAGGCAACCTTGAAAAATTAATTTACTAAATTAGTCAAAGCACAATATAAATCTCATTTGCATTATTTGTGAAATTGAGAAGATTACCAGTGTATGTTCAAGTTGAGAAAAAATTACAATATCATTGGGAATTATTACCCTTGTGAATTGATTTCTCTAGTTGACTAAATAACTAGATGTGGTAGTTCCTTGAATAAATTGAAACACTTTGTAAGTGAATGACCTTAGTAGACTAATTTGATATTATTAGACAAAGTATAACATAAGTCTCATTTATAATATTGTAGAAATGTTAAACAATCAATCTTTCAATTGAAAATATATGATGATTGCTATGATTGATGATAGAAATTCAAAGGAATAAAAGTATATGTAAATTAATTTATTTCATAGTAATTGTATTGTGATAAATTCTCACTATTTTATTGATGAGCAAAAGATCTACGGGATCTAATACACGAGTTTGAAAGGGTTAGAGTCTCATACTACTCGGTGTATAACTGTAAAAATCTATGCACGAGTTTGAAAGGGTTAGAGTCCCATACTACTAGGTGTATAACTGTGAAAATCTAATACACGAGTTTGAAAGGGTTAGAGTCCCATACTACTCGGTGTATAATTGTGAAAATCTATGCACGAGTTTGAAAGGGTTAGAGTTCCATACTACTCGGTGTATAACTGTGAAAATCTATTTACAAAGAGTTTGAGGGTTAAATTCCCAAGTCACTTGGTGCAAGTATTTATGGCATATAATGCAAAGTGATTGAGGGATTGATCACCCAAGAAATCATACGCAAATTCAGACAAATGTAATACTATAATTATTTAAAATAAATGATAGATTGATTGTATTAGTAAATGTGGTATTTGTGCTTGTGATATTTTCATGTACAGTTGTTTACTCACTGAGTTTTGATTAACTCACATTCTCTATGATTATCTTTTCACATACAGTGGTTGAGGAGGAGAATTTATAGCCTTTAAGGATATACTCCACTATTGTCTGGTAAACAAATAAATATAGATTTGGTAAGTATTAGGAAATGCTCTGTAATCTAGTAGGTCAGCTAGGCTTGGGAGGTTGTATAATACTGTATAGTGTATGAATGTTGAACATTTTCCGATTATGTATACAAAATATTTTCTTGAAACATTTATGATTCACATAATTATGGATATTAAGAATATTCATAGAGATTAAGGGGTACCACGGAGGTACACCTTAGGTATTTTATGTTTATCTCACATGTAAATTTTGGGATGTGACAAATTGGTATTAGAGGTAGTTTTTAGGTCCCCTATAGATTACAGAGCAAAGTGTTATTTGTGGGCCCTTTTCCTTTGTCATGAACCGCGGTATGACCATGGGATTAGGTTCCATAAAAGACCTTGTAGAGTTGAGTGTTCTTTTTGTAACTTACCCTTCGATGGAGTTAGTTAGAGATAATTTTGTTACAATAAAAAGTAATTGATTTCATGTGTAGAACTTTAGAACTTGTTGGAGGCATGATCCTTATACCGATGGAAGAGGTGACCTCTGTGGTAAATTTTTCTTTTTTTTTTTTTTTGAGAAATTGGGAACATAACTCTGTAGTGTACTCGCAAAGCTAAGGATTAGTAGTTGCCATAATATGGCTTGAGGGCTGGGCCAAGAGTGATGTATTAGATGGGGTAAAGTTGATTATGAGGCATGGGCTAGAGTTCAAGAAAGATTTTTGCAAAAGTATATAGCGCAGATTACTGATGTAGGAATGAGAAAGAACCTTTGAGAGGCAGATCAAAGATTTGGTTTTGATAGATGCTAGACAGATGTGATTTATGGAAGAGGATGTAAGTGCCTAAATAATATGTTCCTTGATAGAAGCTTGGTTGAGAAAATCGATGTGGGCTATGTAGTTTTTCCTAAGGGAGATACTACAGTAAAATGTAACCTAACATAAAAGATATTGGGGTAAGCTATAAGTCTTCTCTAGGGGCGACTCACCAAAGTTGCACTTGTTTAGTTAAGGATTGGCATGATGGTACTATGTGATAGAAGTGTTTCAAAAAAAAATGTAGAAGTTTTGTAACATTGGAACAATTAGAGCATGTTATAGGTAGACTGTTGGCGTATGAACATTCATAATTGTTAAACGTGATGTATGATTGGAATGGTCTAGAAAGACATTTTTATAGTAGTTCGTGCTTCAGAGCGTCAGTTTAAGGAAAGCTTGCGAGTCGAGGCTCTCAAGCAAGAGTTCATGACAATTCGAGGGCATAATATCGAGTTCAATTGATCTACACGTGATGCCTTCATCTACTCCCGTATGATAAGAGGAAAGACAACGAGACTTGTATAGAGCTTCTGTTTGTCTCTGTGTCAGCTTATAGGGTCACTAAATTTTTTTTTATGTGATTTGCTTTATAAGCTGAATTCGTTATTGATTTTGTGTGGCTGATTTCTTTTATCTTTCTTTATTATTATTATTATTATTATTTAGAGTACCATCTAGTAAAAGAAACCATTGATATTAAAAAACAAATTGAAGGATTACATTTCAAAAAAAAAAGTTTACTCATTCATGAGTAATCTACAGGCGAGGTGGTCTCCGATTAAGAGGGTTGTATTGTATCATCACCCCTCGGCCATTTTTTGGAGCAAGAAACAGAGCAATGTCACGGAGGGTAGTGTAAATTCTATTCATACAATCAACACTTCTTTGTTGTTGATTGCAGAAGCATTGAGTAAACCAATAGAAGAACCTGTCTATTCTTGAAGTCATTGCTTCATTATTGCGTTTAGTTAACTTCTCCATGTCTTCTACCATCTTCTTCAGATTTTTCACCTCCTGCTCTAGACAAGCGATTTTGTCTTCTGACGTGTGGCCAGTGCTAATCTCCTCAGCTTCCTTAATTTTTATCTTCTTCTCCTTTTGATTCTCTTGAGACCCCTCAAAAGGTCTTTTGCCCTTGTCCTTGCCTAAACTCAAGTTTAAGTCAAGCTCTTCCTCCTTGGCCTCCACCGTGAGATCAATGAACTTCCTTGTGGCCATGGTTTAGAAAATTTAGAAGTTTTTGCAGGAGTATGACGAGAGAGGAATGCTGGGAAATTGTAGGCTCAGAGATGATTACTCTTTGTAGTGTAGTAACTGAGAACTCCGGGACAGTTTTTATAGAGAAAAATTTAGACTTAGAGCCAAAAAAGATATCTTTTCGCCGCACCTCTACACGCTCAACCTATGGATTTCTGCAAGCTGGAAGCCAGAAGTCTAGGGTAGGCATGCACACCAACAGTGTGTCACATTAATGCCAAAACCATGAAAGTCAATATTCGGTGGATTTGCGGCCAATTTATACTTGGTTTTTCCATTTCTCTTGTTGGCATTTTCTGAAATTCAAAGAAGTTGACAATGTAGCCATTAAAGATTGCCTTGGATGCTTTTATGATGAACTAAAATGTATTTCTCTGCTTTATTGTGTTGTTCTTGAATGCCTTCAGTTGAGTATAATATGAAAGTAATGGTTGGAACACAAGAGGGGGGTGAATTGGGTTTTATAAATTTTTCACAAGAATTAATTGGAAGTTAAAATGATTTTCTGTAAAAGTACAATGCTTAGGATAATAAATACAATACAGAAAATCAATGTGCTGTCAAGATAAATAATTATAAAGATCAAGGAATTAAATAATAGATATCAATATGCACAAATTAAAGAGTAAGGGATAGAGAAAGCAAACTCGGAGATTTATACTGGTTCGGCTAATCTAAGCCTACATCCAGTGCTCAAGAGACCACTTGACTATTTCCACTATAATTGCAAGTTTAATCCGGGTACTTGCAAACCACTACAACCACGCAAATTCGATCCGGGTATTTGCGAAACCACAATGGAGAATTTATGAATCCGGGCTCCTCCTCAACCCAAAGCAAGTTCTTCCAACACAGGTACTTGCGAACCTCAACTCAAAATAATATATGTGTTGATCAAAATCAACAATACAAAGAAACTCTCTTTAAAGAGTAGATAAATACAAATGAAGCTCTAATAACTATAATGATAGAGAATATGCAAGATTTGGCTCAAGAATGCTTTCCTTTCTCTCAAAGATGATAGAAGAAGTTAATATCACATTGTAGGACTTTGTTCTAGCTCAAAATCGTGTATCTAAGGTCATATATATAAGATTTTACAAAAGTAGCCGTTATATAGCCGTTACAGCACTTATAGTGCAGTCCAGATTTTGAGCTTTCTTTAAAAATTCATAACTCTCTCATTTGAACTCCGTTTTAAACAAATAATATACCGTTGGAAAGCTCTTGGAGTCTAGTTTCAAATGAGCCAGTTTTACTCAAAAATTATTTTTCTTTTAAAAGATATAATCAAAATACTGACTATAGGTCAGAACAGAATAATTTTTTATTACAGTAAAATTAACTTTCAGTTTTTCAAACTATATTTTAAATAGTCATATATTTCTCATTTGGACTCCGTTTTGAATAAATAATATACCGTTGAAAAGATCTTTGAGTCTACTATCAAATGAGAATAAGATACTTGAAAAACCGATTTTTCATTTATGAGGTATGATATAAGGAGTGACCAAAGGTCAAAAAATAACTTTTGTAAAACTTCATATCTCACTATTTTTTTGTTCAAAAATGCTTGAGCCAATGTATGCAAATCTAAATCATTGAGTTGCACAAATATACTAGCCTATATAAAATATACCTAATGTAAACACATAGCCTATCTTGATGCATCCAAGCTTCCAAGACTTCAAATCTTCTAATTCTTCATTTCTTGGAGCTTTGTCCTTGTATGTTGCTTTCCTTGAGTGAGGCATGATGTTACTTTTCCTTGTTCTTCAATCCAATGCTCACTCTTCTTATTTTGAACCAACCTATAAAATATATCTTACTTACAAACTAAATGGTTAGTTCAATTCATGATAAATAGCATGATTAATGTATAAGACATTACACATTAAATAACATAGTCATGCTTAAATACTTGTAGCATGTATATGATAATTAACCTTTATATATATCAATGCTACAGTTCAAATACATTTTTCATCATCAAAACTTATGGCATAAAGCCTTAGGGTCAGCAATCTCCCCCTTTTTGATGATGACAAATCACCACAGAAAAATATGTATTACAAGATAATGAATGCAATGTTTAAGCACATACACATATTTTTCTATTGTTTCTTCTCCCCCTATTTGACATCAACAAAAAGGTGTAAGTAATACAATATATGGAAGTTAAAACACATACATTATTTAAGCCAGTATGTTGAAAGATGTCAATATAGCATAGGGTTAGGATACATCAAAACTTACCATTGTTTTCATTGACATGTAAAAACAATTTTTAGAAAAATTTCTCATGTCAAATGAAATGAGCCAAAAGATAAAACTTGAAAGAGTTTTAGGTTCCCCCTTAAACCTTGCATAATTTGAAAAAGAATAATGAAAAATGAATATTCAATTTTTTTAAGATATATTCTTTTTCAAGGTCATCTATATATTTTCAAGAAAGATAAAGCTCGCCCTGAATTTCATAACCCTTTTCCTTTGAAAAAGATTGTCCAAATCATTATAAAGGAAATTCAGTTTTTGATTGCAGAATTTTGAAGTAAGATTTTTTTAAGAAATTTATGCAATATTTTCATTGAAAATGATTTGTGCTTGTTTATGAAAAGGCATTTTTAGTAAATAGCAGAAAAATTGAACTCTTTGAAATAAAAAAATAAACATCATTTGCTGTCATATGATAGAAATATTTGCATCACACAGCAGAAGTATGATATATGGATTAGCAAAGCATGATATATTCAAGCATATAGGTCATAATCCATACATCAAATATCAATATCCCTTTGTCATCAACAACAAAAGAGATCTTTAAGACCTTTTCTTTTTCAAAAAAAATATTGCTTCATATGATAAAACATATTAACATAACAGAAGCATTTTTAAAGTCCTTTTTCAAAACAAATTTGCTTCATAAAGGATAAGATAGATTTCAGCACAAAGGAAGCAATTTATATACCCATTCAAAATGAATTTATATATGTATCGTGAGGATGAGTACATGTAAAAATTTTGACAGCCACTCTAATGCTTAAGTTAGTAATGTAACTCAAAGGTTAAAGGCAAAATTAACTGCTTACGGTCGTATGCATCAAGCATTATCATGATGTAAGCAAATTATTGCCTTTCATTTACCCACAAAAGCATTATATGCAAGTATGTGTGTAATATCCCAAGAATTTTCATGAATATTTAAAGTCTATTTGAAGTTTATTGAAAAATTTAATTACATGAGAAATGTTCTTTTTGAATTAGTGAAGGAAATTTGGAAATAGAAATTTCAAAAATTTTAATTTAGGACATTTTACAAATTCTCAAGGACTAAAACGAAAAGAAAAGAAAGTATGGAGTACTTTTGAGAAATGACCAAGTAGGAACCTGAGAAGAAGAATAGAGCTTATGGGAATGAATTATGAGTCCGGTACCAAAAGGATGACGGATTCGAGGTTAAAGTGGAGTTTGAGACTTTGAGAGGGACTAAAGTGAAAGAAGAAAACTGTGGGGCAATTAGGATTTAGAATCACCCGAGGTGAGATTTTATGAATTTGTTTTTACTAATCTTGACTGAGGGTCAACTAAAGAGCAAGTGATAATTTCACCCCGGGCGAGTAAATAGGCGGCCTCACCTAAATTTTCTTCATTTTCTCCTTTCCTCTCTCTCTCTTCACTTTCTCTCCTCTCTTTCTCTCTACACTCCAACTCCACAACCGAGCTTGGATGGTGGATCTCGGGCTACGGGGCGAGCCTCTAGGAGCCAAGCAACGTAGGGAAAGCAAGGAATTGAGGTAGAAATTTCTATTTCTCAAGCTTTTTCCTATTTTATAGTTTTCAGAAAGTTTGGGGTAAAAATCGAGATTCCGGCTTCGTTTCTCGATTAAAATTGGTGTTTTTGGTGTCTAAATGCTCCTTAGACATTAAGGGTGAGATCCTATGGAAGAAATCATGGAAAACGGTGAAGATTTGGCCGGATCTGAGCCAAAACCGAGAGGAATCGCGAAAGGTCGCGATCCTGGCGCCCAGGCGCCAAGGTTCAGAAAATTTTGGGAAGAAAGGGACTTGGCGCCCAGGCGCCAGGTGTGGCGCCCAGGCGCCAGGCTTGTGTTGGCGCCCAGGCGCCAGGTATGCTGAAAAGCCTTAGCTTATTTTTCAATCAGTCATAACTTCTTCATCCGGGCTCCGTTTTGGGCAAACTTTATATCGTTGGAAAGCTCTTTGGGTCTAGTTTCCAATGGTATAAATGTCATTTAGAAATTCATTACCGGTTAGGAGTTATGACTTAAGATGTGAGTAAAGGTCGAGAGTAGTGATAAGAAATTTCTCTATTTTGTAACCCTAATGATTTTTACCTGGTTACAATAGGGATTTTTGGGGGCGCAAGGTGGGAGCGCTGAGAGCGTGGAATCCAGGTGAGTAGGCAACCTTGCAAAATTAATTTAATAAATTAGTCAAAGCACAATATAAATCCCATTTGCGTTATTTGTGAAATTGAGAAAATTATCAGTGTGTTCAGGTTGAGAAAAAGTACAATATCATTGGAAGGTATTTTATTAACTTTGAGAATTGATTTCTCTAGTTGACTAAAGAACTAGATGTGATTGTTCCTTGAATAAATTGGAACATTTTGTAAGTAAATAACTTTACTAAACTAATGTGATCTTATTAGATAAAGTACAACACAAGTCTTGTTTAAAACATTATTGAAGTGAGAAATAATCAATCTCGCTGTTGATAATATATGATGATTGTTATGGTTGATGATAGACATTCAAGGGAATAAAAGTATGTGTAAATTCATTTATTTCATAGTAATTATATTGTGATAAATTGTCACTATTTTATTGACGAACAAAAGATCTACGAGATCTAATACACGAGTTTGAAAGGGTTAGAGTCCCATACTACTCGGTGTATAAATGTGAAAACCTATGCACAAGTTTGAAAGGGTTAGAGTCCCATACTACTCAGTGTATAAATGTGAAGACCTATGCATGAGTTTGAAAGGGTTAAAGTCCCATACCACTCAGTGTATAACTGTGAAAACTTATGCACCAAGAGTTTGAGGGTTAAATTCCCAAGTCACTCAGTGCAAGTATCTATGACATATAATGCAAAGTGATTGAGGGATTGATCACCCAAGAAATCATACGCAAAATTTAGACAAGTGTATTACTATAATTATTTACAATAAATAATAGATTGATTGTATTAGTAAATGTGGTGTTTGTGCTTATGATATTTTCATGTGCAGTTGTTTACTCACTGAGTTATGATAAACTCACACTCTCTATGATTATCTTTTCAGATACAGTGGTTGAGGAGAAGAATTTATAGCCTTTAAGGATATACTCTTCTTTTGTCTGGTAAACAATTGGTAAGGATTAGGAAACGCTCTGTAATCTAGTAGGTCACCTAGGCTTGGGAGGTTGTATAGTGTTTGAAGGTTGAACATTTTCTAAATATGTATACAAAATATCTTTCTTGGAATATTTATGATTCACATAATTATGGATATTAAGAATGTTCACAGAGATTATGGGGTACCACGGAGGTACACCCTAGGTATTTTATGTTTATATCACATGTAAGTTTTGGGATGTGACAAATTGGTATCAGAGGTGGTTTTTAGGTCCCCTATAGATTACAAAGCAAAGTGTTCTTTGTGGGCCCTTTTCCATTGTCATGAACCGCGGCATGACCATGGGATTAGGTTCCATAAAAGACCTTGTAAAGTTGAGTGTTCTTGTCATAACTTACCCTTCGATGGAGTTAGTTAGAGATAATTTTGTTACAATATGAGGTAATTGATTTCATAAGTGGAACTTTGGAACTTGTTGGAGGTATGATCTTTATACCGATGGAAAAGGTGATCTCTGTATGAAATTTTTCTTTTTAAGAAATTGGGAACATAACTCTGTAGTGTACTCTGAAAGCTGAGGATTAGTAATTACTAGAATATGGCTTGAGGGCTGGGCCAAGAGTGATGTATTAGATGGGGTAAAGTTGATTATGAGGCATGGGCTAGAGTTCAAGAAAGATTTTTGTAAAGAATATAGAGCAGATTACTAATGCAGGAATGGGAAAGAACCCTTGTGAGGCAGATCAAGATTTGATTTTGATAGATGCCAGACAGATGTAATTTATGGAAGAGGATGTAAGTCCTAAATAATATGTTCCTTGATAAAAGCTTGGTTGAGAAAATAGATGTGGGCTAGGTAGTTTTTCCTAAGGGAAATACTACGGTAAAGTGGAACCTAACATAAGAGATATTGGGATAAACTATAAGTTTTCTTTAGGGGCGACTTGCCAAAGTTGCACTTGTTTAGTTAGGGATTGGCATGATGGTACTATGTGATAGAAGTGTTTCAAAAAAAAAAATATATACAGTGTAGAAGTTTTGTAACATTGGAACCATTAGAGCATGTTATAGGTAGGCTGTTGGCGTATGAACATTCTTAATTGTTAAACGTGATGTATGATTGGAATGGTCTAGAAAGACGTTCTTATAGTAGTTCGTGCCTCAGAGTGTTAGTTTAAGGAAAGCTTGCGAGTTGAGGCTCTTAAGCAAGAATTCATGACAATTCGAGGGCATAATATCGAGTTCAATAGATCTATACGGTAAGCCTTCATCTACTCCTATATGATAAGAGGAAAGATAATGAGACTTGTACAGAACTTATGTTTGTCTCTGTGACAGCTTATAGGGTCATTAAATTTTTATGTGATTGGCTTTATAAGCTAAATTTGTTATTGATTTTATGTGGTTAATTTCTTTTATCTTTCTTCATTTTATTATTATTATTATTTAGAGTACCATCTAGTAAAAGAAACTATTGACATTAAAAGCGGAAGGATTACATTGCAAAAAAAAAAAAAAGAGAAATTACTCATGCATGAGTAATCTAAAAGCGAGGTAGTCTCGGATTAGGAGGGTTGTATTGTATCATCACCCTTCGACCATTTCTTGGAACAAGAGACTGAGCAATGTCACGAAGGGTAGTGTAAATCCCATTCATACAATCAACACTTCTTTGTTGTTGATTGCAGAAGCATTGGGTAGACCAATAGAAGAACCTGTCTATTCTTGAAGTCATTGCCGCATTATTGCGTTTAGTTAACTTCTCCATGTCTTCTATCATCTTTTTCAGATTTTTCACCTCCTTCTCTAGACAAGCGATTTTGTTTTCTGACGTGTGGCCAGTGCTAATCTCCTCAGCTTCCTCAATTTTTATCTTCTTTTCCTTTTGATCCTCTTGAGACCCCTCAAAAGGTCTCTTGCCCTTGTCTTTGCCCAGACTTAAGTTTAAGTCGAGCTCTTCTTCCTTGGCCTCTACTGTGAGATCAATGTACTTTCTGGTGGCCATGGTTTAGAAAATTTAGAAGTTTTTGCAGGAGTATGAAGAGAGAGAAATGCTGGAAAATTGTAGGCTCAGAGATGATTACTCTTTGTGGTGTAGTAACTGAGAACTCCGGGGCAATTTTTATAGAGAAAAATTTAGACTTAGAGCCAAAGAAGATATCTCTTCGCCGCACTCCTACACGCTCAACCTATGGATTTCTGCAAGCTGGAAGCCAGAAGTCTAGGGTAGGCATGCGTGTTAACAGTGTGTCACATTAATGGAAAAACCACGTAAGTCAATATTCGGTGGATTTGCGGCCGATTTATACTTGTTTATTTTTCATATCTCTTGTTGGCATTTTCTGAAATTCTAAGAAGCCGACAGCGTAGCCATTAAAGATTTCCTTGGATGCTTTTATGATGAACTAAAATGTATTTCTCTGCTTTCTTGTATTGTTCTTGAAAGCCTTCAGTTGAGTATAATATACATGATTGATTGAATTATATTGTGATTATATGTATTTAAATACATATGACATGTATGTATGTTATCTATACATTGAGAGTGAAGGCTATTTGTTGTAGCCAGGAATAATATGTAATGATTCTACATACATTTAGAGAATGAGAAGTCTGAAATTTAGAGAGGACTTAAATAGATGAAAATATATAGATAAGGATGTATCTCCATGTTGATACATACATACATATATACTCGTAGAGGCAAGAGAAAGGTAAAAATTTTTCTCACTTTATAGTAACACTTGATATGTGTAAATGTGAGAAGTTTTTATTTTAATATGTATTTTTTTTAAAATGTGTAAGCCTAGAGCAAAGCCACGGATTAGAAACCTAGATAAGGCTAGTATGAAGTTACCCGTTCATCGAGTAATATCTCGATCTAGGATTATTTGATAAGACAAATACAGAGTTAGGAAGTCATAGATTGAAGCGGCGATTAGTTGAATGATTTGAGCAAGAGTCAAAAGTTAGCCGAAATTTTTTTGAGAAAATCTTTTGCATAAGATTATATTTATTATTCTCTAGCATACGTATTATAGACCGTTGGCATTGCGACGGATAAGGTCTGGAGGCCATCTTTAGAGTGTGATGTAAGGGTTTTTGTAGCCCTAAATTTCGTCTATAAATAATGGATGCTCCATTACGCCGCTCACTACACTAAGGGTTCATTACTTATAAGCTTTCTAGCATCAAACCCCTCATTCCATACAACCCTTATAGCTCAGAAAAATATGGCCGGCAATAAGTCTTTCAATTTAAACTTTGAGGCTGGCAAGGTAGAGCTGGATCTAAATCTTAGTCTGGAGAACTATAAGAATAAGAGATCCATGGAAGAGTCACCAGAGGCTAAGAAAAGAAAAAGGGATGTAGTAGAACTAGAGGATGTTAGCACAGCAACATCTTCAAATGATGAGCTTGCGCTTATGAGAAAAAAGATGGAGGACTTGGAAAGGTTGATAAACCGCCACTTTGAGGACCAGGGAAGATTGATAAATCATCTTTTTGTAGAACAAGAGAAGCTCTTGAATCGTCATTTTAGGGAATTGGCGAATAGAGTTGATAGACATTCGATGTTTGCAACTCAAAATTTTCATGACCAACAAGCGAGGTGTATTGACTGTATGAATGGAGTGACCTCTTCACTTCGCCAAATTTTCCAAACGTTTCCTCCAGAAACTCTTTCTAGGCTGCAACGATTAGCCTCCTCCTTAAGATCTGAAGCACCTTCCTCTTCTAGACTTGGAGCACTTTCTGCATTTCAGAAGCCTCCTCGTCCTTAATTTATTCTTTCTTTTATTTGTACCTTAAGCTAATATTTGATCTGAGCTTCGCGTATTAAGATTATCTGTTTTGTAAATCAAGTTCAGTTTGTTGCCTGTAACTTATGTACTAGAAATAAGGCAATTCTTGTACTGAAGAAGCTCGAGAGAAAAAAAAAATGAATATGTTGAACTTGTTATATTTTGTACTTGATTGTGAAAATTCTAAAAGAGAGAACGAGATTTGGATAAAATATCTGCATTTGTTTCAATCTTGAGTTAAGTTTTGAATTCGGAGGACCGAATTCTATTAAGGGGGGAAGAATGTAATATCCCAAGAATTTTCATGAATATTTAAAGTCTATTTGAAGTTTATTGAAAAATTTAATTACATGAGAAATGTTCTTTTTGAATTAGTGAAGGAAATTTGGAAATAGAAATTTCAAAAATTTTAATTTAGGACATTTTACAAATTCTCAAGGACTAAAACGAAAAGAAAAGAAAGTATGGAGTACTTTTGAGAAATGACCAAGTAGGAACCTGAGAAGAAGAATAGAGCTTATGGGAATGAATTATGAGTCCGGTACCAAAAGGATGACGGATTCGAGGTTAAAGTGGAGTTTGAGACTTTGAGAGGGACTAAAGTGAAAGAAGAAAACTGTGGGGCAATTAGGATTTAGAATCACCCGAGGTGAGATTTTATGAATTTGTTTTTACTAATCTTGACTGAGGGTCAACTAAAGAGCAAGTGATAATTTCACCCCGGGCGAGTAAATAGGCGGCCTCACCTAAATTTTCTTCATTTTCTCCTTTCCTCTCTCTCTCTTCACTTTCTCTCCTCTCTTTCTCTCTACACTCCAACTCCACAACCGAGCTTGGAGGGTGGATCTCGGGCTACGGGGCGAGCCTCTAGGAGCCAAGCAACGTAGGGAAAGCAAGGAATTGAGGTAGAAATTTCTATTTCTCAAGCTTTTTCCTATTTTATAGTTTTCAGAAAGTTTGGGGTAAAAATCGAGATTCCGGCTTCGTTTCTCGATTAAAATTGGTGTTTTTGGTGTCTAAATGCTCCTTAGACATTAAGGGTGAGATCCTAAGGAAGAAATCATGGAAAACGGTGAAGATTTGGCCGGATCTGAGCCAAAACCGAGAGGAATCGCGAAAGGTCGCGATCCTGGCGCCCAGGCGCCAAGGTTCAGAAAATTTTGGGAAGAAAGGGACTTGGCGCCCAGGCGCCAGGTGTGGCGCCCAGGCGCCAGGCTTGTGTTGGCGCCCAGGCGCCAGGTATGCTGAAAAGCCTTAGCTTATTTTTCAATCAGTCATAACTTCTTCATTCGGACTCCGTTTTGGGCAAACTTTATATCGTTGGAAAGCTCTTTGGGTCTAGTTTCCAATGGTATAAATGTCATTTAGAAATTCATTACCGATTAGGAGTTATGACTTAAGATGTGAGTAAAGGTCGAGAGTAGTGATAGGAAATTTCTCTATTTTGTAACCCTAATGGTTTTTACCTGGTTACAATAGAGATTTTTGGGGGCGCAAGGTGGGAGCGCTGAGAGCGTGGAATCCAGGTGAGTAGGCAACCTTGCAAAATTAATTTAATAAATTAGTCAAAGCACAATATAAATCCCATTTGCGTTATTTGTGAAATTGAGAAGATTATCAGTGTGTTCAGGTTGAGAAAAAGTACAATATTATTGGAAGGTATTTTATTACCTTTGAGAATTGATTTCTCTAGTTGACTAAAGAACTAGATGTGATTGTTTCTTGAATAAATTGGAACATTTTGTAAGTAAATAACTTTACTAAACTAATGTGATCTTATTAGATAAAGTACAACACAAGTCTTGTTTAAAACATTATTGAAGTGAGAAATAATCAATCTCGCTGTTGATAATATATGATGATTGTTATGGTTGATGATAGACATTCAAGGGAATAAAAGTATGTGTAAATTCATTTATTTCATAGTAATTATATTGTGATAAATTGTCACTATTTTATTGACGAACAAAAGATCTACGAGATCTAATACACGAGTTTGAAAGGGTTAGAGTCTCATACTACTCGGTGTATAAATGTGAAAACCTATGCACGAGTTTGAAAGGGTTAGAGTCCCATACTACTCAGTGTATAAATGTGAAGACCTATGCATGAGTTTGAAAGGGTTAAAGTCCCATACCACTCAGTGTATAACTGTGAAAACTTATGCACCAAGAGTTTGAGGGTTAAATTCCCAAGTCACTCAGTGCAAGTATCTATGACATATAATGCAAAGTGATTGAGGGATTGATCACCCAAGAAATCATACGCAAAATTTAGACAAGTGTATTACTATAATTATTTACAATAAATAATAGATTGATTGTATTAGTAAATGTGGTGTTTGTGCTTATGATATTTTCATGTGCAGTTGTTTACTCACTGAGTTATGATAAACTCACACTCTCTATGATTATCTTTTCAGATACAGTGGTTGAGGAGAAGAATTTATAGCCTTTAAGGATATACTCTTCTTTTGTCTGGTAAACAATTGGTAAGGATTAGGAAACACTCTGTAATCTAGTAGGTCACCTAGGCTTGGGAGGTTGTATAGTGTTTGAAGGTTGAACATTTTCTGAATATGTATACAAAATATCTTTCTTGGAATATTTATGATTCACATAATTATGGATATTAAGAATGTTCACAGAGATTATGGGGTACCACGGAGGTACACCCTAGGTATTTTATGTTTATATCACATGTAAGTTTTGGGATGTGACAATGTGTATCTATGAAGATGTATCAGCCTCTACACATTTCATTTTGTTCAAGTCATTTTAAATTTTTGACTTCTCATTTTGTATGAGTGCATGTGGAATCATGAAATATTATTCTTGGCCGTAGCCTTCGTTCATGATGCATGAATAGCATACACAACATATGTTCTTAGATACATATAATCATAGCATGATGCAATCAATCATGTATATTATATTGAAAGCTCTCAAGAACAACACAACAAAGCAGAGAAATACGGTTCTGTTTATTTCCATTTTATTAATCCTTAAAATTTTTAAACAAAACAAATTAAATCAGCCGCAAATCCACCGAAACTTGACTTTCGTGGTTTTGCCATTAATACGACGCGTTGTTGGTGTGCATGCGTACCCTAGACTTCTAGCTTCCAGCTTGCAGAAATCCATAGGATGAGCGTGTAGGGGTGCGGCAAAGAGATATCTTCTTTGGCTCTTAGTCATAATTTTCTCTCTATAAAGACTGCCCCAGAGTTCTCAATTACCACACCACAAAGAGTATTCATCTCTGAGCCTGCAACTTTCTGACATTCCTCTCTCTTCATACTCCTACAAAAATTTCTAAAATTTTTCAAACCATGGCAGCAAGAAAGTTCATTGATCTCACAGTAGAGGCAAGGGAGGAAGAGCTCAACTTAAACTTGAGTCTAGGCAAGGACAAAGGCAAAAGACCTTTGGAGGAATCTCAAGAGAACCGAAAGAAGAAGATGAAGATCGAAGAAGCTGAGGAGATTAGTACAGGCCATACGTCAGAAGACAAAATTGCTTGTCTGGAGCAGGAGGTGAAGAAACTTAAGAAGATGATAGTAGACCTGGAGAAGTTAGCTAAACGCAACAATGCGGCACTGACTTCAATAATAGATAGGTTCTTCTATTGGTCTACACAATGCTTCTGCAATCAACAACAAAGAAGTGTTGATTGAATGAATGGGATTTACACTACCCTCCGTGACATTGCTCAGTCTCTTGCTCCAAGGAATGGCCGAGGGGTGATGATACAATACAACCTTCCTAATCCGAGACCACCTCGCCTGTAGATTTCTCATGCATGAGCAAACCTTCCCTTTTTTTTTTTTGTAATGTAATCCTTCAGTTTGTTTTTTTTAATGCAAGTGGTTTCTTTCATTGGACGGTACTAAAAAAATTATAATAAAAAAGATAAAAGAAACCAACCACACAAATTCAGCAGAGTAGAAGGATATATATATTTTGAAAAATATATATCCATTTTAAAGAAAGAATTTTCTGACATGGATATCATCATTTCAAAGCAAAAGTAAGTTACATACTTACTCAAGATAAAACATATTATAACCTAAGTATGTAGTACAATAATTGAGGTAATATGGATTAATAAGATATAATCAGATATAAACTATAATCCATAAACAATCGTTCATAAGCTATATCTTATATAAAGGATATGACATGTATAATGCTCAAACCATGATGAATGGTATAAAGACAATATCTTTATATACAATGATATGATCAAATATGTAAGATATTAGAGAACAATATATCATTGCAATGAAAGTATGTCAGAAAAAAAAATTGCCAACATAGCCAATTATGATCAGGGAGTATCACTCAATTAAATAGTAAAATGGTAAAGAATAGAGATACTCATCAATTTTGGCAAACACTTGTTACTTCTTGAAGTCCCTCCTTAAAATGTTGATATCCTTGTTTTCCTCATTGCCCTTCTTTTGATTCTCTCTTCTTGCAATTTTAATAGTCTTCATTGATTGATTATTTGCAACATCCTCTTTACTTAGCGTTTAGCGTTGGCATCTGGCGTGAGGCGTTGGTTTACAGATTGACATATATAAGCCTTACTGGTCAACCACTGATGAGCTAGCTGGTCGACCAACCAACTGCAAAACTATAAATCTTACTGATTTCGGAGAGCAGAGGAAAGAATGTGCTTTAGAGGATAAATTTGAGGATTAATTCCTGCAAAACACTTTTGGTGGAGCACTTTGATGTTCAAATCAGTAATGTTCAAGATATGCCATATTAATAAAAGTGCTATGCTTCCATGAAATGTAATTTTGCAATAAATTTGATTTTATTGAAAATATTTGAATAAGATTACAATAAGGATAAATACTATAGGCAAGAGTAATCTTATTATTGTGAAAGCAAAAGAAATATGCATGTGATGGACGAAAGTTTTCATGATGCGGCAAAAAGGAGAGTTTGAGCAGTATTTAGAAGAAAGATATTGGTTCAAAACAAAATTTGAATCTATAGGTCACACACATAAGAATTGTTTTCAGATATAGTATGCATGAATATCAAGGATAGATGTAAGACATATTAGACAACAGAAAAAAGCATTAGAGAGCAGTAAACATATCAGTCAAAATTCTTACAATGCATTCCACCTTATATGTTTACTTATCCATTGCCTCCTTTTGATGCAAGAGAGTGGAGTTTGAATGATGTAGCCATTGAAAAGTCATTTCCGCTCCTTGCTTCGAGGAAAATCTACAAATTATTCATTTATCTTTGGTACCCAAATTTCTTTGGGTTTGCCTGGGTCATGAGTTCCTTTTTGAACCCATTTCATTTTTACTCCATGAACAAGATTTTTCTTATAAAAACAGGAGTAAGATTTGTGTCCTTTCAGTCCACAATAGAAACAAGTGCAAGTTGGACTATTGGACATCTTTGTAGAAACAAAGAAGTTTTTAAACTGCTTTTGGTTTGATTTCTTTTTAGAAACAAGACCAACTTTGTTAATTCTTCTTTGTTTCAAAACTGAGGTATTTAAAATTTCTCTACCTTGAGAGAGTTTTGCAAGTGTGTTTTTAAGATTATCATTTTCCTTTTTCAAAGAATCACACTTGGTACAAAAGCAATTTTTGTTGGTAGAGATATTTGTTTTTAAAATCAAATTCTCTTCTTGCAAAGTTTTATTTTGATTTTCAAAAACAAAATTCTCTTCCTTGGAAATAGAAAATTCATTTTTCAATGTTTCCAACTCATTTTCAAGAGAAGAGTTTTTCTGTTTTGAAACATTTAGTTTCTTTGCAAGTATAAGAGATTCTTCATGTAAATCATCAAAGGCATCTTGTAATTCTTCAAAAGAGTAGTCAAATGAATTTACCTCATCTTTATCTCTGGCCACAAGACAAGTGTTGGCTTCTTCATTTGTGTTCTGCTTATCAGAATTGCTATTTCCCCAAATGGAAGATAGGTAAGCTTTCTTTGATGATTCACCTTTTGGTTGTGGTTTCTCTTTTTCTCCTTTTTCTTCTTCGTCTGCCACCTTGCTGATTTGAGATTTTCCTGTAAGTTCAACACCAAGAGCTTGCAATTGATTAAGCACAAGTTGTATCTCATTAATGGTTTTGCAATTGTTCATTTGAGCAATTTCAAGTTCATTAATGAAACTTCTATACCTTAATTCCTCAGCAATAAGATCTTCCTCATGTGCAACTTCAAGAATTTCCCACATTTCTTTTGCAGTTGCACAGTTGGAGATTTTGAAAAATTCATCTTGACTCAATGCACAAGAAATAATCAATTTTGCCTTAGCATTGAGTTGCATTAAACTTCTTTCAGTATCATTCCATTCACTCTTAAGTTTTGGAATGCATTTTCCTTGTTCTTCCTTGACAGGCATACAAGAATCATTTTCTATAACATCTCAGAGTTTATGGTCTACTGAAATTAAAAACATTTTCATTTCATACTTTCAAAATTGAAAATGATTAGCATCAAAAATTGGAGGTTTTGTGAAAGAACAATTTTTAGAAATAAACCAATCACTATATCCAACCATGCTAACTCTTAGACGGTTAAGTCTTTAAACAAGAGCCCAACCTCTGATACCAATTGAAAGTAATGGTTGGAACCCAAGAGGGGGGGTGAATTGGGTTTTATAAATTTTTCACAAGAATTAATTGGAAGTTAAAATGATTTTCTGTAAAAGTACAATGCTTAGGATAATAAATACAATACAGAAAATCAATGTGCTGTCAAGATAAATAATTATAAAGATCAATGAATTAAATAATAGATATCAATATGCACAAATTAAAGAGTAAGGGATAGAGAAAGCAAACTCGGAGATTTATACTGGTTCGGCTAATCCAAGCCTACATCCAGTGCTCAAGAGACCACTTGAGTATTTCCACTATAATTGCAAGTTTAATCCGGGTACTTGCAAACCATTACAACCACGCAAATTCGATCCGGGTATTTGCGAAACCACAATAAAGAATTTATGAATCCGGGCTCCTTCTCAACCCAAAGCAAGTTCTTCCAATACAGATACTTGCGAACCTCAACTCAGAATAATATATGTGTTGATCAAAATCAACAATACAAAGAAACTCTCTTTAAAGAGTAGATAAATACAAATGAAGCTCTAATAACTATAATGATAGAGAATATGCAAGATTTGGCTCAAGAATGCTTTCCTTTCTCTCAAAGATGATAGAAGAAGTTAATATCACATTGTAGGACTTTGTTCTAGATCAAAATCGTGTATCTAAGGTTATATATATAAGATTTTACAAAACTAGCCGTTATATAGCCGTTACAGCACTTATAGTGCAGTCCAGATTTTGAGCTTTCTTTAAAAATTCATAACTCCCTCATTTGAACTCCGTTTTAAACAAATAATATACCGTTGGAAAGCTCTTGGAGTCTAGTTTCAAATGAGCCAGATTTTACTCAAAAATTATTTTTCTTTTAAAAGATATAATCAAAATACTGACTATAGGTCAGAACAGAATAATTTTTTATTACAGTAAAATCAACTTTCAGTTTTTCAAACTATATTTTAAATAGTCATATATTTCTCATTTGGACTCCGTTTTGAATAAATAATATACCGTTGAAAATATCTTTGAGTCTACTATCAAATGAGATTAACATACTTGAAAAACTGATTTTTCATTTATGAGGTATGATATAAGGAGTGACCAAAGGTCAAAAAATAACTTTTGTAAAACTTCATATCTCACTATTTTTTTGTTCAAAAATGCTTGAGCCAATGTATGCAAATCTAAATCATTGAGTTGCACAAATATACTAGCCTATATAAAATATACCTAATGTAAACACATAGGCTATCTTGATGCATCCAAGCTTCCAAGACTTCAAATCTTCTAATTCTTCATTTCTTGGAGCTTTGTCCTTGTATGTTGTTTTCCTTGAGTGAAGCATGATATTGCTTTTCCTTGTTGTTCAATCCAATGCTCACTCTTCTTGTTTTGAACCAACCTATAAAATATATCTTACTTACAAACCAAATGGTTAGTTCAATTCATGATAAATAGCATGATTAATGTATAAGACATTACACATTAAATAACATAGTCATGCTTAAATACTTGTAGCATGTATATGATAATTAACATTTATATATATCAATGCTACAGTTCAAATACATTTGTCATCATCAAAACTTATGGCATAAAGCCTTAGGGTCAACATAATATACATGATTGATTGAATCATACTGTGATTACATGTATCTAAAAACATATGATATGTATGCTATTCATGCATAGTGAGTGAAGGCTATTTGTTATGGCCAGAAATAATATGTAATGATTCCACATACATTCAAAGAATGAGAAGTCTGAAATTTGAAACGACTTAAATAGATGAAAACATATAGATAATGATGTATCTCCATGTTTATACATACATATATATATGCTCGTAGAGGCGAGTGAAAGGTAAAATTTTTTTTTACTTTATGGTAACATTTGATATGTGTAAATGTGAGAAGTTTTTATTTTAATATGTATTTTTGAAAATGTGTAAGCCTAGAGCAAAGCCACGGATTAGAAACCTAGATAAGGCTAGTATGAAGCTACCCGTTCATGGAGTAATATTTCGATCTAGGATTATTGGATAAGACAAATACAGAGTTAGGAAGTCATATATTGAAGCGGCGATTAGTTAAATAATTTGAGCAAGAGTTAAAAGTTAGCCGAAATTTTTGAGAAAATCTTTTGCATTAGATTATATTTATTATTTTCTAGCATGCTTATTATAGACCGTTGGCATTGCGACGGATAAGGTATGAAGGCCATCTTTAGAGTATGATGTAAAGGTTTTTGTAGCCCTAAATTTCGTCTATAAATAATGGATGCCCCATTAAATTGCTCACTGCACTAAGAGTTCATTACCTATAAGCCTTCTTGCACCAAACCTCTCCTTCTGTATAACCTTTATAGCTCAAAAAAAAAGATGGCCGGCAATAAATCTTTCAATTTAAACTTTGAGGCTGGCAAGGTAGAGTTGGATCTAAATCTTAGCATGGAGAACTATAGGAATAAGAGATCCATGGAAGAGTCACCAGAGGCTAAGAAAAGAAAAAAGGATGTAGTAGAGCTAGAGGATGTTAGCACAACAACATCTTCTAATAATGAGCTTGTGCTTATGAGACAAAAGATAGAAGACTTGGAAAGGTTGATAAACCGCCACTTTGAGAACCAGGGGAGATTGATAAATTGTCTCTTTGTAGAACAAGAGAAGCTCTTGAATCGTCATTTTAGGGAATTGGCGAATAGAGTTGATAGACATTCGATGTTTGCAACTCAAAATTTTCGTGACCAACAAGCGAGGTTATTGACTGTATGAATGGAGTGATTTCTGTACTTCGCCAAATTTCTCAGACACTTCCTCCAGAAACCCTTTCTAGGCTGCAACGATTAGCTTCCTCCTTAAGATCTGAAGCACCTTCCTCTTTTAGATCTGGAACATCTTCTACATCTCAAAAGCCTCATCGTTCTTAATTAATTTATTTTTTATTTGTATCTAAAGCTGATATTTGATCTGAGCTTCACGTATGAAAATTATCTATTTTGTAAATCAAGTTAAGCTTATTGCCTGTA
Source organism: Biancaea sappan (assembly GCA_037074585.1). Classification (NCBI taxonomy): domain Eukaryota; kingdom Viridiplantae; phylum Streptophyta; class Magnoliopsida; order Fabales; family Fabaceae; genus Biancaea; species Biancaea sappan. Next base: position 41,420,427 of record CM073499.1, read on the forward strand.
ATTTATGTACTAGAAATAAAATTTTAGTATTTGATTTTTTTTTGTTGAGGTAATTCTTTTACTGAAGAAACTTGAGAAACAAAAATATGTTGAACTTGTTATATTTTGTAATTGATTGTGAAAATTCTAAAAGAGAGAATGAGATATAGACAAAATATCTACATTTGTTTCAATCTTGAGGTAAGTTTTGAATTCGGAGGACCGAATTCTATTAAGGGGGGAAGAATATAATATCCCAAGAATTTACATGAATATTTAAAATCTATTTGAAGTTTATTAAAAAAAATTAATTACATGAAAAATGTTCTTTGAAATTAGTGAAGGAAATTTGGGAAATTTTTACAAATTTTCAAGGGCTAAAATGAAAAGAAAAGAAAATATGGAGTACTTTTGAGAAATGACCAAGTAGGAACCCGAGAAGAAGAATAGAGCTTATGGGAATGAATTATGAGTCTGGTACCAAAAGAATGATGCATTCGAGGTTAAAGTGGAGTTTGAGACTTTGAGAAGGACAAAAGTGAAATAAGAAAATTTGTGGGGCACTTAGGATTTAGAAACACCCGAGGTGAGATTTTATGAATTTGCTTTTACTAGTCTTGACTGAGGGTCAACTGGAGAGCAAGTGATAATTTCACCCCGGGCGAGTATATAGGTGGCCTCACCTAATTTTTCTTATTTTCTCTTTTCCTCTCTCTCTTCACCTTCTCTCCTCTCTTTCTTCTCTCTACTTTCTCTCTCTATACTCCAACTCCACAACCGGGCTTTGGAGGGTGGATCTCGGGCTACGGGGCGAGCCTGTAGAAGCCAAGCAACGTAGGGAAAGCAAGGAATCGAGGTAGAAATTTATATTTCTCAAGTTTTTCCCTATTTTCTAGTTTTAAGGAAGTTTGGGGTAAAAATCGTGATTTCGGCTTCGTTTCTCAATTAAAATTGGTACTTTTTGTGTCTAAATGCTCTTTAGACATTAAGGGTGAGATCGCATTGAAGAAATCATGAAAAACGGTAGAGATTTGGCTAGATTTGAGCCAAACCCGAGAAAAATCGCGAAAAGTCGTGATCGTGGCGCCCACGCGCCATCTATGGCGCCTGGACGCCAAGGTTCAGAAGGTTTTGGGGAGGAAGAAGGGCTTGGCGTCTAGGCGCTAGGCTTGTGTTGGCGCCTAAGCGCCAGATGTACCAGAAAACCTTAGCTTATTTTCAATCGGCCATAATTTCTTCATCCGAACTCCGTTTTGGGCAAACTTTATATCGTTGGAAAGCTTTTTGAGTCTAGTTTCCAATGGTATAAGTTTCATTTAGATATTCATTACTGATTAGGAGTTATAACTTGAGATGTGAGTAAAAGTTGAGAGTAGTGATAGGAAATTTCTCTATTTTGTAACCCTAATGGTTTTTACCTGGTTACAATAGGGATGGTTGAGGCGCAAGATGAGACCGCCGAGAGCGTGGAATCCAGGTGAGTAGGCAACCTTGGAAAATTAATTTAATAAATTAGTCAAAACACAATATAAATCCCATTTACATTATTTGTGAAATTGAGAAGATTACCAGTGTATGTTCAAGTTGAGAAAAAATTACAATATCATTGGGAATTATTTTATTACCATTGTGAATTGATTTCTCTAGTTGACTAAATAACTAGATGTGGTAGTTCCTTGAATAAACTGAAACACTTTGTAAGTGAATGACCTTACTAGACTAATTTGATATTATTAGACAAAGTACAACATAAGTCTCATTTATAATATTATTGAAATGTTAAACAATCAATCTTTCAATTGACAATATATGATGATTGCTATGATTGATGATAGAAATTCAAAGGAATAAAAATATGTGTAAATTAATTTATTTCATAGTAATTGTATTGTGATAAATTCTCACTATTTTATTGATGAGCAAAAGATCTACGGGATCTAATACACGAGTTTGAAAGGGTTAGAGTCTCATACTACTCGGTGTATAACTGTGAAAATATATGCACGAGTTTGAAAAGGTTAGAGTCCCATACTACTCAATGTATAACTGTGAAAATCTAATACACGAGTTTGAAAGGGTTAGAGTCTCATACTACTCGGTGTATAACTGTGAAAATCTATGCACGAGTTTGAAAGGGTTAGAGTCTCATACTACTCGGTGTATAACTGTGAAAATCTATGCACGAGTTTGAAAGGGTTAGAGTTCCATACTACTCAGTGTATAACTGTGAAAATCTATGCACAAAGAGTTTGAGGGTTAAATTCCCAAGTCACTCAGTGTAAGTATTTATGGCATATAATGCAAAGTGATTGAGGGATTGATCACCCAAGAAATCATACGCAAATTCAGACAAATGTAATAATATAATTATTTAAAATAAATGATAGATTGATTGTATTAGTAAATGTGGTATTTGTGCTTGTGATATTTTCATGTACAGTTGTTTACTCACTGAGTTTTGGTTAACTCACACTGTGTATGATTATCTTTTTAGATACAGTGGTTGAATAGAAGAATTTATAGCCTTTAAGGATATAGTCCACTATTGTCTGGTAAACAAATAAATATAGATTTGGTAAGGATTAGGAAATGATATGTAATCTAGTAGGTCACCTAGGCTTGGGAGGTTGTATAATACTGTATAGTGTATGAATGTTGAACATTTTCCGATTATGTATACAAAATATTTTCTTGAAACATTTATGATTCACATAATTATGGATATTAAGAATATTCATAGAGATTAAGGGGTACCACGGAGGTACACCTTAAGTATTTTATGTTTATCTCACATGTAAATTTTGGGATGTGACAGTGTAGCCAATATTAAGATTAGTAATGTTCAAAATCAAACTAAACTGATTAAGCAGAATTAAATCGAACCAAAAATTGACCAAGATAAAAAAAATGAAGTCCAAATCGATTTTTTGAAATAGGAATTTTAATTGGTTTAATTTCATCATCAATTTAGTTTGATTTGGTTCGGTTATATACAAAAATGATATTATATATATATATATATATATTCATGTTAACAAAATTATTTTTATATGTACTTTAATTAATTTAATCTTTTTTTAATTAATTTGGTCTCTTTCTTTTTATATTTTTATATACTTTATTAAAATTAAAAATTAAAAATTATTATAAACAAGACCACTAAAAAATCAAAACAAATCGTATAAAAATTAAAATTAAATAAGTCTATAACTTTACAAAATTAATAAATTTAATTTAATTTTATTAAAATTTAAAATTAAACCGTATTGATTTTATGAATACCTCTAATTGAAATCAACACATGAAGAGAGAGAAAAGGTACAGCTAATGATGGGCAAAAGAAGAATGGCATTCACATAAAAATATTCTGTCTAATGTCTATCAGATAATTATTTTTTACTATTCGATATCTATCAGATATCAAATGCTTTTTATTTTTGAGCTAATATCATAGGATATTAAAAACATTCGAATTCATTGATTTACAAGCTATGTCTTTTTATTTTTTATTTTTATTTTTGATTCTCCTTATCTCTTCTTTTCAACAACACCAAACCACAAACCTACCAGATGACTGATCCTCGTGGTAGCAGTAACAATTACTTGAATCTCGAAAGCTTGACGTCAATTTGAAAAAAAAAAAAAAAACTCTTCAAACTAAAGAAATCTAAAAGAGATTCAATCAATGACAGAAACATTTTTCTTTCCTAATATTTATTTCGAATTTTAATTTAATTTTTAACATTATTTTTTGTTGATTTCACCCAATATATTTTATTTTTGTTTTGATTTTGTCTTTAAAATTATCGTCATCAATATCTTCTTCATATAACGCATTTACTAACGTTTTATACTAATTAATTTTAATTTGCATTTTATCCTAAATATTTGTCTAAATTTTAATTTTGCCTCAAATGATAATTTTTTATTTTTCTAATTGGTTTCAAATTAACACTTAATCGTTTAATATGTTCAAGTGTCATTTGAAATAGTCTATGTCAATATTTTTAGTCAACTATGACTGTGTTGGACAAACCATTTAAGCTACCTTATAGCTTATTTGACTAGTTTATAAGTTTGTTAAGTGTTCAGTAAATGAGTTTATTTTAGTACCTTATAGTTTAATTGCTTATAGCTTTTATATTTTTTTTCCCTTTTTACCCTTATTATTTTATAAAAATACTCATTATACTCTTATCTAACAAACATTATATATGTAATAAAATATAAATAAATATTGTATATAACACACACACACACACACACACACACACACACACACATATATATATATAATATAATATAATATATATTTAATGAAGTATATATATATATATATATAATAATTTCAATTAATTTAATTAAAAAAATGATATGTTTATTTTGTATTATTTTGGGATTACAAAATATATGTTGTTTCATGTCATTTTACACTTTTCAGCTATTGCAATAACTATTTTTACTAAACATTTCTAATTCAATAATCTAGCTTATAAGCTTTCATCTATAAGCTATCAACTAAAAATTAACTTATAAGCTTTAAACTAGCTTATCAGTTAATTTTGTGGAATTGAGCCTATGTTAACAACATTATCTCTAAAGCCAAAATTGAAATATAAAGGAAATATGTAAGACAAAATTGATACAATAAATTATTATATAAAATTAAAACTCAAAATAAACGTTATGAAAAAAATTAAAAAAAATAAAAAATCAACTAAAAATTAACTTAGAGCATCTACAGTGGTGGTTGTTAAAAGGTTCTTAAATTTAAGAACTAGTTCTTATTTCGGTTCACCACTATAGCTTATCATGCTAGCTGCCACGCGTAAGAACGGTTCTTATATAAAAACAGGTTCTTATACAAAAAACAACATTAAAATAATAAAAAAAAAAGCAACAATTCCAATCACGTTCTTGAGATCATGCTGGAGAGAGAAAGTCGACTTCTTTTTACCATGGATGTCACATTCTAAAAATTGAACATATGAAAAGATACTATTTCTAGGGAAAACCTCAAACATAAGTTATTCATATATATTCTATAAGGTTTTACATTCAACCTTTATCATTCATTCCACACAACAGAATTATAATCATCTGATACACAAATATAGGCATACATAATCTGATGTGTTTATCTCATAGCAAGCCTAGGAGACCTATAGAAAATACAGAACATTCCTAGTATTCACATTAATAAGTATTGGTATCCCACCAGACATAAATGGAGAATAACTCCAAGGGACTTCTAATCTTCAATCAGATACTCTTATTCCTTGTTTACTGATCTGAAAAGATAATCATAGGGAGTGTGAGTTTATTTAAAAACTCAGTAAGTAAATAACTGTACTATATAAAATATCAAAAGTACAAATACCACATTTACTCATATAATCAATTGTCTTATACATCGAGTAGTATGAGACTCTAACTATTTCAAACTTGTGAATATGATTTCATAGATATACACTGAGTAGTATGAGACTCTAACCCTTTCAAACTCATATTTATGATTTCATCTATTTACACCGAGTAATATAAGACTCTAACCCTTTCAAACTCGTGCATAGGTTTTCATAGTTATACACTGAGTAGTATGGTACTTTAATCCTTTCAAACTCATGTATTAAATCTCGTAGATCTTTACTCATTAATAAAATAGTGAGAATTTATCACATAGTACAATTACCATGAAATAAATTAATTTGTACATATTTTTATTCCTTTGAATTTCTGTAAAAAAAAATATATCAATCATCATATATTGTCATCTGAAAGATTGATTGCTTAATATCTAAATAATATTGTAAATGAGACTTATATTGTACTTTGACTAATAATATCAAACTAGCTTAGCAAGGTTATTTACTTACCTTGATATTTGTCCAAATTTACCTTGTTCCACACTAGAATTTGCGTAGAAAAATTTCCTAATGATATTACAAGGAAAAATAAGAAAGGGAACGAAATCATAAAAATATGCAATATTTTCTGATTACTACAGTAACAGTCAACGGTCAACGTAGCTACAGTAACAATTCACTACAGTGATGGTGATGTGATCACGAAGGCTGTCCTTGAAGAACAAGAGGCTGAATCTATACTTGGGCCAATAACACGTTCAAGGGCCAAGAAGCATCAAATGGGATTGACTTGGGTTTCTTTACTTGTGTGCAATGATGGGCTGGGCTAAATTAGAAGCTTGGACTTTGAAGAATAAAAGAACTACAGATTTTTCTTATTGTTTCAATAATTTTCGTGCATGACTTTTTGGGATATAAAATCTGATGTAATTTAATGTTTTTAGAGTTGCTGTATTGTCATTTAGCTTTCCAAGTGGTTGTAGTTGTTGTTGTTGCATTAATGAGGCGGCTATAGGGTGGCTGTAGTTGTTATAGGCTAGGCTCATTAATGAGGTGGCTGTAGGTTGACTATAGTTGTTGTAGGCTCATTAATGAGGTAGCTGTAGGGAGGCTATAGTTGTTGTAGGCTCATTAATGAGGTGGCTGTAGGTTGACTATAGTTGTTGTAGGCTCATTAATGAGGTGGTTGTGGATGCATTAATGAGGCAGCTAGCTGGCTTTTGTTATCTATAAAAGAGAACTTGCCCCCTTGTGGCAAGATAATCAGATTTGAGTGAATTATATTTCAGATTGCTTTGTGCACATCTATCTTCTCTTATCTAACAATTGTGTTAGTGTGGCGAGAAAATCTCAGAATTCTTATTACTCCCATTCCGTTCTCTAATCTGGGGTGTGGCGAATTCCACCCATCTTAGCTTGATTGTGGCGCCATAGGCTTATCAATTTAGTTGAGTTAGTTTCTTCTCTTTATTTTCCTTGTGGTACAGATTGTGTCCTCTTTTAGGCATATCAGACGGTTTGCTATAATACTTTGACCACTACAGAACCATTGACTGCCGATACTACAGTAATTGCTACAATAAACTCGAAAATTTCCAGATTTTCCAGTTGCTACAGTAACTTCGAATTTGCAGAAAATCTTCCAAAATTTTTCATCTTATACTTCTTTGTTTCTAAACCAAAATTTCATCTCTCCTAACTTACTCAGTTTTAACTCAAAAACTTTCAAAACAACTCAAATCCATGAATTATCATCAAAATCTTCAAGAACAAAATTTCCTCTAATCTTCCACATAAACTTAAATTTGAGGAAAATAATGAGATTGAAGCTTACTTTAGGTCATTGTTAACTAGTTGAACCGAACAAATAACTAAAACTCTAAAGATCAAGGAAAGGATTTGGGAGGAGGATGAAGAAATTTGAGAGAAAACTTCACTGTCCACTTCTGCCTTTGTTCAGACAAGTGAGAAATGAGAGGATACTATTGAAGTTTTAGGTTAAGGGTTTTTAATGGGTTATATGAATAACCCATGGGTATCCATGACCCAACACCCAAACTCATCCAGTCAAATTATAATTAATTGACTAATTGACCATTCTTAAACTACTTTTCCATGAATTTCACCATTTTTAAGAATATACCCCACATGGTACAAATATCCAGTCCAGTCATTTAACTCAATTTTCATAAATAATATTCAAAGAAAACAATTAAATATGAAAATTAAAAATGACTAAAATAAATAACTAGAGTAACGTTGTAAAATTCTAAAATACTCTCAAATGAAGTATACTCCGAAATTAACGGGTATTACAATGAAGAATCTCTTCATCATCCCCTGCAGCATATGGTAGCTTCCTCGGCAGAGTCTTCAGTGGCGTGCGAGGTCGATGGGTTCTGGGAAAAAGTTCGTCGGCGTTTGGGAAGGAGTCCAGCGTCGTTTGTTCCTGGGAGAAATACAGTTTGTTCAAAAGTTGACAAATTGATTTAAATATGAAAACATATCCGAGAACTTGTTCCCATGGCTGATTACACCAAACCCATGGAGGAAGTCCCCTTGCTGCTCGTTCGACCCATGAGGTTCCCTGTGGTGGCCTCTCTCTTGGGATTGCCCTTTCCCTCCCCATGGCAGATGGCATATTAAAGCAAGACGACATGCCGTTTATAGGTCCTAACATGTCAACAACTACTTCAGCCACCCATAATACAAGCTGCTTCCAACTTTACTAGCCACTTCTGATGCCATGGTGGAACGCAGGAAGGAGACGTGTGTGGAATTACTAAAGCTGATCAGAGAGCAGGTTCCCAAGAATAAAGCAAGTGAAGGGCCTGAACAACAGAAATGGCAAACACACCAAATAGGAAGCTATTACTGCCCATATATGGAGGTGTGCGTGCAAAGCGAGCAAAAATGAGTACCTTTAATCAATGGTAGTTCATATTATTGGTGATGTCCGCAACAGACTAAATCCTCCACTGCCTCAAAATTACTTTGGGAATGCCATTCTTCGATCAATGACAAGAAATGTGACTACAGGGGAAGTGGTATCAAATCCTCTGAGTTACGCAGCGCAGAAGATGGTGGAAGTGCTTGTGTTATTAAGAGACGAAGAGAACTTAAGGTCGCAGCTTGATTTGATAGAGAGCGTGGAGGAGGTGGAGGTGTTGAGGTTGACATTTCCTCAAACCAACTAGCCAGCTCTGCTCCTAGCCTGACGCAGTGCTGATGGATGAAGGCATGAAGTGGAAAATAGAGGATTCATAGAGGTCGAGGATTCCATTCTCAAACTTGAAAACACAGTGAAAGCATGTTAATTTACTATCGAGGATTCCATTGCTTGCCTTGCCTACTAGTCTCTTTAAGAATTTACTGTGAAAGCGTTTTGTGTTTGAATATGTTAATTGTTTGTAACTTTTTTCTTTTGAATATGTTAACAGAGCAGTTTGGCATCTCTTTATTTGAATATGTCAACTAAGACGTTGGAGAGATCACGTAGATTTTGGAGAGAGTCGTTGAAGAGAGCAAAGAGCCGTTGCGGAGGAGAGAACAAAGAGGCGTTGGAGAGAGTATAGGAGAGACGTTGGGGAATAAAGGCTTATAAATTATGCATCAATTTATTAGTTTTTGCACTCAACATTGGTGTGTTTATTTCTGTGTTTATTTTTCCATTACAATTTCATTTGTGTTTATCAAATGGATCCCAATCATTTAAGTTTATCTCAAATTCCTCCATTTTTCCCAAATCTACAAAGTAACCCCTCAACTCCATAAAGTAATCCAAATCCTGGAAATTTTCAATTTTACTATCCATCAAACACTATGTTTCCATCACTACCAACTAATCCCACCATATTTTATAGGCCTCCAATGAGTACTAATGGTGTGGAGTCCACTGATCATGAACTCGAAACATCGATTGAGTCTATGTCCGAGTCTCAAGTTCCACAATTTTCTACCTAAGTCGGTCTAGAGGACATTGCGCCTCACGAATGAGGAGGAAATATTGGTCAGAAAAAATCCCGAGTTAGGTTCACTATGGAGGAAGATAAACTTCTTATTCAAACATGGCTCAATGTTTCAAAGGATTCAATTGTCGAAGTTGACCAAAAAGCATATAGTTTTTGGATGCAAGTCAAATACAATTATAACAACCATCGTGGACTATTACGAGAGAGAGAAGTAGCTCAACTAAAATGTCGATGGCATAAGTCGAGTACTGCTGTTCAAAAGTTTACCGGGTGCTACAAACAAGCTATTCATAGAAAGAAAAGCGGAAGCTCAGAGAATGATATCATGGCTGATGCATATACTATTTATTTTCAAGATGAAGGTGAATCGTTCAAATTTGAGCATACATGGAGATTGTTGAAAGATGAACCTAAGTGGACAGCAGAATCAAGCGAGAGTTCTTCTAAAAGGCCAAAAAATTATGCTTCTGTGGCACACTCATCATCTTCTAATCCGAAGACACCAACAAGTTGCGAATATGAACCAACATCAACCAATTTAGTACGCCCAGTGGGAAAAAAGGCAGCAAAAAGGAAGAGCAAAATAAAATCAGTCGAAACTTTTTATGACAGTGTTGATTTTACTATAATTCAAGAGGCACAAAAGGAAAGAATGACTATAATTGCAGAACTAACACGTGTTAAGGATGAACAAAACAAATTAAAGGAGAAAGAGTTGAAGTTAAAGGAGTTAGAGATCTTCTTCAAGGATACATCTGGGATGACAGAGAGACAACGCCAAGTTCATAAAATTTTATGTAATATAATTAGAGAATCACATGGAATTAATTAGTAGCTCTTTTTTAAGAATCGTATAGCAACGGTTTATCACTTTTGCTTATATATTATCGGTTGGAATAAAAAAAGATTTCATCGTTTGCCTCATTAATCTTCTCTCATCTTAATTTTGACTTTTAAAGTATTAAATAATTTCAATATAATTTAATTTAAAATTTTTCATCATCTCAATTACCATATTAATAACTTAATTATTGTCAAAGTGATAAAGACATAGTCACCCTGTTAATTAATACAAAATGAGAATGTATTATTTTATTTTCTTAATATTTAAATCAATCTTATTTTTAATTAAATTAATTAATCAAACTAGTCATTATTCAAACTAGCTGTTAGTTAAACTAGCCGTTATTCAAACTCAATATATTAATTTTTTAATATTTAAATTAAATTAAATTATTTTACTTAATTAATTAATCAAACTAGCCTTTATTCAAACTAGCCGTTAGTCAAACTAGCCGTTATTCAAACTTAATATATTAATTTTTTTAATATTTAAATTAAATTAAATTATTTTACTTAATTAATTAATCAAATTAGCCGTTATTCAAACTAGCCGTTAGTCAAACTATCTGTTATTCAGTTCCCTATATATATTCTTAACATAAGATGAAATTTCCACACCACTCAATTGTGCAATATTCAGTGCCCTATTTACACTTAAATCATCCATCAAATGGATTCAAACTATTTAGATGACTATAACATATTAGAGTGGCAAATCATAGAAGCGGAAATTATGGACAACCATGAAGAAGAAAACATGAGATTAATACTTGAGAGACAGAGGAATCAACAAGCCAACAAATCCACTAGGCGTAGGCGTACAAGAACAATGGTAGATCAAAATCGTGAAGACGGACATAACCGATTGTTCACTGACTACTTCTCTGAAGAACCAATATACACGGAGGCACAATTTCGACGAAGATTCCGAATGGGAAGGCATGTGTTCCTTCAAATCGTAGATGCCCTTAACAATCACGATGAATATTTCTAGTTAAGGGTCGATGCAAGTGGTAGAGTTGGGCTTTCACCATTTCAAAAATGCATTGCTGCTATTCATATATTGGCATATGGATCACCTGCTGATATTGTAGATGAGTATGTACGAATTGGCGAAAGCACTGCAGGGTTATGCTTAAAGAGATTTGTAAAGGGTGTGATCGAGGTATTTGGGGCTGAGTACTTAAGAAGGCCTAACAATAATGACATTGAGCGTCTACTATAAATGGGTGAAGCACGTGGCTTTCCTGGTATGTTAGGTTTCATTGATTGTATGCATTGGGAATGGAAAAATTGTCTGGTAGCATGGAAAAGCCAGTTTTGTCGAGGTGATCATGGCAAACCCACAATTATGCTTAAAGCAGTGGCATACAAGACTTATGGATATGGCATGCATTTTTTGGCATTGCGGGTTCAAACAATGACATCAACGCGTTAAACCAATCCAATGTGTTTAATGATGTTTTGGAAGGACAAGCTCCTAATGTGCAATATATGGTGAATAAAACCCAATATAACATGGGGGTACTATTTAGCAGATGGTATTTATCTAGAGTGGGCTACGTTTGTGAAGACCATCTCAATGCCGCAAGGAGAAAGAAGAAAATTATTCGCTCAACACCAAGAAGCAGCAAGAAAGGATGTGGAGCGGGCATTTGGAGTGCTCCAAGCTCGATTTGCGATTGTACGTGGCCCAGCACGTGCTTGGCAAATGCATTCAATCAAGGATATAATATATGTATGCATCATATTGCATAACATGATCGTTGAAGATGAACGACACACATATGGTGATAACTTCGATTATTCTTACGATCATCTAAATAATAATATTTTAACAGATGAAGTATCTAATGGTCGTCACCCTGATTTTGTAACATACCTACAAAGGAGATCATTTGTTCGTCAAAAAGAAATTCATCGCCAACTTCAAGCATACTTAGTGGAGCATATTTGGGAATGTTTCGGATGTGAGAATAACCAAATTTAAATTTTATTTTAACTATATAATATTATCTATTTTTCAAAATTTTAATTTTATTATGTTCAAAAAGTTATTTTTAATATATGACTATTGAAATGTTGGAAGTGAATTTAATATTATGTATTATGCAAAGAAGAGATAAAATATATTTGCCAAGTTTTTTAATATATCATTTTTAATGATTTATGTAGTTTTAATATATCGTTTTTAATATATTTTGTAGTTTTAATATATTTGTTAAATTTATAATATCTTTTCTATTTTTTAAGTATATTTAAATTTATTTGTTATATTTTATATATATTTTTGCATATTTATTTTTTAAAATTAAAATTTAAATGAGTTAATATTTTAATTTAGAAGAGCACGTTAAGTAGTGGAGAGTTATTTGTGCGACCCATTTGTGGGTTTTTAAGAGATTCACCACTGTAGTAGATAGTTGCTTAAAATGGTGAAAAGTTGCTTAATCTTATGTGGCACTATAGAACCCACAATAAGAACCCAAATAAATTTCACCATTGTAGATGCTCTTATAAGCTTTCAGCTAGTTTATCAGCTAATTTTGGTGAATTGAGCCTATGTTAACAGCATTAGCTCCAAAGCCAAAATTGAAATATAAAAGAAACATGTAAGACAAAATTGATACAAGAAATTATTATAGATAAAATTAAAATTCAAAATAAATGTTAAGGAAAAAAAAAATTTGCTAAGAAAAAACCAAAAACCACAAACAACAAACCCTAGTTTAAGCAATGATTTGCGTTGCGTTTCTTGGTGTTGAAGGCAAAGGGTCGATCCTTGCCTAAATGATCATTATTCATTTTTCTATTTGGTTTCAAATTAACGCTTAATCATTTAATGTGCTATATGGAATGCTTTCATGTCATTTGAAAAAGCTCATGTGTCACTTAAAAGAGTCTATGTCAATTTTTTTTTATCAACTATGTTAATAGCATTAGTCTTAAAGACAAAATTGAAATAAAAAAAAATTAAGACAAAATTAATAAAAAAATTATTATAGGCAAAATTAAAACTCAAGATTAGACAAAAAAATATTCATGCCAAAAAAAAAAAACCAAACCATAATACCAGGCGCGTGTTGGATGCTGAATATCCCAATGAAAGTGAAAATCAAGTCGTTTGGATATGCGTCCAAGTATTTTCATGAATCATGTTTGATATGAACCCAACTACCATACTGAAAGAAGAAATTCTCAATTTCATATCATTGATTTTGAAACTAAATTTTCCCTATGATCCGGGCAGCACTAATCAAAGATAGCATTGGACTAAGAAAGATTAGATTAAATGCTTTTATTTTAATTTAATGTATTTGGGCTTTTTGTTATATTTGTGGCCCAATTAGAGTTGATCATTTGATTTAGTTTTCTGATGCGTGTAACTTGGAGAGCAAGCTAATTGTTTCCTTTTTCTATTTTTTTTTGAATTAGTTTCCTTTTAGCTATTAGTTTTCTTTTAGTAATTAGTTTCTTTTTTGCTATTAGTTTCCTTTTTTTGTTTTTGGTAGTTTCCTTTGTAATGCCTTTAAATAGGTCTTTTCATTCAATAAAATAGCAGAATACTTTTGTGAGGAAAATTTCTCTTTAGTTCCTTGAAGAACTTTCGAACTTATCAAACTTTGTCTGTGGGTTTATACCCTGACTTATTAATCGAGTTTTCCATCCTTTGATTGTGGCGTCTTCATCATACCAAGGTTTACACCTCTTTATAGGTGTTGGGTTGCAGTTTTTATCCAAATCTGTAGTAGAACGGTCCTAGGCACTAATTTTGATTACGGGTTTCATTTCAAGTTGGCGAGGTTCGTATCAATGTTGACATTGATATCTTCTCCTCAACCATGTTAGGGCATACACGGTAAATAGTAGCTTCAACGGCAGGCAGATCACGTTGGCTCTTCTAATTTCCAATGTTGTCTTCAATCCAGTCTATAAAATACAAAGTGTAGTGCGAGAGTGAAATAATAAGATGCATTAAGAGTGAGGGATTGACAAAGGAATAGGAAGAGAGACTGAGCGTACAAAAAGAAAATGGAGTTGAGGGAGAAACCAAAGAGACATGAACACAAGTGGAGAGATTAAGAGAGTACAAAACATAGGCCGAGAGCATAAAAATAGAGACATACCAAGAGCAAATACTAAGAATAGAGCATCGAAATCGATCGAGAGAGCAGAGAAGAGCATACCGCGAGTGCAGAGACAAAGAAAGCGAAGCTACGATGATCAAGAACAACAAACACATATCGAGGGAGACAAAGATTTCAATCAACAGAACAAGAGCATAGAGGAAGATAGCTGCTAATCAGATATCCATTGCATATATATCATGTTCATATATCAATACGCTGCAATCATAAGGTGTTCAATATTTAGTCCCTAAACAACAAAGGTATATATATAATATTGAAGAAAAGAAGAGAAAACAGGGCCTCACTCATTGAAAGTTCTTTTTTTATATTAAAGAATTAGTTTGATCTCACAAGAAGCGTAAGAAGGGCGTCATGCTGAAAAACCACCCTGCACATATATTGGTGTTATGTTTATATATATGTTATATATATATATATGTATGTATATAATATATGTGTAAATTAGTGTCCTCTCCTATATTCTGTTCTCCCCTGTTTCCTATTATCTAAGTAGAGCTAGCTTCCTTGGGTTGTTTTTGTTTCTCCTTCTGTGTGTGTGCAGTAAACAAGGCTATAATCTCTCTCCCCAATCCATGTCTGGAAGAATACTATATATGAATACTAATTATATAAGAATAATATATATGAATACTATATACTGGTTATTTATATAATTATGATTAACTTTAGGTTTTGTTATGATTGCAAGGTTAGGATATTTACTATTATATATATATAAATTATTTACATGTTTTTTCTTGTAATTATAAATTCAAATTTTCGTTTAGGTACTAACATCTAAACATCAATTACATTCATATTTTGACTCAAACTATATTTGTCCAACTATCTTCTAAGTATAAATCACGTTTATCCAAACTTAAGTTGACTCAAATCTTGTTAGATCTATCGAGGTTTATCCAAACCTCGTTGGTCCACAATTTTTCCAAATACTAAGTGTGTGTTTGGTACTACGTTGAATAACCTCCAAACTACGTTACATTTCATTAACCACGTTTTGCATGAATTTGGGATGTTTAGTGCTGTGAGCCAACTGCATTGGAGATCAAACGTGGTTCAGACCTTTCTAACCATGGTTGATTCAACGCCTCCCCCATGTTGCTTCTACGATGGTGTAACATGGTTGGCCACAAAATACCCCCGGTGACCCTTTATTGTCCTTTTCATTTCCAGTGCTTCTCTCTCATTCTCTCTTGGCTTCCCCTCGGGTGCCCTATTTTTCATTCTCAAAACAGAGGCGCACAATATATTATGGTCCCATGCTTTGTTTCCAAATCCAATCTCTCTCTTTCACGGTGAAGACGACGCAATGTTCTCTTTTGGGCTTGGTTGGAGTAAGCATTCTTTTCTTATTCTGGAAATGTAGACCTTCGAGCATTGTCAAGAGACCAACTGGATGAGATTCTAGAACCAGCTGAGTGCACCATTATTGCTTCCTTATCAAATGATGATGTTGCTTCACTGTTAAATAATTACGATTAAAAGTTAAAAAACTTTTAAATTATTTTTATTGAAAGACAAATTATAATTATTAGCACTACTATCTCATATTTTCTTTTTAATAAGTGATTAATTAAAATTTCAATTAGTAATTAAAAACTAGTAAGTGTTTATTCATAAAAAAGCAAAATATGGACCAAAGTGAATAAATTAAAAAGTTTATAGGGATTATTTTAATAAAAAAATATATTCTGGATCTATAGACCTATATGAAGCTAAATATGATCTTAAATCATGCAAAAGACAAGAGAAATTTTGACTGAAAACCTAAGTGAATAAACATAAAGGGTCTTGGTAAATATTGAAATTAGAGCAAAATTTAGTTTAAATTAAATTTATGGATTAGACAAAGAAGGACTGAACTGAACTTTAATTTAAAACTAATATACCAAGTGAAAACTAATAATATGCATGAGAGGGACTAAAGTAAAAGAAATGAAAAGGTTATAGAGGTTGATTTAATTTCAGAAAAAAATTATATTCTAGGACTAAGGACTTAGATGAAACTAAATATGATATAGGATGATGCAAAAGATAAAGGAAAAATATTAGCCAAAGACCTAAGTGAATAAAATGAAAAGTTGTAGGTTAAAAATAAAAATATTTAAAATGAACAGAATTGTTATAATAGATATTTTAATTAAGATTAGAAAGAGTTTACCAAATTTTAAATGTTGTTGTATGGTTGAATAATGAGCTTAAACTAATTAAGTAAGAAGTTAAAAAAATTTAGAAGTTAAATTTAAATTATAGATAGTTTATTTTGTTTAAATTATTAATTCATTTTTTTAAAACTTAATTATAATGAATGTTCTAGTAATTACACATCCAAAATCACGTTTACAAATCAATATTCAAATATCATACCCTGTCTCAAATTATGTTTGTCCAAATGCCTTTCAAACATAAATCACATTCATCTAAACATAAGTTTTGTCCAACCACATTTAATCAAACATAATTTTTTTACCACCAAATTATCAAACACACTCTAAGTTTCATTTCGTTTGCAAATCAACATTTATATATCATACTCTACCTCAAATTTTATTTATCTAAATATCTCTCAAATATAAATTATATTTATCTAAACTTAAATTTTTCAAATCGCACTCAATCAAACCTAATTTATTTCACTTATATTTATCTACCGAATTACTAAACATGAGTTTCGCTTCGTTGTGGTTCGTTGCGTTAAGCTCACTTAGAATTTACGAAAACGTATTGACGTCAATGTCTCAAAGACAAACGCACCGCAGTTTCACGAAAAAATACCCTCATCCAAAATAAAAAGCTGTGGGCGATGGTGAGGTCAGAGACGGGCTACCGCCTACCGGCATCTCCACGTCACCCCTCCTTATTTCCGCCCAATAACACCTTTCGACCGTACCCTTTGTTTCGACTTCACACTTACCGGAAACCGGCACCTGTACGTTACCGTCGACCACCTCGACTCTCTCTCTCCTCTCTCTCTTTCTCTGCCTCTTTTTGATTTTTTCTCATCTCTAGAGATGTGTGTTTCCGTGAATGTTGTTGTGGAAGAGACTTCTCGGTAGAACGGCGGTGATCTGCAGCGATGATGGACGACGATGACGAGATCCAGTCACAACCGTCGCCGGAGACTGGATCTCCGGCGTCTCCGAGGGTGAACGGTCGGATTACGGTGACGGTGGCTGCGCCGGCGCCGGTGACTCAGCCGCCGCCGCCGCCGCCGCCGCAGCAGAGTAGCTTGACATTAGCGCTGCCGGTTCAGCAGCAGAGGGGGAACGGCGGCGGCGGCGGGGGGAGGGAGGATTGCTGGAGCGAAGGCGCGACGGCGGTGTTGATCGACGCGTGGGGAGAGAGGTATTTGGAGCTGAGTAGAGGGAATCTCAAGCAGAAGCACTGGAAGGAGGTGGCGGATATCGTGAGTAGCAGGGATGGGTACACTAAGACCCCTAAGACGGATATACAGTGCAAGAATCGGATCGATACGGTGAAGAAGAAGTACAAATCGGAGAAGGCGAAGATCGCGGATGGGTTCGGGCCTAGTAAATGGCCGTTCTACGAGAGATTGGACCAGTTGATCGGTCCAACTGCTAAAATCGCTGGGTCTAGTGGTGGTGCCGGAACGGGTACCGGCAATAATCTGCAAAACCAGAAAGTTCCTTTGGGAATTCCAGTGGGATCTCGGTCTGTGAATCAGTATCAAGCAAAGCAGCAGCCTCCGTTGAAGACCCAGAAGATACAATTCCGTCGGCGGCCTCCGGTGGACTCTGATTCGTCGCAATCGGAGAGAGAACCGTCGCCGGAGTCTAGTGATAGTTTGCCGCCGGATAGATTTGAGAGGAAGAGGCCCAGGTTGCAGAGGGAGATCAATTCTAATGCTGGACGTGCAGGAGCTGTGAAAGGGAAGGACAAGAGTTGGGGAAGTGCAGTGAGGGAATTAACACAGGCGATACTGAAGTTCGGTGAAGCTTATGAGCAAGCAGAAAGCTCCAAGCTGCAGCAGGTGGTGGAAATGGAAAAGCAGAGAATGAAATTTGCTAAGGACCTGGAATTGCAGAGAATGCAATTTTTTATGAAGACCCACTTGGAGATTTCGCAACTGAGTCATGGGAGGAGAGGTGGAAATGCTAGTAATCATCATAGCAACAACAACAACAACAACAACAACAGTGACAGTGATAACTAGGTTAGTTTGGATTTTAGGCTTTTCTGTGAAGGCTCTTGATGAGAAACTTGTAGTTTTTAGTGTATCTGTTATCTGTTTACTTAATTGTTACATTTAACTTGGTCAAATAGCTGCAATAAGGAGTCTACTTGCAAAATCATCGAAGAGTTTAGCAGCTAATGTAATACTACCCATGTATAACACCATTCTAGGTTATCAATATCAAGAATCTTCCTTCGGTAGCTTTTTTAATACACTGTGCCTATAGATTGAGCAATCTGATGGAAATTCCTTACATGTTGAGTATCGCTTAGTTAGACGTAATATCTAAATGTTGATTTTCATACTTCTAATTTCTTGGCATCTTTGTGTGTTTTCCTCCTAATTCTCCTTAGATTCATGACCTGTTCATATTCTCTTCCAAATAAAAAGTATTCTGGGATATAAAGTCGCTATTATTATAACTAATCATTTGAAACAGCTTGATATATCATACATTCTATCCCAAAAACTGGCAGGGACAAAGGAATGTAGACTTGATAATCTTTTAACTGGTGGAAATCCTCTAGGTAGAAGACCGTAGTCCCATGAGAGTTTGAGTGATAAGCTAAACCATTTGCAGAAAATTCTGAAGATAAAAAGTTTTTTGGGCACAGCATAAGCAAGTCACAGAAGAATTGGGATGTGAGTAGACATGGACAAAATCTATCTTTTCTGTGCTCGAGTATTTTAGCCAGCTAACAGGGTACAAAGACTAGACTTCAATACTTTCAAAACCTTTTCTTTTTACTGTAATCATCAGGAGTTTCCTCAACTTTGACCTTAAGTATTTAGCTTTCTATTCCAGAAAATCAAAGACAGGTTGATAAGGGGTGTTACCACCTCTCCACCTACCAATTGAGCTGACTAAAGATACTGCATTTGTATTAGTAGTTCAAATTATTCTCTATTCTACAGTCTAAACTCCTAATTCTTCTTCTTCTTTCCCATAATACAAAAATCAGTGGAGACCTCAACACACAGCATTGAGTGGGCACCTCCCACATACCACATTAGCCTGGGCTGATCTTTGAGCCTCTTCAATCAGGATCAGCAACTTTCTTTCTCATCTACTTTTCCCCTAATAAGCCATTTTCCAAACCTACTTTCAACTTTTGAACTTGCATGGATGCCTTCAGAGTTCAACTTTTCGGCTCACTTCTGCATATGTCTTAAAACGTTTGAATGTATTGGGAAATGATACCAAACCACACCTGACAATGTCGTGACACCTGACAATAATATGTTGAATAATAAAAATCGGATCATCCAAGTAAGTTAAAGAAAGTTTGGATAATGATCATTGACCATGTGATTAAATAGAATCAGAAACTAATAATATAATCAATCGAAAATTACAAGTTATCCGCTTGAGATTTCGATATGAGACGCTATAGAACAAAGAGGGAGAATTCTCTCTCAATTCTATTTAGGAAAAGATCTCAAGTGTTTTGATACAAAGAGAATGATGCCCCTTTTAAAGAAGAAGCCCAATGTTGCTCTAGCATCAGACCACTTAATTTCATTTGGTCCTAAACAAACACTTAAACCTAATTATAATTTGAGTACAAAATTGGGCCTAACTACAAATCCAACTAGAAGTCAGAGATTCGTCCTATCCCACGCCTCTCCCAAAAGCCCTTTGCTAGGGTTTCGAAGACAACCGCTGCCGCTGCTCAAACAGCCCTCACTGCCCCCTCCCCCTTCTTCTTCTCCTTCTTCTCCCTTCTCCCTTGTGAGAGTTTTCTCCTTCTGTCTGTAGAAGCTTCCCAATCCCCTTCGGAGGAATTTTTGATGCCTCTGCCCTCTGCCTTTTGCTGGCTCTAGTGGAGTCGTCGATGTTGTTGAAGGCGGAGGTGGCCGGTTGGTCGTAGTTACTGAGTTTTGCAGAGCTAGAAGATGAAGTTAGCCCTCTGAGCCCACGTATGGAAGATGTCGCCAGCCCTCTAAGCTCACGTATGATTGGGCTGTCGCCAGTGCAAGCGAGTGATTTGCGGCCTCGAACTAGAGCTTTGACGAGGATAGAGTCGTTCTCTTGCTTCGCTATTTCAATCGTGGTTGCCAGATATTTTTCCTCTTGCTTCGGCCATGGCCCTGTTCGATTTGTTTTTTGTTTTTCTCGATCTGCTTCCTTTTTTTTTTCTTTCTTCTTTTTCATGGACTATATCTAGTTGGTTCCTCTGGGCGTGTATAAGCTTATATTTATTTGTGCTGTTAGAAGATTAGCTCTTATCTACGATAGGAGTGTATTATCTCTTTTAGTCAATTAGATTTAAGGTTAGGAATATGTTGTCTCTGTTTAGTCTCATAATTTTGTTGTGTGTCTGGTACTGATTGTTAGGATCATGTATCATTCTCCCATAAATTTCAGACTTGTAATATATTTGATAATTTTTAAGTTCTGATTTATCTTATGTAATCCCTAACTTGATGCCATCTTAATAGAATTTATATCCATTTGACCAAAAAAAAAACTACAAATCCAACTTGGTCCCCTTTTTAAAATATAACTAATTAAAAGAAAATTTCGAAACACTTAAAAACTACAAAATGAAAGTCCAAATTTAATACTTATAAACTCTTTAACCCATATCAATTTGGTCTTGTCTTATTTGTAATTGAAACGGGTTGACATGTGGATCCAAGCTCTCTTCCATTTGAGTTTCATGTAGTCCACGCATAAATAGTCCATTTACAACAAGTTGGATCTTCTTGGCCTTAGTTCAAATTATGGGACCAATAGGCACATCTATTTTCTCATCTTGTGAATTTTTTTTTAATTATGAGAAAAGCCTTCAATATCATTCAATAAATCTCATTTGGGTTCTTCATCTAGACCTTGTACACTTTTCACAACAGGAAATCAAAAGTGTTTTGAATTTGAGGTCTTTGAAATTTGAATTTACACTAATCTGCCCTGCAAGTAACTTAATTGATCAAAGTAATGTCCTGTTTAACATACTGCGATATGTAGAAATATTTATAGACCATAGTTAATAAACTAAGTTTCAAAGCTTTTTAGATGATTTCCGATGGGTTAACTTATCCATGGGTGAAATCGGATACGCGCGCACATACACGTGTGTGTGGGTGTGCGTGAGATTGATGATTCATTGATCCAAATAAGATTTGATTCACAAAAAATGTCACTTTAAGAAGATGTTCACATTTTGAATATTTAATGATCCATAGAAATACACAACCAAAAACATATCCATTTAGATTGAACCCCCTTTTTTTTTTAAAAAAAAAAAGAAAATAGATTCTTATAAGAATAACAAGGGCAACTATGTTTATATTTCTAATTTAAAAAGTTAGTACGTAATAATGTGACAACATCTCTTTAAATTTGAGATTAAAATGATAATGTGAAATTCCTCTTAAAATTAACTGTAAAAGACCACTTGGGAATCAACTGAGCTCTTATATCTACATTTTCATTCCGATTTGTGAAAGCAAGATGGGTAGCTTTTTGTAGTAAATTTTAATTAAGATTTTAAGTTTTTATTTTTGTTCAAAGTTTAAAGTACATTGTCTTACATTTTAAAGTTTCCATGTCAATTTTGTAGGATTTAAATAGTCGCTATCATTATTACCCAATGTTTTTAAAATCGGACCGGTTATTGAACTAGTAAAACCACTAGTTCACGGTTCAGTGATTGGACCGTGGTCGAACCGGTGGTAATTAAAAAAATTAAAAATATACATAATTTAAAATATTAAAATACTTAATATAATTGATAATTCATAACAATAAGTGAAGGAAATAAAAAAAAATCCATAATTGATAATCATCACAATTCATAATATCCACAATTTCAAACTAAATCTTAATTGTGAAAATAGGCTTGTAAAAGAGTTAGTAAGTCCCACATTGTTTAAAATAAGGAGGGAAAAAAGTTTTATATACTAATATATGTTAATGGGCTTATAAGAGGCTAAGGAAAGTGGTGGGTTCATGCGCTCACAATTCTAGGTCAATGTTGTGCTTGTAATAATGTGGACTCAGCTTCTTTTTTTAATTAACTTGGGTTACCATGTGTTTTTTGTCCACTTCCCTATACATTTTTTTACCCACCTCCATAAAAAAAATAAACTACCAGAAAAAAAAAACAAAAAAGAACAAAATCGGTTCAATCACCTGACCGCTCGGTTTGGGCCGGTTCAGCGCCGGTTCTACCTGTTTAGTCCTGGTCCAACTACTGGCTGGTTAAATGGCAAGACCGGACCGGTACTCCCTCCAATTCAGCCGGTCCGATCCGATTTTGCCAACAGTACTATTACCAGTCAATGTTAAGAAATTACACATTATTGTAAAGGAATAAAATGTAATTGTCATAAAATATACAAGTGACTTCCCAAAGCTCTCCTCAAACTATTTTTTTTTTAATGGAAACTATCAATATTTAGAAACCAACCAAACTCTGATTAATTTAATTCAAATTAAGTTAGACTACACAGATGTAAAACTCTTTTATTACTTTTTTTTCATTCACAAAACTCAAATTTAAAATTTTATTTAAAGAGAACAAGTGTCAAACTAGTTAAATCAATCAGTGTTGGTTCCTTCACGCTATTTGTCAAAAAAAAAAGAATTAACAAAAAATTCAAACCTTGTGCTTTTTTTCACTAAATCGATAAAACGTTGTGCTATCTACTCTAAATTATTCAAGTGGTGGGTCTAAATTCAAAACTAAGCTTCATAGCTTGTGTTTTGAGAGAGAGGAGTAACATTTATTTTTCCAGAAGATGGGGAAGAAAAGATCCAAATTCACACTTCATGGCCATGAAATTCTTGGTCCCAAAATTGCCCCAATTGAGTATGAACAGTCAAATCCACATCATAGTGGGCGGCCCAGTTTGTAATTTTATTCAATGACTTTTGGAGGCCATTCCCGTTTATTACTTTTTTAAAAATTAAAAAAAAACCATTTGGTATTGGAACAACAAATTACGAGTATTGACTAATTCGTATTTGAATTGGGTAAAATTATAATAGGTGACAAATCTTTCTATACTAAAGTTGTCAAAATAGACTAAGCCCACTAGGCCGACCCGATCGGCCTTGAAAATGGAGTGGAAATGACAAAGAATTTAATATTCTATATTTAACAAGAACATTTAATCCAGTCCATTTAGACCCATAGGACTGAGGTGAGTTGGGACGGACCAGCCTCATGAGCTTTTTTTTATTAAAAATATTAGTACTTTGGGTTTGTAATTTTTTTTGTTACTTAGGTTATGAGTTGTTAAGGTTGTCCAAATATAAAAAAATTGGTCCTTGAAGTAATATATATGACTCAACCTAATATTTTAATCCAAAAGATATGTTTCTAAAATTAAAAATAAAATGTTATAAAATCTATGAGTTATTGTTTCTGTTTTAAATCTTTGACATTAGTCTATGTTTATTTCTCATTGAACTTTATTGAATAAAGATGTTATATATAATATATTTTTATTTTTTCATATATTATATCTTAATTTATAACATATATATATATTTAAATTATGAATAAAAAAATTATTTTTAAATAAAAAATATGGGCTAGCCTAGCATGGCCCAACCCACATTAATTGAAAGTCCATGTTGGCTTGGTCTGGTTCAGCCCAAACCTAACCCATTGACACCTCTACTCCAAACCAAAATTTAACATAACTACATTTTTAGTTATTTAAACTTGAAATTTATAGTTAAGTTAGGACAATAGCCGATTGATTAACTTTTGTTGAGGACAAAGCACTACCAACTTTATTGCATTCTTCATTTTGGTATTAAAAATTCAACTAAAATTTCATTTTAATCCTTTTAAAATAATTTTAATAATTAATTGGCTGATTCAGAAATTTTTTATTAGTACTCGAAAGTAATGTTTACATTAATTTTACACTTTGAAATGTAATAAAAATACTATATATATTTTTTGTTATAAAACATAATAATGAAATTGAAATAAAATAAAAATTTTAAGTAGTAAGGTGAAATAAAAACAAATTTAAAGGAATTAATTGATATTAAATTACAGTTGAATGACCAAGTAGAATTAATAAGTTAATTATTATTAAATATACACAACTATAATATATATATATATATATATATATATATATTTGAACGAATTATAATATATTTATATATTTGTTATTGGTTTTAATAGTCATATGTTAGCAAATAGATATGATATAATACGACATATAATATAAAAATAAATTATAATGTATTTGGAAGAGTGAAGATTTGAATAATTGCCATTCCTTTTTATTTTTTAATATAATAAAAAAATACTATAATTCATTATTTTTGAAAAATATAAGAAATAAATTAATGAGAAAAAATTATAAGTTTATGGTATGGTATAAAATATTGGATGCTAAAAAGTTCATTTGCTCATGATTAAACAAAGGGCTTTTCGGATTAACCTCAAAATCAGCCAAAAGATCCCATTTGCTCAAAATTTCAACCCAATAATAATCCTAATCAAGTGTCTAATAATCACAGATTTGGAGGAAAACGACAAAAAAAAATTGTACTTTTTCTTTAGGGTTGGGCAAATTGCAAATGGAATTTCGCCACGTGGCAGGAAAGCAATCATTCTATCTCAGACAATGTTACACGTGTTAATCGTTCATTGGCTAGACAGAAATTGTTGGGAAAGCAACGGAGCATAGAACCGAAGCCACTCTCCACTCATTTGTTGATAGCTTTCACATCCGATTCCGCCCGAAAGAGCTTCGTCGTGAAAGTGATGGCTCGCAACGGTAACCCAACAAGAAGGCCAGTTTTGTGACACGTGTCCCAAATTTGAGACTTTTTCGTGGTGGGACCCACACTCCACCATGCTTCCCTCTCTCGTCAATATAATCATTAAATATTTTTGAATATTTTACTTATTTGATGTTGAAAGTTTTCATTTTTTTTAATTTAATTTTTTAATTAAACGTCTTAATTTAAGTTATGGAAGACTGAATTTTTTTAATAGGGTTTTTTTGCTAAATTATTTAATTTATCATTATTAAATTTTAAATTTTGTAAAAATAATATTTTAAATTTTTATTTTGATTTTCTATATTTTGATAACCTACATCGCAAATTCACATTGATTTTATTCTTTTATGTAAAATTATTAACCACTTTAATATAATTGATATTTTACGTTACCTTGTTTTGTATACAATCAATATTTAAGTAAATATGTCATGTTAGTATTAAAATAATGAGATGTTAACTTTGTTAAAGTTACTAATAATTTTTATAAAAAAGAATCGGAATAATACAAATTTGTAATATACAAAATCAATATGAAACATTTGAAATATATAAGATTAAAATGAAATTTAAAATAAATATAAAGAACCAATATACCATTTTCACCTTTTATTTGTTGTTGCCAAGTCCAATTAAAGTGAATCCATGCCTTAGTAAAGACCAGCAACAAAGAGATGCCTGGAAGATCTGTGCTAAATGCTAATACATTAAAGAACCCCCCAATCTTAGGTAGGCCTCTTTTCCTAGTACATTTTTTTTTTTTGGATAATTATAGTAAGTAGAGATGTCAAATGACTAGGCCCGGCCAATCATAAGCTTCTTTTAAATGAGTCTGTTTATTAAATAAAATTATTTTTTATTGCACAAGCTTGCTGGACATGACTTGTAAGTCACTATTTTTTAATTTAAATTATAAAATATTTAATTTTTTAATAAAAACTTCAATAATTTTTATAAAAAAAATTTATACATATAGAATATTACTTCTTTGATATTTTTAAATCATTAATAACTTTAAATTTTCATATTTTTGAAATAATTATGTTATATTTAAATTTGAAAATTCTATATTTATTTTTAAAAATTACAAAAAAAAAATTCATATCCAAATTTGCTAAATTTATTGAATATGATATTATAAAATATGAAAATATAATAAAATATATTATTTATACTAAATAATGTAATTTTTATAAAAAAAAATTTACAAATAGATGGATTGGCTTGTGAGCTATATGGGCATTGCCCATTTAGACATATTTTTAAACAAATTAAAATTGAAAATATTAAGCCCATCCAAATAATGACAAGTACAAGTTAGCCCGCGGGCTAAAACCTGTTTTGATATTATTATAAGTAAGGCATAAACATGCGCATGTATACTTAAAGAGTTCAGATCTTTCTCAAACTAATACTTTCTATTCCACAAGATCCTCATAGCAAAACATTTTAGGAAAGAGAGAGAGAATTTAGAAAGCCATAGGATGTGAATACAAACAAATCAAATTAAAATAAATGTAATTTTTTAGGGGATAAAATTGAGATAACAATAACATTTTTCAAAAACCAAATCAATAATTTACTTAATATTTTTTTATAAAATTTTTAAATGACAATATAAATCTTGAAATGATTGGATTATTGGAAAAAAAAATCAAGTTACACATATTTTAAACTCTTCAGAAATTTACGTTTTTATCAAAATTATTTTTTTCCGCAGGTATAATGGAGCACCAATTTCATATTATAGTATTTAAAAAAAAATCGTATGTCAAATTCCATGATATAAGATGGTAGAAATATAGAATATCACAGTATATTTTTTTGGGGGAATATATTGATATATGGTGAGGAATAAGTGTGACATGGTGAAAATATTAGAGTAAGAAAACAATTTGTGTGAAACAACTGAGACTCAAAAGGAATTTCTTTTATTAAATATTTAAGTAAATCACATTTAATGACTTCTCAGTTACACAATTTTAATAAGCTAAAGTAATTAATAATTTTGCATTAAAAGAGTGCTACATAACTTATTTTTATCCAAAAAATAAAAAGGAGAAATTAAACCATTGGGAAAAAAGAAGAGAGAGATTGACCTATAAGGCACGTGATTCAAATATTTCAATCAACTTATATATATATATATGGCCAAGCATTTAATCTTCGGTGCAATTTAACGAAGTTCATATTTAAGCACAATAAGTTGTATAAAAAAAAGAGCACAATATATGATAGTGTATTTTCCAACAGGCTGATAATTTTGCATAATTTATTTGTTTGAAAAATACAACTTTATTTCTTCCATTAATTAATTACTTAAATGGAAAAACCAAAAGCACGTTTATTTGAATATAAATGATTGTCACTGTCGCTACTCTTCAAATAAGTCTACAATATCTAGTCAAAAATATATGTTAATCTTTCAAACTATTGATTAATTATTATAATTTTAATACATAACATTTAAAATTTCCCCAAAAAAAAAACTCTGTTCTAAATTTATAAAACGCATTAGATTCTCGTTAAATGAGATCGGAAAGGAAATATTTCGTGGTTTTTCAATAACATTTTTTTTGTTAACATATTGAAATTATAATTTTCCCTTAATTTGATAAAATTAAATATATGTTCCCTAATACGTTGAAAAGTTCATTAGCACAATCCAGATTCGCCCTATTGTATTTATATTATGTGATATTATATTTCATATGATAAAAATGACACTAATATAATTAGCCAGATAGATTTGCATTAAGGTAGCTCTTAATTCCAAAGGAATGGTTTAATAATAGAGATAAACTAGTGTTGTGACCATGTAATTCACAGATAAATCACAATTCTAAAAACTTTTCATAACTTATAAAAATAATAATAATTGATTGACAGTAAACTTATAATGATTGATGTAAGAGACAAATATTTTAGAATATTTATATCTAATGTGAATGAAAAATACTAAATTATCAAAATAATGGAAATATTTATTTAATGCAAATACACCTCCAAATAAATATATTATTGTATTAAGTTGTTGTATTTAAGTTTTAACAAACACTCTTGTTTTTTCAAAAAAAATGTTTCTAAAATTGTTTCAATTTGACTTGAAGTCTCACCGTGCCAACAATTAAAAAAAGAGTAATTTACTAATTTGGTGAATAAAAAATTATAATTATTTTAATTTAATTCTTAAAAAATTGTCTTAGTTTGAATTTAGTATTTTTTTGTCAAATTAACTTTTAATAAAATTTTTTTAAATAATAAATTTTATGATTTAACAATAAAAATGACTATTGAGACAAATCTAATTTTTTAAAAATTAAATTATTTGACCTTTTAATAATTAAATTAAAAAAATTATAATATTTCAAGAACTAAATCAATAATTTATTCAAAACAATCTAATGATTTAGGTTAGACGCTTGACATAAACCCAATCAAAAAGAGTGAGGTTGGTTTTATTTTTTAAATGATAAAATTAAAGATGCTTTAATTTATAATAATGAGGAAGGATAGGGACTGCTTGAAGTGTATATACGTTGTGAAATGGGATTTGACTTATTATGTTTTGTTATGTGACAAATACAGGAAATCCAACTTCACTGTCAGCAAAACTTGCCCAATGGTAACGACCTCTGTTATTCACAATCATAACAACAATTTTGAAGGACCCAAAAATCTAGAGTAAAGTTTCCTTAATTATTGACCATTATGTTTCCAAATTAATATTTTAAATAAATTAATTATAAAGTATTACGTTAGAAAAATATTTATTTTCTAAATTTTTATTAGAAATGTAATAATAATTAATTAAAATTAGGCCTAAATACAAGTAACTTCTTATTTTAGAAAGATACGAATTTGCCATTTCAACTTTAAAAATTGAGGCTCTCATAAGCGTTTAGTTTTGTGCAATGTAGCATTTTTATTGATTAATTCATCCAAAATTTTAACATTTTTGGTCCATGTAAACTAGGAAAAAAGTTAAACTGAAGAAAAATTCAATTTATCATCTTAAGTGATAAAATAATCTCCTTTTGTCATTTTTATTACACTTTTGCAGTAAATTTTTTTAGAATATATATTTTTTAATTAATTCAGCCTTTCTCAATTAGCATAGATAATTAGTATAAGGGTTTTAGATTTAGACAAAAAAAAAACAAAATGATTATGTTGTATAAAATTGAAAATTTAAAAAAGTTATTATAAAATTTTAAATTTAAAGAAATAAATTACATAATTGCTTAAGTTGAGATACTTGTTTTTTCACTTTAGCCTTAAGAATTATATTTAAATCTGGCACAAGGAAAAAAGAGGAAGAATTTAAAATTTAAACCAAAAGAAGCGTAGAGACTGAACTCCGAGTAAAATTTGAGTCAAAGCTACCTGATACAGTGTGATTGAAGGTCGTATTGGTGGTAAATCTTCTTCTTGTCTTTCAATCTCTTTTATAGAAAACATTCTACGATTTGCATTTGCAAATGTAGTGGTAGTAGAAATTTTTTTTGTCTGAACTCTGAAGCATATATACCTCTCTCTTCTTTCTGCCCCTTACACCCCAAACCACACACTCTCTCTCTACTGTATTGAGATAGAGTGTAGAGAGAGAAAGCAAGAAAGAGATTTGAGGCGATGAGTAAAGCAAAAACCATCTTGTCATTGTAGGGCTTTCGTAAAACTTCAAAAAAATTGAGAGAAAAAAGGAGCTCATTTCACTCAGGCGAAGCAAGGAAAAAGAAGAATATATAAAAAAAGACAAGGGAGCGAATGCTGGTGCCCTGTTGAGCTCAAAATTGGAGGATCGGATTACGCAATCGAAGATCTTGGAGCTTCTTATCTCGGCTTTGCATTGAGTTCCACGATCGTCCCACATTTCTACTTCCAGTTTTGAAGGTGAATTATTAGGGTTTTGTTTTACTGCATGCATTGTTTCCCGAGGTCTGTGCAAATGCGTCCTTGGAACTCTATTGTGTTTGCAGATTCCCGGGTTTAGCCAGGTTGGGTATTGAATTTTGGGGTTATGAGTGTGAAACTTTGAATTTAATGTGGGCTCAGTGAGGTCTAATACTTGGGTGAGGTCTTCGTTCAATCAGATCTATGCTATCTAATTTTTTTATGGCGAATTTGGATTTCTATATGGCTGCAAATGCTTGAATTTAGGAGCATTTTGTTTTTGGGCTGGGATCTGTGGCGTTCCTCTGGTAAGCAATGAAGAAAGTAGGATCAACCTTATAGGCATCTCGTTAATCCTAAATGTTCGTTCGAATTTCAACTTGATTGAAAATGCCAATTTGAATATGACCTACTATACACTATTTT
This sequence comes from Biancaea sappan, assembly GCA_037074585.1. Taxonomy (NCBI): domain Eukaryota; kingdom Viridiplantae; phylum Streptophyta; class Magnoliopsida; order Fabales; family Fabaceae; genus Biancaea; species Biancaea sappan. The sequence continues at coordinate 41,451,014 of CM073499.1, forward strand.
CATCTGATGAAGAATTCAGTAGTCTGTTGCTTTTTCTCTGAATTTTTATTTTCTCTTGTGCACAGAATCAACATTCTTTGTTTGGGATTGCTTGAGTGGACTTTGCTGTGTTGACCAGCAACTACTCAAAATGATGATGAAGAATGCAGCTGGTTATGTGCATAGGTCAGAGAACTGATAGTGTTTGCATTAGTAAAGGAAAATGAAGTCTGACACGCCTCTTGATTATGCTGTATTCCAATTGTCTCCAAAGCGTTCAAGGCATGTATAAATTCACTGGGTTTTCAAATGGTTATTTGGTTTTCTGTTTTTTACATTTTCCATATATTAATTACTATTCTCCCCCCTTGTATAATGGACAGATGTGAATTGTTTGTTTCAAGTGATGGAAAAACTGAAAAGCTAGCTTCAGGATTAGTAAAACCATTTGTGACCCATTTAAAGGTTGCAGAAGAGCAGGTTGCACTAGCAGTCCGGTCAATTAAGCTAGAAATTGAGAGACATAAAAATGCAGAGGCTTGGTTCACAAAAGGAACACTTGAAAGGTCAAAGCAATGAAAAGGAAGAAATTTTCATTATAATAAATTTGTATTCAGTGAACCTTCTAGTTTCCTCTCTGACTAATTACCCTTTGGTGGTTCTAGGTTTGTGCGGTTTGTTAGCACACCAGAGGTTTTGGAAATGGCCAATACCTTTGATGCAGAGATGTCCCAGTTGGAAGCAGCACGAATAATATATTCTCAGGTAATGATGGCCTTGTGATCAGCTAGACAAGGTTGATTCAAACAATTGACCACTCATTTTCTTTTGCTGATCTTGGGAACTTCCTATTTCAGGGAGCTGGAGATCAGCGTACAGATGCACAAGGTATGTAGTGTACCACTCTCAAGATTATTGTGTGTTAGTACTGTATAACTGATGTGAATTGGCAGTGGCAGGGGGTTGTCGAAGCGGGAAAGGGAATTGAATCATTGTCTAGAGAATCAAAAGGACTAGTCTTAGGCAGAAAACATTGATAAGTTCATTATTAGACCTTCTTAAATAGGGTGTTGAAGGGAACATATATGCAGTTAAAAGATAATGGGGATAGTAAATTTGCAAGTTTAAACTTCATCAACAATCTTCAATTTTGTCTGCTTTTTAGTTTTACTTAGGAAATTTAATTTTCTTGAAGAAAGACCAATCAATGTGAGTCAAACAATTCGTCATGAAATTATTTGTTTCATTGATTATTTCTTCGGGCTACATTTATAAGCGGGCGAATTGTATCAGGTACTTGGGTAGTTTTGGATTGTTATTATTTGTCTGTAATGGTTTATTTGACTAATGCTTAATGTGGTGAGAATCTATACTGTGTATCATCCTGGTTTAGGCTTGATATCTGGGTAGATAGAAAAGGAAGCAAGTTAACCATAGCCGGAAAGAGAAAAGAAAAACGATATTTAATTCTTATGTACACATCTTCCCAGAATTGTACCATAAAGGAATTGCTTTATTTAAATTGTCAAGAGCATCCGAGAATAGTTTCAAGATTCAATAATGATGCTTGGTATCCTTGCAAGGAAATATAAATATAAAATATATATTGAAATCTTGAATATCTGATTACTGGGACTTCTATGTTGAGAGAAGAATGATAAACTGAAAAAGATTTGGAACGGGGAAACTAAATGAGATGCAATTTAAATTGTATAGAATTTTTTAGAAGAGGTGATATTGGAAATCTTACCTTATTGTCTCTTACGGCTTACTATAAATAAACAAAGACCTTCGTGCATTGTTGCACTTTGAATTTCGTTGACATTAGGTGCAGATGGTGTATGTTGGATATTTATTAAGCTTGTTGACATGCTTGGCCCTGACCCCTGAGAAATGTCTAGGGTTGGGGCCCTTCAAGAGCCTCAGATTTCCTTTTGCTTGAGTATTCTTAGGTGATTGATGGTTACACTAACAAATTTGATCAATTTGCTCCAGGTGGGGATGGAACAGGAACCACGGCAATGGCAGATGCAACCAAGTATATTTCCACCCTCTTTCTTTATATCTGGGTGCATTACATCTTCATGTTTTACCAATTATTATTATTTTACTTTTGTGGTTGAGCTTCAATATTGGTAATAGAGAATGAAAAAGGTTGTATTTATTTTATCAAAAAAGAAAAAGAATTGCAATGCCAAATCTAAGATGAGAGACTTCTTTCCTTATGGTTGAAGGCTTGGGCATAGAACTTTTAATGTTGCAATAATGGAAAATTAAAAATCTTTGTGCAATTTAAGTGATTAGTGTTCCCTAGTTAAGAGTCGGAGCTTAGTTGTTATATAAAGGACTGATCTGTTGATATTGATGCGAAGTAGATAATGGGACAGTTGATAACTGAATATTCATAATTTGGTTTTGGAAAACTGACACGATAATGTAAGGCAAAAGGAAAAGTAATTTGTAAATGCTTATGTGTGTGTGGCAAATTATCTGTAATATAAACGGAATTGTGGTTGGATTATTCTTGACTCAAGATGTAAATGTTTCTAATAAAAATGCTGAAAATTCGTTGACTACGAGTAGGCAGAGCTATTAGAAAACTAATGCTAGTGTGAAGTTGATATGGAAATGGACACACTGGCTGCCATCATACTAGTTAATGCTCTATCGTCATTGACTTGATCAAATAAAGGTTAAGGCAAAATGTTAAAGAAAAGAGAGAAAAGGAACTTATATGGAGGAAAGGAAATAATTATGATAACATTGTCAAAATTTACTCTCTCCGTTTGTTGACTTTTCTATTCTCCGTTGTACAGGAAGGAACTTCTGAGAGCTATTGATGTACGACTTACTGCAGTTAGGCAAGACTTAATCACAGCTTGTGCTCGTGCGTCAGCTGCTGGTTTTAATCCTGATACTGTGTCTGAACTACAACATTTTGCAGACCAATTTGGTGCTCATCGTTTAAAGTAAGAATTCTGGAATTCACATGAAACTACTAAATTTAAACCCTTTCTGTGCCTCTGCTTTTTTCCATGCGTCTGTCTGCAGTCTCTATAAGTAGAGTCACCGTAAACTTGGTTAAAGGAGGAATAAAATCAATAGGCTTCACTGGTTTACCAAAAATATAGAAGAAGAAAAAAGGGTTTAGTTTTTCTAGCACACCATATAATGGTTCCACTGTCATCCAATGTCCGGTGATGTTGTGAATGAAATTGTTGGTTGGTTCTATTCTTTAATGACAAAACGTGCATATATCAAACATAAACTTAAATTTTCCTACTGTAAATCCGTATAATCTAAACATTAAAAAATTGGTCAGGTTACATTCTATTTATAAAGAAGTCTTTATGTTGGGGAGTTGTTATGACACAATTGCAAGGTATGGACTTGAGTTCCATATCAGAAGCATGGTATTCAAATGTGGGGAACATATTTTGGACTATGAATTTGCAAAGGTTCATGTCAAAGAGTTAGTTTGGAGAATCTAGAAAATTTTATACTAAGTCTTGTTGCCAGTTCATGGTTCTTGATCTTGGATTTCCATGTTTTCTCCATGCTGGTTCCACCTAGCTTGCAAATGGTTCATTTTAGTCCCTATAGGATAGTTGTTAGGCTCTTTTTGCTGTACAGTGCCGATAGGTAGCATGCAGGGACTGGGCTCCCCTCCATGGCCATGGAGCTTCCATGTCCAAAAGACATGGAGGGGAGCCTAATCCAGCATGCAGGTTGCAGGCTTAGTTCTTGATCTTGTATGGAAAGAAGCTAAGAAATAAACTTTTTCCAAACTTTTGTAATTTTATGGAGTACCCAGGAGATGATAACCTATGAATAGGAAACCTTTATGATCTGGTAATGGAGGTTGGAATCATTAAATAATTTGATGAGTGATCAACAACCAGTTGTTACTCTGAGATCTGTCTAAAACTAGGCTTCAGTTAATTTTTTTGGGAAGCTCCGTCCTTCATATACCATTAACTCTAAATTATAATATATTTATTCTTTCTCTTGCCTATAATTGAATATGATACTGGTTAAGTTGTTCCCATTTCATTCTTCCTTTCTTGTTTTGGTCACGTATTATTTAATACAAATTTTAGATAGTTTCTTATGTGTTTATTATCAGATTTTATTTTTAATGAAAATGACGTGAAGAATTTTTCTTTAAATACTTGATTACAAAAAAAATTACTTCTTAATGAGAAAATCTAATATTATAGTAGATTTTGCTCATAGCTGGCCTGGTTAGAGTGGGATGGTCCCACTAATGTATTTTTATATATGTATGGTAACAGATCTTTTTTTATTTATTTTATTAATGGTTAAGTTGAGAAGTCCTTCCTTCTGGTATTAACTTTTATTAAATGGAAGTCATAGCTAGCAGATAGAATGTCGTTTCTGTTGCCCATTCTTCTAAACTTTTCGTCTATATATATATTTTAATGTTAATTTATTATATATTTCAGGGAATTATTATCATTTTATTCACATAAAGTTGGGTTGGGTGTTTTATTATTTTCAATCTCTAACGTTGCGTTTGCCTCTATTTTCTTTTTTGGTGGGAGAGCAGCGAAGCCTGCATTAATTTTATCGCACTGTACCAGAAAAGACCGGACCTTATCAGCTCGTGGAAGCCACGTGGCAATGACAACAGGGATCTCCGATCATCAGTTGGGTCAGATATGTCCATTGACGATTCCACCGAAGATCAATCTGGGCCCCACGCCAGGCCCAATCAGCGGGGCACCACAGAAGCCCAATCCTTTGAGCAATCAAAGCCATCCACGTGGCAAGAGCCCATGCAATTTGCCACCTTCAATTCGCGTCGTAGTTCCATCGTAAGCGAGAAAGACGAAGCCGAAGCCATTGCGGAGAAGAAGGAGAAGAAAGAGGAGGATGCTTCTACCGAGTCGTCAACTCCGACGAGTCAGCCGGCGCGGCGGCTCAGTGTACAGGACCGGATCAACCTCTTCGAGAACAAGCAGAAGGAGAATTCCGGCGGTAGCGGGAAATCCATTGTTGGCAAATCCTTGGAGCTGCGGAGGCTCTCCTCTGATGTTCCATCCGGGCCCGCTGCAGCAGCAGCGGCAGCTGAGAAGTCTGTATTGCGAAGATGGAGTGGAGCAAGTGACATGAGCATTGATGTGAGTGGTGATAAGAAAGACACGGAAAGCCCCTTGTGTACCCCCTCTTCGGTTTCTTCTATTCCCCATATCATGTCCAATGCAGTCTCTGTTGCATCTGAAGATAAGGACCATAAGGGATTGAATAATTCCGAGGGTTCATCTAATTCTGAGTTCCAGAGTGGACCCCGTAGGTTTGGTGATGTTGGGTTGAAAGCTCCTGCCAATCCTCAGACACTTGGTAGCGTTTCTGCAGTTAAAGAGGAGGCTGACTCCAATGTTGCAACCAATTGGAAGGATCAAGCGGCTTTTCATGATCAATTGAGGCCTTCTGCGACAGAGCAGGTTGCGAAAAATGATCATGGGTCTTCTCAGGAGAAATCAGTAACTACTGTTTTTGATGAAGAGAGCACTTGCTTGTATAAGGATCAAGTGGGTTCTGAGGCACAGTTTAGGGGTCCTTCCAAGCAGACTGAGGTTGCTGGAGCAAAATCTCAAGTTGCTCCTAAGATGCCTGTTGGAGTTGTTACCACCACAATGGGGGTTGCTACATCTGACGTTAAATTCTCTAGAAGGGAAGATGGTGGGATAAGAAATCAAACAGCTGCTCAATCACTTATTAAGGGTTTTCATAATCGTTCTCGATCTCTCTCAGGACAATTTGAGGGTGCTCAACCTAAGGAAGCTTCTTCTGTTCAGGTTGAGGGTGATAAATCTACTCATCAGCCCCACTGGAGTTCTTTTACTGGAGAACCTGAGGCTGCGGTCAGAAAGAGCGCTTCACTTTCTAGCAAAAAGCAAATCAAGGTTGAGGATCCTGAAGTCCCAAATATGATTTATAATAAACCTCATCCAGGAGGCAAATCACACAGCAAGAGGGATGGCACTCAAGTTGCTTGTAAAAATACCAAGTTGAACCTTTCTGGTAAAGAAGTTTCGGAGAATCAAGATATTGTCCATGTACCCTCAACTGCACCTTTAGAGCAAGTTCAGAGAATTAGACAGTCTAAGGGAAATCAGGGGCGGAATGATGAGCTGAAATTGAAGGCAGATGAGCTTGAGAAGCTTTTTGCAGAGCATAAACTGCGGGTTCCTGGGGACCATTCTGTTTCTGCACGGAGAGTTGAGTCTGCTGACACAGATGTAGAACAGGCTATTAATCCACAGTTCAGAGAAGCAGCGGAGTCGACTCCTCAGCTGCCTTCCAGGAATGCAACACGTCAACTGTCTGGGAGTTCTACCAATGTAACAAACTCTGATGCTAAGTCAAGTATTAAGATGGTGGATAATCACAATTACGGTGATGCTTTGAGGAAATGTTTCTCAGATCTCAACTTTGGTGATGATTCTAGAGGAAAATTTTATGAAAAGTATATGCAAAAAAGAAATGCTAAACTGAGGGATGAATGGAGTTCTAAAAGAGCTGAGAAGGAAGCTAGGATGAAGGTCATGCAAGATAGTTTTGAGCGCAGTAGAGCTGAGATGAAGGCCAAGTTTTCAGGTTCTATTGACAGATACAATTTGGTGTCAGGTGCTCATCAACATGCTGAGAAATTTAGTTCTTCCAAATTGAATGTCAAGGGAGAGCAGGTAGTCTTTTTTCTATTTTATGTTTTTTGAAATCCTTGCTAAGCCTAAACTTCAACCATCTAGAGTGCAAAGTTTGTTTTGATAATTGACATACAAACATCCATGTTGGTTCTAATATGGCATTTCCTTCTTTTTTTGACAGCATCCAATAGTCACCCTTCAGAATGAAGAGGATGAAGATCTATCTGAATTTTCAGAAGAAAAAATATATGGACCAAGGCAAAACAGAAAAAATTTGCCTAACAGAAATATGTTTTCATCCACCCCTCGCACAACAGCATCATCAACCTCACGTTCATCAGCCAAAGTTGTTAACTCTACTTCTGGCAGGCGAAGGGACAGTCCTCTTACTCAGTCTGTTCCAAACTTCTCTGATTTAAGAAAAGAAAATACAAAGCCTTCCTCTGGAGTCAGTAAAACAACAACCCGCTCTCAGCTGAGAAACTATGCCCATAGCAAGAGTAACAATGAAGAGATGCCTGGTATCAAGGAAGAGAAGCCAAAGCGGTCTCAGTCTTTGCAGAAAAGTTCTGCTAGTTCTGTAGAGCTTAAGGATTTGCCCTCTCTGAACTCAGAAGGTGTCATTTTGTCTCCATTGCAATTTGATGCGGAGAAAACTACTTGGATGAAAGCTTCAATGGCATATGATACTCAGAAAAATGAAGAATTTGATGAACTGGCATTTGAGGAAGAAGATTCTGCAGATATGGATAAGGATGAAGATGATGGAATTGAAACCATGGCTGCTGAAGATTTTTCTTTTACTAATAATGGAAAGGTAAGACAGAGACAGGAATCCGAGAAATCTGGTCATTCCGGGTCTGAAATTGGAGATTCCAGAAGATCTCTTGCACAAGGAGATCCTGTTTCAGTAGCTGAAATTCCTACTGCTATGTCATCAACTTTCAACAATGTAGGATCTGTGCAGGACTCACCAGTTGAAAGCCCTGTCTCTTGGAACTCACGCATACGTCATCCATTTGCTTATCCACATGAGTCCTCTGACATTGATGCTTATATGGACTACCCAATTGGAAGCCCTTGGAATTCTCACTCACTTGTCCAAGGTGAGACTGATGCTGCTCGAATGAGGAAAAAATGGGGAAGTGCTCAAAAACCAATTATAGTTCCTAATTCATCCCAAAATCAATCACGCAAGGATGTCACAAAAGGTTTCAAGCGGTTACTAAAGTTTGGGAGGAAAAATCGTGGGTCCGAGAGTTTGGTGCCAGATTGGATCTCTGCTACAACTTCTGAAGGAGATGATGATACAGAAGATGGCCGAGATCCTGCCAACCAGTCATCAGAAGACTTAAGAAAATCAAGAATGGGATTTACTCATGGTCATCCCTCTGATGACAGCTACAATGAAAGTGAGGTGGTCAACGAACAGGGTAACCTATACTTGTTACTAAGGAACATGCTTTATAATTTCTTTAAGATTTTAGTTGGAACTATTTTACTACTTCCAATTCTTTTTTGTTTTTTGGCTACATTCTGTGCTATTCTGCTGTTAGGAAATGGACATGCTCCTTTCACTTTTTTAATCTTAGGTTACATTTTTCAGGGAAAGGATTCTTCTTATAGATATAAATATGAATGAACCAGGAAAGAGCCAATTTGTCTTATTTTTTTATTTTTTAAATTTGGAGGAATCAAACTCTGGTTACTCTTCTCTCATTTTCATACTTGGTTCTTTCCTTGATGATATAGGACCAAAGAGGATTCCAATGTCATGTACAAAGGATTATGTAATTTATTAATGTGCTTCACAATTGATTAGACAAACATACAATAGAAGGAAGAACATAATATATATTTTTTATAGACCACTACCGATAACACCATTATAGATCAAAGTCAATCTTACACCATTGTAAGTTTGTATCATGCTTATTATGCTCATAAATTTACCTGTGTATGTAAGGCTAGTTGTATTTTGTTAGTATATCATAATTTGAGCATCCAATTTCTAACAAAAAATCTGTATGCTGAGGAGTGAGGAAGGCCAAGAGGCTTCATGTGCTGTTTTAGATGGCATTTTGATGTATGTATATTCAGAATTTTTACATGTTTTGATCTACGGAAAAAGGAGCAGTGAATTATCAAATTGACTATGATTCTCCATTCTTGCAGTCCAATCCTTGCAAAGCGCTATCCCCGCACCTCCTGCTCATTTCAAACTGAGGGATGATCATATTTCAGGAAGTTCATTAAAAGGTGATGCCTGGATAATCTGATATTTCAGTAGTTCAATTCTGTCATCTGTGTTTAGCCATAATTATGTTGATGAAGTGTTGTGTGCGTTGTGGGGAACAAACTGTGTGTTTTTGTATTCATGGGCTCTAGTGAAGGAAGTGTTTCATAAAGTTCCTTTAGTAGTTTTTCTCTTTTGCGTGAAACTTTAAGAATCTGTTGGCATTGTCAATTGTCTCATATAGCATGAATCTTAACTAAAGGAAAAATAGCTGCTGTGTTGTCTTTAATGGCTTAGGATTCTTACATGTGGTTTAAGTTTCTTTTCATCAGTGTCAAGAATGACAACCTTGTATTTGCTTCAGCTTCAAGTTACTTTCACACAACTTTGTGGTTTACAACTTACATGTGAATTTCATTTTCAGCAGCACCCCGTTCATTTTTTTCTCTCTCAACTTTTCGAAGCAAGGGAAGCGATACAAAGCCCAGATGATGTCAGTGAGTGGGCCTTACATGATTTGATTCACATCACATCTTCAGTGGTAGGGTGTAAAGGACATATATATAATACGAAAGTGAGAGGTAGGCATGATAAATGGTTTACATAAAAGATATATGATAATGGTGTTTTGTATATTCTCTTGGATTCATGAGGTTTTCCAAGTGGTTTAGTTAGCTATTGCTGATAGTTGTTTTGAAATGCTGCATACTCTATTCAATGAAGAGTCTCCTGTTGGTGCATTGTCATCGTGATTTTGGCAGTACAGAGTCATTCTTTTATCTTGCTTTAGTCTTTCGAGATGTATATTAGAGTTGAACTCTCATAGTCGGAGTTAAGAAGAGTTGTGTGATTGTGGAGCAATAGCTTGCCAAAAATTATTTTCCCCTCCCCCATTGAAAGAAATAATCAGTATTATTCGCTTCTAATCCTTTTCCTTTCACTACAGTTATTTTTTTTTTGCTGAAAGACACATCATCATTGTAATCTTAGCTGTATAATACCAAATATTCATGTTTATGGAAGTCACATTTTTACTTATTGTAATTCATCATATGGTAAGAGCACCTTTAATATAAGGAATAGTTACAGGAATCACAATTCATTACTCAGGAGGTGTGATTGGTGGTGAGTAAATTTGTTTCCTCCGTCCCAACTATGATTTTATTTCATACAATCATTGTGATGGATTTGAGCATGGTTATCAAATCGAGATTCGAATTGTGAATTGAAAGACCTATTTTTTGAATCGTGAATCGAATCTTATTATGAATCGTAAGATACATGATAATAAAAATATGACCTTTTTAAGTAAAAATAAGTTACATAAGCAAAAAATAATAAGTTGATATATCATATATAAACTTTAAAATAATTCAAAATCTAATTCATAAATTAAAAAAAATAAATAAGATGGCACATAGGACGTAAAGCAAAGACTAGGGTTGTCTGTTGCTAGTCTGATTTAGGTTCCTATCTCGTACTTAGCTTAATATAATTTATTTACTTGAACAAAAAAAAATGCCAAATAGGACACGACACACACTCTCTCTCCTCTTTACGATGCGTCATTTGGTCTTCTTCCTCAAGGATTCAATCGTCGCGTGCGTCTTCGTCCGAGGCATCGCAACTGTTCTTCCATCCACGACGCCAACTCAAACAACGCCAATGAAGCTTTTCGAAGGGAATCGAGGGGGGCTCTTTAAGGTCGTGCTCAGTCGACTTCGTCTATGGCATCCGCAACTTCTCCTCCATCCATGTCTTCATCTTCCTCGAACGCTTGCCCGTTTCATGCGGTTCCTGTATGCATCGCGATTCAGAAGCCATTCAGGCGATTCAGAAGCGATTCACAGCTAAAAAAACAATTCTCCTCACGGTTCGCATCGTTTGATGCAGATTTTGGAGCTTATCGCGATTAGTTTCGCACGATACATATGATACTAATAACTATGGATTTGAGTAATATTCTTTTGATAGAACAGAGCTCCGGTGTAGGAATGATCATTCCATTCCAATTCCTATTGTCATTTTGTTTCTGCAAAATTTCAAATTTTCTATCGAATAGCCTTAAGTGGTCTTGGTAGTGGAAGGCTACTACCTTTTGATGCTGCTTCCATTGTTGTGTTTTAAACTTCTAGTCTCGTGGAGAATAATCTGGAACTCTTGTACAGTAGTAAATGTACAAGGCAATTTATTATCCTTTTGTGTATGCTTGAATCTGTTTGAATTGAAATGTTCTTGAATTAGATAGAGGAATGTTACAAAATTCTTGTGTTCATAATTTATAGCTGAACTATCAGTGGGTTCACTAAGATTACGTGACACAAGTTAAAACGTTTTCCTGTTGAAGTATATTGAATTTATATTATTTAAGCTTATCAACGCAAGAGTTATGTGGTCAACATTTTGGTACTTGGAATTCCACCTTGGGTTTTTGTACTATATAGTTTTATGGACCATTTGTAATAGTGATCAAATGACTATCACATAACCTAAGGGAGTTAGCTGTTTTCTTTTCTTTTTTCCCCTTTTCTTCTTTTTATCTTTTTTGTTTTTAATTACTGAGTAGGGAAAACTGATAGCCTCAAGCTACCGAAGTTCAGTTGTTCTTAACTACCTTTGTTTATACTTATTACAAGGGTACTTAGGCAATTACAACAGTTTGTTATCACTAACTTTCTTCAGTAACTAAACAATGACAATTAACTGCTACCAACTTATCACATGTAAAATTATTTCACCCCTTCCAAAATTAATCCTTGTTTTCAAGGATTATACAACAAAAACCATGGAATATCTACATAGTCTATCTTGCTTCCTTCTTCTCATCTTTGTCTTCTCCCTGCACCTTCATCATAAACACATGAGAGCTCTTGCATTATGATCAAGAGCATAATTTCAGGACACCGATAGCATATCCCTTTCTTCCTCCTTTGGATCATCTCCCTTCTTGTCAGCTACATTGGTGGTTTTTCAGGTATTGGGTTCAAATTAGAATGATGGAGGGTTATGGAAAGGTTTTGGCAAGGGACTATTTGTGAAAATTGTTTGGCTCCAGGCTGTTGAAGGCTTGGGAGTCAGAAGGAAAAGAACTTGGATTCTTGTAATAAGCATAAAAAAAATATTTTGAACATCCTCTTCTCCTCACGTGTGTCCAAAATGGATTCTCTCCAGTAATTGCAGAGAGCATTTGCTTATCGTCATTATCTAATTCAGATTGGACAGTTAGAATTAAGATAAAAAATATCTTCGAGATAAAAAAAATATTTGATTTAACAACTATTTTTCTATAGTTAGTGTAAAAAATTTGCTTTGGCCTCAATGGCATCATTGAGTCCTCCTAAGAGACAGCTTATAACAAACTTAACGGCCAACTGCAGCCGAGAAATCAACTCTTCGAATTTTTCCTGATTTTCTGTTATTGCCCTTTCTTGCTTCAGGTTCTTCAACTCTACCATGGTTCCTAACTACCTTTATTTATGCTTATTCTAAGGGCACTTAAGCAATTCATGTAGGTAGTTACTACTAACTGACTACTTTGAGTAGCTGCCAATGACAATTAACTACTAATCACATGTAACAACTTGCTTAGAAAGGATAATATCATACTTTACAAACTTAACCTCTATTTCTAATGTGAACTTTGAGAATGGAATTCTAAATTCGGTAATCAGTGCTTATTTAATTACACTTATATTATCTGATTTGTAAATGGTAAAATTTATTTCATACCATTCTGATTATTTGGTTGTTAACACTTGTATTTAAACAAGTATTTACCTGAAAAAAGACACGCACATTTTCTATGTACCATTAGTGTATTTATTTACAAGATTCAGAAAATCAGACCGATTATTAAATTGATTGAGACACTGGTTCAAGGTCAATGATCAAATCATAGTTGAATCGGTAGTAGTTAAAATATATTAAAATAATAAAATATATAATATATAATATTAAAATATTTAAAGTATGTTACAGATATATATATATATATATATATATATATATATTAATCTTAGATATTTTTTTAATAACTTAAATTTTTAGAAATTTCTTAAAAATATGTAATTATATTAAGTAAACATTTAAAAATTCAAAAAAAAAAATGAATCGGTTGAACTGATGAGTTTTACCAGTTTAAATACTCATTGATTCTCAGATTTAAACCAAATCAGAGACTTGGCTGATTCATTAGTTTTTCAGTTGAACTGACCAATTCAGTCCGATTCTCTAATCTATATTAGTCATACCACTAGACAAGAAAATATGAAGGAATCATAAATCATGCACTATGCAAAACATGATAATTTAATAAACAAATTACTTCATTAGGTGTTCAAAGGCATTATATCTTTAAAATAAATCAAATTTGAGCCAACATTACTTGAATCTGGATTTGAATTTTTAGTGGGCTCAATGTTTTACCATTTGATCTTTGCTAAGAAACACGTTCGACAGATTGAGATAAGATATGATACAAATATCGTCATATAAATGAGAAAATATATAATATCTTACTGATATTATAAAGCATGAGATTGTGTCTGATACGATGCGAGTTTTGCTTCTTCATAGAATTATAACAATAAACAGAAATCCAGTTTCTAATTACGCAGCCAATGCATGGAAGACCCATTTGTATTGAGTAATATATAAAACATTATAATCAATTTAGGCTAAAAGAATAAAATTGAGGCTAAAATGTCATTTTGGTCCTTTAATTTTGACTCAAATTTCATCTTGATCCCTTAATTTTATTTTGGTCTAATTCGGTCCTATAAATATATCTTAAATTTTATTTTGATCCCTTAATTTTATTTTGTTCTAATTTAGTTCCTTAATTTTATCTTGGATTTCTTTTTAGTCCCTTAATTTTATTTTGTTTCAAATTGGTCCTTTAACTTACTAGAACCACTCAAATGCTTTCTTCACTTTAACACCATCATGATGCTTAATAAAAACAATTTATGTGATTTCTTGCTTTAACTCTGGTACAAGTATCTGGTGGGTGTCAAATACAAGGAAAAAGAGTGATTTTTGTAAGTTAAAAAAATAAATTGAACTGAACCAAAATTAAAAGACTAAAGTGAAACTTAAGTTAAAGTTAAGGGACCAAAATAGAACAAAATGAAATTAAGGGACCAAAATGAAACTTAAAGTTAAGTCAAGAGACCAACTTAAGGTATAGTTAAGGGATTGAATTAGAATGAAACAAAATTAAGGGACCAAAGTGAAACCCAAGGTAAAGTTAAAGGATAAAATAGAAACAAAATTAAGGGACCAAAATGACATTTTAGCCTATAATTTAACTAATGAACGAAGGCAAAAGTACTTTTTTATCCCTAACATTTAACTTGAGTTTCAATTTTGTTTCTAATATATTTTTTTTGTGTCAATTATGTCTCATATGTTAACTTTGTCTTTAGGGCTAATACTATGGCACTGTTTGGACAAACAACTTATTTAAGTGCTTATAGAAGCACTTATTATATAAGCTCTTATATATAAATTATTTCTATAATTTAAGAGTTTATATGAGCAAACTTCACATAAGTTGTTTTCAACTTATTTTTATAAGCTATTCTAAAAAGCTTATGAAAATAAGCTGAAAACAACTTATTGACATGCAATAAGTTATTTCTATTTCTATAAGCTCTCCCAAACACATACATAAGTGCTTATGCCATAAGATAAGTTAGATAGTTCAAAATAAGTTCTTCCAAACTCGCCGTATTAACAAAGTTGACTGAAATTGCTAACATGAACTCCTCAAAGTGATATATAGACTTTTTCATGTGATACAATAAATGCTTAAATGTTAAATTGGGGCAAAAGAGACAAATGAAAAAAGTATCATTTGATGTGAAATTGAAACTTATCAAATGTTTGAGATAAAATTAAAATTAAAATCAACTAGTATGACTTATTAGAAGTGGACGTGTTACATAGAGAAGTCTACGTTAATATTTTTCTCAACTATGTTAACGACGTTAGTCTTATAGACAAAATTAAAAGACAAAAAAGAAACATATAAGATGAAATCGACACAAAAAATATTAAGAATGAAATTAAAATTTGAAGTAGACATTAGACACAAAAATGATATTTTTACTAAGAACGAAAAACTTATTTATTTAGGCCTTGCTTTTCTACAATGTCTTAGCTTTTTTTTTTTCATTCTTTTTTCAATGTCTTTGGAAAAAAGGCATTATATGGGAAAGCAGGAAGCATAGCAGAGCAGGCCATGAGTTCTATTAGACAGTGCTTTCTTTATTGGAAATGGATCAGCACCAGGTATTTGGAGGCTCTAATTCTTTGTTAGTCACGGTTAAATCTAACCGTGGCTAAAATTTACATTTAACCACAATTTTAACTGTGGCTAAATAAACAAAACTGTAGCTAATAAGAGCTGGAGCCTCTAAGTGCCTGGAGCTGATCCTGATCTTGAGCTTCTTTATTGGGTTCAAAATACACTGAAATACTGCAAAAATCAGTTCTTTCTTTTTTTTGGTCAAGAAAGGCTTAAAGCCAAATACATAACTGCTACAGAGACAGAGGCAGATAGTGATGCAAACTTAACAGCTACATATCAAAAAGATATTGGCTTGCTCAATTGGCAGGAAGAAAAATGATAAAAACATGAGTCACCATGACCTAAGACAATGTTGTATAGTTTGTGATATTTTTGTAGAATTAAAACTTTATTTAAATTTTATTTCGAACATATATATTGTTTTAAAATGATGTGTTAGTTGAATTTTAAATATTTTGAACAATTTAAACTGATGTATTAATTGAATTTTAATTATTTTAAAATTTAATCTAACGTGTTGGTTAAATTTTAAGATATTTTAAAATTTCAACAATTATGTAATTTGATTTAAATTTAAAATATAAACTAATATATTTATTAAAAATTGAATAAACACAATTGTTTAAATTAATATGTCTATTGGAAATAGACATACACAACTATTTAAACTAGTGTGTCTGTTGGAAATAGGATAGACACAACTATTTAACTAATGTGTCTCTTGAAAATAGGATAGACCAACTATTTAACTAGTGTGTCTCTTGAAAATTGAATAAACATAACTATTAAAACTTATATATATATATATATATATATATATTCTTTTAGATTCTACACACAAGTACGCTAGTGAGATAAAAAAATCCATAAAAGGTCTCAAAGGCTTTGTTATATCATAAGAGAGTTTGCTTGTTTACTTGTAATTCTTTAATATACAAATATAAACTTTTTAAATAAAATGATTTATCATGCCTCCAATCTAATTCAATTTATATTATTTCTAACAGACAACATACAGTTTGTAGAATACAAAGGAAGAGTCTAGAGAGATTCAAGTTTACCTTTTTTTGGTTCTTCTCAGCATCCTTGTCGGTCAAACCTAAAGCTTCCAAGGAGGGTAGGAGGTCCAAAAGTTAGAAGCTTCAGGCACATTTTAGCAACTGTAATTGGCGCATGGTTGGATTCTTTGCTTGATCATCGATAATGCAAATTCTCTAGTTGGTGCTTTCAAGCTATGATCTTGTCCATGTGTTGCTTGATTTGCGTGTGAGGACTTACGGACTTCATCATGAGGTTTCAACAAAAGGATATTTGGGGCAAAGATTGGTTTTGCTAAAGTTTTATGTTTGAAAAAGAAAACAAAAGACATTCCCCCCTTGAAATCTTCTTGCCTTAAATCAAAACACAAATAAAATGGAACAAAACAATCACTACAATACAAGAATTAATGTAGAAATCGAAATTAGAGAAAAAATTATGACCATTGTCAAAGACAACTAGAGAAAATACTTTGTGAAAATTTTTACAACGCATTGTCTCTTAAGCTCCCCATGATCCTAGTACACTTACACTCTCTAAAGCAAATATTTATCTTACACTTCTTAATTTAGGAGGAATTTAAACAAAGTCAGATACAAGCTTAAAATGCTTTTGACTAGTGTAATTTGAAACAAAGACCTTGTTCTTTATATCATAATTCAGAAAACCGGATTAGTTATTAAACCGATAGAGACACTAGTTCAAGGGTCAATAGTTGAATTGTAATGAACTGTGATTAAACCGGTGGTAATTAAAAAATACTAAAAAATATAATTAATATATATATATATATATAAAGCAAAATAAACCATAAAATAAAGATAAAATATAACTCATTCCCTCTTTTTAATTTTTCCATACCTGACACTCTTATCTCTTCCCTCCATCTTCCCTCATCATTTCTCACTCCAGTAATAAAAAATTAATCTTTATCTTTAATATAATATATATTTATATTAGAATTTTAAAACATAGATTTTTAAATATAAAAAAAATCATTTTTTTTTCAAAATCACAATAAATGCTTTTCATTCACTGACACACATTAATGTGACTTTCTCTTTTTCAAAGGATCTTGAATCAAATTTTTGGACTGCAGCCTATGGCATTGGGAAGAAGGAGCACCTATCACTTTTTTTTTTCAGATTCATTCTCTCCAATGGCTTCCCTCTTTGAAATTGGGTTCGGCTCTCTCCCCTTCAGATCCATCTTTCCCTTTCACTAGCGTTGGGTTTGGCTATCTCCCTTTCAGATCTATCTCTCCCCTTCACCAGCATGGGTTCGACTCTCTCTCTCTCTCTCTCTCTCTCTCTCTCTCTCTCTCGTCAATGAGGTGTTAGCTAAAGCACCTTTTTCGATGGTCTTCTTCTTCTTCTTTCTGTGGTCTTTTTCTCTTCTTTCTCTAAACCGGATGATCGTGTAAATCAACCGGTTTTTTGGGGTTTTTGACAGGTTCGATCGATTTGACTCTTATCCATTTTTTAGGTATGTTTCAGACTAGACGACTAGCTGGTTCTCTAATTTTTTGTTTGGTCCAGTTTTCTTAACCACGCTTTATATAAATTTGGCACCCACTTTCCTGTTGTATTCTAAGAAATTTGAGACTTTATTTTCAATCCATCCCAACAGGGAGTTATCTATCTAGTACCCTATTTAATGTGGGCCTTGGCTTTTTTGGGTATAGCTTTGTGTTAATTTCTAGGAAGAAGGAGATTGATGGAGGTGCATCCATTGCTTGCAACTTTGGTTTCAAATGTAGGAGGAAGGTATGATCTCTCTCTCTCTCTCTCTCTTTTTAAGGTGTCATTATACCCTAATAGCAAACGAGTATATTAACAGTGGTTTATTTAACTGGTTTGATATTTAATTTGTTTCCATTAAGCAAGGTCTTAGATTTAAGTATTGTGAATGAAAAAAAAATGAGAGTTTTACACCTTTGTGGTCCAATCCGATTCGAACTAGATTAGTCAGATCTTTTAATGGTCCAAAAAAGTAAGTATTTCAAGTAAATGATTTTGATGTAGGGTTTAAAAGATGTAATACCTTGGGGTTTTCTTGGGTAACTAAGTAATTTCCATGTGTAAATTGGATTAAATGGTCTAGAGGGACCAAACTGAAATAAAGGAGAAGGTTGTGTTTAATTGTGAAAAATTTCATTCTTGTGCATGTTATGGTAAATTGTGATGCTGTTGAGTGATTTTATGATTATATAACTCTAGATCATAGTAAGTGTTGAAAGTTTCATTTTAGTCCCTCCCCCTATATAAGCCTTTCACACACACACACACACTTAGGGTCTATTTGGTACGCAGTACAGAGTAGGAATGAAAAGAAAGTAGGAAAATGGAAAGGAAAAGGAAATGGAAAAGGGAAAAGGAAAAGGAAAAAATTGTTTGGTATGAAATGGAAAAGTAAATAGGAAAAAGAAAATAAACATTTTGGTATGTATTTTTTAATGGTATAATTTTACCAAAATACCCCCATAGCCACTCTCAGTGTCGTGTCTCTCTCTCTCTCTCTCTCTCTCTCTCTCTCTCTCTCACAAACACACACAATCATAACAAAATCACAACAAAACCTCCCACAACTAAACCCACTATAATCCCTATTGTCACTGTCTTCTTCTTCTTCTTCTCATGATCATCCTCTTTGCAATACGAAACTTGATGCTGATGCTTTAGCTTACAAGAGGACAAGGGAAGACGCCCATGAACCTATTGCATATATCGACGAATTTGAGCTTGTTTCCACCCATAATCTGCCTCAAGAACAATATTGACACCCATAATCTCCTTCAAGAACAATATCTTCTCTCTGCCTCTCATTCTTGTTGTGAAAATAGCCTTGCAAAGGCTTTGTATTTCAAAAGAGAAAACTAAATCTCACATTACTTGGAACAAGGAGAAAAAGAGCCTTTATATATATTAACATGTGTTAGTGGGCTAATAAAGGGTTAAAGAAAGTGGTGGGCTCACGCGCTCACAATCTTAGGCTAGTTCAGTGCAAATCATCCGATTTGCCCCCTCTGCGTGTACGATAAAATGGATCAGACTTAGTTTCTCACTCCAAAAATAATATTTTTATTTATTTTAGCTTACCTGAACAGAGACATATTTAACAGCTACGAAATTGACTTGGTCAATGTCAGGAAATTAAGGGCTTTCATTAATTTTTAATATTTTCAAAACAACCCATAAATTCTTGAAAGTGCCCATAAATTAATTTTAATTTCTATAAATTTTTTTAATTTTATTTGACTTTGGTGTCTACCTCATTCATGGTTTAGCAGCTATCAAAGGAGCTCTCCTCCCCCTTATTTTTCACACTCACACAGCCAACAATTGTGTTTTCTCTCTTCTCTTTCTCTCTCGTTTTCTGTGTTACTCTTTTATAATTTCTGCTATTCTGTGGCTTGAGAAAATCTCATAAGAATTTGTTTAATTCTAGAGGGAGTTCTGTAGATACATGATTTTTTCTATGATCATGAAATAATGTTCCTTAAGGACAGTGTCTCCTATAGACACGACTTAAATTATTATTGTGCTGGTTTTCATATTTTACATATGGAGTTATGCTAATAAGGTATGTAGGCACACCATCATTAGTACTTTATCTAATGATCTTTTTGATGCCTACTGTATCTACAAGGAAGTAAACAAAATTTGGGAATCTATGATTCTAAAATATACTACGGAGATGCCAGCAAACAGAAGTTTGCCATCGGTCACTTTTACCAATGGGAGATGACGGACAACAAGGATATTAAGGTCTAAATAAATGAATACCACGAGCTATTGGAGGACCTTCATGCCGAAAAGATTAATCTACCTGATGAATTCGTTACTGGAGTCTTGAAGAGAAACTACCTAAAAGCTAGAAGACTACAAGCAACAACTCAAATATAAACATAAATAGTTGCCACTCTTGGAACTGATTACATACATCATCATTGAGGACACCAATAGAAAGGAGTCCAAAACAGTGAGTGCTAAGGAGGTGACATCAAAAGCTAACATGGTGCAAGGTATATCTAGTCTTAAAAAAATAAAAATAAGAAAATTGATTACAAGCCTAGAGAATCTAACCCCGCCTTTAAGAAAAAAGGTAGTTGCTTTGTGTGTGAAAAATAGGGACATCATGTAGCCTAATATAGAACAAAAGTAAGAAATGACGATCCTCCTAAGTTAATGCAATGGTTAAAGGAGATGATATTATTGCATCATTTTTAAGGCTCTTTTGGTTGCCAATGTAAGGGAATGAGTGGTAGACTCTGGGGCTATCAGGCATATTTGTGAAACAAATATGCCTTTACATCCTACACTCTAGTCAAAGATGGAGAATAACATGTTTATCTTGGTGGCTCTAGCACCACTAATGTTCTTGGGAAAGGAAAAATTCTTATCAAACTCACATCTGGCAAAACATTGGCACTAAATGATGTCCTACATGTGCCTAACATTAAAGCTAACTTAATTATAACTTTATTAGGAAAAGCTGGGGTTAAAGTGTTATTTGAGTTTCACAAGATCATAATAACAAAGAAAAATGTTTTTGTGGGCAAAGACTATTGTAATCAAGGACTCTTTGTACTGAATGTTGCTAATGAAAAGATTGAATCTTCTGCCTACTTGATTAACTTTGTTTGAATTATGGCATGCTAGACTAGGACATGTTAATGTTTTGTATATTAAGAAAATGCTTGAAACTAATTTGATTTATGGTTTTAATAACATGAATACGAATAAGTATAAAACGTGTATTGAATCAAAGTTAACTAGAAAACCTTTTCATAGTATACATAAAGAAACAGAGCTGCTAAGTTTTATTCATATTGACATAGGAGACTTGAAACAAACCATGATTAAAGGAGGTAAAAAGTACTATGTGACATTTATAGATGACTTTTCTAGATATACTAAGATATATCTTCTTAGGAGTAAAGATGAAGCCTTTGATTCTTTTCTTGTTTATAAAGCTGAAGTAGAAAATCAGTTAAATAGAAGGATCAATAGGATTAGATCAGATAAAGGAGATGAATATATAATCTTTAATGATTATTGTGAGAAGGAAGGAATAATTCATAAGATTACTCCTCCCTATTCACCTGAGTCTAATGAGGTAGCAGAAAAGAAAAATAATACTTTAAAAGAAATGATGAATGCTATGCTAGTTAGTTCCTCTACACCAGAGAATCTATGGGGTGGGATTTTATTGTCTGCTTATCATATACAAAATAGGATTCCCTATAAACAGACTAGTAAAACACCCTATGAGTCGTGGAAAAGCTATAAGCCTAATCTGAAATATTTGAAAGTGTGGGGGTATCTAGCAAAACTTATGTTGCCTGACCCAAAGAAAAGGAAGTTAGGCTCTAGGACATCTGATTACATGTTTATTGGATATGATGAACATAGCACTGCTTATAGGTTTCTTGTTTTGAAAAGTGATGTTCTTATTTGTAATACTCTTGTTGAAACAAAAAAAAAACAGAATTTTCTGAACATGCTTTTCCTTTGAACAATAGGAATTTACCAAGTACATCTATGCAAAACTTTGAAAATGAAGTTAAATGAAAATTTAAATTCATGAGAATGTCCATGAGGATTTAAGAAGAAGTAAACAACAAATGAAAGCAACTTCCTTTAGAGATGGTTTTTATACATTTGTTGTTGATGATGAACTTAGAACTTTTCCTGAGGCTGTTGCATCTCCTGATGCAAAATTGTGGAGAAAAGCAATAAAAATAAAAATAAATTCAATTATAAAAATAAAACTTAGGTGTTAGTTGATTTACCACAAGGAGCAAAAATCATTGGCTACAAATGAATATCATCTATGTTCATCAAATGGATGTCAAAATAACACTTTTAAATGGTGATTTAGAGGAAGAAATTTACATGGAACAACCTGAAGACTATATCCTTCTTGTAAAGAAAGAAAAGTTTACAAACTTCTTAAATCGTTATATGGATTAAAACAAGCACCAAAACAATGGCATGAAAAATTAAATCATGTCTTGATTTGTGATGGCTTTACTTCTGTTGAAGTAGACAGATATGTGAATATGAAAATAATTAATGCTGATTGTGTGATTATCTATTTGTATATGGATGCCATGCTAATTTTTTGGTACTAGCATGAATTAATATATAAGACAATATTTTCTCACATCAATTTTTGATATGAAGGACTTGGGTGAAGCAAATGTGATTTTGGGAGTTAAAATCATAAGAAAAGGTGACAGTATCTTACTATCACAAGAACACTATGTCCAAAAATTACTCAAAAAATTTGGTCATTTTGATGATAATACAGTGATAACTCCTTATAATTCTAGTACACGACTAAGAAAAAATTTGGGTGAGCTTGTTGCTCAAGTAGAATATGCATAGATTGTTAGGAGCTTGTTGCATCTGATAAACTTCACCTATCCTGACATAGCATATGTTGTATGTAGGTTGAGCAAGTATACATACAATCCCAGTAAAGACCATTGGGGTACACTCGTGAAACTCATGAGATATCTAAGGGGTATCATGAGTTATGGTATCAAATATAGTGGATTTCCCACTGTATTTGAAGGATACATTGATGCTAACTAGATCTCAAATCCAGATAAGAAAAAATCTACTAGTGGATATGTGTTCACCCTTGGTGGTAGAGCAATGTCATGGAGATCAGCTAAACAAATCCTTATAGCTAGATCTGTTGACCCTAAGGCTATATGCCATAAGTTTTGATGATGACAAATGTATTTGAATAGTAGCATTGATATATATAAAGATTAATTATCATATATATGCTACAAGTACTTAAGCATGATTATGTTATTTAATATGTATGTTGCATATATTGAATCATGCTATTAAACTAACCATTGGGTTTGCAAGTAAGATATATTTTATAGGTTGGTTCAAAACAAGAAGAGTGAGCATTGTATTGAAGAACAAGGAAAAGCAATATCATGCTTCACTCAAGGAAAACAACATGCAAGGATGAAGCTCCAAGAAATGAAGAATTAGAAGATTTGAAGTCTTGGAAGCTTAGATGCATCAAGATAGCCTATGTGTTTACATTAGGTATATTTTATATAGGCTAGTATACTTGTGCAACTCAATGATTTAGATTTGCATACATTGGCTCAATTATTTTGAACAAAAAGATAGTGAGATATGAAATTTTACAAAAGTTAGTTTTTGACCTTTGGTCACTCTTTATATAATATCTCATAAACAAAAAATCATTTTTTCAAGTATCTTAATCTCATTTGATAGTAGACTCAAAGATCTTTGCAAAGGTATATTATTTATTGAAAACGGAGTCCAAATGAGAAATATATGACTATTTAAAATATAGTTTGAAAAATTGAAAGTTGATTATTCTGTTCTGACCTATAGTCAGTATTTTGATTATATCTTTTAAAAGAAAAATAATTTTTGAGTCAAACTTAGCTCATTTGAAACTAGACTCCAAGAGCTTTCCAACGGTATATTATTTGTTTAAAACAGAGTTCAAATGAGGGAGTTATGAATTTTTAAAGAAAGCTCAAAATCTGGACTGCACTATAAGTGCTGTAACGGCTATATAACGGCTATATAACGGCTAGTTTTGTAAAATCTTATATATATGACCTTAGATACACGATTTTGAGTAAGAACAAAGTCCTACAATGTGATATTAACTTCTTCTATCATCTTTGAGAGAAAGGAAAGCATTCTTGAGCCAAATCTTGCATATTCTCTATCATTAGAGTTATTAGAGCTTCATTTGTTTTCATCTACTCTTTAGAGAGAGTTTCTTTGTATTGTTGATTTTGATCAACACATATATTATTCTGAGTTGAGGTTCGCAAGTACCGGTGTTGGAAGAACTTGCTTTGGGTTGAGGAGGAGCCCGGATTCATAAATTCTTCATTGTGGTTTCGCAAATACCCGGATCGAATTTGTGTGGTTATAGTGGTTTGCAAGTACCCGGATTAAACTTGCAATTATAGTGGAAATACTCAAGTGGTCTCTTGAGCACTGGATGTAGGCTTGGATTAGCCGAACCAGTATAAATCTCCGAGTTTGCTTTCTCTATCCCTTACTCTTTAATTTGTGCATATTGATATCTATTCTTTAATTCCTTGATCTTTATAATTATTTATCTTGACAGCACATTGATTTTCTGTATTGTATTTATTATCCTAAGCATTGTACTTTTACAGAAAATCATTTTAACTTCTAATTAATTCTTGTGAAAAATTTATAAAACCCAATTCACCCCCCCTCTTGGGTTCCAACCATTACTTTCAATTGGTATCAAAGCTTGGGCTCTTGATTTAAGACTTAACCGTCTAAGAGTAAATATGGTTGGATCTAGTGAGTGGTTTATGTCTGAAAATTGTTCTTTCACAGAACCTCCAATTTTTTATGCTAATCATTTTCAATATTGGAAGTATGAAATGAAATTTTTTTTAATTTCAGTAGACCATAAACTCTGGGAAATTATAGAAAATGGTTTTTATATGCCTATCAAGGAAGAACAAGGAAAATACATTCCAAAACCCAAGAGTGAATGGAATGATACTGAAAGAAGTTTAGTGCAACTAAATGCTAAGGTAAAATTGATTATTTCTTGTGCATTGAGTCAAGATAAATTTTTTAGAATTTCCAATTGTGCAACTGCTAAGGAAATGTGGGAAACTTTAGAAGTTGCATATGAGGAAGATCTTGTTGCAATGGAATTAAAGTCTAGAAATCTCATTAATGAACTTGATATCGCTCAAATGAAAAATTGTGAAACCATTAATGAGATACAACTTGTGCTTAATCAATTGCAAGCTCTTGGTGTTGAACTTACAGGAAAATCTCAAATCACCAAGGAGATAGAAGAAAAGGAAAAAGGAGAAAAAGAGAAACCACAACCAAAAACTGAATCATCAAAGAAAGCTTACCTATCTTCCATTTGGGGAAATAGCAATTCCGATGAGGAGAACACAAATGAAGAAGCCAACACTTGTCTTGTGGCCAGAGATAAAGATGAGGTAAATTCATTTGACTACTCTTTTGAAGAATTACAAGATGCCTTTGATGATTTACATGAAGAATCTCTTATGCTTGCAAAGAAACTAAATATTTCAAAACAGAAAAATTCTTCTCTTTAAAATGAGTTGGAAACATTGAAAAACGAATTTTCTATTTCCAAGGAAGAGAATTTTGTTTTTGAAAATCAAAACAGAACTTTGTAAGAAGAGAATTTGATTTTAAAGGCAAATATCTCTACCAACAAAAATTGCTTTTGTACCAAGTGTGATTCCTTGAAAAAGGAGAATGAGGATCTTAAAAACACACTTAAAAAACTTTCTCAAGGTAGAGAAATTCAAAACTCTTCTGTTGAGAAACAAAGTAGTAGCTTTAACAAAATTGGTTTTGTTCTTAACAAGTCAAATCAGAAATATTTCGAAAACTACTTTGTTCCTACAAAAATGTCCAAAAGTCCACCTTGCACTTGTTTTTATTGTGGACTGAAAGGACACAAGTCTTACTCCTATTTTTATAAGAAAAATCTTGTTCATGGAGTAAAAATGAAATGGGTTCAAAAATGACCTCATGACCCAGGCAAACCCAAAAAAATTTGGGTATCAAAGACAAATGATTAATTTGCAGATTTGCCTCGAAGCAAGGAGCGGAAATAACTTTTCAATGGCTACATCATTCAAACTCCACTCTCTTGCATCAAAAGGAGGCAATGGATAAGTAAACATATAAGCTGGAATGTATTGTAAGAAATTTGACTGATATGTTTACTGCTCTCTAATGCTTTTGTCTGTTCTCTAATATGCATTACATCTATCCTTGATACTCATGCATGCTATATCTGAAAACAATTGTTAGGTGTGTAGCTTATAGATTCGAATTTTGTTTTGAGCTAAAATCTTTCTTCCAAATTTTGCTCAAACTATCCTTTTTACCGCATCATGAAAACTTGCTTCCATTACACGCACATTTTTCTTGTCTTCACAACAATAAAATTACTCCTACCCATAGTATTTATCCTTGTTGTAATCTTATTTAAATATTTTCAATGAAATCAAATTTATTGCAAAATTGCATTTCATGGAAGCATAGCACTTTTATTAATATGGCATATCTTGAATATAATGTTGCTCCTAGTGCTCGAGATTTATTTGAACATCAAAGTGCTCCACCAAAAGTGTTTTGCAGGAGTTAATCCTCAAAATTATCCTCTAAAGCACATTCTTTCCTCTGCTCTCCGAAATCAGTAAGATTTATAGTTTTGAAGTTGGTTGGTCGACCAACGCTCCTATCAGTAGTCGACCAACGAAGCCTACATTGAACCAATGCTTGATAGATCTTGCAAATAATTAATCAATTAAGATCATTAAAATTGTAAGAAGACAGGATCGATCAAAAGAAGAGCAATGAGCAAAACAAGGATATCAAAATCTTGAAAAGGAACTTCAAGAAGCAACAAAAGTTTGCCAAAATTGATGAGTATCTCTATCCTTTACTCCTTCATTATTTAATTGAATGATACTCCTTGATCTCAATTGTACATTCTGGCAAATTTTTTTTTTACTGTCATACTTTCATTGCAATGACATTGTTTTCTGACATCTTACATACTTGATCACAACATGACATATAAAAATATGTTAAATACTTAAATTATTTTTTTTAATACATCATGGTTTGAGCATTATACATATCATCTCTTTTACATAAGCTGTAACTTATGAACCATTGTTTATGGATTATAGTTTATATCTGATTATATCTTATTAATCCATATTACCTCAATTATGTTACTACATACTCTGATTATAATATGTTTTATCTTGAGTAAGTATGTAACTTGCTTTTGCTTTGAAATGATGATATATATATCTATGTCAGAAAATTCTTTCTATCTTTAAAATGGATATATATTTTTCAAAATATATATATCATTCTATTGTACAAAATTTGTGCGGCTGATTTTCTTTATCTTTCTTTATTATTATAATTTTTTTTAAGTACCGTCATCTGAAAGAAACCACTTGCATTAAAATAAAATAAAAAAACAAACCGAAGGATTACATTGCATTAAAAAAAAAGGGAAGGTTTGCTCATAGATGAGCAATCTACAGGCGAGGTGGTCTCGGATTAGGTGGGTTGTATTGAATCATCACCCCTCGGCCATTCCTTGGAGCAAGAGACTGAGCAATGTCACGGAGGGTAGTGTAAATCCCATTCATACAATCAACACTTCTTTGTTGTTGATTGCAGAAGCATTGGGTAGACCAATAGAAGAACCTATCTATTCTTGAAGTCAGTGCCGCATTGTTGCGTTTAGCTAACTTTTCCTGGTCCTCTATCATCTTCTTGAGTTTCTTCACCTCCTGCTCCAGACAAGCAATTTTGTCTTCTGACGTATGGCCTGTACTAATCTCCTCAGCTTCTTCGATCTTCATCTTCTTCTTTTGGTTCTCTTGAGATTCCTCCAAAGGTCTTTTGCCTTTGTCCTTACCTAGACTCAAGTTTAAGTCGAGCTCTTCCTCCCTTGCCTCTACTGTGAGATCAATGAACTTTCTTGCTACCATGGTTTGAAAAATTTAAAAATTTTTGTAAGAGTATGAAGAGAGAGGAATGTCAGAAAGTTATAGGCTCAGAGATGAATACTCTTTGTGGTGTGGTAATTGAGAACTCTGGGGCAGTCTTTATAGAGAGAAAATTATGACTTAGAGCCAACGAAGATATCTCTTTGCCGCACCCCTACACGCTCATCCTATGGATTTCTGCAAGCTGGAAGCCAGAAGTCTAGAGTACGCATGCACACCGATAACGCGTCACATTAATGGCAAAACCACGGAAGTCAATTTTCGGTGGATTTGCGGCTGATTTAATTTGTTTTGATTAGAAATTTTAAGGATTAATAAAATGGTGATATTCAGAACCGTATCACTCTGCTTTGTTGTGTTGTTCTTGAGAGCATACATGATTACATCATGCTGTGATTATATGTATCTAAGAACATATGTTGTGTATGCTATTCATGCATCATGAGCGAAGGCTATGGCTAAGAATAATATTTCATGATTCCACATGTACTCATACAAAATGAGCTGTCAAAATTTTTACATGTACTCATCCTCAAGATACATATATAAATTCATTTTGAATGGGTATATAAATTGCTTCCTTTGTGCTGAAATTTATCTTATCCTTTATGAAGCAAATTTGTTTTGAAAAAGGACTTTAAAAATGCTTCTGTTATGTTAATATGTTTTATCATATGAAGCAACATTCTTTTTGAAAAAGAAAAGATTTTAAAGATCTCTTTTGTTGTAGATAACAAAAGGCATGAAAAATATTGATGTTTCATATATGGATTATGAACTATATGCTTGAATATATCTTATTACACTAATCCATATATATTGCTTCCTTAGATGAAACGTTTCTAAATTCCTTCGAAGCAAAATGTTTTAAAAAAAATATCGTGAATCTCTTGAATTGCTTCCACAATGTTGAAATTGCTTTGCCATATTGAAGCATTATCTGTTTTGAAAAGAAAAGGATTTGAGTATCCTTATTTTAAATCACTTTTGCTATATGTTGAAATAATTTTATGCATATATGCATAAATTATTTTTCAGAAATCTTGAAAAATATTATTATTCGATTTATGGATTATGATTAATATTCTTGTTTATATCATGCTTTGCTAATCCATATATCATACTTCTGCTGTGTGCTGTAAATATTTCTATCATATGACAGCAAATGATGTTTTTTTTTCAAAGAGTTTAATTTTTCTGCTATTTACTAAAAATGCCTCTTCATAAACAAGCAGAAATCATTTTCAATGAAAATATTGCAGAAATTTCTTCAAAAATCTTACTTCAAAATTCTGCAATCAAAAACTGAATTTCCTTTATAATGATTTGGACAATCTTTTTCAAAGGAAAAATGTTATGAAATTCAGGGGGAGCTTTGTCTCACTTGAATGTATTTTTTTTGAAAAAGAATATATCTTGAAAAATTGGATATTCATTATTCATTATTCTTTTTCAAATTATGCAAGGTTTAAGGGGGAGCCTAAAACTCTTTCAAGTTTTATTTTTTGGCTCATTTCATTTGACATGAGAAAAATTTTTCTAAAATTTTCTTTTTACATGTCAATGAAATCAATGATAAGTTTTGATGTATCCTTACCCTATACTATATTGACATCTTCTGACATCCTAACTTAAAGAAGGTATGTGCTTTAACTTCTATATATTGTGTTCCTTACACCTTTTTGTTGATGTCAAATAGGGGGAGAAGAAACAATAGAAAAATATGTATACGTGCTTATAACATTGCATTCATTATCTTGTGATACATATTTTTCTGTGGTGATTTGTCATTATCAAAAAGGGGGAGATTGTTGACCCTAAGGCTATATGCCATAAGTTTGATGATGACAAATGTATTTGAATAGTAGCATTGATATATATAAAGATTAATTATCATATATATGCTACAAGTACTTAAGCATGATTATGTTATTTAATATGTATGTTGCATATATTGAATCATGCTATTAAACTAACCATTGGGTTTGCAAGTAAGATATATTTTATAGGTTGGTTCAAAACAAGAAGAGTGAGCATTGTATTGAAGAACAAGGAAAAGCAATATCATGCTTCACTCAAGGAAAACAACATGCAAGGATGAAGCTCCAAGAAATGAAGAATTAGAAGATTTGAAGTCTTGGAAGCTTAGATGCATCAAGATAGCCTATGTGTTTACATTAGGTATATTTTATATAGGCTAGTATACTTGTGCAACTCAATGATTTAGATTTGCATACATTGGCTCAATTATTTTGAACAAAAAGATAGTGAGATATGAAATTTTACAAAAGTTAGTTTTTGACCTTTGGTCACTCTTTATATAATATCTCATAAACAAAAAATCATTTTTTCAAGTATCTTAATCTCATTTGATAGTAGACTCAAAGATCTTTCCAAAGGTATATTATTTATTGAAAACGGAGTCCAAATGAGAAATATATGACTATTTAAAATATAGTTTGAAAAATTGAAAGTTGATTATTCTGTTCTGACCTATAGTCAGTATTTTGATTATATCTTTTAAAAGAAAAATAATTTTTGAGTCAAACTTAGCTCATTTGAAACTAGACTCCAAGAGCTTTCCAACGGTATATTATTTGTTTAAAACAGAGTTCAAATGAGGGAGTTATGAATTTTTAAAGAAAGCTCAAAATCTGGACTGCACTATAAGTGCTGTAACGGCTATATAACGGCTATATAACGGCTAGTTTTGTAAAATCTTATATATATGACCTTAGATACACGATTTTGAGTAAGAACAAAGTCCTACAATGTGATATTAACTTCTTCTATCATCTTTGAGAGAAAGGAAAGCATTCTTGAGCCAAATCTTGCATATTCTCTATCATTAGAGTTATTAGAGCTTCATTTGTTTTCATCTACTCTTTAGAGAGAGTTTCTTTGTATTGTTGATTTTGATCAACACATATATTATTCTGAGTTGAGGTTCGCAAGTACCGGTGTTGGAAGAACTTGCTTTGGGTTGAGGAGGAGCCCGGATTCATAAATTCTTCATTGTGGTTTCGCAAATACCCGGATCGAATTTGTGTGGTTATAGTGGTTTGCAAGTACCCGGATTAAACTTGCAATTATAGTGGAAATACTCAAGTGGTCTCTTGAGCACTGGATGTAGGCTTGGATTAGCCGAACCAGTATAAATCTCCGAGTTTGCTTTCTCTATCCCTTACTCTTTAATTTGTGCATATTGATATCTATTCTTTAATTCCTTGATCTTTATAATTATTTATCTTGACAGCACATTGATTTTCTGTATTGTATTTATTATCCTAAGCATTGTACTTTTACAGAAAATCATTTTAACTTCTAATTAATTCTTGTGAAAAATTTATAAAACCCAATTCACCCCCCCTCTTGGGTTCCAACCATTACTTTCAATTGGTATCAAAGCTTGGGCTCTTGATTTAAGACTTAACCGTCTAAGAGTAAATATGGTTGGATCTAGTGAGTGGTTTATGTCTGAAAATTGTTCTTTCACAGAACCTCCAATTTTTTATGCTAATCATTTTCAATATTGGAAGTATGAAATGAAATTTTTTTTAATTTCAGTAGACCATAAACTCTGGGAAATTATAGAAAATGGTTTTTATATGCCTATCAAGGAAGAACAAGGAAAATACATTCCAAAACCCAAGAGTGAATGGAATGATACTGAAAGAAGTTTAGTGCAACTAAATGCTAAGGTAAAATTGATTATTTCTTGTGCATTGAGTCAAGATAAATTTTTTAGAATTTCCAATTGTGCAACTGCTAAGGAAATGTGGGAAACTTTAGAAGTTGCATATGAGGAAGATCTTGTTGCAATGGAATTAAAGTCTAGAAATCTCATTAATGAACTTGATATCGCTCAAATGAAAAATTGTGAAACCATTAATGAGATACAACTTGTGCTTAATCAATTGCAAGCTCTTGGTGTTGAACTTACAGGAAAATCTCAAATCACCAAGGAGATAGAAGAAAAGGAAAAAGGAGAAAAAGAGAAACCACAACCAAAAACTGAATCATCAAAGAAAGCTTACCTATCTTCCATTTGGGGAAATAGCAATTCCGATGAGGAGAACACAAATGAAGAAGCCAACACTTGTCTTGTGGCCAGAGATAAAGATGAGGTAAATTCATTTGACTACTCTTTTGAAGAATTACAAGATGCCTTTGATGATTTACATGAAGAATCTCTTATGCTTGCAAAGAAACTAAATATTTCAAAACAGAAAAATTCTTCTCTTTAAAATGAGTTGGAAACATTGAAAAACGAATTTTCTATTTCCAAGGAAGAGAATTTTGTTTTTGAAAATCAAAACAGAACTTTGTAAGAAGAGAATTTGATTTTAAAGGCAAATATCTCTACCAACAAAAATTGCTTTTGTACCAAGTGTGATTCCTTGAAAAAGGAGAATGAGGATCTTAAAAACACACTTAAAAAACTTTCTCAAGGTAGAGAAATTCAAAACTCTTCTGTTGAGAAACAAAGTAGTAGCTTTAACAAAATTGGTTTTGTTCTTAACAAGTCAAATCAGAAATATTTCGAAAACTACTTTGTTCCTACAAAAATGTCCAAAAGTCCACCTTGCACTTGTTTTTATTGTGGACTGAAAGGACACAAGTCTTACTCCTATTTTTATAAGAAAAATCTTGTTCATGGAGTAAAAATGAAATGGGTTCAAAAATGACCTCATGACCCAGGCAAACCCAAAAAAATTTGGGTATCAAAGACAAATGATTAATTTGCAGATTTGCCTCGAAGCAAGGAGCGGAAATAACTTTTCAATGGCTACATCATTCAAACTCCACTCTCTTGCATCAAAAGGAGGCAATGGATAAGTAAACATATAAGCTGGAATGTATTGTAAGAAATTTGACTGATATGTTTACTGCTCTCTAATGCTTTTGTCTGTTCTCTAATATGCATTACATCTATCCTTGATACTCATGCATGCTATATCTGAAAACAATTGTTAGGTGTGTAGCTTATAGATTCGAATTTTGTTTTGAGCTAAAATCTTTCTTCCAAATTTTGCTCAAACTATCCTTTTTACCGCATCATGAAAACTTGCTTCCATTACACGCACATTTTTCTTGTCTTCACAACAATAAAATTACTCCTACCCATAGTATTTATCCTTGTTGTAATCTTATTTAAATATTTTCAATGAAATCAAATTTATTGCAAAATTGCATTTCATGGAAGCATAGCACTTTTATTAATATGGCATATCTTGAATATAATGTTGCTCCTAGTGCTCGAGATTTATTTGAACATCAAAGTGCTCCACCAAAAGTGTTTTGCAGGAGTTAATCCTCAAAATTATCCTCTAAAGCACATTCTTTCCTCTGCTCTCCGAAATCAGTAAGATTTATAGTTTTGAAGTTGGTTGGTCGACCAACGCTCCTATCAGTAGTCGACCAACGAAGCCTACATTGAACCAATGCTTGATAGATCTTGCAAATAATTAATCAATTAAGATCATTAAAATTGTAAGAAGACAGGATCGATCAAAAGAAGAGCAATGAGCAAAACAAGGATATCAAAATCTTGAAAAGGAACTTCAAGAAGCAACAAAAGTTTGCCAAAATTGATGAGTATCTCTATCCTTTACTCCTTCATTATTTAATTGAATGATACTCCTTGATCTCAATTGTACATTCTGGCAAATTTTTTTTTTACTGTCATACTTTCATTGCAATGACATTGTTTTCTGACATCTTACATACTTGATCACAACATGACATATAAAAATATGTTAAATACTTAAATTATTTTTTTTAATACATCATGGTTTGAGCATTATACATATCATCTCTTTTACATAAGCTGTAACTTATGAACCATTGTTTATGGATTATAGTTTATATCTGATTATATCTTATTAATCCATATTACCTCAATTATGTTACTACATACTCTGATTATAATATGTTTTATCTTGAGTAAGTATGTAACTTGCTTTTGCTTTGAAATGATGATATATATATCTATGTCAGAAAATTCTTTCTATCTTTAAAATGGATATATATTTTTCAAAATATATATATCATTCTATTGTACAAAATTTGTGCGGCTGATTTTCTTTATCTTTCTTTATTATTATAATTTTTTTTAAGTACCGTCATCTGAAAGAAACCACTTGCATTAAAATAAAATAAAAAAACAAACCGAAGGATTACATTGCATTAAAAAAAAAGGGAAGGTTTGCTCATAGATGAGCAATCTACAGGCGAGGTGGTCTCGGATTAGGTGGGTTGTATTGAATCATCACCCCTCGGCCATTCCTTGGAGCAAGAGACTGAGCAATGTCACGGAGGGTAGTGTAAATCCCATTCATACAATCAACACTTCTTTGTTGTTGATTGCAGAAGCATTGGGTAGACCAATAGAAGAACCTATCTATTCTTGAAGTCAGTGCCGCATTGTTGCGTTTAGCTAACTTTTCCTGGTCCTCTATCATCTTCTTGAGTTTCTTCACCTCCTGCTCCAGACAAGCAATTTTGTCTTCTGACGTATGGCCTGTACTAATCTCCTCAGCTTCTTCGATCTTCATCTTCTTCTTTTGGTTCTCTTGAGATTCCTCCAAAGGTCTTTTGCCTTTGTCCTTACCTAGACTCAAGTTTAAGTCGAGCTCTTCCTCCCTTGCCTCTACTGTGAGATCAATGAACTTTCTTGCTACCATGGTTTGAAAAATTTAAAAATTTTTGTAAGAGTATGAAGAGAGAGGAATGTCAGAAAGTTATAGGCTCAGAGATGAATACTCTTTGTGGTGTGGTAATTGAGAACTCTGGGGCAGTCTTTATAGAGAGAAAATTATGACTTAGAGCCAACGAAGATATCTCTTTGCCGCACCCCTACACGCTCATCCTATGGATTTCTGCAAGCTGGAAGCCAGAAGTCTAGAGTACGCATGCACACCGATAACGCGTCACATTAATGGCAAAACCACGGAAGTCAATTTTCGGTGGATTTGCGGCTGATTTAATTTGTTTTGATTAGAAATTTTAAGGATTAATAAAATGGTGATATTCAGAACCGTATCACTCTGCTTTGTTGTGTTGTTCTTGAGAGCATACATGATTACATCATGCTGTGATTATATGTATCTAAGAACATATGTTGTGTATGCTATTCATGCATCATGAGCGAAGGCTATGGCTAAGAATAATATTTCATGATTCCACATGTACTCATACAAAATGAGCTGTCAAAATTTTTACATGTACTCATCCTCAAGATACATATATAAATTCATTTTGAATGGGTATATAAATTGCTTCCTTTGTGCTGAAATTTATCTTATCCTTTATGAAGCAAATTTGTTTTGAAAAAGGACTTTAAAAATGCTTCTGTTATGTTAATATGTTTTATCATATGAAGCAACATTCTTTTTGAAAAAGAAAAGATTTTAAAGATCTCTTTTGTTGTAGATAACAAAAGGCATGAAAAATATTGATGTTTCATATATGGATTATGAACTATATGCTTGAATATATCTTATTACACTAATCCATATATATTGCTTCCTTAGATGAAACGTTTCTAAATTCCTTCGAAGCAAAATGTTTTAAAAAAAATATCGTGAATCTCTTGAATTGCTTCCACAATGTTGAAATTGCTTTGCCATATTGAAGCATTATCTGTTTTGAAAAGAAAAGGATTTGAGTATCCTTATTTTAAATCACTTTTGCTATATGTTGAAATAATTTTATGCATATATGCATAAATTATTTTTCAGAAATCTTGAAAAATATTATTATTCGATTTATGGATTATGATTAATATTCTTGTTTATATCATGCTTTGCTAATCCATATATCATACTTCTGCTGTGTGCTGTAAATATTTCTATCATATGACAGCAAATGATGTTTTTTTTTCAAAGAGTTTAATTTTTCTGCTATTTACTAAAAATGCCTCTTCATAAACAAGCAGAAATCATTTTCAATGAAAATATTGCAGAAATTTCTTCAAAAATCTTACTTCAAAATTCTGCAATCAAAAACTGAATTTCCTTTATAATGATTTGGACAATCTTTTTCAAAGGAAAAATGTTATGAAATTCAGGGGGAGCTTTGTCTCACTTGAATGTATTTTTTTTGAAAAAGAATATATCTTGAAAAATTGGATATTCATTATTCATTATTCTTTTTCAAATTATGCAAGGTTTAAGGGGGAGCCTAAAACTCTTTCAAGTTTTATTTTTTGGCTCATTTCATTTGACATGAGAAAAATTTTTCTAAAATTTTCTTTTTACATGTCAATGAAATCAATGATAAGTTTTGATGTATCCTTACCCTATACTATATTGACATCTTCTGACATCCTAACTTAAAGAAGGTATGTGCTTTAACTTCTATATATTGTGTTCCTTACACCTTTTTGTTGATGTCAAATAGGGGGAGAAGAAACAATAGAAAAATATGTATACGTGCTTATAACATTGCATTCATTATCTTGTGATACATATTTTTCTGTGGTGATTTGTCATTATCAAAAAGGGGGAGATTGTTGACCCTAAGGCTATATGCCATAAGTTTGATGATGACAAATGTATTTGAATAGTAGCATTGATATATATAAAGATTAATTATCATATATATGCTACAAGTACTTAAGCATGATTATGTTATTTAATATGTATGTTGCATATATTGAATCATGCTATTAAACTAACCATTGGGTTTGCAAGTAAGATATATTTTATAGGTTGGTTCAAAACAAGAAGAGTGAGCATTGTATTGAAGAACAAGGAAAAGCAATATCATGCTTCACTCAAGGAAAACAACATGCAAGGATGAAGCTCCAAGAAATGAAGAATTAGAAGATTTGAAGTCTTGGAAGCTTAGATGCATCAAGATAGCCTATGTGTTTACATTAGGTATATTTTATATAGGCTAGTATACTTGTGCAACTCAATGATTTAGATTTGCATACATTGGCTCAATTATTTTGAACAAAAAGATAGTGAGATATGAAATTTTACAAAAGTTAGTTTTTGACCTTTGGTCACTCTTTATATAATATCTCATAAACAAAAAATCATTTTTTCAAGTATCTTAATCTCATTTGATAGTAGACTCAAAGATCTTTCCAAAGGTATATTATTTATTGAAAACGGAGTCCAAATGAGAAATATATGACTATTTAAAATATAGTTTGAAAAATTGAAAGTTGATTATTCTGTTCTGACCTATAGTCAGTATTTTGATTATATCTTTTAAAAGAAAAATAATTTTTGAGTCAAACTTAGCTCATTTGAAACTAGACTCCAAGAGCTTTCCAACGGTATATTATTTGTTTAAAACAGAGTTCAAATGAGGGAGTTATGAATTTTTAAAGAAAGCTCAAAATCTGGACTGCACTATAAGTGCTGTAACGGCTATATAACGGCTATATAACGGCTAGTTTTGTAAAATCTTATATATATGACCTTAGATACACGATTTTGAGTAAGAACAAAGTCCTACAATGTGATATTAACTTCTTCTATCATCTTTGAGAGAAAGGAAAGCATTCTTGAGCCAAATCTTGCATATTCTCTATCATTAGAGTTATTAGAGCTTCATTTGTTTTCATCTACTCTTTAGAGAGAGTTTCTTTGTATTGTTGATTTTGATCAACACATATATTATTCTGAGTTGAGGTTCGTAAGTACCGGTGTTGGAAGAACTTGCTTTGGGTTGAGGAGGAGCCCGGATTCATAAATTCTTCATTGTGGTTTCGCAAATACCCGGATCGAATTTGTGTGGTTATAGTGGTTTGCAAGTACCCGGATTAAACTTGCAATTATAGTGGAAATACTCAAGTGGTCTCTTGAGCACTGGATGTAGGCTTGGATTAGCCGAACCAGTATAAATCTCCGAGTTTGCTTTCTCTATCCCTTACTCTTTAATTTGTGCATATTGATATCTATTCTTTAATTCCTTGATCTTTATAATTATTTATCTTGACAGCACATTGATTTTCTGTATTGTATTTATTATCCTAAGCATTGTACTTTTACAGAAAATCATTTTAACTTCTAATTAATTCTTGTGAAAAATTTATAAAACCCAATTCACCCCCCCTCTTGGGTTCCAACCATTACTTTCAATTGGTATCAAAGCTTGGGCTCTTGATTTAAGACTTAACCGTCTAAGAGTAAATATGGTTGGATCTAGTGAGTGGTTTATGTCTGAAAATTGTTCTTTCACAGAACCTCCAATTTTTTATGCTAATCATTTTCAATATTGGAAGTATGAAATGAAATTTTTTTTTAATTTCAGTAGACCATAAACTCTGGGAAATTATAGAAAATGGTTTTTATATGCCTATCAAGGAAGAACAAGGAAAATACATTCCAAAACCCAAGAGTGAATGGAATGATACTGAAAGAAGTTTAGTGCAACTAAATGCTAAGGTAAAATTGATTATTTCTTGTGCATTGAGTCAAGATAAATTTTTTAGAATTTCCAATTGTGCAACTGCTAAGGAAATGTGGGAAACTTTAGAAGTTGCATATGAGGAAGATCTTGTTGCAATGGAATTAAAGTCTAGAAATCTCATTAATGAACTTGATATCGCTCAAATGAAAAATTGTGAAACCATTAATGAGATACAACTTGTGCTTAATCAATTGCAAGCTCTTGGTGTTGAACTTACAGGAAAATCTCAAATCACCAAGGAGATAGAAGAAAAAGAAAAAGGAGAAAAAGAGAAACCACAACCAAAAACTGAATCATCAAAGAAAGCTTACCTATCTTCCATTTGGGGAAATACCAATTCCGATGAGGAGAACACAAATGAAGAAGCCAACACTTGTCTTGTGGCCAGAGATAAAGATGAGGTAAATTCATTTGACTACTCTTTTGAAGAATTACAAGATGCCTTTGATGATTTACATGAAGAATCTCTTATGCTTGCAAAGAAACTAAATATTTCAAAACAGAAAAATTCTTCTCTTTAAAATGAGTTGGAAACATTGAAAAACGAATTTTCTATTTCCAAGGAAGAGAATTTTGTTTTTGAAAATCAAAACAGAACTTTGTAAGAAGAGAATTTGATTTTAAAGGCAAATATCTCTACCAACAAAAATTGCTTTTGTACCAAGTGTGATTCCTTGAAAAAGGAGAATGAGGATCTTAAAAACACACTTAAAAAACTTTCTCAAGGTAGAGAAATTCAAAACTCTTCTGTTGAGAAACAAAGTAGTAGCTTTAACAAAATTGGTTTTGTTCTTAACAAGTCAAATCAGAAATATTTCGAAAACTACTTTGTTCCTACAAAAATGTCCAAAAGTCCACCTTGCACTTGTTTTTATTGTGGACTGAAAGGACACAAGTCTTACTCCTATTTTTATAAGAAAAATCTTGTTCATGGAGTAAAAATGAAATGGGTTCAAAAATGACCTCATGACCCAGGCAAACCCAAAAAAATTTGGGTATCAAAGACAAATGATTAATTTGCAGATTTGCCTCGAAGCAAGGAGCGGAAATAACTTTTCAATGGCTACATCATTCAAACTCCACTCTCTTGCATCAAAAGGAGGCAATGGATAAGTAAACATATAAGCTGGAATGTATTGTAAGAAATTTGACTGATATGTTTACTGCTCTCTAATGCTTTTGTCTGTTCTCTAATATGCATTACATCTATCCTTGATACTCATGCATGCTATATCTGAAAACAATTGTTAGGTGTGTAGCTTATAGATTCGAATTTTGTTTTGAGCTAAAATCTTTCTTCCAAATTTTGCTCAAACTATCCTTTTTACCGCATCATGAAAACTTGCTTCCATTACACGCACATTTTTCTTGTCTTCACAACAATAAAATTACTCCTACCCATAGTATTTATCCTTGTTGTAATCTTATTTAAATATTTTCAATGAAATCAAATTTATTGCAAAATTGCATTTCATGGAAGCATAGCACTTTTATTAATATGGCATATCTTGAATATAATGTTGCTCCTAGTGCTCGAGATTTATTTGAACATCAAAGTGCTCCACCAAAAGTGTTTTGCAGGAGTTAATCCTCAAAATTATCCTCTAAAGCACATTCTTTCCTCTGCTCTCCGAAATCAGTAAGATTTATAGTTTTGAAGTTGGTTGGTCGACCAACGCTCCTATCAGTAGTCGACCAACGAAGCCTACATTGAACCAATGCTTGATAGATCTTGCAAATAATTAATCAATTAAGATCATTAAAATTGTAAGAAGACAGGATCGATCAAAAGAAGAGCAATGAGCAAAACAAGGATATCAAAATCTTGAAAAGGAACTTCAAGAAGCAACAAAAGTTTGCCAAAATTGATGAGTATCTCTATCCTTTACTCCTTCATTATTTAATTGAATGATACTCCTTGATCTCAATTGTACATTCTGGCAAATTTTTTTTTTACTGTCATACTTTCATTGCAATGACATTGTTTTCTGACATCTTACATACTTGATCACAACATGACATATAAAAATATGTTAAATACTTAAATTATTTTTTTTAATACATCATGGTTTGAGCATTATACATATCATCTCTTTTACATAAGCTGTAACTTATGAACCATTGTTTATGGATTATAGTTTATATCTGATTATATCTTATTAATCCATATTACCTCAATTATGTTACTACATACTCTGATTATAATATGTTTTATCTTGAGTAAGTATGTAACTTGCTTTTGCTTTGAAATGATGATATATATATCTATGTCAGAAAATTCTTTCTATCTTTAAAATGGATATATATTTTTCAAAATATATATATCATTCTATTGTACAAAATTTGTGCGGCTGATTTTCTTTATCTTTCTTTATTATTATAATTTTTTTTAAGTACCGTCATCTGAAAGAAACCACTTGCATTAAAATAAAATAAAAAAACAAACCGAAGGATTACATTGCATTAAAAAAAAAGGGAAGGTTTGCTCATAGATGAGCAATCTACAGGCGAGGTGGTCTCGGATTAGGTGGGTTGTATTGAATCATCACCCCTCGGCCATTCCTTGGAGCAAGAGACTGAGCAATGTCACGGAGGGTAGTGTAAATCCCATTCATACAATCAACACTTCTTTGTTGTTGATTGCAGAAGCATTGGGTAGACCAATAGAAGAACCTATCTATTCTTGAAGTCAGTGCCGCATTGTTGCGTTTAGCTAACTTTTCCTGGTCCTCTATCATCTTCTTGAGTTTCTTCACCTCCTGCTCCAGACAAGCAATTTTGTCTTCTGACGTATGGCCTGTACTAATCTCCTCAGCTTCTTCGATCTTCATCTTCTTCTTTTGGTTCTCTTGAGATTCCTCCAAAGGTCTTTTGCCTTTGTCCTTACCTAGACTCAAGTTTAAGTCGAGCTCTTCCTCCCTTGCCTCTACTGTGAGATCAATGAACTTTCTTGCTACCATGGTTTGAAAAATTTAAAAATTTTTGTAAGAGTATGAAGAGAGAGGAATGTCAGAAAGTTATAGGCTCAGAGATGAATACTCTTTGTGGTGTGGTAATTGAGAACTCTGGGGCAGTCTTTATAGAGAGAAAATTATGACTTAGAGCCAACGAAGATATCTCTTTGCCGCACCCCTACACGCTCATCCTATGGATTTCTGCAAGCTGGAAGCCAGAAGTCTAGAGTACGCATGCACACCGATAACGCGTCACATTAATGGCAAAACCACGGAAGTCAATTTTCGGTGGATTTGCGGCTGATTTAATTTGTTTTGATTAGAAATTTTAAGGATTAATAAAATGGTGATATTCAGAACCGTATCACTCTGCTTTGTTGTGTTGTTCTTGAGAGCATACATGATTACATCATGCTGTGATTATATGTATCTAAGAACATATGTTGTGTATGCTATTCATGCATCATGAGCGAAGGCTATGGCTAAGAATAATATTTCATGATTCCACATGTACTCATACAAAATGAGCTGTCAAAATTTTTACATGTACTCATCCTCAAGATACATATATAAATTCATTTTGAATGGGTATATAAATTGCTTCCTTTGTGCTGAAATTTATCTTATCCTTTATGAAGCAAATTTGTTTTGAAAAAGGACTTTAAAAATGCTTCTGTTATGTTAATATGTTTTATCATATGAAGCAACATTCTTTTTGAAAAAGAAAAGATTTTAAAGATCTCTTTTGTTGTAGATAACAAAAGGCATGAAAAATATTGATGTTTCATATATGGATTATGAACTATATGCTTGAATATATCTTATTACACTAATCCATATATATTGCTTCCTTAGATGAAACGTTTCTAAATTCCTTCGAAGCAAAATGTTTTAAAAAAAATATCGTGAATCTCTTGAATTGCTTCCACAATGTTGAAATTGCTTTGCCATATTGAAGCATTATCTGTTTTGAAAAGAAAAGGATTTGAGTATCCTTATTTTAAATCACTTTTGCTATATGTTGAAATAATTTTATGCATATATGCATAAATTATTTTTCAGAAATCTTGAAAAATATTATTATTCGATTTATGGATTATGATTAATATTCTTGTTTATATCATGCTTTGCTAATCCATATATCATACTTCTGCTGTGTGCTGTAAATATTTCTATCATATGACAGCAAATGATGTTTTTTTTTCAAAGAGTTTAATTTTTCTGCTATTTACTAAAAATGCCTCTTCATAAACAAGCAGAAATCATTTTCAATGAAAATATTGCAGAAATTTCTTCAAAAATCTTACTTCAAAATTCTGCAATCAAAAACTGAATTTCCTTTATAATGATTTGGACAATCTTTTTCAAAGGAAAAATGTTATGAAATTCAGGGGGAGCTTTGTCTCACTTGAATGTATTTTTTTTGAAAAAGAATATATCTTGAAAAATTGGATATTCATTATTCATTATTCTTTTTCAAATTATGCAAGGTTTAAGGGGGAGCCTAAAACTCTTTCAAGTTTTATTTTTTGGCTCATTTCATTTGACATGAGAAAAATTTTTCTAAAATTTTCTTTTTACATGTCAATGAAATCAATGATAAGTTTTGATGTATCCTTACCCTATACTATATTGACATCTTCTGACATCCTAACTTAAAGAAGGTATGTGCTTTAACTTCTATATATTGTGTTCCTTACACCTTTTTGTTGATGTCAAATAGGGGGAGAAGAAACAATAGAAAAATATGTATACGTGCTTATAACATTGCATTCATTATCTTGTGATACATATTTTTCTGTGGTGATTTGTCATTATCAAAAAGGGGGAGATTGTTGACCCTAAGGCTATATGCCATAAGTTTGATGATGACAAATGTATTTGAATAGTAGCATTGATATATATAAAGATTAATTATCATATATATGCTACAAGTACTTAAGCATGATTATGTTATTTAATATGTATGTTGCATATATTGAATCATGCTATTAAACTAACCATTGGGTTTGCAAGTAAGATATATTTTATAGGTTGGTTCAAAACAAGAAGAGTGAGCATTGTATTGAAGAACAAGGAAAAGCAATATCATGCTTCACTCAAGGAAAACAACATGCAAGGATGAAGCTCCAAGAAATGAAGAATTAGAAGATTTGAAGTCTTGGAAGCTTAGATGCATCAAGATAGCCTATGTGTTTACATTAGGTATATTTTATATAGGCTAGTATACTTGTGCAACTCAATGATTTAGATTTGCATACATTGGCTCAATTATTTTGAACAAAAAGATAGTGAGATATGAAATTTTACAAAAGTTAGTTTTTGACCTTTGGTCACTCTTTATATAATATCTCATAAACAAAAAATCATTTTTTCAAGTATCTTAATCTCATTTGATAGTAGACTCAAAGATCTTTCCAAAGGTATATTATTTATTGAAAACGGAGTCCAAATGAGAAATATATGACTATTTAAAATATAGTTTGAAAAATTGAAAGTTGATTATTCTGTTCTGACCTATAGTCAGTATTTTGATTATATCTTTTAAAAGAAAAATAATTTTTGAGTCAAACTTAGCTCATTTGAAACTAGACTCCAAGAGCTTTCCAACGGTATATTATTTGTTTAAAACAGAGTTCAAATGAGGGAGTTATGAATTTTTAAAGAAAGCTCAAAATCTGGACTGCACTATAAGTGCTGTAACGGCTATATAACGGCTATATAACGGCTAGTTTTGTAAAATCTTATATATATGACCTTAGATACACGATTTTGAGTAAGAACAAAGTCCTACAATGTGATATTAACTTCTTCTATCATCTTTGAGAGAAAGGAAAGCATTCTTGAGCCAAATCTTGCATATTCTCTATCATTAGAGTTATTAGAGCTTCATTTGTTTTCATCTACTCTTTAGAGAGAGTTTCTTTGTATTGTTGATTTTGATCAACACATATATTATTCTGAGTTGAGGTTCGCAAGTACCGGTGTTGGAAGAACTTGCTTTGGGTTGAGGAGGAGCCCGGATTCATAAATTCTTCATTGTGGTTTCGCAAATACCCGGATCGAATTTGTGTGGTTATAGTGGTTTGCAAGTACCCGGATTAAACTTGCAATTATAGTGGAAATACTCAAGTGGTCTCTTGAGCACTGGATGTAGGCTTGGATTAGCCGAACCAGTATAAATCTCCGAGTTTGCTTTCTCTATCCCTTACTCTTTAATTTGTGCATATTGATATCTATTCTTTAATTCCTTGATCTTTATAATTATTTATCTTGACAGCACATTGATTTTCTGTATTGTATTTATTATCCTAAGCATTGTACTTTTACAGAAAATCATTTTAACTTCTAATTAATTCTTGTGAAAAATTTATAAAACCCAATTCACCCCCCCTCTTGGGTTCCAACCATTACTTTCAATTGGTATCAAAGCTTGGGCTCTTGATTTAAGACTTAACCGTCTAAGAGTAAATATGGTTGG
The DNA here is from genome assembly GCA_037074585.1 of Biancaea sappan. Lineage (NCBI taxonomy): Eukaryota > Viridiplantae > Streptophyta > Magnoliopsida > Fabales > Fabaceae > Biancaea > Biancaea sappan. The sequence continues at coordinate 41,495,722 of CM073499.1, forward strand.
ATCTAGTGAGTGGTTTATGTCTGAAAATTGTTCTTTCACAGAACCTCCAATTTTTTATGCTAATCATTTTCAATATTGGAAGTATGAAATGAAATTTTTTTTTAATTTCAGTAGACCATAAACTCTGGGAAATTATAGAAAATGGTTTTTATATGCCTATCAAGGAAGAACAAGGAAAATACATTCCAAAACCCAAGAGTGAATGGAATGATACTGAAAGAAGTTTAGTGCAACTAAATGCTAAGGTAAAATTGATTATTTCTTGTGCATTGAGTCAAGATAAATTTTTTAGAATTTCCAATTGTGCAACTGCTAAGGAAATGTGGGAAACTTTAGAAGTTGCATATGAGGAAGATCTTGTTGCAATGGAATTAAAGTCTAGAAATCTCATTAATGAACTTGATATCGCTCAAATGAAAAATTGTGAAACCATTAATGAGATACAACTTGTGCTTAATCAATTGCAAGCTCTTGGTGTTGAACTTACAGGAAAATCTCAAATCACCAAGGAGATAGAAGAAAAAGAAAAAGGAGAAAAAGAGAAACCACAACCAAAAACTGAATCATCAAAGAAAGCTTACCTATCTTCCATTTGGGGAAATACCAATTCCGATGAGGAGAACACAAATGAAGAAGCCAACACTTGTCTTGTGGCCAGAGATAAAGATGAGGTAAATTCATTTGACTACTCTTTTGAAGAATTACAAGATGCCTTTGATGATTTACATGAAGAATCTCTTATGCTTGCAAAGAAACTAAATATTTCAAAACAGAAAAATTCTTCTCTTTAAAATGAGTTGGAAACATTGAAAAACGAATTTTCTATTTCCAAGGAAGAGAATTTTGTTTTTGAAAATCAAAACAGAACTTTGTAAGAAGAGAATTTGATTTTAAAGGCAAATATCTCTACCAACAAAAATTGCTTTTGTACCAAGTGTGATTCCTTGAAAAAGGAGAATGAGGATCTTAAAAACACACTTAAAAAACTTTCTCAAGGTAGAGAAATTCAAAACTCTTCTGTTGAGAAACAAAGTAGTAGCTTTAACAAAATTGGTTTTGTTCTTAACAAGTCAAATCAGAAATATTTCGAAAACTACTTTGTTCCTACAAAAATGTCCAAAAGTCCACCTTGCACTTGTTTTTATTGTGGACTGAAAGGACACAAGTCTTACTCCTATTTTTATAAGAAAAATCTTGTTCATGGAGTAAAAATGAAATGGGTTCAAAAATGACCTCATGACCCAGGCAAACCCAAAAAAATTTGGGTATCAAAGACAAATGATTAATTTGCAGATTTGCCTCGAAGCAAGGAGCGGAAATAACTTTTCAATGGCTACATCATTCAAACTCCACTCTCTTGCATCAAAAGGAGGCAATGGATAAGTAAACATATAAGCTGGAATGTATTGTAAGAAATTTGACTGATATGTTTACTGCTCTCTAATGCTTTTGTCTGTTCTCTAATATGCATTACATCTATCCTTGATACTCATGCATGCTATATCTGAAAACAATTGTTAGGTGTGTAGCTTATAGATTCGAATTTTGTTTTGAGCTAAAATCTTTCTTCCAAATTTTGCTCAAACTATCCTTTTTACCGCATCATGAAAACTTGCTTCCATTACACGCACATTTTTCTTGTCTTCACAACAATAAAATTACTCCTACCCATAGTATTTATCCTTGTTGTAATCTTATTTAAATATTTTCAATGAAATCAAATTTATTGCAAAATTGCATTTCATGGAAGCATAGCACTTTTATTAATATGGCATATCTTGAATATAATGTTGCTCCTAGTGCTCGAGATTTATTTGAACATCAAAGTGCTCCACCAAAAGTGTTTTGCAGGAGTTAATCCTCAAAATTATCCTCTAAAGCACATTCTTTCCTCTGCTCTCCGAAATCAGTAAGATTTATAGTTTTGAAGTTGGTTGGTCGACCAACGCTCCTATCAGTAGTCGACCAACGAAGCCTACATTGAACCAATGCTTGATAGATCTTGCAAATAATTAATCAATTAAGATCATTAAAATTGTAAGAAGACAGGATCGATCAAAAGAAGAGCAATGAGCAAAACAAGGATATCAAAATCTTGAAAAGGAACTTCAAGAAGCAACAAAAGTTTGCCAAAATTGATGAGTATCTCTATCCTTTACTCCTTCATTATTTAATTGAATGATACTCCTTGATCTCAATTGTACATTCTGGCAAATTTTTTTTTTACTGTCATACTTTCATTGCAATGACATTGTTTTCTGACATCTTACATACTTGATCACAACATGACATATAAAAATATGTTAAATACTTAAATTATTTTTTTTAATACATCATGGTTTGAGCATTATACATATCATCTCTTTTACATAAGCTGTAACTTATGAACCATTGTTTATGGATTATAGTTTATATCTGATTATATCTTATTAATCCATATTACCTCAATTATGTTACTACATACTCTGATTATAATATGTTTTATCTTGAGTAAGTATGTAACTTGCTTTTGCTTTGAAATGATGATATATATATCTATGTCAGAAAATTCTTTCTATCTTTAAAATGGATATATATTTTTCAAAATATATATATCATTCTATTGTACAAAATTTGTGCGGCTGATTTTCTTTATCTTTCTTTATTATTATAATTTTTTTTAAGTACCGTCATCTGAAAGAAACCACTTGCATTAAAATAAAATAAAAAAACAAACCGAAGGATTACATTGCATTAAAAAAAAAGGGAAGGTTTGCTCATAGATGAGCAATCTACAGGCGAGGTGGTCTCGGATTAGGTGGGTTGTATTGAATCATCACCCCTCGGCCATTCCTTGGAGCAAGAGACTGAGCAATGTCACGGAGGGTAGTGTAAATCCCATTCATACAATCAACACTTCTTTGTTGTTGATTGCAGAAGCATTGGGTAGACCAATAGAAGAACCTATCTATTCTTGAAGTCAGTGCCGCATTGTTGCGTTTAGCTAACTTTTCCTGGTCCTCTATCATCTTCTTGAGTTTCTTCACCTCCTGCTCCAGACAAGCAATTTTGTCTTCTGACGTATGGCCTGTACTAATCTCCTCAGCTTCTTCGATCTTCATCTTCTTCTTTTGGTTCTCTTGAGATTCCTCCAAAGGTCTTTTGCCTTTGTCCTTACCTAGACTCAAGTTTAAGTCGAGCTCTTCCTCCCTTGCCTCTACTGTGAGATCAATGAACTTTCTTGCTACCATGGTTTGAAAAATTTAAAAATTTTTGTAAGAGTATGAAGAGAGAGGAATGTCAGAAAGTTATAGGCTCAGAGATGAATACTCTTTGTGGTGTGGTAATTGAGAACTCTGGGGCAGTCTTTATAGAGAGAAAATTATGACTTAGAGCCAACGAAGATATCTCTTTGCCGCACCCCTACACGCTCATCCTATGGATTTCTGCAAGCTGGAAGCCAGAAGTCTAGAGTACGCATGCACACCGATAACGCGTCACATTAATGGCAAAACCACGGAAGTCAATTTTCGGTGGATTTGCGGCTGATTTAATTTGTTTTGATTAGAAATTTTAAGGATTAATAAAATGGTGATATTCAGAACCGTATCACTCTGCTTTGTTGTGTTGTTCTTGAGAGCATACATGATTACATCATGCTGTGATTATATGTATCTAAGAACATATGTTGTGTATGCTATTCATGCATCATGAGCGAAGGCTATGGCTAAGAATAATATTTCATGATTCCACATGTACTCATACAAAATGAGCTGTCAAAATTTTTACATGTACTCATCCTCAAGATACATATATAAATTCATTTTGAATGGGTATATAAATTGCTTCCTTTGTGCTGAAATTTATCTTATCCTTTATGAAGCAAATTTGTTTTGAAAAAGGACTTTAAAAATGCTTCTGTTATGTTAATATGTTTTATCATATGAAGCAACATTCTTTTTGAAAAAGAAAAGATTTTAAAGATCTCTTTTGTTGTAGATAACAAAAGGCATGAAAAATATTGATGTTTCATATATGGATTATGAACTATATGCTTGAATATATCTTATTACACTAATCCATATATATTGCTTCCTTAGATGAAACGTTTCTAAATTCCTTCGAAGCAAAATGTTTTAAAAAAAATATCGTGAATCTCTTGAATTGCTTCCACAATGTTGAAATTGCTTTGCCATATTGAAGCATTATCTGTTTTGAAAAGAAAAGGATTTGAGTATCCTTATTTTAAATCACTTTTGCTATATGTTGAAATAATTTTATGCATATATGCATAAATTATTTTTCAGAAATCTTGAAAAATATTATTATTCGATTTATGGATTATGATTAATATTCTTGTTTATATCATGCTTTGCTAATCCATATATCATACTTCTGCTGTGTGCTGTAAATATTTCTATCATATGACAGCAAATGATGTTTTTTTTTCAAAGAGTTTAATTTTTCTGCTATTTACTAAAAATGCCTCTTCATAAACAAGCAGAAATCATTTTCAATGAAAATATTGCAGAAATTTCTTCAAAAATCTTACTTCAAAATTCTGCAATCAAAAACTGAATTTCCTTTATAATGATTTGGACAATCTTTTTCAAAGGAAAAATGTTATGAAATTCAGGGGGAGCTTTGTCTCACTTGAATGTATTTTTTTTGAAAAAGAATATATCTTGAAAAATTGGATATTCATTATTCATTATTCTTTTTCAAATTATGCAAGGTTTAAGGGGGAGCCTAAAACTCTTTCAAGTTTTATTTTTTGGCTCATTTCATTTGACATGAGAAAAATTTTTCTAAAATTTTCTTTTTACATGTCAATGAAATCAATGATAAGTTTTGATGTATCCTTACCCTATACTATATTGACATCTTCTGACATCCTAACTTAAAGAAGGTATGTGCTTTAACTTCTATATATTGTGTTCCTTACACCTTTTTGTTGATGTCAAATAGGGGGAGAAGAAACAATAGAAAAATATGTATACGTGCTTATAACATTGCATTCATTATCTTGTGATACATATTTTTCTGTGGTGATTTGTCATTATCAAAAAGGGGGAGATTGTTGACCCTAAGGCTATATGCCATAAGTTTGATGATGACAAATGTATTTGAATAGTAGCATTGATATATATAAAGATTAATTATCATATATATGCTACAAGTACTTAAGCATGATTATGTTATTTAATATGTATGTTGCATATATTGAATCATGCTATTAAACTAACCATTGGGTTTGCAAGTAAGATATATTTTATAGGTTGGTTCAAAACAAGAAGAGTGAGCATTGTATTGAAGAACAAGGAAAAGCAATATCATGCTTCACTCAAGGAAAACAACATGCAAGGATGAAGCTCCAAGAAATGAAGAATTAGAAGATTTGAAGTCTTGGAAGCTTAGATGCATCAAGATAGCCTATGTGTTTACATTAGGTATATTTTATATAGGCTAGTATACTTGTGCAACTCAATGATTTAGATTTGCATACATTGGCTCAATTATTTTGAACAAAAAGATAGTGAGATATGAAATTTTACAAAAGTTAGTTTTTGACCTTTGGTCACTCTTTATATAATATCTCATAAACAAAAAATCATTTTTTCAAGTATCTTAATCTCATTTGATAGTAGACTCAAAGATCTTTCCAAAGGTATATTATTTATTGAAAACGGAGTCCAAATGAGAAATATATGACTATTTAAAATATAGTTTGAAAAATTGAAAGTTGATTATTCTGTTCTGACCTATAGTCAGTATTTTGATTATATCTTTTAAAAGAAAAATAATTTTTGAGTCAAACTTAGCTCATTTGAAACTAGACTCCAAGAGCTTTCCAACGGTATATTATTTGTTTAAAACAGAGTTCAAATGAGGGAGTTATGAATTTTTAAAGAAAGCTCAAAATCTGGACTGCACTATAAGTGCTGTAACGGCTATATAACGGCTATATAACGGCTAGTTTTGTAAAATCTTATATATATGACCTTAGATACACGATTTTGAGTAAGAACAAAGTCCTACAATGTGATATTAACTTCTTCTATCATCTTTGAGAGAAAGGAAAGCATTCTTGAGCCAAATCTTGCATATTCTCTATCATTAGAGTTATTAGAGCTTCATTTGTTTTCATCTACTCTTTAGAGAGAGTTTCTTTGTATTGTTGATTTTGATCAACACATATATTATTCTGAGTTGAGGTTCGCAAGTACCGGTGTTGGAAGAACTTGCTTTGGGTTGAGGAGGAGCCCGGATTCATAAATTCTTCATTGTGGTTTCGCAAATACCCGGATCGAATTTGTGTGGTTATAGTGGTTTGCAAGTACCCGGATTAAACTTGCAATTATAGTGGAAATACTCAAGTGGTCTCTTGAGCACTGGATGTAGGCTTGGATTAGCCGAACCAGTATAAATCTCCGAGTTTGCTTTCTCTATCCCTTACTCTTTAATTTGTGCATATTGATATCTATTCTTTAATTCCTTGATCTTTATAATTATTTATCTTGACAGCACATTGATTTTCTGTATTGTATTTATTATCCTAAGCATTGTACTTTTACAGAAAATCATTTTAACTTCTAATTAATTCTTGTGAAAAATTTATAAAACCCAATTCACCCCCCCTCTTGGGTTCCAACCATTACTTTCAATTGGTATCAAAGCTTGGGCTCTTGATTTAAGACTTAACCGTCTAAGAGTAAATATGGTTGGATCTAGTGAGTGGTTTATGTCTGAAAATTGTTCTTTCACAGAACCTCCAATTTTTTATGCTAATCATTTTCAATATTGGAAGTATGAAATGAAATTTTTTTTTAATTTCAGTAGACCATAAACTCTGGGAAATTATAGAAAATGGTTTTTATATGCCTATCAAGGAAGAACAAGGAAAATACATTCCAAAACCCAAGAGTGAATGGAATGATACTGAAAGAAGTTTAGTGCAACTAAATGCTAAGGTAAAATTGATTATTTCTTGTGCATTGAGTCAAGATAAATTTTTTAGAATTTCCAATTGTGCAACTGCTAAGGAAATGTGGGAAACTTTAGAAGTTGCATATGAGGAAGATCTTGTTGCAATGGAATTAAAGTCTAGAAATCTCATTAATGAACTTGATATCGCTCAAATGAAAAATTGTGAAACCATTAATGAGATACAACTTGTGCTTAATCAATTGCAAGCTCTTGGTGTTGAACTTACAGGAAAATCTCAAATCACCAAGGAGATAGAAGAAAAAGAAAAAGGAGAAAAAGAGAAACCACAACCAAAAACTGAATCATCAAAGAAAGCTTACCTATCTTCCATTTGGGGAAATACCAATTCCGATGAGGAGAACACAAATGAAGAAGCCAACACTTGTCTTGTGGCCAGAGATAAAGATGAGGTAAATTCATTTGACTACTCTTTTGAAGAATTACAAGATGCCTTTGATGATTTACATGAAGAATCTCTTATGCTTGCAAAGAAACTAAATATTTCAAAACAGAAAAATTCTTCTCTTTAAAATGAGTTGGAAACATTGAAAAACGAATTTTCTATTTCCAAGGAAGAGAATTTTGTTTTTGAAAATCAAAACAGAACTTTGTAAGAAGAGAATTTGATTTTAAAGGCAAATATCTCTACCAACAAAAATTGCTTTTGTACCAAGTGTGATTCCTTGAAAAAGGAGAATGAGGATCTTAAAAACACACTTAAAAAACTTTCTCAAGGTAGAGAAATTCAAAACTCTTCTGTTGAGAAACAAAGTAGTAGCTTTAACAAAATTGGTTTTGTTCTTAACAAGTCAAATCAGAAATATTTCGAAAACTACTTTGTTCCTACAAAAATGTCCAAAAGTCCACCTTGCACTTGTTTTTATTGTGGACTGAAAGGACACAAGTCTTACTCCTATTTTTATAAGAAAAATCTTGTTCATGGAGTAAAAATGAAATGGGTTCAAAAATGACCTCATGACCCAGGCAAACCCAAAAAAATTTGGGTATCAAAGACAAATGATTAATTTGCAGATTTGCCTCGAAGCAAGGAGCGGAAATAACTTTTCAATGGCTACATCATTCAAACTCCACTCTCTTGCATCAAAAGGAGGCAATGGATAAGTAAACATATAAGCTGGAATTTATTGTAAGAAATTTGACTGATATGTTTACTGCTCTCTAATGCTTTTGTCTGTTCTCTAATATGCATTACATCTATCCTTGATACTCATGCATGCTATATCTGAAAACAATTGTTAGGTGTGTAGCTTATAGATTCGAATTTTGTTTTGAGCTAAAATCTTTCTTCCAAATTTTGCTCAAACTATCCTTTTTACCGCATCATGAAAACTTGCTTCCATTACACGCACATTTTTCTTGTCTTCACAACAATAAAATTACTCCTACCCATAGTATTTATCCTTGTTGTAATCTTATTTAAATATTTTCAATGAAATCAAATTTATTGCAAAATTGCATTTCATGGAAGCATAGCACTTTTATTAATATGGCATATCTTGAATATAATGTTGCTCCTAGTGCTCGAGATTTATTTGAACATCAAAGTGCTCCACCAAAAGTGTTTTGCAGGAGTTAATCCTCAAAATTATCCTCTAAAGCACATTCTTTCCTCTGCTCTCCGAAATCAGTAAGATTTATAGTTTTGAAGTTGGTTGGTCGACCAACGCTCCTATCAGTAGTCGACCAACGAAGCCTACATTGAACCAATGCTTGATAGATCTTGCAAATAATTAATCAATTAAGATCATTAAAATTGTAAGAAGACAGGATCGATCAAAAGAAGAGCAATGAGCAAAACAAGGATATCAAAATCTTGAAAAGGAACTTCAAGAAGCAACAAAAGTTTGCCAAAATTGATGAGTATCTCTATCCTTTACTCCTTCATTATTTAATTGAATGATACTCCTTGATCTCAATTGTACATTCTGGCAAATTTTTTTTTTACTGTCATACTTTCATTGCAATGACATATTGTTTTCTGACATCTTACATACTTGATCACAACATGACATATAAAAATATGTTAAATACTTAAATTATTTTTTTTAATACATCATGGTTTGAGCATTATACATATCATCTCTTTTACATAAGCTGTAACTTATGAACCATTGTTTATGGATTATAGTTTATATCTGATTATATCTTATTAATCCATATTACCTCAATTATGTTACTACATACTCTGATTATAATATGTTTTATCTTGAGTAAGTATGTAACTTGCTTTTGCTTTGAAATGATGATATATATATCTATGTCAGAAAATTCTTTCTATCTTTAAAATGGATATATATTTTTCAAAATATATATATCATTCTATTGTACAAAATTTGTGCGGCTGATTTTCTTTATCTTTCTTTATTATTATAATTTTTTTTAAGTACCGTCATCTGAAAGAAACCACTTGCATTAAAATAAAATAAAAAAACAAACCGAAGGATTACATTGCATTAAAAAAAAAGGGAAGGTTTGCTCATAGATGAGCAATCTACAGGCGAGGTGGTCTCGGATTAGGTGGGTTGTATTGAATCATCACCCCTCGGCCATTCCTTGGAGCAAGAGACTGAGCAATGTCACGGAGGGTAGTGTAAATCCCATTCATACAATCAACACTTCTTTGTTGTTGATTGCAGAAGCATTGGGTAGACCAATAGAAGAACCTATCTATTCTTGAAGTCAGTGCCGCATTGTTGCGTTTAGCTAACTTTTCCTGGTCCTCTATCATCTTCTTGAGTTTCTTCACCTCCTGCTCCAGACAAGCAATTTTGTCTTCTGACGTATGGCCTGTACTAATCTCCTCAGCTTCTTCGATCTTCATCTTCTTCTTTTGGTTCTCTTGAGATTCCTCCAAAGGTCTTTTGCCTTTGTCCTTACCTAGACTCAAGTTTAAGTCGAGCTCTTCCTCCCTTGCCTCTACTGTGAGATCAATGAACTTTCTTGCTACCATGGTTTGAAAAATTTAAAAATTTTTGTAAGAGTATGAAGAGAGAGGAATGTCAGAAAGTTATAGGCTCAGAGATGAATACTCTTTGTGGTGTGGTAATTGAGAACTCTGGGGCAGTCTTTATAGAGAGAAAATTATGACTTAGAGCCAACGAAGATATCTCTTTGCCGCACCCCTACACGCTCATCCTATGGATTTCTGCAAGCTGGAAGCCAGAAGTCTAGAGTACGCATGCACACCGATAACGCGTCACATTAATGGCAAAACCACGGAAGTCAATTTTCGGTGGATTTGCGGCTGATTTAATTTGTTTTGATTAGAAATTTTAAGGATTAATAAAATGGTGATATTCAGAACCGTATCACTCTGCTTTGTTGTGTTGTTCTTGAGAGCATACATGATTACATCATGCTGTGATTATATGTATCTAAGAACATATGTTGTGTATGCTATTCATGCATCATGAGCGAAGGCTATGGCTAAGAATAATATTTCATGATTCCACATGTACTCATACAAAATGAGCTGTCAAAATTTTTACATGTACTCATCCTCAAGATACATATATAAATTCATTTTGAATGGGTATATAAATTGCTTCCTTTGTGCTGAAATTTATCTTATCCTTTATGAAGCAAATTTGTTTTGAAAAAGGACTTTAAAAATGCTTCTGTTATGTTAATATGTTTTATCATATGAAGCAACATTCTTTTTGAAAAAGAAAAGATTTTAAAGATCTCTTTTGTTGTAGATAACAAAAGGCATGAAAAATATTGATGTTTCATATATGGATTATGAACTATATGCTTGAATATATCTTATTACACTAATCCATATATATTGCTTCCTTAGATGAAACGTTTCTAAATTCCTTCGAAGCAAAATGTTTTAAAAAAAATATCGTGAATCTCTTGAATTGCTTCCACAATGTTGAAATTGCTTTGCCATATTGAAGCATTATCTGTTTTGAAAAGAAAAGGATTTGAGTATCCTTATTTTAAATCACTTTTGCTATATGTTGAAATAATTTTATGCATATATGCATAAATTATTTTTCAGAAATCTTGAAAAATATTATTATTCGATTTATGGATTATGATTAATATTCTTGTTTATATCATGCTTTGCTAATCCATATATCATACTTCTGCTGTGTGCTGTAAATATTTCTATCATATGACAGCAAATGATGTTTTTTTTTCAAAGAGTTTAATTTTTCTGCTATTTACTAAAAATGCCTCTTCATAAACAAGCAGAAATCATTTTCAATGAAAATATTGCAGAAATTTCTTCAAAAATCTTACTTCAAAATTCTGCAATCAAAAACTGAATTTCCTTTATAATGATTTGGACAATCTTTTTCAAAGGAAAAATGTTATGAAATTCAGGGGGAGCTTTGTCTCACTTGAATGTATTTTTTTTGAAAAAGAATATATCTTGAAAAATTGGATATTCATTATTCATTATTCTTTTTCAAATTATGCAAGGTTTAAGGGGGAGCCTAAAACTCTTTCAAGTTTTATTTTTTGGCTCATTTCATTTGACATGAGAAAAATTTTTCTAAAATTTTCTTTTTACATGTCAATGAAATCAATGATAAGTTTTGATGTATCCTTACCCTATACTATATTGACATCTTCTGACATCCTAACTTAAAGAAGGTATGTGCTTTAACTTCTATATATTGTGTTCCTTACACCTTTTTGTTGATGTCAAATAGGGGGAGAAGAAACAATAGAAAAATATGTATACGTGCTTATAACATTGCATTCATTATCTTGTGATACATATTTTTCTGTGGTGATTTGTCATTATCAAAAAGGGGGAGATTGTTGACCCTAAGGCTATATGCCATAAGTTTGATGATGACAAATGTATTTGAATAGTAGCATTGATATATATAAAGATTAATTATCATATATATGCTACAAGTACTTAAGCATGATTATGTTATTTAATATGTATGTTGCATATATTGAATCATGCTATTAAACTAACCATTGGGTTTGCAAGTAAGATATATTTTATAGGTTGGTTCAAAACAAGAAGAGTGAGCATTGTATTGAAGAACAAGGAAAAGCAATATCATGCTTCACTCAAGGAAAACAACATGCAAGGATGAAGCTCCAAGAAATGAAGAATTAGAAGATTTGAAGTCTTGGAAGCTTAGATGCATCAAGATAGCCTATGTGTTTACATTAGGTATATTTTATATAGGCTAGTATACTTGTGCAACTCAATGATTTAGATTTGCATACATTGGCTCAATTATTTTGAACAAAAAGATAGTGAGATATGAAATTTTACAAAAGTTAGTTTTTGACCTTTGGTCACTCTTTATATAATATCTCATAAACAAAAAATCATTTTTTCAAGTATCTTAATCTCATTTGATAGTAGACTCAAAGATCTTTCCAAAGGTATATTATTTATTGAAAACGGAGTCCAAATGAGAAATATATGACTATTTAAAATATAGTTTGAAAAATTGAAAGTTGATTATTCTGTTCTGACCTATAGTCAGTATTTTGATTATATCTTTTAAAAGAAAAATAATTTTTGAGTCAAACTTAGCTCATTTGAAACTAGACTCCAAGAGCTTTCCAACGGTATATTATTTGTTTAAAACAGAGTTCAAATGAGGGAGTTATGAATTTTTAAAGAAAGCTCAAAATCTGGACTGCACTATAAGTGCTGTAACGGCTATATAACGGCTATATAACGGCTAGTTTTGTAAAATCTTATATATATGACCTTAGATACACGATTTTGAGTAAGAACAAAGTCCTACAATGTGATATTAACTTCTTCTATCATCTTTGAGAGAAAGGAAAGCATTCTTGAGCCAAATCTTGCATATTCTCTATCATTAGAGTTATTAGAGCTTCATTTGTTTTCATCTACTCTTTAGAGAGAGTTTCTTTGTATTGTTGATTTTGATCAACACATATATTATTCTGAGTTGAGGTTCGCAAGTACCGGTGTTGGAAGAACTTGCTTTGGGTTGAGGAGGAGCCCGGATTCATAAATTCTTCATTGTGGTTTCGCAAATACCCGAATCGAATTTGTGTGGTTGTAGTGGTTTGCAAGTACCCAGATTAAATTTGCAATTATAGTGGAAATACTCAAGTGGTCTCTTGAGCACTGGATATAGGCTTGGATTAGCCGAACCAGTATAAATCTCCGAGTTTGCTTTCTCTATCCCTTACTCTTTAATTTGTGCATATTGATATCTATTCTTTAATTCCTTGATCTTTATAATTATTTATCTTGACAGCACATTGATTTTCTGTATTGTATTTATTATCCTAAGCATTGTACTTTTACAAAAAATCATTTTAACTTCTAATTAATTCTTGTGAAAAATTTATAAAACCCAATTCACCCCCCCTCTTGGGTTCCAACCATTACTTTCAAGATCCACCATGGAGTCAGAGTTTATAGCTCTGGAATTAGCTAGTAGTGAGGCTGAGTGGTTGAGAAAATTCTTAGCATGCATACCATTAGGTATGAAATTAGCACTATCTGTATCTTTGTATTGTGATTGCCAAGCAGCAATAGCCATTGTAAAAGAATAAAATTTATAATAAAAATAGTAAATACATTCATTTGAGACACAATATGGTCAAACAATTGTTAAAGGATGGAATAATATTGATCAATTATATGAAGTCAAAAGTGAAACTAGATGATCATTTGACTAAACCTTTAGATAAAAATTTAATTAATAAGACATCGAGGGGAATTAAAATTAAGTCAATAAGAAGTTAATAGCGGAGGTAACCCAACTTTATGATTGGAGATCCCATGGAGAAGGTTCATATGAGTTATAACAAGTCGTCTGTTAATTCTGCTAGTACTATTTTATCAGTCCATTTCCTATGGTATTAAGTGTGAAAGTGCTAGAATGAATTGATTGGTAGGTTGAGCGTAAGCTCTTTATAATATTTATAGCCCTACGTTGAAGGTGTTATATTCATTACAAATATACCTAATGAAGTCACCTATATAAGTATGGAGTAGGGCTACTCCTATGAGATTGTGTTGAAATCTCTAAAGCATTCATGAATACCAAGAACCTATACGATCGAAATAATGAGCATAATAGCGTTAATAGTAGAATTATAGGGGTAAGATGTGACTGCTAAGATCTCTAACTTACGACTAAGAGTACATTGGTTCATTGAAGCTATATGCTTCATCGATTACTTTGTGAGTTAAATCTTAACTATCTAGATCAGGCTCATTGTAATATCTGCCAATTTTATTTTTATAATAATTGACGGTATTACGATAATTATTTGCTTTTGTGAAATTGGAGTTATTTTTATTACAGTGTTTAATAGCGTTGCCTTTATTTTTCTATTTGCAACCATTTAATTTTCATAAATTGGTGGGATACTTTTGGTAATTTATTTATGGATTCAATATTATGTGATTGGATTGGGTGATGTGTGGTGTTGTAGTAATTTTACGTTATATATGGAAAATTACAAACAAGGAATTTATGTAACACCCCGATTTTTTTTTCCTTTTAAAATAATATTTTTTTCTCTAAATCGGTTCACTGAATAATTTTCTGAATAATTTCCTTTCAAATAATTACAGATTTCACTATTCACGAATTTTACTATTCATGTGAATAGTAACCTTGCAGAAAATTTACAAGATTCTCATTAATTATATCTGAGCTTGAATACATACAAAAATAATTTACATGATATTTATTACTATCTTTACATCTTTGCATCATAAACTACTATAAAACATATTTCTACACTTCAATCTCATCATTAATATCATCAAGCCTTCCATTTTGCCCTTTTTTCCTGAAATGATCAATTTTCTAAAAGTGAGATATAAAATATCTCAGTAGCTAGTCACTTTCTTAAAAATATGTAAACACATGAGGAGATCATTTCAGCCATAAAAGCATAACATCACAAATATCACACTGATAACAATTAAATTTCTCTTGTTCACTATGTAGAACAAGATTTATAAATACAATTCTGTAAAAAAAAATTGATTATGCACAAAGATATCATAAATTATAACTAATCATACTTTTATGGAAGACTAACTACCTGATTCTCAACCTCTTAAACCTCCTTGCTCATATTTACTTTGCGTTTCCCATGTCCTTCCTTCTTCTTCTTTCCTTTCTTCGTCTCTTTCTCTCCTCTATTTCTCTCCCTCGTCTCTTTCTCTCTCTCCTCTTTCTTTCTTTTTTTTTTTTCTCTTTTGTTCTTCCTTCCCCAACTCACATAACACACACATATATACATATATTTTTTTAATATTTTTTTTCACTATTCCAGCCTCAAATCAAACATCACTTTCTCTTTTTTTATTTTATTTATCTTCCTCTCCATCATCTTCTCCTCTCTTTCTTTTTCTTCCTCTTCCCTTCCACCCCACCGTTCACTTCACAACACATTCATATATATATATATTATTTTATTTTTAACTTTTTCTCATACCCCACATTCCACCTTCTCTTTTTCTTTTCTTTTTTTTTTCCTTCCTCATTTTCTCCTCCGCACACCTCACACACGTCACTTTCACACTTTTTCTTTTGGTTTAAAATTGATAAAAACCCTCAAATCTTTTTATTCTATACAAATAGGTCCCTACTCAATGGATAAAATTCTATTTATATCTCTCAAAAATTTCTTAATAACTATTTTATCCTGATTTTCTTGCTCATTTATTTATTTAGCCTCATTTTCTAAGGTAATTAAATTTGGGATATCACATTCTTCCTCCCTTAAATGAATTTTGTCCCCAAAATTCAAACTAATGCATATATACACATATAAAAATTGCAACCACGTGCATAAAAATATTCCAAATACAAACATCACACTTATTAACATAAGCAATCTATCATTCATTTTACACAACTGCAGTATTATATTTGTTTGATTTGGTATCAGAGGAAGGTTTTATAGGTCCCCTATAGAGTACAGAGCAAAGTGATCTTTGTGGGCTCTTCCCTATTGTCATGAGCCGCGGCATGACCATAGGATTAGGTTCCATAAAAGACCTTGTAGAGTATCCGTTTGAATAATAGAAGCCCCTTGGAATTATCCTCTATTTTTGTCTGGTGGGATACCAGTGCTTATTAATGTGGATACTAGGAACGCTCTGTACTTTCTATAGGTCTCCTAGGCTTGCGATGAGATAGAAATATCAGACTATGTATGTCTATATTTGCTTATCAGATGAATATAATTCTGTAGTGTGGAATGAATGATTAAGGTTGAATGTAAAACCTTACAGAATATATGTAAACAACGTATGTTTGAGAATTTTATCAAATGAGTAGTATCTTTTCACATGCTCAATTTTTGGGATGTGACAATTTATTAGAATTTATGTGGTTTAATTATGATTCTATGGAAGTGAATTGGGTGTGGGGCCCATGGGTCAACCCATGACCCACCACCTATATATACTAGTTTCCTTCACTTTTCCTCCCTTCATTTTCACACTTAGAACATTTTGAGCAAGTTGAGACCATTCCTTTCTCTCTTCTCTCTCTTTATCTAACTTGCTTTTTCATCAGTTAATCTTCGATTTCTGGTTGTTTTCTTCATCTTCGGACTGTTCTAGGACTACGGGTAAGATCACAATTCGTTAATCTCTCTTAGATTCTTGAAATTTCCTTTGCCCTGGATCAACATGAGTTTTGGAGGTTTTTCATGAAAACTTTGCCTCTTTCTTTTCTTAAATCCATTTAGTTGATTATGTTTTAATCTAGTTCATGGAGGCAAAACAAACAAGTTTTAGAATTTGAGTAAATTCGTGAAATTCGTTTGTTTTGCATTTTAAATGTTCTAAATTGTTCCATGAACCTTATTTGGACTTGGGAACTCAAAGGAAGAAGAGAAAAGGGGTGAAAATCTAGGTTTTTAGGAGTTTTCTTCCCAAAATCCACGATGAACTGCAAAAAACTAAAGTTCTAGGTTGTGGTGCTAGGCGCCAAGAGCAACTTTTTGGACAGAGAGTTTAGGGCTTGGCGCCTGAAAATCTAGGTTTTTGGGAGTTTTTCTTCCCAAAATCCGCGATGAACTGCAAAAAACTAAAGTTCTGGGTTGTGGTGCTCAGGCGCCAAGAGCAACTTTTTGGACAGAGAGTTTAGGGCATGGCGCCTAGGCTCCAAGCCCATAAACTCTGGCAGAGAGTTTAGGTGCTAGTGCCCAGCCCCCCTTGGAGCTGAAAGGGGATTTTGAGTGTTTCGTTATGGGTTTTTGACAAGTTCTTGAGGCCTATGTTTTGGTATTTCTTTTAGGTGCTTTGGTAGGAGTAATCGGCTCTACTTCGAGACTTCGTGAATGGTAAAACTGGTGAGGCAAAGGTGAGTGGTGGACCTTGCCAAATTCATTTTTATTTCAAGTACAATGTAAATTCCTCCTCCCTTATTTGTGAAAGATAAATTAATCTCATTTTTATTTGGTCATATTAATTAGAACGGAACGGTAGATGGCATGTGTACTTTATAGTAAGTGGTGTATTTATTAATATTGCATTGTACTATGTTGTGTTTTGGAATTATTGCATTCACTCATGACACAAATGATCGCATGTTTGTAATTTATCACTATTATTTAATATTTCTTTATGTTGGATAGTTTTCATTAGTGGTGGTGAGTTATGACAATTGTACTTGTGTACTATAACTGTTTTTCTGCACAGTCTATTACTCACCGAGTTTTGATAAATTCACACCCTCTGTGGTTACTATTTTCAGAGGTGGAGGCTGGGAAAGAGGAGTACCCGCTGGAGTGTTAGCGACTCTTTTGGAGATATACTTCTCTTGGTGTTAGTGGGTTCTTGGAACCAAAATTTTGCTAAGCTTAAGATGTCGCTCTGTAGTCGGTTAGGCCACCTAGGCTTGGGACGGGAATTGTACATTATAAATTTGGTTGTAATTTACTATTGTACTATATTTGCTGTGTTCTGATGTTGTAGGATTTTCTATACATTTGTGTATGTATATTATTCTATTTATATACAAATGACTGGCTTATGTACTGCTAGTTGTGGATAACTAAGATTGTTTGATGTGGTTTGGAATATTCACACTTATTGCATGGGCTTACTTTTCAGGGCATGATACTCATAGTCTAAAAAGAGACATCAAAATAATGCATCTACACCTATATATGTAACCAAAAGTGTTTTTTTTGAAATATCTTTTAAAATATGTGGGGGAATGTTGTGTAAAAAGCCTGCAAAGACTTGTATTTTAAAAGAGAAAACTAAGTCCTACATTGCTTGGAATAAGGAGGCGAAGAGCCTTTATATACTAATATGTGTTAGTGGGCTAACAAAGGGATAAGAGAAGTGGTGGGCTCACGTGCTCGTAATCCAGGGTCAGTGTAGTGCAAATCATCTGATTTGTTCCCTTACGCGTGCAATAAAATGACCGGGCTTAGTTTTTCTCCCGAAATAATATTTTTATTTATTTTAGCTTATTTGAACATAGACATATTTAACAGTTACAAAATTGACTTGGTCAATGCCATGAAATTAAAAGTTTTCATTAATTTTTAATATTTTTGAAATTGCCCATAAATTTTTTTTAATTCCTGAAACTTTTTTTTAATTTTATTTAATTTTTGTGTCTGCCTTATTCATGGTTCAACAACTATAAAAGGAGTTCCCCCTCTTTTTTCACACTCATATAGCCAATAACTATGTTTTCTCTATTCTTTCTCTCATGCTTTTTGGGTTACTCTTTTATAATTTTTGCTGTTTTGTGGCTTGAGAAATCTCAAAAGAATCTTTTTAATCCTGGAGAGAGTTCTGTAGATGCAGAATTTTTTCTGTAGTCACAGAATAATTTTTCTTAAGGACAGTGTCTCCTACACGACTTAGATTATTATTGTACTGGTTTCCATATTTTACAATAATTCTCTTTCTCCCTGTCACTGGTTCGTCTCTCTACCTCTTAGATTCTCTATTTCCCCATTATTGGTTTGTTTTCTCAAATTCGTCTCTCTCTCTCTCTCTCTCTCTCTCTCTCTCTCCCAATCTCCTCTCCTCGTTGTTGGTTCGTCTCTCTTTTTGTCTCTTAAATTCGTCTCTATTTCTCTCTCTCTCTCTCTCTCTATCTACGCTCGCTGGTTCGTCTCTCTCTACAAACGATCTTAAAAGGAAGATGATGACAACAGGTGAAACTGAGGGCATTTTCGGGATTCAACAATAAAATAGGGACATTTCTGGAATTTCACCTAGTTTTCTAGGTTAGTTGGGCTAGAAAGGAATCGTACAATTTATCTGGAAAAAGGAATTCAATTTTCTAGCTATTTACTGTGCTAACCTACAAACCAATCAAGGGAAAAAATGAATAGTACTAGAATTCCCTTTTCCATTCCCAGTATTTGAGATACCAAACGGGCCCTTAGTCAATTTTTCCATACCCTCCATCCTTCTCTTTCTACTCCTCCCACTCAAGGCTTAATTAGGCAAGTTGGGTGTTTTGGTTGTCAACCATTACTTTGTAAACTCCAAGCTTGAAGTGAGGCAACTCTTCCTTCTCTTCTCTAATTTCATTTTCGCACTTCCCCTACACTAGGTTAAGATTTGTGCAATGCTTGGGTCTCATCTTGTGGGATGGGTTGGAATGGATTTCCTTGAGTCTTGATAAAAACCAATCCGAACATGTGCATAAATGGAAGCATGTGACTGAATTTAGGGTAGAAGCTCATATGAACCGTAGGTGAGAGAATAGGGAATTTGGGAAGACAATGGTGAAGTTGTGATGCCATGGCTCAATATGGTTGTTGGGTAGTCTTTAATGATGGCTTTTTTGGTTGTTGGAACATATTTATGGCCCTAATTGCATTTATGGATAAGGTGGTGGTTGGAAGTGAGATTGGGGACAAATTGAAAGCTTTTTCACGAAGAGAAAAAAAAGGTTGAAGGTGTGGCATCTCAAGCGCTAGCCAAACTAAGAGCCTTACTCTCTATGAGGCTGGCACCTTAAGCGCCCTAGGTGCGAACCACTATTCTACCTCTAAAATCTCCTTTTTTTTTCCCTCACCCCTTGCTCATATCATGTTATCTTAAGGTCCTTGGGATATCCATCAATCAAGGTTTAACCCCTAAACAAGTAGAAATTCATAGCTCAGAGCTGAGGTGAGTGGGTAACCTTATCTTATGAATCATGTAATGTTTTACTTATCTTGTGCAACTGAAATAGAGTTCTTTTCTATAATAAATTACTACAATGATGAGTGGGACACATAATGATGTATGACTTGATTGGAATTCAATCCCTTGTTGTACTACTATTGTTATGCATGTAATGGATTGTCTTGGATGAAAATGAAGCGTGAAAGTGATTACGTGATGTGTTGTGTAATGATGGCAGAGTAGGGGAACATGAGAAAGAGTTTGATGGATCTTGGAGTCAAAAAAGGTGGCTTGGAGTCAAGAAAGGTGGCATCGTCATATCACAATATGGAAATTGGGAATTGACTTTATGTTGATGCGGCAGTGTATAAGACAATAAAATGCTTTACACACCCCTTGAGGGACGTCAATGATTTGCCTTCTTGCTATGCCTTTACTTGCTGAGTTTTATACTCACCCTTCTCTTTAACATTTCAGAATCCCAGGTAGAAGAAGAGACCCTACTTATTGAGTAGCAAGTTAGATCAAGACTTAAGCCCCTTTTTGCTCCCAAGGGACTTGTTTAATGTAATATGTTTTGTCATTTCAGAATTACTCTGTAGTTGGGTAGGATGTATAGGGATTATGTCATAATGTGATGTGTGATATGGCTGTGAAATATGCTTTTGATTCTTTTTGGACTATATTTATGCATACTCCGATGGGGTGTTGTTGTTGTCACCGCAATGTCTATAAACATGGAAACCTCTTATATGAACTCAAACTCCTTTTTGTGAATGAAATCAATATTCTTTTAAAAGAAGTCTCAATGACATTCATGGAAGTGCTCTCTACATATTACATATGTAATGGTGTATGTTTTCAACCTTCATATGCATGTATGTATGATGTATATCTTACTTACGATGATGAAGTTAATCTCATATGTTGTGCCGGTTATGTTCATGAGGTTTGAGGTGTGACAAAAGATCTTTGACTCTTCAATTTGACAAATTAAATTTTTAGATTATGACTCTCCTAAATATTTAAAATTTATATCAATCCATATAAAATTTTTTTAGAATAAATTATTGATTTGGATAGAAAAAGATTATAGTCATTTTAATTTAATCCCTGAAAGATTAAGTGTCTAAATAAAAATATCTATGTTTATTTTTAATTCGTCCTTCTATATGTCAAACTTTTGGCAAGAAAATATTTAAGATTTAACAATGATAAATTTTGTGATTTAGTAACAAAAATGACCAAATTAAAATAAATATAACCTTTTAGGGACTAAATTTACACATTTGATTTTCTAATAACTAAATTGAGACAAATGTAATATTATATAGACTAGATTAATAATTTACTCTAAAACAATTATATCATAGAATTTGATTTCTCTCCCATTGTGTCTCTTGAACTTCTCTTACAGCGGGAGGGCTAAAGTTGGGTCCAACTATCAAGTGGGCAAAAGCAAAGAATTGTAATATCAATGGCCATATTGAAGAAACCAGAGAAGCATGTCCAAAATGCAGTTAGAAAATTTCAGACTGGGAAATATCACAACCATCGTAGAAGGCGCACGGATCTTTTGCTGTAATAGCATGGTGTTATTCGTATATTTCAACACATGTGCTAAACTAAATTGGAAGACTTAGATCTAAACTGTATAAGATTTAATCCCTTATTCTAACACATGATGAAATATATGAACAACACCTTATTGTTACAGTAGAGGATTTAGATTCCTATAGTAGTGGCTTATCGTCTATTTTCAATCAAAGAGGTTGAAGGTATCGTAGTTTTGAAAAATGGAGTAGTGGTTGAGTATGGAAGCCATGAAACTCTTACGGAGTCTTATGTTCATAGTTTGCACGGTAGTCTAGTTGGTCTTCAGACCCAAGTAAATGTCTTTTCTAGATCCTAATTAATAGTCTTTAGAGTAAATTACTCATTTAATCTCATAAGATTATAATTATCTTAATTTAGTCTATGAAAAATCAATTGTCTCAATTTAGTTTTTAAAAAATTGTGTTTACTCCTATTTAGTCCATTTGTTTGTCAAAATGACTATTGACAATAAGAAATTTAAGATTTTGCAACAATAGATTTGTGATTTAGCAAAACAACCAAATTAAGGACTAAATACAGACATTTGATTGAACCAAATTATTAAATTGAGATTACCATAATTTTATAAGGACTAAGTCAATAATTTACGCTCATCTTTACAATGCAGTATTGTATTGACCCTCTAGAATTTTGAAAGAAATTTAGATGTAAAATTGGAGAGAACTCGACCAAAGAAATTAGCACAGGACATACTTAATAATATCATCCCCAAGTAACTTGTAAAAGATCCAAATTATGTATGAATTTGAGCAAAGCTACACCTATAGTGACTCAGTGGTGAAAAATCAATTTAAAAATGATATAGTTTAAGCCCACTTTATTGTTTTCATTGCCTTTTTTATTTTCTAAATTTTTCTTGAGAGTAAGAGTAAAACTTCAAAAATATTAAGTCGATGTTGGAAACGTATTTTTAAAAGTTCTTGAAGAGAAATTAGCCCAAATTAAATTAAAGATACCCTTAATCATATAATAATGATAAGAAAAGTCCATATGAATTAAAGAGGAGAATGTAGTTAAGCTCAGGTTTTAATTTATAAGTTGAGATTCTTTCATGACACATGAACTGTATATTATATGGCTCTTTTAATATATATATATATATATATATATATATATATATATGTATATATATTTTGGTGTGTTAATGTCAGATATTATGGCAGAAACTATTAATGTATATGATATATAATACTTGAATATTTTATATAAAATACAACAATTAAAAGTTATTAAAACGAAAAACATAGTTGATATTTTCATAACTTAAAATTCTTGAAGGTGAGATTCTTACAAAGGTTTTTTTTTAGTGACCTGACATAATAATAACATTCTGCCCCTCCTTAATGTTTTTGGAACTAGCCCGATCATTAACCTGAACTAGCCTCTGAATCACCGGGTCTTTAGTTTAACCGTAAGATCATCGGATTAACTGTTAACTTGGATAAATAAATTAAAAAAATTAAAAATTATATACATATCTATATATCTTTACAAATAAATTAAAAAATAAGTAAAAATAATTTATATTCAAATTTCAAACTTCAAAGTCATAAACATCCATAATAATTCAAACATAAAGTCTTAAATATTCCTAATAATTTATAAAGTCATAAATAATATCATCCAAACATAATAATATAACTAAGATGCAATATCAGTTTTTCTCAAAAATGCAGATTTAAATTTCTTAGTCACATTCAATGACTTAGATTATGAAACTTTTGTTATGAAAATTGTGTTATAAAAAACTTTTATATTTGTCGACTTGGTCTAGTTTTATTTTTTATGGAAATAATTTTAATTTAATCTTTTTTGTATTCATCTGAATAGATGAGAATATGTCAGTTACAAAATTGATTAGGTTAGTTTCAAAAATCAATAGACTATTTCAAAAAAAATGATAAACAATAATTTAAATTTAAAAAAAAAGGAGAGAGACCTAGGTCAACTGGATTACCTTATCGGCCAAGACCCGGCGGGGTTGACTGGGTCTTGGTTGTGTCACTTGCATTCCGTCTGAAAAGTAAGACCCAAACCGGTCCCGATCCCAGTCTCCATCATGGATCATCGGATCCCGGGTTGACTCGACGGGCCAATCCGAGTCCCAAAACTATGCCCCCCCACTAGATTCAGGATTCTCTCGATTACCAAAGAATTTTATTTGTTTTTTTTAGTGTATTTTAGTACATGTATTAAAATGAGGAGTTAAATTAACATCTCATTTCAACACCTTTTAACCCCTTATTTTAACACGTATATTAAAATACACTAAAAAAAACAAATAATATTCTCTTGAATCAAGAAGGGATCCTTGCATCTCCCACCACGTCAAAACTTAAAATAAAAGGGCAAAAGTATTTTTTACGTCCTTAATATTTACACCAAGTTTCAATTTCGTCTCTAAAACTTTTTTGGATCAGCTATGTTTTATATGTTTCATTTTTGTTTCAAATCTACCATTGTTACTAATGTCGTCTATTTCACTGACAAAAAATAAGGGTATATTGGAAACAAAAGTGAAATATGTAGGACTCAAACCTATCATTTTTATGTCTTTAACCTTTTTTTTTTCACATTAGTTATGTCCTACACGTTTCATTTTTATTTCAAATCTAACTATTTTTACTAATCGTCCAGTTAGCATGTAGGACATAACTAACAAAAAGGATATATTTGAAACAAAAATGAAATATTTAAGATATAACTAGCTAAAAAAGTATTAGGGATGAAATTGAAATTTAGTGTAACGTTAAAGATGTAAAAAATACTTTTGCCAAAAAGACAAAAGTTAGGATAAAGCTTCTTTTTCTTTTTCTTTTTTGGAAGAACTAACTAGGTGCTACATGACGATGCAAGTCTGAAAGGAAATTTTTGGACTTGTAATGAGAATCAGAAATCTTCGTAGGTACTTCTTTGTCTTAACACTTTCTAATGCTAGAAGCAAAGTGGTTATTATGCTTGTTTAAAGTAAGCCTGCCCAATTTACTTGCTTCACAAACACAATGATCGATATGGGAAGGCCTTTTAATGGTCGATGCCA
Source organism: Biancaea sappan (assembly GCA_037074585.1). Lineage (NCBI taxonomy): Eukaryota > Viridiplantae > Streptophyta > Magnoliopsida > Fabales > Fabaceae > Biancaea > Biancaea sappan. Next base: position 41,520,459 of record CM073499.1, read on the forward strand.
CAATAAGATATAATCATATTATCCTTACCTTTCTCAGTGGTTACATTGCTTCTAACTCACAACGAAATCTCACCAACTTTGATACCTACAAGACCATAATAATCATAAAATAATTTACTAATTTAGTCTCTAAAAGAGTATAATTTTCTCAATTTTGGTCTTTGAAAGATTAAGTGTTTTAATTTAGTTTTTGAAAGATTATATTTATCTTAATTTGATCTTTTTCGTTACTAAATCACAAAATTTATTGTTACTAAGTTTCAAAATTTTTGTAACTAAAAGTCATTTTGACAAAAAAAAAAGGAATAAATTGAAATAAATATAATCTTGTAGATACTAAATTGAGACACTTGATTTTGAAGGACTAAATTGAAATAATTGTAATATTTTAGAGACCAAATTTGTAGTAACTTTAGTCATTAAATTGCTAGCTAGGTTATAATCATTAGAGTAAATTATTGTTTTGTCCTTAAAAGATTACAATTTTTTGATTTGGTCGCTAAAAAACTAAATGTCTCAATTTAATCCTTGAAAAATTGCATTTGTCTCAATTAATTATTTTGATTGCTAAATCATAAAATCTACCGTTGTAAAAAGTTACTTTGACAAAATGAATGATTAAATTGAAATAAACACAATTTTTCAGAGATTAAATTGAGATAATTGTTAAAGACCAAATTAGTAACTTATTCTAATCTTTAAATTTCTGGCCAAATTATCATCATTAGAGTAAATTCCTAACTTAGTCTATAAAAGATTACAAATTTCTCAATTCAGTCCTTCAAAAGTGTCTCAATTTTATTTTTGAAAGATTGCATTTGTCCCAGTTGATCATTTTCATTGCTAAATCTTAAAATTTTTATTTTTAAAAGTTACTTTGAGCAAAAAAAGGATCAAACTAAAACAAACACAATCTTTTAAGAATTGAATTGAAAAAACTGTAATGTTTTGATATTAAATTAGTAATTTACTCTAATCATTAAATTGCTAGCCAGGTTAGGCATGATTCTGAGATAAAAAAGGATTTTGATTTTTGTGTCATTTCGTGTCTCACGCAAAGTGCTTTCTTTGATGCTTCCTCTATATCTCTCACGCCCAAGCATTATTGTCCCTTGGCTTTGAAGCCAAGGGATCTTGATGGTCACGTGCCTCGCATGCAAAGCTATGGAGGATGTTCTTGGTTAAGCCAAAAGCGAAGAAATAGTAGTGTTTCATTTCTCTGCAGATTCTATTACATTTACATCCCTCTTTGGAGAAAGACCTCTTCTTGGACATTCTTTTGTCTCTTTATGCTCTCTTTCTCAGGTAACTTTGTTTTAATTTTTACTATCTGAAGATTCTGTATATTAAGCTGCATGTTTCTCCATTAAAGTTTCTGGTTAATCTTAATGTTCTGGAAAGTTTATGACAAGATTTAAAACGGATTAAAGGGTCTTCGGTTCAATTCTTTGTCAGTGACTCCTTGGAGCTAGAACAGAAAACATTTTTTCTGAGTAAGTTTTTAATTTAATCCCTAAAATATTACAACTACTTCAATTTAATCCTTTTTATTGCTAAATCTCAAAATTTGTTACTGTCAAATTTCAAGATTTTCATTGTCAAGTTACTTAAACAAACATACGCACAAAATTGAAACAAATACAATATTTTAATGATTAAATTGAGATGTTTAATCTTTCAAGAATCAAATTGAGACAATATAATATTTCAAAGATCAAATCAGTAATTAACTATTTTTTCTGGAAAAAAAAAATGATTGTGATGTCCAAATTTCATCAGCTTAGGACGCTTAAATCCGTTAATATATGTAAGGCACAGGAAGTATGTGCTACCATATATAACTGTCAAATTTGATATGCAGTTCTGTGTACTATCAAAATTTAAAATATTAGAAAGTTAGAATTTTGAATATAATTAGACGAAAGGAGAAGAATCATCTAATACAGTCCTCTCACAAAACGATATACTTCTTTTAGGCTCTGTATGCTCTAATTCTCAGAGGACTTGTTCTGGTTTATGTTATCTGAATAATAAGCTGTTTTTCCAAGTTTTTCTGGTTAATTTTTATTCTTTACCAGAGGAAATCTCTAGTCATTTTTCATGTTTTGGCAATTTCATGGTGAAAGCCAAATCTTCGAGCCCAGAGCAAATTATAATATTATCAACGTGAGTTGGCTCAATTGGTAAGATGGAGTTATTTTGACCAAAAACTTCTTGGTTCGATTCCTCACTTATGGCGTGTGCTCCACCCAAAAAGGTAGCTCTTTGAAACAAAAGGATTAAGAAAACAAAATTTGATCACTCAATATACATATCGCACAGATCAAGTTATCAAGATCTTGATCTAAATATTAAGATTTTATGATCTTATGAATCTAAATAACTTAAACAATTTCAATCATATATAAGATCTAAATCTGTTAAGATTTCAGTAGGATCTTAATTTAAATATTAATATCTTATAATTTTATGATTTTATCGATCTTATATAATATTTTTTATTTTTATCATTTTTTTATTTATTGATTTTTTTAATCTATTAGGTAAACTGAGATAAAAAAAATCATTAACTAACTTAAATCCCTATTAATACTATATAATTACAGTTTTACCACTCATAATTTGTTCAATTTTTAACTTCGTGAACAATGATAATAAAATATTATAGTATTGTAGGTTTTGAATAAGGAAGTATCTATTTGATGAGAAAAATATAAGTTTCTAAATACAATAAAAAGTGAGGGCTAGTCTATTTTTTTTTTTACTAATTGAATATTTTAAAATCTTGTATGATAATGTTTCTTGCTATTGTTACAAATGTCTTTTCTATTATTATGTTTTGGATCTTATTTATTAAAATTATACATTAATTAATTATTTTTAATATAATATTATACCTACTTATGATTTATACATATAGATATACTTTTAATTATTATATTTTTTTAAAAATAAAATTTTTTTATCTTTGATTCAATCTATTTTATCTATTGACTAAGATTTTGATGTTAACAATCTTGGTCCAGGTCAAATTTGATATATTAAACAAAAAATTGATATGCATTTTTGGCTTTGATAGAACTTTGAAAGGTGAAGAAGAATGGCATCTCTCATTCCTGGAGTGCTACTGAAGCTTCTCCAAAGCATGAACTCGAACGTAAAAGTTCGAGGAGAGTACAGATCAGTCCTTCTGCAGGTGATCAACATCGTGCCCGCTCTATCCGGGTCAGAGCTGTGGCCTAACCATGGCTTCTTCATGAAAGTCTCAGACTCTTCCCACTCAACCTATGTCTCACTGTCCATGGAGGACAACGAGCTTATCTTGAACAACAAGTTACAGCTCGGACAGTTCTTCTATGTGGACAAGATGGAGCCCGGGACACCCGTCCCTATTCTTGTAGGGGTCAGACCTATTCCCGGAAGACACCCCTTTGAGGGAAACCCTAAGGACTTGATGCAGATGCTAGAGCAATCAGAGAGTCCAGTTCAATCTCAAGGTGAAGGAGCTAATGGTGCTTCAAAGTCAATGGATTTAATGGAGGCTAAAGAGAACCCAAGTCCAAGGCAAAAGATTGTTATTAAAGAGGAAAAGGCTGTTGTTGCATCTAGGTACATGCAGGGTGTTTTGACCTCTAACTCAAAGGTGAATGCAGCAGATAACAATGGAGGAAGCAGAGGAAGTGATTTCGAGAATAGCAGTGGCGGAGTTGGGAAGAAGTCCGGACCGGCGAAAGGAAAGCAAGAGGTTAGAGATCAGGTATGAATATTGCCTTGGATTTCAAGTTTTGAGCTTTGAAGCCATCCTAACATTAGGTTTTCAAACTTGATCTTTCTTTGGAAATAATACATAGCATTGTAATTCTCTGTATTTTTCCAATTTTATCAGTTGTCCATAAAGGGATACATGACATATGATGAAATTAAGCAGCGAGGAGCTTTGAGAGAAAGGGAATCTAATGGCTCCAATAGAATGGAATCTCTTTCCATCTATTTTTAGATAGAAAGAAATTGTAGTAATTAAATTCCAACCTTCATTCTTTTACCTTCTCATTTTAGATATCAAACACGTATAGAATGAGATTCCATCTCTATTAATGAATACCAAATATGTTTGAACAATGCAATAGAAATAAAATTCCTCTCCTTTAGTGAGTACCAAACGAGAACTTAATAATTTCTACGAGATCTTAAGTTTAAACGTGTATGCTGACATATACCAAAAGAAGAGAAAAGAGGTGGCCCTAAAAGTAGCAAGGAATCTGAACAATTCTTTTCTACTTTTAGCCCTTGAAAACTAGTTATTTCTGGAGTTAGGTCTTAAGTTTGTTGCTGACAGTGAATGGTTTTAGCATCACAGGTTCCAGTGACTCCTTCACATAATAGAGTTGAAGCACCTTCAACAAAGCAAGAGGTAGCTAAACCTAATGTCCAGGAGATTAATGTAGCACCTTCTAAGAACAATTCTTCTACAAAACGCAGTTCTGCTAAACAGGAAAATTTGAACTGTAATCTTTTTTGTGGCAGTAAAGATAAAAGCTTCATCAAAGAGGCAATCCCATGGTCCTGTTTGCCTCCCAACCTTTTGAAGCCCGGAAAGGTACATTCAATTATGCTAATCTCCCTTTTTCCTAAAGTTAATAAACTGAATTTGTAGTTAAAACTTAGTTCAAGAGGTAAAAATGATTTTCTCCTCTATTGTTTAACAAAATTAAGGTGAAGTTCTTTCTCTCTACTAAATCAACATTACATTATTGGTTCTTTTGGGTAAAAATGCAAAAAGCCCCCTCAAACTTTGGGTTACTTGTAGATAGCCCCTTAAATTTCTAAAACTGACAATTAGATCCCTAAACTTCTATATTCAAGCAAATAAATGACTAATTTCTTTAGTGTGAGATCAATATCTTGAAAAGTGCAATTTGAAAAATAACCTAGATTCTCTGCTTGGTTTAGCACAGTGTTGAACTAGCGAGGACTGTCCGATCGAATGTGGGTGCCACATGTCACCCGATCAAATAGTACATAGTCACCCAACACGATAATGGTAAAGTTTAGGCAGAGGGTTTGTGGGCATTCAAAGATACATATTCTAACATTTGGAGAGTGTAAATGGCAAATGAGTTAACACTAACTTAAAAAAAAAAAAAAGTTAGACAAAAGGTTCTATTTGCTTAAGTGTAAAAGTTCATGGACGTAATTGCCTTAGAAGTTTAAGGAGCCATCTACAAGTAACCTAAATTTCAAGGGGGCTATTTGCATTTTCCCTAAAAGAATCAATAATGTAATGTTGTTTTAGTAGAGATAAAGGACGGTAGGATCAAAGTCAATCTGGGGAGACTGAATTTGATGTCATGTGATTTGAACTTCTAGTTCATTGGCATCTTCTTCATGTTTTGTTTATATTAAAATGATTATCTTATAATTTCATTGTCATTCTACAAAGGGAATTCTTAGAAGGAAACATTTGGCCTCTCTGGTTGCAGTGGAAGCTCAAAAAGAAGCATCTGCGGCAGCTACCCTTGTCAAGTGCCTAAGGTATTTAAGTCTTTCTTTTTAGTAAAATACTATTAAGTCTCCAAAAAATTACACTTGTTTCAATTTATTCCATGAAAGATTGTATTTGTTTCAAATGTGATCTATTTTTTTGTTAAAGTAATTTTTAGTAACAAAAATTTTGAAATTTAGCAACTGTAATGTACTAACGAAAATGATCAAACTAAGATAAATGTAATATTTTAGAGATTAAATTGAGACATTTGATCTTTTAAGAATTAAATTGAAAAATTGTAATTTTTCATGGAATAAATAAGTAATTTACTCTTTTTTAATCTAAATTCTAGCCAATCATTTATATTGATGAAATCGTAGAAACTCTGCATCAGAAAAATCGGTACTGAGAAGGAAAAAGAAGGGGAAAAATCACATTTTGATCATTCAAAGATGACTCCAATATCAATTGGCTCCCTCAAACTTCTTTTTTTTTTTTGGTTTTTGATTAGTACTCGAAAGTTTGATTTTGTACCAATTTCATCATTCTAAAAGTAGTAAATGGTACTGATAATTTTTTATTGAGCAAATATTATATGGGATTAACACAATTAATCTTTAAAGTAATAAAATGGGATTTTACTCTAAATGAAATTAGAAAAAAGTAAATGACTATTCCTATTGGCTTCTTTCCTTAAGCTTCCGTTATTTCCTTCTTTCTCCTTTTCAGTATGTTCGCCAATCTCTGCTCTTCTTCTGCATCAGAGAATCCCCATCTCACAATGAACAAGTTCTTTGCTCTCCAACACGTCCTGGACCAGCCAAACCCTTCTTCATATCCATCAAATCACAAACCTCTTCTGTCACACAAAGATCCAATTCCATCTCCTGCAGAACCAGACAAGAAGCCTGCAAAAAGAACATCCTCCGTGGCTGCAAAAAGGATCTCATCAAAGCCTCCGAAACCCGCAGCACCCGAGTCCCAAGAGGCCGAGAGGCTCGAGTGGGCCAAAGGGGACGGCCTGAAAGAGATGAAAGACATGAAGGACATGCTTGTAAATGAAACAAGGTCATGGTTTTTGAAGTACCTGGAGAAGACCTTGGATTCTGGGTTTAAGAAAGGAAAGGAAATTGCAAGGAGACATGTGGAAGAAGAAGCTAAAGCTAACCATATTGCTCTGACGTTGTCTCACCTCAAGCATGCAAATGAGTGGCTGGAGAAGGTGAGGAACAGTGTGAGCAGTTCAGAGAGTGAAGGGATGGTGGAGACTATTGACAGATTGAAGCAGAAGGTGTACTCTTGCTTGCTTGTGCACGTTGATTCTGCCGCTTCAGCTTTGGAGAACAGATCAGCTTGATTATGGGGAATGGGGATTGTACTGTTTTAAGAAATCTAAGTTATTTATTTGATGTGTTTAACAGGCTTTGTTGCTAATGGAAGCTTGGCCTGCTCTGACTCATAATGTAATGTGGTACATAATTTATGTTGAATATCATTTCTCCTGTAACAAAACAAAGAACACCATGCAAAATATCTTCTTGTAGATCACAGTGCTAGTGTTGTACGTCTATAACATTAGGAAGAACTTATATAGATACACATACATATATACCGAATATTTTAATAGGAAAAGTTGAGGTTCCATGATGGAGAGGCAAGGTACATGCTTCTCCAGCATGGCTCAGCCTTCCCCTATTTTTGGAATCCGAATTATTAGAAGTTATGTAATTTCTCAATAATTTTTATGAATATTTAATATTATTTTGAAGTTTATTGAAAAATTTAATTACGTGAAAAAAAAAAAAAAATATATATATATATATATATATATATATATATATATTCCTTTTCTTTGGATTAGTAAAGAAAATTTGGGAATAGAAAGTTCAATTTTTAATTTAGGAAATTTTTACAAATAATCAAGGATTTAAGTGAACAAATCTTACAAGTTAGAGTGGCTATGAGCAATTTTAATCAAAAAGAAATTGATAGGACCCACACATACAATTATTAGACTCATCTCCTCTCTTCCTTCTTACCTCCTCGAGACATCTCTATCTTCTCTTCATCTACCACTCTTCCCTTCTTCAATCATTTCTTAAATTTTCATCTGACGATCTTATATTTTCTAATCATACTTCCGATTCTCAGGAGTTCTAGAGGTAAAGAGGTAAGTTTTATCTACTCTATTTTTCTTTTTCTCCATTTTCGGACCTATGGAAGAGAATTGAGATTTTGAGTTTTAATGGATAAATTTAAGTGTAGATGTTAATCTAAAACATTCCTAGGTGGTTTATGATGTTATTGGAACAAGAAATTTGGAGAAAATTAGGAGAAATTCGTAGAATTCGGATATTTAAAAAAAGTTAGTGTTCCTGATAAAAATTTGAGATTTGAGCTTGGATTGTTGGTAAAAATTGGGAGTTTTGGTGTTAAAATACTCCTTAGACATTAAGAAACAAAACCCATGGAAGAAATCAAAAGAAATGTTGTTTTAGATGTGATTTTAAGATTTTTGAATGAAGAACACGAAGAACATCACTGTTCATTCCAGAAAATTTCCAGAAATTACTGTTCATCGGGAAAATTTTTCCATATTTTTCTCGGTTACTGTAGCATTGACTCGTTCAACGTCACTGTAGCATTGACTCGATCAACGTTACTGTAGCATTGACTTAGTCAACGATACTGTAGTATTGACTTAGTCAACGATACTGTAGCTGAGTTGACCATTGACTCGTTGACCGTTACTGTAACATCAGTTTTAAAATGTTCATAACTATTTCATCCGGACTCTATTTTTAGTAAATAAGATACTATTAGAAAGCTCTTTGAGTCTAGTTTCTAATAGTACAAGATTCACTTGAAAATTCTAATGTATTCTTTATTTTTCATCTTATTTGCATTTTAGGAAATCTTTGAGAGTTATTTCCTTAAACCTTCTATAATTTAGCTGCAAAAATAAAGGTAGTTAGGGCCACATTTGAGGTGAGTGTGATAATCTTATCTCATCAATATTTCTTTAAAAGTATTGTTATCAAGTATCATAAAGAAAAATTGAGAAGGTGGACTTAAATGGTACGTTGTATATTCATTTTCAAGGACTTGTATTCCTTGTATTGAAAAGTATTATGGATTTCAAGCATCTTATTTGATTAAATGATAATTCTTATAAAATATGTAAAATTAATGTTGATATCGCTGTTATTATGTTGAGATTGTGTGAATGCTTGCGTTATGATAGAACATTGTTATAATATTTTCGTGGTGGTGCACCCCACGAGAGAAGTTAGAGGAGTTGTAAGGGTGGAGATATACCTTTCATGGAGAGATAAGGGTGGATGCGGCCAGGGGGTCGCGGGCAACGATCGACTAGTACTGTGGACAACCCGGTTGGTACAAGATTTTGTGTATGGTACTGTATGATTTATACTGCGTATATCATTTGTAACTGATGTAAATTTTAAATTCGATAATATCTTTATGATACTAATTGTTAAATTTATTTTCGATTGATAATGTTATACATTCACTGAGTATTACATTACTCATCCTATTATTTTACAACATTTCAGAATCTGTGGCTAACGCTGGAGATTGTCCAGGGGAATAGCGAGTTATCTTAAACCAACCCTCTTGTATTTTCGGTTGGTTCCTTTGTATTCTATTATCTTGTAAACTCTAAAAGTAGCTCTGTGGTCACATAAGCCTCCTAGGATTTCGTGGATGGACTATGTGTAAATATGAATATTCCTTATAGTTTCATTGTAAGAAAGTTAAGACCTTGATGATATTTTAACTTAGAGATAACTTGAATCGGTTATACTATTAAGGATGTGACAAGTTAGCATCAAAATTGCAATCTTAATATCTTATCTTGAAAGTTTATTTTGGATCAGGCAAACATGATTAAAGTTTGAAGTAAGAAAACAGAACAAAAAAAGGCAAATTACATATAGTCACACCTTCTTCATAATTGTACAACATGACTTGACAATTTTGTCACCAACAAGCAATGTTTTAAAAATTAGATTAATTATTAAATCGAAAAAAATAATGTTTCACGGTTTAATAGTCGGACCGTAATTAAATTATAGTCGAATCGATTGAATTAAAATATTATAAAAAAATAATTTTAATATGTATGTTGTATTTTTAGTAATAATTAAATGAAAAAAAATATATTTTACTCTCATGAACTTTTTTTAATATGCAAAAAATTATCTTGAACTTTAAATTTCAACAAAAAATCCTTACAAGCTTTTTAATTTGTGTGGTTTAGCCTTTTCGTTAAAAAAAATTATTAATTTGACTAATAGTCATCTAAAATTTACCACATCAGCTTCACATGGCAAAAAAAAAATGCCATGTCATCCAAACCCATAAGCCCGACATCCCCATCCCACTGTTCTTCCATCTTGTTCCCGTAAAAACCTTTTCCTTTCATTTCTGTGTGAGAATCTGAGAGAGATACTTCAAAACTTCTATATTTTGTTGGACCGAATCAGTGAACTCTCCTCGGTGAAAATGTGCACAACTCGAAAAGAGAACTGTAGCAACAACTTTTCTGGTTTTGGGCGTTTCATAGCAGTTCCTTTTCGGCAGAAAATTTAGACCAGGTTTGGAAGGAAGTAGTTTGATGTTTTAGATTGAAGTTTCTCATACAAGTGTGTTTTAAGGGAACAACTTTCCTCTTGAACCAATTCTTGATTTGATTGTGGGATTTTTCTGCTTTCTAATGAGGTTCACGGCGGAAAACAGTGCAGAAAAACAGTGTGTTAGCGGGGAAGTTTAAATCACCGCTGGAGGCTTAAATTCTTTCCCCTTCGTCCTTGCTTACACAGGCTGCTGTCCTCGAAATTATAACACGATTCAATCTATTATTTTTATCTAAAAATAATATAAGAAATAAATAAAAATTTAAATTTCAAAACTTATCATTTTTATGAGAAGAAGAAATATACAATTTTTGAAATTTTAAATTTTATTTCATTTATTGATCTTAGATAGAAATGATAGACTGAATCATATTATGACTAAAAATAAAATTATAGACTGATATGGAGAACTAAACTGTAAGAAAAAATTATGAAAGTGAAGAATATGGACTAAAGTAAATAAACTAAAAAGTTTGTAGGGGATAATTTTGACAAAAAAAAATATATTCTTAAACTAGGGACCTAGACAAAATAGAAGATGAGTTTATATCAAAAATTGGACAAAGAAAAATTTTGATCAACAACCTAAATAAATAAATTGAAACCTTTTATTTTAGGGAGTCCACGTAGTAGATGATTTTTACCACGTGACATCCCAATTAACATTTCCGTTAATTTGACTGATGAGTTACAAAAAAATGGTATATATAACAAAAGGTAAAACATGTGGAACATAAAGCAATCAAAAAAAATTTGGAGCATAAACAAAACTTGATGTAAATACTAAGGACATAATGTATTTTTTTACCTTTATTATAAGATTTGTTATTCTTTTATAATATATAATAATATGTATATATTGTATTGAATTTTCTATATAATAATAAAATATTCATTATATATTAAATTTTGAGTATGTTGGATGATAATAATCATCAGCTGGATGGTGAAAGTGCTATTTAGCTTCCTCACTGTTGTGGGTTTGAATCAACTCCAGCAACATTTTACAAACATGCAAGCATAAAGTCGTGCCAACGAGCTTAAACCGGTCTACTCTGCTTTGGTTTGAAGTAAAAATTGGCCAGTCTAATTTGATTATTGACTAAGCTTGATTGATTCTTTAGCCCACCAATTTTTGGTTATGTCTAAACTGGACTAGAGTCTGATTTTTAATTTAACTGGTTGAACCGATCAGTCTGATCAGATTTTTTGGGCTATATAAACTAGATATTATTTTTTCACGATGGCTGAAAGATTAGAAATACTAGGCAGGTGGAGCACCTCATTGGCTCATTGTTTGCTTCTATTAGGAGTGGTTCACCGAGGGTAAAAGGTGAATAGAGAATATTTTTAATACATTTTTAAGGAGTTGGAGGCTTGGTGCTGCAAAATAAATTGCACCAAAGACCTTTTTTGTTTTTTCATATATAGACACAAAGTTAAAAGAGAGAGAACCCATATTAAAACTAAAGCTTATTTATAAAATTGGTATATAAAATTTTTAATCCAAAATTTTTAAGATTGATTTATTATTATAAATACGTTTCAAATTTTGGTCTCCTAAGCTAAATTAAAAAATTACAAATATAATATAGACTATGATGAAAAAAGTTAAAATGCATACATATAAGAGAAGATAAATTTATTTAGTTTCTATAAAATCAATTAATATTACTGTCAAAGTTAGAGCTGTCAAAATGAGTTCAGCCTATTTAATCCACTTTTAGAACTGGCCAGATTTTGTGAAAAAAGCCCATTTTTCACCGAGTTTTTAGGATTTTTAGGCTTGACCCCCATAACCTGCGAGTTATCCGGATTGAACCCAGCCTCCCACCGGCGAAGGTCCTCGCACAGCAGCACTCGCAAACGTGTCCGATGACCGGCCAGAACTAGAACACA